>JAAALK010000288.1:70427625-70662887 GCA_019279435.1 Zizania palustris | reverse complement strand
GAGCGAAGCCTATGAACCCTTCAGAGCCCTCCGGAGCGAAGCCCTCAAGACCCATTAAAGATTGCCAGAGCTAATCTCAGGCTAACTTCAGAGTTAGCCCCGGCCTTGTTCGGATGGCCCTCAGCCTCGTTCAGAGTTACCTTCGGCTCTGTTTGGAGTTAACCTTCGGGTCCCTTCGGAGCTCCTCAGAGCCAGTCTCCAACCCTTTTCCAGCCAACTCAGGTTAAGTCTCTGAGACCCCAGTTCGGAGCCATAGTTCGGGGCCTAGTTCGGAGCCCAGTTCAGTATGCTTCGAAGCCTACTTCGGAGTGTACTTCGAAGCCTTCCCTGCGGCTTCGCATGAAGAGCTCCGCCCCTACTGAACCCCGAACCCAGAAGATATTTTGCACCTCGCTACAGTGTAGTAGCCATACCAGGGCCCCTCCGCCCCTAGTATGTCGTTTAGGTGGTCAAAGATGTGACGTTGTCTAACACGTCTGTAAAGCTGTAAATCACTTTTGTACAGTAGCTAGCTCCTTTTTCCCTTTTTGCCCCTATGATCCTAGGGCTTATAGAGGGCATTTTGGTCTTTTCTTAAGGCTTGCGTGCCTATAAAAGCAGGGCCAAGCCTTGTAACAGAGGACCCTCTCCAGGAGCCAGGAGGCCCTAGAGTTCACTACATCACACCGAGGCATGCCATGCCAAATCCACCACAAACTGGACGTAGGGCTATTATCCCCCAGGGGAGGTCCGAACTAGTATAAATCCCTTCTCCCTCTGAGAGAACCCTTCGAGGTTCATTTACACACCACATACATACATACAAACCTGTGCTGTAGCTAACACAATTGCTACAATAGTTGGCGCCGTCCGTGGTGACCTTAGTCCTAAAAGCTAAGTTCTCTGCCACTGTCTGCAACTCGAAGTACGCTTGAGGGGGGAGCTTCGAAGCTTTTTTGCTTCGCGCACCCTTCGGCAAGGGGCTTCGGGTACAGTTGGAAGGTCATCTTCGCCTTCCTCCATCCTCGCGTTTCGGAGCTCACCCTGCAGCAAGGGGCTCCGCTCGTGTATCGAAGGCCGTCAAAGCCCCAGGGCCTACGAGGCAAGCCTTCACCCACTTTACAAGGTATGTACAATATACGAAGTACCACTTCGATGTACCAATCTGTAATTACATTGATATAAATTCGAAGCCCTGCTTCGCCTTAAAGCCGAAGCCCTGCTTCGCCTTTAAATGCAAACTTTTGCCCCATCTTATTGAAAAACCTAAGCTATGCTTCGCCTTATCAAAAACTCGAAGCTTTGCTTTGCCTTATTTAAAACTCGAAGCCTTGCTTCGCTTTACAAAATCCGGAGTACCCCTCCGAAGGCTACACAGTGCTCACCGGGCCCATAGCTATGGGCTAGGACTCTGGGCCACTGGCCCAATGCGTCCAAGGACTCCAGGTCATCGACCTGATGTGTCCGGGATACGAAGGCCACCGACTTAACGTATCCCAGAATACTGAGATCCGCTCTCAGTATTCAGAGTTGAAGGTGGCTCAGAGTCGGAGATGGCTCAACTATCACAGGTTCGGTGAATCCATACCAAATATCCTTTTCACTACAGGACCAAGCTCAAGAAGCCTTGCTTCGCTATCTGAACACGCACCGAGGCCTCGCTTCGCGTGACGTGATCTAATCTAAAAATTAAGCATCTCGAAGTCATGCTTTGCCTAAAATATAAGTGCATTTCGGAGCTTCGCTCGCGCACAACATCCAAATCCTAGCATGCCGAAGCATGCTTCGCTTAATTTGGCTACGTTGAAGCCTTGCTTCGCTCCAAATTAATGCGTTCGAAGCCCAAAGAGGCCTTCGCTCAATGTATTCCAAGCATCCCAAGCCGCCAAAAAGGCGCACCCCTTCGCATTTTTATTGCCGCACCAGCAACGGCTAAGTCCCTAGTTGCCACGAGCAAGGGGGGAGCATGTATGCGAAGTGTGCGAATATAATACGCAGTACGAGCGTGACAAGCTAAAATGTTCGAAGTCATCAAGCAATGCGAAGCATGCAGACGAAGTATGCAAATATAATAAACTCCATTCATTGAATGATAATTGAGAAGTGTGTTACAATATACTTCGAAAACAAAACTACGAGTAGTCAGTATCTAAGCCTAAGAAAAAGCAAGTGCGAGGCCCCAACCCTCGCTTGCCTTTCTTTCGGCCAGGGCCCCCTCGGCTGGACGAAGCCACGTCGGAGCCTGCTCTCCCACGTCCAGTTCGTCCAGGCTCCGAAGCCCGCAGACCTCGTCTTCCACTTTGCAGGTCACTCCAAGTCTGCGAGGCAGGTGGTGCCATGTCGAAGGCAGAGAAGTCTAAAGCTTCATCGCCTTCTAAGACCGTTTGCGAAGGCAAAGATGAAGAACTCCGAAGGGACTCCGTCTTCACAATGGCTAGCTGATCCTGAACTACTTCAGGGATGGCTTCACCGTTAGCCCCCCTCGGAATTCTAAATCGAGGGGGTCCTTCGAACCTAGCTACCTAGAGGACCGCCCATAACTGACGGAGTTCTTCAAAGTCCTCAAGTACTTCGAAGTCAACATTCGGAGATTGAGCCTAGGCAGGTATAAATCACCCCCGCATTCATATTAATAAACTGATAAGTTTTACAAGCCTACAGCTAAGAATTCCAAGGAGCCTAAGGAGATCTACACCTTTGGAGGCGGAGGTGCCGACGTCGAAGGCTGATTTGGCAAAGCAAGCGCCTTGGCTCGGCGAAGGCGGAGGGCCTTCTGAAGCTCGAGGACTACTTCGCAGCCTTGGTCCTTCCAAGGCTCCTGAAGTCACCACCAAGCTCCGCGGATGCCAGCCGAAGGCATCACCAAGTGCTGGCCTCCGAAGGCCACCGGAGTCGCGGAGGTTGCTGCTTCGAGGTGGTTGCACCCCACATCGTGAAGCATTTGCAACACTCCTTGACCCGCCACTCGGCCAGCCATCAAGGCGAATCCATTCAGAGACTGCTCCGCCATCGAAGCCACCACCTTCAAAAATGCGGCGCGGTCCCCAATCGGGTCCTGACTACTGAAGTCTGGAGCCTGACATTCGGTCCCTATTTGTTGAAGGACCTCGGTCAGGCTCAGAGTGGCTTCGTCGATGTTGCCAACGACAAAGTGCTCAAGGCACTAGGCTCGTTGGCAGAGTTTGGAGTTCTCCTTCGCTAGCTGGGCTTTGGCATCCTTTGCAGCCTGAAGCTCCGCTCAGAGCCTGTCGGTCTTCAAGGCCAAGGCTTCCCTAGCCTTGTCAGCCTCGGCCCTCGCCGCCTTGGCCTCGGCCCTCGCCGCCTCGGCTGAAGCTTCGACCCGCCTTCGCTTCTCGGCTTCCACCGAGACTTCGCATCGGAGGGCCTCCTTCTCCTCCACCAAGCGCGTCATCCGCCTGTCCGCAGAAGTCCAATCTACTGCGTTTAGCGCAAAGGCCTAGAAGAATTCAAGAAATCATAAGTGTTGATCGAAGACGAAGGTAGTACTCGAAGGCTGTGTCAGGCTTCGCTCACCTGGATAAGGGCTTCGTTCGCGTTGATGAAGAGTTCCATGGGGTTCGAGCGGCTGAGTTGCGCCACCAAGCCCCCTGCCTCCGCAGCTGCACAGCCCTCGCGGAAGTTGTTGATGGCCGCCTCCATCACGACTCCCTTAGGCTACAAAGGCCGGACAATCTCCTCCGCCGTAACCGCCTGCGCAGGCTTCAGCATGACTGGGCTTCGATCCACCACCTCGACTTCCTCGTCGCTTTGGGGGTCCCCTTCATCGCGGTCGTTGCCTCCGTCTTCTTCAGACGCAGAGATGTCGGACTCCGAGCTGCCGTTGCTGCTGCTGCCGCTGCCACTGCTGCCACTGCCACTGCTGCCGCTGCTGCTGCTGCCGGAGGCCTCTGCTGGCTTCAGCGCAGTGGGCCTCGCACCGGCATCATCTTCTGCAAAAGAGTTCAAGTCAAAATCCGCGTATCAAAGAGAAGCATACTTGAAGTGTTTACCTTCGTCAGAGATTTCTTCAAAGGTGGAGGGGTCAATGTGTGCTCCCCAGTCATTTCACTGTGAATCCGGCACGTCGACCTTCGCGCCCGAAGCCGTCGCCGTCGAGGCCTTCGCTACCACCTTCGTAGCCTTTGCCGGAGCACTTGCTGGCTCCACTTCTGTTTGAGGGTCCACGGCCGTTGCCTCCTCCGGGGTAGAGGCTTCGGTCGCGGGGACCTCTGGCCGAGCCCTTGAAGTTTCGGGCTCATCATCATCCCCTCTTTTCCTCTTGGCGCCGGTTGTCGAAGTTGCGAGGTTGGAGAAGTCCGGCAGAGCCGGGACCTCTTCGTAGCCGAGCAAGGTCCACACCCTATTCCAATGCTCCCAAGACCCCACTGAAGCAAGCCGCTGGGCTTGCTCCTCCGGTGTCGCAGCCCCAACAGCGCGCTCCACCGCCGCGATGGCCTCCTCCGAAGTCCTCACTTCAAGATGGTCTTCATAAAGATCCAAGTCAGAATAAAGTTCTCAGCGAAGTATAAAAGTAGGAAAGCTTCGAAGTCTTACCGAGGCATTCAAATGCCACTTTGTTTAGGCCCCCTCGGCCGAAGGTTGGAAGAGCCCCTCCAGCCAAGAGCGCGCAAGGGGGATGAGCCAGAGGGTGATGAACTCCTCCGCGAGGTCCCTCATGCTCATCTTCACGGCAACCCTTCGAAGGAGCGAGATCCTTGAGCGAAGGGTGTCCGGGCTGGTCTTCACCACCCCTTCGCGCCGATATGAGATAAGGGCATTGGTACTCCGAAGGGGAGAGTTCGCACCGACGGAGGCATAGAACCACTCTTGATCCCACTTCGTGTACCATTTGCTGTTGGCGGCCCTCGCCGAAAAGGCATCTTGTACTCCCTCCGAAGCTGGAAGTTGGCGCTTCCAAAGGCTAGAGCCCTCTTGACGCGGTCTATACCCTCCCTTGGCTTCGGTTGGCAGTTGGCATCGTGAAGGGCACCGAAGACGTCTGCGCGGCCCTCGCAACCTTCGGCTCTCATGGCCCACTCAAAGACAGCAAGCCTCGCCACGGCGTTGGGCGAAAGTTGAGGAAGTTCGAGGTTGTAAGCCCTCAGGACTTCGCTCAACATCCCCACTGCTGGCAGCCCGAGGCCGGCTTCGAAGAAGGCTTCGAACAGCACCACTTCGTCAGCCCGAGGTCTTGGTATGGCCTCTGACTTCTTTGGAATTTGAAGCTAGATCTTCGCCGCAATCCTCTCTTCGCAGGCCCTTAGGACAGACTCCTCTGTGGAGATCGAGGCCCTCATCTCCAGTGTTTGCTCGAACTTGTCGGATGGTGTCCGAAGGTCCCTTGGCCCCAACCGCCTCGGTGCAGGCTTCGCTGCCGCAGCTGCCGCTGCCTGTAGCTGGGTGGAGCTCGAGCTCGTGCCAGGGGCCAAAGCCTTCGAAGCGGCCTTCTTCGGCATTTTTGTGGAGCTTCGGTGCGAGGGGCTAAAGCTAGCGAGGGGTGCTTCGCACGAAGCTATGGAAGAGAAGATAGCAAAGGATGCAAGGCACTGAGAAGAAAGCAAATGAGAAGCGTGCCGAAGCCGTATGCGGTAAACCCCTATTTATAGGCGGTAAAAATCCCGACGGTTCGTGGGCCGAACCCGCTGCCAAGTGGGCCTCCACCGAAGGCGAAGCAGCCCAGCGCGTAGTAACGATCATTTTTATAGCCGTTGCGGAGTCAGTTGATCTCCCCGAGGTCATTCTGACAGCTGACACAGGCAGTTGTCACCTGCGCTTTTCGAAGCTGCCTTCGGTCCAAGCTCTGAAGGCCTGTTTTTCCCTGAAGTTGTAATTTCGGTCATTTGTCCCAAGGGCGCACACACCCCTTCGTCCCGAAGGCCTGCATGCAAGGGGCTACTGATGGGGGAATAGTTTTCCTTTGAACAGGGGCCAAATGACGTCAGCCTCCGACAGCCTTCGGCCCGGAGCCCAACACTATCGAAGCCTGTTCCTTTCTGAAGAAGTTGTTTCCAAGTCCCAAGGTATGTGGCGAAGCCCTCTAGAGCGAAGCCTATGAACCCCTTTGGAGCCCTCCGGAGCGAAGCCCTCAAGACACCTTAAAGATTGCTAGAAGCTAAGTCTCAGGCTAACTTCGAAGTTAGCCTCCGGGCCTTGTTCGGAGTTAGCCCTCGAGCCTCCTTCAGAGTTAACCTTCAGGCTCTGTTTGGAGTTAACCTTCGAGGTCCCTTCGGAGCTCCTTAGAGCCAGTCTCCGGACCCTTTTCCAGCCAACTCAGGCTAAGTCTCTGAGACCTCAGTTCGGAGCCCTAGCTTGGGGCCCAGTTCGGATCCCAGTTCGGAGTATGCTTCGAAGCCTACTTCGGAGTGTACTTCGAAGCCTTCCCTGCGGCCTTGGCATGAAGAGCTCTAGCCCTACTCCGAACCCAACAGATATTTTGCACCTCACCCTAGTGTAGTAGCCATACCAGGGGCCCCTCCGCCCCTAGAATGTCGTTTAGCTGGTCAAAGATGTGACGTTGTCTAACATGTCTGTAAAGCTGTAAAGCACTTTTGTACAGTAGCTAGCTCCTTTTTCCCTTTTTGCCCCTATGAGCCTAGGGCTTATAGAGGGCATTTTTGTCTTTTCCTTAAGGCCTGCGTGCCTATAAAAGTAGGGCCAAGCCCTTGTAACAGAGGACCCTCTACAGGAGCCATGAGGCCCTGGAGTTCACTACATCACACCGAGGCATGCCATGCCAAATCCACCTCAAACTGGACGTAGGGCTATTATCCCCTAGGGGAGGTCTGAACCAGTATAAATCCCTTCTCCCTCTGAGAGAACCCTTCGAGGTTCATTTTACACAACACATACATACATACAAACCTATGTTGTAGCTAACACAATTGCTACAACAGTCGCTTTAGTAGATCATCCGGGATACAATCTCTTATCTATATCTTAGCTTCTTGATGACAACTTTGGAGTGCATTTCAAATTTAATACTTCTCAATTTCTTGATTCATCTAGCACTTTGATTTGAAAGATTGCTAGAATAGGGATAGTTTTTAGAGCTGACTTTTCTGAGTCACTTGGTTCTTCTCATTGTTTAATTTCTCAACCTTCTTCAGAGCTTTGGATGTGACATAGGAGACTAGGGCATATGAGCTTTAGTTTTCTCACTCATTTGAGTGCCCTAGACTTGATCAGTTGACCAAGCTCAAATTTGAAAAGAATCTTGTTTGTTCTCTTTATCGATATGGAAAAATGGTTGATACCTCCCATTCAATAGTCAATCCGGTGAGTACCGAACAACTTGGAGAACTTCTTCATATGGATACACTTGGTCCTTCTAGAGTTACTTCAGTAGGAGTAAAATGGTATGTCCTTGTCATAGTGGATGATTACTATCATTATTCTTTGGTCTTCTTTCTTGCAAGCAAGGATGAAATGTTCTCACACTTTTGGAGCTTATCTTTGAGATTGTTTAAGGAACTCTCTGGTGTATTAAAAGAAATTCAAAGTGATAATAGCACTGAGTTCAAAAATAGTCTCTTTTATGATTTTTTGCTTGAGCATGGCTTAGAACATCAACATGCTGCTCCTCGTGTTCCTTAACATAATGGTGTAGTTGAAAGGAAAAAATCGAACTCTACTGGACATGTCTAAGACGATGCTCAATGAGCATAGGACTCCTAGAAGGTTTTGGGCTGAGGCCATAAACATGGCTTGTTACATCTCTAACCGGAACTTTTTGAGCTCAGTTTTAAACTTAACTTCTTATGAGCTATGTTTTGGGAGGAAGCCCAATGTTTCACACTAGCTAGAGAGTGTTTGGTTGTCATGCTTCATCCTAAAACGTGGTAATATTGACACGTTTGAGTAGCGATCCTCTGATGGCATCTTACTAGGTTATTCACCTCATGGTCACTCTTACCGAGTCTTCAATCTTAAAAATAACGACATCATAGAGTCATGTGATGTGACTTTTGATGAGACATCTTCTTGTTCTAGTGTCTCTTTTGTTTTTGAAAGTGATCAAGAGATGAATGAGTCATCTTTGAGGAAGAAGATCCATCAGACCTCAAAGAGAACAAAGATGATCCTCTACCTCAATCTACTTCAACAATTCCTAGAGTGAATCGTCCATCGTCAACATCGGCAAACGGTCCTGATGCATCAACCTCAACTTCAGTCAACGTTGAGAATTTTCTAGCTATGGTTGAGGGGGAGGTTATGTCTCGGCGAGAGGTCCCTCGCCATGTTTAGTGGCATCACCCTCTGGACATGATTATTGGTGAACTCAATGAGAGGGTAACACGATCTCATGCTTGTTTTATTAATTCTACATTGTTACTTCTTTTGAGTCATTAGATGTTAGTCATGCTTTATCTGATTCAATTTGGATCAATGCCATGCATCAAGAGCTTGAAACTTTTAAGAGAAATAAAGTTTGGGTCCTTGTAGAACCACCTCCCAATGTTCACATTATTGGCACAAAATGGATTTTCAAATACAAATAGGTGAGGATGTGTCCATTGTGAGAAAAAAGGCTAGACTTATGGCTCAAGGTTTTTCTCAGGTCGAGGGGATATATTTTGGAGAACCTTTTCTCCTATTGCTCATCTAGAATCCATTAGGATTCATTTTGCTTTTGTGTAATCATGTGGTTTCAAAGTTTTCCAAGCGGACGTCAAAAGTGCTTTCCTAAATGGTTTTGTAGGAGAGGATGTTTTTGTCAAGCAACCCCCTGACTTTGAAAATCCCAAATGCACACTGTTGATAGAAAAAATGGCATTAATGGTTAAGAGTGTCAAAATATCAATTTTGGTAATTTGGGCCGAAAATACACATGTCCTGGGTTGGTCTGAAGACCTACAAGGCTCAAGGCCCACAAAACTATGGGCTTCGGAAGCTTCTGGCAAGTCCTGCAGCCTTCAGCCCGAAGGCCTTCACAGGCCCACTCCGCCGAAGCTTCGTCCCGAGGAGCAGGCTTCGGCGGGCCTGGCCGATGGCCCACTTCGGGCAGAGTTAGACATTGAGTCTGATTTTGACTAAGTATTTTCATGCGTGATTAAGCCAAATCTTATTAGATTAGGCTTAGAGATTAGAAGTCTATCCCCTATAAATATAGGGGTGAGGCCGGTTCAGAACCCCCCAACAACACAAATCAACCACAAACCCCTAGCTTTGAACCGTACCTTTATTTTTACCTTTACTTTCTGCAATCTTCGTGGGTTTGCCTGGAAGCCCTCCGCCGGCCACTTCGGAATAGTGGTAATCCTTGTTACTTCACTTGTGAAGTATCCGTTAATCTACGTAATAGATTGCTATTACCTTGTTACTTCGCTTGCGAAGTATCCACTAATCTGTGTAATAGATTGCTACCTTCGCGCCTAGAGCAACACTTAGCAGAATTTGGTCCTCACGCCGAATTGGTACTTCAAATCTACTCTATTGCAGGTTTCCACGTTCGGAGCTACTTCGCCGGGGTCGTCCTGAGATGAGAGATTGGTTTTGGAGGTTGCCAGAATGCCCTTCGGTGAGATCGCAGCTTCGACCGCCTGTGCCAGACCGTCACGCTATTGTCAGTTTGACCATGTCCCATACGCCAACACGCTTCACAACAAACTTAGTCACAACAGGCTTCGCCATGCCCGTATCCCACGTTAGACGAAGACACGCCCGCGCATTGCGTCTAAGTTATTTTATTGTATCAGAGACTTTGCGCCGAACCCCGTTGTTCGGAGGTGATTGTCGCGTCTAGATCGGTTTGGAGTTAATCTTCGACCAGATCACTCTGAACGCCGAATGTACCCATCGGCGGGACACTTTGCACTAGATGCCGAAGGTATACTTCGGCGACACCCTTCGCATCATACTTCGAATCAGACAGGCTTTGATTAGTTTACTGATTTGTTCTGTTTGATACCTTTATTTTGGCTAATTGGATTATTCTTGTGTGATATGATTACCTGGCGACTCCATCCCCCTTTCCACGGTTAAGGGTAGTCGGAACGCGATGTCGGTGTTGTGTTACGCTTAGGCTTGTCCCTAAGTATCTGCACACTTTTGGATCGTCGAACTATCCCAAGTGCGGGGGCACATTTCTGTGTCAACACACTTTTTGGTGACTCCGTTGGGGAAGGCTACGCCAATATGACAAGTACATCTACATCAGCCGTCGGTACATCTACTATGACTACTACATCTACATCGCTGATGGATCCCATGGGAGGCGTGGATATCGACAACCGCAACATCATGGCGCCTACCCTTGAAGATATTCCCGCTGAAGACCGAGCAGAAATCGAGGCTAAGATGAAGGCGCTCCAAGACATGATGCTTGGAGGCTACGTCAAGACACGCGCGGGCTTCATCAAGCACGACATCATCGTCCCCAACCTTGCTCAGATCTAGGTAACACCAGTATCGCCTCATTTATCTTCTTTAGAAATAGAGTGGAAGATAGCTGAATCGGTAGATCAAGTCATTAACGCTTCGCTATCTAACCGTTTAGATTCGATAGTTAGCTCCCAAGTAGAGGCGACACTTAGAAGGTTCGGCTTTACTGAAGCCATGCCATCAGGGCCCCTATGTCTAGTATACCTCTGATAAATAATGTTTACAGCAGAACTGACGGTAGTACTGGCAAAACCATTATGTCTCTGGCCTCAACATCTGTGGTAGAGACCAGTCGTTATGCTTCCGGCCAAGCTAGCACCACATACCATGCCCCACCCCTACCTGCGCCAGCGCTAGCCTTGCCCATGCTGCCCGCACCACACGCACAGGCGCCTAGGCTCGAGCACGTCGTTGAGCTAGCGCATGGGGAGGAAGCCCATGGCTGACACGCTGATATCCCGCCACGTGTCGCGCCCCTGCATGAGATACGTGCGCAGGTAGTGGGCCAAGATGACCTTGAGGTGCAAATCCACGCACTGTTTAGGGAATGCGCCGGCTTCGTACCCTAGGTCGGGCTAGGGTTTACCGGAAGCCATATCCCGATCATTTTGATACAATACCCTACCCTCGCGGCTATAGAGTTCCTGAATTCACTAAGTTCGACGGCGAGGGTAACAAAACCACACTAGAGCATGTTAGTCAATTTTTAGCACAGTGTGGAGAAGCTAGTAGGTCAGATGCCCTAAAACTTAGACTATTTTCTCTCTCACTATCCGGCACCGCTTTCACTTGGTTTTCGGCACTCTCGCCAAACTCCATCCAAACATGGGATGAATTAGAACAAAAATTTCATGACTACTTTTACACAGGTGAGACAGAACTTAGGCTTTCACACTTGACATCGGTTAGGCAGAAATCTAATGAGAGCGTCTCTGAGTATATCAAGCGTTTTAGGGATACTAGAAACCGATGTTTTAGTCTTAATATTTCAGAGAGAGATTTGGCGGATCTAGCTTTTAACAGGTTGCGTTCCCAGATTAAAGAAAGACTAGACAACTAGCACTTTTTAGAGGTTAGCCAAGTCTTGCAGCAGGCTCTTGTCCAGGAAGGCCGAGCTAAATATAAAAAGTTTGTCAAGACGTTTAACAAGCCTAGGGCTGAAATCGATGTCATGGAACACTTCGACGAGGAGGAATCAGAAGAAGAGGATTCGGCCGATATGTATGCGACTGAATGGGTTTGGAACACTAAGAGTAAACCTATCACTTGCTCTGAGTTATGGCCATCTCCCACCAAGAAACGGCATAGCGAGGTCAAGTACTCATTCGATATAACTAAGTGTGATAAGATATTTGATTTTCTCTTGAAGAACCAACTTCTTAGATTTCCTAATGGTCAAGTCATTCCATCTACTGATGAGGTAAAGAAACACCCATACTGTAAGTGGCATGATTCGCATTCACATAATACTAATGACTGCAATGTTCTTTGACGACAGGTTCAATCGGCCATAGAGGAAGGACAATTGAAAATAGGCCACAATCCAAAGATGAAGCTAGACAAAGATCCCTTCCCCCATCAAAACTGTCGACCTCGACGAGAAGAAGATGTTGATTCGTCCAGAACAGGCTGAGTCAACTAAAGGGAAGGCAATGATTGTTGGAGAACCGCGCACACGCACACTCATACCTAAAAACCCTGAAGTGGTAGTGTGGAAGCAAAATATTAGCACATCTTCGACTAGGGATCGCAAGAAGCCGAATGTAACATATAAGATGTTGTTAAACAAACACCAAAGAAAAGCCAAGGAAACAGGCCTACGCGCCAAAAAACCAAGTCAGCCGAAGGGCCCAAAGCATTCGGAGGGTGTCTTCTGACCACAGTGGCTGAACACTCCCTATGGCAGCTTCAGACCTCAATGGCCGAACCGCAAGTACAGCGGCTTTAGACCCCAGTGGTTGAGCCCAGCACAGAGCAAGTTCGGCCGTCAATGGTTGAACCCTACATCACTCTTAATGAGCCCTTCGACAGAAGGCTTCGGCCCACACTGGCCGAACATACCTCTGGCCTGGCAGGACCCCTCATTGATATGGTCCAAGACACCATCTTCTTTACCGAACCCCCCTCCGAGTAACGGGTTCGGCTCACAGTGGGCGAAGCCACTAGAGCCGCCGATGCCTCTGCCATACAACTAGGCAGGGACTCCGTGGGCTCCATACGTATCACAGCTGGAGTACCCTCGGCAACATAACATTATTCCTTGTTTTCCTTCAGAGTATTATAACTAGCAGGGACAGGCAGGCGCAACGGAGGGAGGCATCATTCATAGGTTGTCTGTGGTACCTCCGAACCGACTCATGCAGAATGAAGTTGAGGGAGATGAACATGGAGAGGAAAAGGACAGGGAGTCCGAAGCTATCACAATTAGAATAGGGTCTCAGGAAGTTCCAATCCTGAAGTCTCCTTCACCGGAGCCTAGCAAAGGTATGTATCCTACTCCGGCTGAAGACTGCGCCGGAGCCTGGTCCGATCGGCCGAATGAGGCCAGTCTGATTGCTGAGGTCCATAGCGAAGGCCTCTCCGAGTACAGAACGTGTGAGGCCGAGTTGGACAGCACCACTTCGGCCAAAATTGGAAGAAACAGACAGTGGCACCAGATACCAAGCCACAGCCATCTTGGGCACCTCCAGGTATGTCCAAGTCACAGAAGAGGCATCTACAACACCTACAGGCACAGGAGATGCGCGAGAAGAAAGCCAAGGATGAGCGAGATGCCATCTTTGAAGAAATCCGCCATCGACCAACGATGAGACAGGTATGGAAGATTAAGCCGGTTGAGATAAACAACCCGGCTCCTAGTCCGAGCGACGACGACGACGACTACTCGCCCGTCTCTGAGGAGCCCACACCCCAGACGATGGACATCAACGTCGTCATGCTGCCCGCCGAGTTCGCCCTACCACAAGATGAGGCCGAGGTCTCTTAGTTGAACCTCGGCCCACGCAATGCTATCTTTGAGAAACCCGAGGACTCGGCTCGCCATCTAAAGCCTCTCTACGTCAGGGGTCACATTGATGGAAAGCCGATCTCTCGGATGCTTGTTGACGGTGGCGCCACTTTTTACCTAATGCCTTACTTGCTATTGAAGAAGCTTGGCAGGGATGAGGACGACCTGAAGAAAACCAACTTGATGCTCAACGGTTTCAACGGCGAGAGTTCTGAGGCCAAGGGCATGCTCTCCATGGAGTTGACAGTAGGCAACAAAACATTGCCAATGGCATTCTTCGTCGTCGATGTGCAAGGTAACTACAGCGTGCTTCTTGGGCGCGACTGGATTCACGCAAATTGCTGCATTCCTTCCACTTTGCACCAGTGCCTAATTCAGTGGGACGACGATGAAGTAGAGGTCATACCTGCAGGCACTTCGGCCCAAGTGGCATTGGTTGATGTGTACATGGACGCCGTTCACAACAAAGTAGATTGTCTATCAGGTAGATATCTTTCGGATTACGATTTTGTTAGCGTGTCCGAAGGACGTTTTGTACTAGTGTCTTTAAAGCCGACTGGTGTGGCACGACTGTTTCTACATTAGTAGTCATGTCTAGCAAGAGTAATCTAGATTGGCTAAAGTCTCGCATGGAGCAGTATCAGTCTACTAAAGACAGTATTGCCGAAGCCATCGAGGACTTTAGCGAAGTAGAGAAATTAAGACAAGGTTTTGTGTCGGCCGACCCTTTAGAAGAAGTAGACATAGGAAATGGCAGCACCCCAAGGCTGACTTTTGTAAACCAACATTTATAGCCTAATGAAAAGGCCGAAGTAATAGAGTTGCTTCGGTCGTATGTCAATTGTTTCGCATGGGAGTACAACGAAATGCCGGGATTAAGCCGCGAGCTCGTAGAGCATCAGCTGCCTATCAAATCTGGATTTAGGCCTTATAAGCAGCCTCATCATCGCTTCAATTCGGCCGTCTATGACCTAGTTAAAGAAGAGGTAGAGTGACTGCTCAAAGCAGAGTTTATTAGGCCATGTAGATACGCTGAATGGGTCGTTAACATCGTGCCTGTAGAAAAGAAAGGGAGCGTCAAAATACGAGTTTGTATTAATTTTAGGGATCTAAACAAGGCCACTCCAAAAGACGAGTATCCAGTGCTGGTAGCCGACATGCTAATCAACGATGCTTCGGGACACAAGGTACTGAGTTTTCTTGATGGCAATGCTGGTTATAATCGAATCTTTATGGACGAGGAGGACGTCTACAAGACAGCCTTTCGATGCCCTGGTTTTGTCGGTTTATTCGAATGGGTCGTTATGACTTTTGGTTTAAAGAATGCTGGCGCTACATATTAACGTGCTATGAACTTAATCTTTCATGACTTGTGAGGAGTTATGTTAGAAGTTTACATTGATGATGTTGTAGTCAAATCAGACGCAATGGGAAACCATTTAGCCGATTTGAAAGTTGCCTTTGATAGAATGCGACAGTATGGCTTAAAAATGAACCCGCTCAAATGTGCTTTTGGCATGTCGGTGGGCAAGTTCTTAGGATTCATGATCCATGAAACAGGCATAGAGATTGATCCTAAGAGGCTTGAGAAAATTAGAAACTCTGTAGCACCGACATGTAAGAAAGATGTGCAGATGTTGCTAGGCAAGATGAATTATTTGCGCCGCTTTATATCTAACTTGTCTGGCAAGATTGATGCCTTTGTCCCCATACTCCGGCTAAAGAACGAAGCTGAGTTCACTTGCGGGGCAAGTCAGCAACGCGCCTTTGAAAAGATCAAATAGTGTTTATCATCACCACCCGTGGTGAGTGTAGGACCGAAAGTAGCAACCAGAGGGGGGTGAATGGGCGCCTAAAAATTCTTTCGAATCAATGGCCTGCTCCCAACACCCAACGCACCTCAAAAGACTAAGCAGCAGAGTGTGAATCAGAAAGCCTAAGTCTAAAAGTATCTAGCCTAGAAACAACATGTGTCAAAATGAGAGAAACACCAATGCAGTGCTACTAGGCAGATAAACAAAATATTCAAGACATGGCAGATCAAACTTCTCAGTAAAATAATCTAAGTACACATGGAATGAGATGAGAAGTTATTGTTCAAAATCTGTCTCCTGTTCGAAACTTGGCGAAGCCTGCTTCGCTGTGTCGAAGCCTGCTTCGGAGTCCCTTGTCGAAGTCGAGCGAAGGTTGTCATTGACGTGCCGAAGGTTTGTTTAGTCTAGCCTAGCTCGAGTGTGGCAGAGAGCGAAGTATGCTTCGAAACGAAGTATGAGAGTATCGAAGCTTGCTTCGAACAGTGTACTTCGAAGCCTGTACTTCGATCAGAAAGGTTCGAACAAGCTCACAGAAAAGCAACCTCCGAAAGAGAAGCGAAGCCCAACACACGGCAGAAAAACCAAATCGAAGCCTACACTCTACCTTCGGAGCTAGCAAGATTGAAGAAAGATTGCTGAAGTGATGACCTTCGATACACACTGATCAACTTTGAAACGAAGTCTACTAGAAAGACATGCTTCAAAGCTCACTTCGAAGCTTGTCAAAGTATTGACTACCGCTCGAGTCGGAGTATACCTTCGCAAGAACTGTCGAAGTATGCTAAGTTCGAAGCTAGGTTCACAGTTCTAAATCGAAGCCGAAAACTCTAGCAAAGCCTTCGAAGTAATCTGATCGAAGCTTGCCTCACGGAGCTGAGGGACTTCGAACAGTGAAGGGGGCTTTGCCAGAAACAGCCAGAGAAAAAGTAGGTTCTGTCTACTCGATCAAAAAGGCTACACAAGAAAAGTGAGTCTAGAGAACAAGCACACTGTAGCTACAGAAGTAGTACTACTTGCTACAGCACGCTAGAACTAGTACTACACTCGTGAAGAACACAAACGAAGCAGCCAGAGAGTGATTTCCTCAGGAATAAAATAGATGCACGCATAATGAAACTGCAGAGGAATAAGCGAAGTGCAGCACATGAAACAGCGGGAATAATGTCTTCTAAACAGAGAAGAATTGATTGAACTCAGAGAACAGAAGCAACATCCTGGCGGCGCACAAACAGGAGAGAGAAAGCAAGGAACAAAATGACCCAATAGAATAAAAAGTGATTTCAGCAAAAGGGTGACCTAACCCTACGGATTGGGGCCCTATTTATTGGCTGCCCAATAGCTAGGAATATTCCACCAGCCCCCTAGGGTTTTTATAGACGCTGAAATAAAGGAAAAGACTAAACTGCCCTTAGGATTTTTTACAGACTCGACTGACTGACTGTGGGCCTAGGGACAAAATAGAAAACTCCTATTTACAGATGACTTATCCGGAAGCTAAGCTTTCGTAGCGACTACGGCTTCTCTTCTGGACAGTCCGATACAAGATCAGCGGTCGTCAGTTTTGCGCCGAAACTGACAAAGCCTCCACCGACTTTGCACCAGGTACCCGGATTGGGTCGGTCCGACTCTACAGCTCTCTCAGCCCGGCAATCACTCACCGCCCGTGTACCTGAGTCAATCCTGGTCAATAGCCTAGTGGGTCTTCTGCTGCTCCTAGCCCATGTACCCAGATTGGGCTAGCCCGACTTCGCAGCTCTCTCAGCTCGACAGTCACTCACTGCCCATGTACCTGAGTCACACGCGGCCCATGAAGCAGCAGATCTCCTCTCTTCATTTGTCCTCTTTGAGTATCGTTGACAATGAATCATCACATCTGGAGCCATGAGGCCCATGCTATTCAGCATGGCTCCTCAATCTCCCCCTTGATGAGTGCATTGTCAACACTTCACTTCTTCAGCTCTTCAGTACATGCGAACAACTGTGGAAACACGAAAACAAAGCACAAGAAAACAAAGAAGAAGAAAATAAAATAAAAGTTTAACCCTAATGACCAAAAGCCGAACAAAAGCAAGAAGCGGTCATTATGGTTAACCAAAGGTAAGAGCTCAAAATGAGTGCGATCTCAGAAACATCAACAAGGATATCAAAAGAGTAAGAAACAAATCCCAGAGAAAGCCAAAACTCCCCCAAGAAACAAATCCCAGAGAAAGCCAAAACTCCCCCTTGAACTCTTATCCCAAAAATTTCTCCCCCGTGTTGACAAGTGAACTCATCAAGCACTCAAAAGAGACATAGACTCCCCCTGAAATGCAACTCCCCCTCAAAATATGCAATGAATGCAACTGGGGTGCATGTGGAGTGTAGAAAGCATGCTTCCCAGATATGATTGACTGCAATTACAAACATGTAACAAGTATAGCGAAAGACATATTGTCTAAGACTCATGGCATGATCAATGCAACAGATGATATCTAAAGAAAGTCATTATCACGCATTTTTCCGTTTTTGCAAACAAAAGCATCACCACATTTTCCAGTTGACAAGCAAGGTAAAGCATGAGATGCAAAAGCTAACTGATATCTACCAAGATAAGCATTGTCCAAAACAAAGTGCTTCAGCAAACTTGCTATCATTTCAATTTTCAGGCTTTTTCTTTTCTCTTTTTCATTTATGCCAGGGGTTATTTGCATGTCAAATCTTATGCTGACCGACCAAGTCAAGCTTAGGCCAGATCTAAAAAATCAGAAGCTTAAGACATTGGTCTTAGCATACACTACATTGTCCTAGTTCATACCAAAGTGCTATGGTACGCAGTCCAGAACAATGCAATGCGACAAAGCAAACCCACTTGGATCTTTGCAAGTTATGCATAAAGAGGCACGTAATTTTCATTTTTCTTGATTTTTCATCATTTTTATAGCACATTTCCATGTTTTAAAGCAGAAAGATGTCCAAGTTGCATGTTTGCATCTAAGTCAGGAACTAGCTACAAGGCATGTAACAGATAGCAAGAACATTCAACCTACACATGCTAGTTACCAGAAGCAATGGTGATCATTTTTCAAGTTTTAAAGCATAAAAGCCATGCATATGACAGATATCAGACATATCAAGTGAACTGGACCAAAGCATGATCATTGACAAGTATTCAAAAGCATGTACCAGCTAGAATAAGTAAAGCAGTTCAATCATATAATAGAAGGAGCTCAAAAGTGTGATATGTGAAAATGTATGATATGAACACACACAAAAGACTCAAGAAAAGAGTAAAGAAGAAAGAAAATTGACTCAAAATATCCTAAAAAGGATACACAACACCCAAATCCCCTCGTAAATGCTCAAAAGTAGACTGATCTAGGGGTTTGGTGAAAATGTCAGCCAACTGATGATGGGTATCAACATGAACAAGGTCAATGACACCTTTCTCATATTAATCCCGCAGAAAGTGAAAGCGCACAACAATGTGTTTGGTTTTTGAGTGGAGACAAGGGTTTTTCCCTACACTAATTGCACTGGTGCTGTCGCAAAACAAAGGAACTCTGGTAGGAAAGAACAACCCAAAATCTCGTAATGTGGAAATCATCCAAACCAACTGTGAGCAGCAGCTAGCAGCAGCTACGTACTCAGCCTCAGTGGTCGAAAGAGCAACTCCAGATTGCTTTCGAGAAGACCAAGAAACAAGAGACGAACCAAGAAACTAGCAAGTACCGGAAGTCGACTTGCGATCCAACCGGCACCCACTAAAGTCAGCGTCCGAAAAGCCAGATAAATCAAGAGATGATGATGATGCATAGTAAAGACCGAGATCAGGCGCATAAGTAAGATACCTGACGATGCGCTTGACAGCCTGCCAATGTGACGCGCGTGGTGAAGACTAGAAACACGCGCAAAGTCCCACGGCGATCTGTATGTCCGGTCTTGTCGCCGTCAAGTACAGCAGCGAACCGATCATTCCTCGAAACTCTCTCTCATTGACCTTGACACCGCTCTCCACCAAAGTCAAACTTTTTCAGCATGTCTCGGGTATACTTACCTTAGTGAATGAAGGTGCCGTCCTTGGTCTGCTTGATCTGGAGCCCTAAGAAATACTTGAGCTCACCCATGAGGCTCATCTCAAACTCGCTGTGCATCTGCTCAGAAAACTTGGACACAAGATCATTAGTAGTACCGCCAAAAATAATATCGTCCACATAAATCTGAGTGACTAAGAAGTCTGAAGCAACTCTGAGCAAAAAGAGAGCCTTATCCACAGAACCCATCACAAAGCCCTTCCCCAAAAAAATTGCTTCAACCGGTCATACCAAGCCCTAGGGGCTTGCTTCAACCCGTATAAAGCTTTTTGTAACTTAAAAACATGTCGAGGAAACTTAGGGTTCTCAAAACCGGGGGGCTGCCTCACATAAACTTCCTCCTCTATGAACCCATTCAGAAAAGCACTCTTGACGTCCATTTGAAAAAGCTTAAAACCCTTCGAAGCGGCAAAAGCTAAGAGAATGCGAATGGACTCAATATGGGCAACAGGAGCGAAAGTTTCTTCAAAATCAATACCCTCTTTCTGGCAAAAACCCTGGGAAACTAGTCGAGCTTTGTTGCGCACCACAACCCCATCTTCACCTTGCTTGTTCTTGAACACCCATTTGGTGCCTATGGGGTTGCATCCTGGTGGCGGCTCAACTAGTGTCCAAACCCGATTACGGACAAAATTTTCAAGCTCTTCTTGCATAGCATTAATCCAGTTCGAATCAGAAGGAGCATGAGAAATGTCTCTAGGCTCAAAAGATGCAACAAAAGCAGATTCGGCAAAGACAGCAAGAGAGGTACTAGATGAGCGCAAAGTTCTCTCAGTCAAATCACCGATGATGAGCTCCGAGGGGTGATCACGCTGAACTGCTCGGGTTCCCTGGTGATCTGAAGTCACCTCACCAGAGTCAGTAGCTGGCATCTCTGGACTCGACTGAGGGGGCTCGATCGAAGTGGAAGAAGTCATCAGAGGTCCGCCCTCGTCCTCAGTCGAAGTCTCAGAAGGTGTGGGCTCTGCAGGAGGTGCAGAAGGCCCACCCTCATCAGTAGTTGGAGTATCCTCATCTTCCTCGAAGATGGACTCCCTGAGCTCATCATCCCCGGAAAGCTCAAAAGAAGGAGTTAAAGAAGGCAAGGTCTCGTCAAATGAAACTTCGCAAGTCTCGACAAGCTGCTGGGAGTCGAGTTTCCAAACACGGAAACCTTGAGAATGCAATGCATAACCAAGAAAGACCCTATCCCAGCAACGAGACTCAAACTTGTCCAAATGCCCTCCTTTCTTGAGCACAAAGCACTTGCAGCCAAACGCTCGCAAGTGGCTCACCTTGGGCTGTCTGCCAAACCGCAACTCATATGAAGTCTTACCTAAGTAAGCTCGAAGAAAAATGCGGTTGGCCAGATAGCAAGCCGTGTTCATGGCTTCAGCCCAAAATCGCCTAGGAGTCCTGTGCTCATCGAGCATCGTCCTGGCCATCTCGACTAGCGTGTGGTTCTTTCGTTCCACAACGCCGTTCTGTGGGGGAGTGTAAGGAGAAGAAAACTGATGGTCAAGACCCTGATCACTACAGAAGTTGACGAACTGAGAGTTCTTGAACTCAGAGCCGTTGTCGGAGCGAATTGCTCGCATCCGACCATTGTTCTCATTCTTCAGCTTCAAAATCAGGTCATGAACAAACTGAAAAGTTTCATCCTTAGACTCCAAAAAGAAAACCCATGAGAATCGAGAAAAGTCGTCAACAATGACAAGCGCGTACCACTTCCCATCGACTAAGCGTACCCGAGCTGGACCAACAGTGTCCAAATGTAACAATTCGCCCGGATACGAAGTCATTACCTGAGTCACAGGTGAGTGAGAAGCGGCAACAATTTTCCCATGACGAGAGGGATGGCAAACCAGATCCTTCTCCATCTTAAGCTTGGGCAATCCTCGGATGAAGTCCATAGAGCTAAACCTGACTAGCAGATCAGAACTCAAATGACCTAACCTCCTATGCCACTTCTAGAGCTCAGAGGAGGATCCAGCAATCAAACAACGAGAAGGGCCAAAAGAACTAGAGAAGTCAATTCGAAAAACCTTACCGAATGGTAAGATCTGGCAAATCAAAGACCCTCTAGAATCAAACACAGAAGAATTACCCTTCTTAAAACGCACTTCCAAACCATCCTCAAGAAGTGTGAAACAGAAATCAAGTTAAAGTTCAAATTCTTAACCAAGGCAACATTCTTCAAAGAGAAATGATCTGAAATGCGAATTGAGCCGATGCCACTTACTTTCCCTTGACCACTGTTCCCGAAGGTGATGTATTCCTTGGAGCTCGGGGGAGTGAGACTGGAGAACCATCCGCGATATCCCGTCATGTGGCGAGAGCATCTTGAGTCCATGATCCAAACCTCCTTCAGTCACCGATCCTGCATAATCAGTGGTCATAAAGGGGAGCAAATGGTCCGGCACCAGGTTTAGCAAAAGAGCTAAACCAATGTTGAGCCATCTGCTCAAAAGACGGAAAGAGAAAACCATCAAACGAGTTGGGACCAAAACACGGCTCAAAGCGCGGTCCATGGTTCGCCCTAGAACCTCGGCCACGAGGTCCAGGACCGTAGCCAAAACGGCCTGGAGCTCTACCAGAACGACCACCACCAACTAGAGCACGGGCAAGAAAGTCGTCTCCCCTACCACCATCTACATGACGCGGCCTGGCCTCTAGCCTCTCCCCGCGTCGAGGAACACGCAGTCTACCACCCTGCTGGTAGAACTGCTCCTGACCACCACAAGCTCTCTCTGCTCTCTCAACCCACTTCTTCCTGAAGGAAAACTCCGCAAGATGCCCGTCTCTCTGACAGTACTCATAATGATAGGTGGGCTTCTTGGGATGTGGTTGAGGCTTGGGATTCTTGGGCTTAGTGGTGTTAGGTGTAGTTTTCTTGGGTTGAGAGGGTCCAGGAAGAAGGTCAAGAGAAGTGTGGAGGTGTTTGGGCTTTGGAACCCAGATGGGCTTCTTGGGTGGAGCTTTGGGCTGTTCATGGATCACTCCATCCTTGGGCTGACTAGCCAGGGAAGACTCAATGGAGTGAGTCTTGGGATATCTCTGCTCAGGAGTCATTTTACTCCACTCCACTGCCCGGCTGATGGCACTCTCAAAGTCAACCTTGGTGTAGGTGTAACCTACCCCAAACCCATCCTGCCTCTTAAACTGCTGGATCATCATGCCGAGCTGTGGCTCTCTGGCACTGATCCAACTCAGGATAGAACGGAAGTAAAAGTTCTCATTCTGAGAATCAGCTAACTCCTCTCTCAAGGAAGCTAGAACCTCCACCTGAGACAAGCAGGTCTTACACTCACTTTCTACTTGGACAGACTTTTCGGCTTTTAGCTTGATCAATTCCATTCTAAGAGACAGACAGTTCTCACAGACAGTGGGTGGAACTGATAGTGTCTCAATCTCTAGCGTAGTCTACGCCAGCTCAGCTCTCACTCTCTCCAAATCCCCCAAATGCTCATCGCCCTTGGCCTTCAGCTCAACTAAGACAGCTAGATGAGATGGGCAATCGGCACAGGGCACGACGACATTGGCTTGAGCATCTTTCAGCTCCAGCTGAGCACTCTCAAGCTCAGTGGCCAAAGCGTCCCTCTCATCAACCCTTTTTGTGTACTTGGACTTCAGAGTGGACAAGTCACACAGAAGCACCTCACACTTTGGGCACTCACTGCTATCACCCAAGCAGGGGGAAGAAGATAGACTCTCAATTCTGCCGTTGGCTACGGCAAGCTCACTCTCTAACTCATCTATCCTCTTCTTGCCCCCCTAAGCAGTTTTTCCCGATATTTTAACTCCTGACGATTGCTTTCAAGTAAATCAACGATTTCGCGCTCATAAGATGATACCTTTTTGTTGTCGTCGTCGTCGGAGTCATCGGAGGAGCTCTTCTCTTCCTTATCCCCAAGAGCCATTGAGCAGAAGCTCTTGCGGGATCTCGGCGCTGGTGTGAGCAGCTCTTCGGTCTGTCCCCAAAAGCCATGAAGCAAAGGCCCACCGGATCGTCCTTGTCCTTCCCCTTCCTGATGACGATCTCCTCATCGCTTGAGCTCGATGAAGAGGAAGAAGACGTGGACCGCTTGGAGTAGCTCTTCTCCATATCAGTGAAGAAGGCCTTATCGAGCTTCTTGTTCTCACGCCGGTAGTCCTTCAGGGCCTTTCTGAAGAATCTGGTCTTTGGCTTGCCCTTGTTGAAGGAGGAGCTCTCGTGCTTGCCGGAGTCATGGAAGCCACCACCGGTGCCCTTCTTGTGGCCATTGCGCTTGGGGTAGTCGGCGATGAAGTGTCCTGGATCACCACACTCAAAGCACCCGGATTTCGTGCCATGTCTTTTGAACATCCTTTTGTCATAGACACGACGCACCCGGTTGTTAAAAAGACACAAATCATCATCTCCCAAAGACTCAAGCTGGTCCTCAGTGATAGACATCAAAGAGAACCCAGCACAGCTCACAGGAGAGGGATCAACAGAAGGTGTAGCAAGGGCCAGGGACTTTGATCCAGAGCCAATGAGATTTGATCTCAGCTAGATATCAACCTCAGTGGCCTTCATCTTGCTAAACAACTCAGAAATGGTCAAGGTATCATAAGAAGTACTCTCAACGATAGAGGATACCTTGATCTCCCAGATCTTTGGGTCCAAGGTATGGAGAACCTTGAGCGCCTACTCGTGATTTGAGACTAACTGAGCACCCTCAGCCTTGTTGTCCCGAAGCTTGTTTATGATCGATTGAAAACGACCAAACAACGCTTCAACAGATTCACCCAGCTTTTGTGTGAAGTTCTCATATTCACGTCGGTAGGTCTGATAGAGCCGAGCCTTGACCTGGGCTGTCCCCTCATGGTGTGCCTTGAGGGTAGCCCAGATCTCTCTCGTAGTGGAAAGATGGCTCACACGCTCAAACTCAGTAGGACCTAAACTAGAAAAGAGAATGTTCATAGCTTTACTATTGCTCAGATGTTGGGCAATGATACCAGGAGTACCATGCTCAACTACTGGCAATATAACAAACGTATCGTGAACGCAAATGTCCCAGATGTTTGAGCCTTGGCTCATAAGATAGGCTCGCATGCGAGTCTTCCAATAATTATAGCCATAAGCTTTCAAGGACGGGACCTTGCCAAGAGACGTCATGATCACTACTAGGGTTTAGAACCGGTTAAGGTATGGAAAAACCCTAACCAGGCTCTGATACCACTTGTAGGACCGAAAGTAGCGACCAGAGGGGGGCTGAATGGGCGCCTAAAAATTCTTTCGAATCAATGGCCTGCTCCCAACACCCAACGCACCTCAAAAGACTAAGCAGCAGAGTGTGAATCAGAAAGCCTAAGTCTAAAAGTATCTAGCCTAGAAACAACAGGTGTCAAAATCAAAGAAACACCAATGCAGTGCTATTAGGCAAATAAACAAAATATTCAAGACATGGCAGATCAAACTTCTCAGTAAAATAATCTAAGTACACATGGAATGAGATGAGAAGTAACTATTCAAAATCTGTCTCCTGTTCGAAACTTGGCGAAGCCTGCTTCGCTGTGTCGAAGCCTGCTTCGGAGTCCCTTGTCGAAGTCGAGCGAAGGTTGTCGTTGACGTGCCGAAGGTTTGTTTAGTCTAGCCTAGATCGAGTGTGGCAGAGAGCGAAGTATGCTTCGAAGCAAAGTATGAGAGTATCGAAGCTTGCTTCGAACAGTGTACTTCGAAGCCTGGACTTCGATCAGAAAGGTTCAAACAAGCTCACAGAAAAGCAACCTCCGAAAGAGAAGCGAAGCCCGACACACGGCAGAAAAACCAAATCGAAGCCTACACTCTACCTTCGGAGCTAGCAAGATCGAAGAAAGATTGCTGAAGTGATGACCTTCGATACACACAGATCAACTTCGAAACAAAGTCTGCAGGTGTTGTCACTCAAGAAATCGAAGGCCACAAACACACTTCCAATGACAAGCTTTGCACTCACAAACTGAGGACCTTCGGAAAAGACCACAATAGAAACACCTCAGAGAGCATACTCCGAACGAAGTCTACTAGAAAGACATGCTTCGAAGCTCACTTCGAAGCTTGTCAAAGTATTGACTACCGCTCGAGTCGGAGTATACCTTCGCAAGAACTGTCGAAGTATGCTAAGTTCGAAGCTAGGTTCACAGTTCTAAATCGGAGCCGAAAACTCTAGCAAAGCCTTCGAAGTAATCTGATCGAAGCCTGCCTCACGGAGCTGAGGGACTTCGAACAGTGAAGGGGGCTTCGCCAAAAACAGCCATAGAAAAAGTAGGTTCTGTCTACTCGATCAAAAAGGCTACGCAAGAAAAGTGAGCCTAGAGAACTAGCACACTATAGCTACAGAAGTAGTACTACTTGCTACAACACGCTAGAACTAGTAATCTGATCGAAGCCTGCCTCACGGAGCTGAGGGACTTCGAACAGTGAAGGGGGCTTCGCCAAAAACAGCCATAGAAAAAGTAGGTTCTGTCTACTCGATCAAAAAGGCTACGCAAGAAAAGTGAGCCTAGAGAACTAGCACACTGTAGCTACAGAAGTAGTACTACTTGCTACAACACGCTAGAACTAGTACTACACTCGTGAAGAACACAAACGAAGCAGCCAGAGAGTGATTTCCTCAGGAATAAAATAGATGCACGCATAACGAAACTGCAGAGGAATAAGCGAAGTGCAGCACACGAAACAGCAGGAATAATGTCTTCTAAATAGAGAAGAATTGATTGAACTTAGAGAACAGAAGCAACATCCTGGCGGCGCACAAATAGGAGAGAGAAAGCAAGGTATAAAATGACCCAATAGAATAAAAAGTGATTTCAGCAAAAAGGTGACCTAACCCTAGGGATTGGGGCCCTATTTATAGGCTGCCCAATAGCTAGGAATATTCCACCAGCCCCTTAGGGTTTTTTATAGACGCTGAAATAAAGGAAAAGACTAAACTACCCTTAGGATTTTTTACAAACTCGACTGACTGACTGTGGGCCTAGGGACAAATAGAAAACTCCTATTTACAGATGACTTATCCGGAAGCTAAGCTTTCGTAGCGACTACGGCTTCTCTTCTGGACAGTCCGATACAAGATCAGCGGTCGTCAGTTTTGCGCCGAAACTGACAAAGCATCCACCGACTTTGCACCAGGTACCCGGATTGGGCCGGCCTGACACCGCAGCTCTCTCAGCCCGGCAATCACTCACCGCCCGTGTACCTGAGTCAATCCTAGTCAATAGCCCAGTGGGTCTTCTGCTGCTCCTAGCCCATGTACCCGGATTGGGCCAGCCCGACTTCGCAGCTCTCTCAGCTCGACAGTCACTCGATGCCCGTGTACATGAGTCACACGCGGCCCATGAAGCAGCAGATCTCCTCTCTTCATCTGTCCTCTTTGACTATCGTTGACAATGACTCATCACATCTGGAGCCATGAGGCCCATGCTATTCAGCATGGCTCCTCAGTGAGAGCACCCAAAGCTAGGATTCCATTTCGGCTATACATCGCTGCTGAAGATAGTGTGATCGGGGCCGTGCTAACCCAAGAGGTGGAAGGAAAGGAGTACATCATCACGTTCTTGAGCCTCCACCTGTTGGACGCCGAAACAAGGTACGCGTTTGTGGAACGTCTATGTTTATCGCTTTACTACGCATGTACCAAGTTGCACTACTATCTCCTCCATACTACATGTGTTGTCGTCTGCCAAACCGATGTTATAAAACACATGTTATAAAAGTCGATTCTAAGTGGAAGAATCGGAATGTGGGCTTACGCTTTGAGAAACCAAGGGTAGTTTTGGTCTGAATGATGAGTGATTGACAAGGTTGAGCGTCTGAGTGATTGAGTGGTTGAGAGTTGTTTTGGCTTGTCTTGTTTGTGCAGGGTGGAGATGCTGACCGACTGTCGACGGCGGGTGATCGAGGGTCAAGCGGGGAGCTTGATGCCGGAGGATCAGGGAGGCCGGGCGAAGTTTGGGAAGATCTCAAGAGTGCACGAAGAGACGGAGCGAGACTTGGACGGACGGCTGACTGCGACGGCGTGTCGACCGGGTTCGCGAGAGGGAGGCCAGGACAAGCATTCAGGTGGCTCAAGGGGATCGAGAGCGGAAGTGGCTTGCTGGCGCTCGGAGTCGCGAAGTGGTGTCACGAGTCGAAGGGCTGAGAGGCTTTGTCAGTTTTTGCTGAAAACCGTCGAAACGTTTAATGTTTTTGTTAAATTCAATAAATAGGTGTCTAGTTTTAGTTTAAATTTTCAGTTTTGTAGTATAGCCTTTTGGTATATTTTTTAGAGTGGTTTTACTCTGAAAATGTATTAAAAGGAGAGTCTAATTGTAATTTTTCTTTTAGGTTTATAGGGTAATTTTCAGAATTGCTAATTCTGAAATTACTAAGGGTCTATGTGTCAAATGGGGGCTTCTAGAAGAGGAGTTGGTAGGATATTATCCCCCCATGTTGGCTGAATCATTTGAACACTTGAGAGACAAATTTTGCCATGAAAAAACTTGAGAAAACATCAGTTTGAAGAGCTTTGGACGAGCAACGGGAACTTCAAGCAGATTTTCGGATTATACACAGTTTTTTCGGCAAAGACTGTTCCTGGTAAGTCCATCCAGTGCAGGTACTCTTTGTGATCAATTCTATTCAGAACTTGTGTGAGATGTCCAAGTAACTTTTGTTGTGCATAAATTGAATGATCAATTTTTGAAAGTTGCAAAGTATTTCTGTGATGTATTCGTATTTCTTTTGCTGCTCAAAATAGGCACCATAGTGCTGAAAAATTAATCTGGAACTGTTTTTCAGTTTTGGTTTTTGATCTCCTCATGTTTGATGAAATGTTTCATTAAGTGTTCATCAAGTTTTTGGCTGATCTTTGAAGTGTTTCTTGAGTGATTACTTGGTAGAAGGATGAACAAAATTTTTGATGTGAGGATCAAGTTTTTACTACTGTGATTGAACTAAAAAAATTGAGAATCCATTTTGCTTTTCTGTTTTGTATGGTACTGTCAAAAACCTGTGCAGAATCATTTTGTTCAGTTTTTCAATGAGAACACTTGAGAAGTTCTTTGATGGTTGAAATCCTGATTTGATACAGTAGATTGTGGTTTTTATCGGATTTGCTATAGGCTTCCCGATAAGTGCTGTAGCGTGTATTTTGCTGTATTGAGTTTCAATTGCAGGTTATTCTGTTTTGAGATGACTTGATGATTCAGTTGATTGAAATCTTGAAGATCCTCTCTCAGATGAACAAGTGCTGAAGTATGAACTCACTTGAAGTCATTTAATTCCTGGATTTGGACTGATTACTGTGTTTTGATTGAATCTAGCAAATTAAATTCTGAAGATGTTCACAAGAGTCCTGTTCCTAAATTTGTGTAGAAATTGTTGATTCCAGGTTGTATGTGATATATACTCTAGGATTCAGTTTTGAGTTTCTTATTGAACTCATACTGAGTTTGAAATGGGTAATCATAGTTTGTGTGTGCAGAATATTTACCATCAGATTGTGATTCTCTTGATTCAGTTTTGAGTGTATTTGCTGAAGCTGGATACTGATTTTAAATGCCCTGAACTCTGAAAGCATTTTGATCTTGAGTGTTGAATTGATTCAAATAGCTGAAACTGATAGATGAAGTGTGATTGCAGAAGTTTCAGACAAATCTTACACTTTGAAGTCTGTTTTCAGTTTCAGTAATTTTTATCCAGAACAAACTATACTCTGAAATCTAGGTGCAGCCTGAATTCTGATTTCTGAGTTAATCCATCTTATGTAGCTTCACATTCTGAAACAGCATTGAACCACCATTACACTGTACTTCATTCAGTATATTGCAAGTTTATTTCAGCAGCTGTTCTGAAGTTTTAAAAGATTTGATCTGTTTTCATTTCTGAATTTGCAGTAGACTTAATTGACTCAATCTGTTTCCTCATCTGATCTGCAATTGTTTGGAACTGATATTGTGCTTTTGATCTAAAGATTACTCAGTTGTGATTGAGTGAAAACTGAATAGAAAGTTATTGAGTACTATTCATAATACACAAAGTTTCAGAACTTTATTTTAACTGAAAAATTGAATCTGTTTGTTGTCAGATTTGCTGCAGAAATTGCTATGTCAGATTTTCTACTAGAGTTCTGAACTTGCTGTTCATCAGATTGAATCAAATCTTTCTCAGCCATTTTTCATTCAGAACCAGAAATTTTGCTCCTATAAAGAACCCTTACCATGAATAGTGATCTAGAGTTGTGTTGGTCCAGAATTGGTGCTTGCTGATTTAGTTATCCATCATCAAAAAGTGTTTGATTTCAGTATCTGTTCAGAATTGAATTTGATCTGTTTTTGAAGTTCATAAGTTGTATCAAATTTTGAATGTTGAATTTTATTGAAATACACTACTACTATTCATCGTCCGAAAAATATGAAATTACTGTGCACCATTGTGAATTTTCAGAATCTAGCCTCCTTGACAAGTTCTGAATTTGTATGTGCTGAATTGAATTGAATCTAAAGTTGAAACTTGCAAATTGAACCAAGAATTAACAAATGCATTCTGTTGAAGTTACCGTTACTATTCATCGTCCGAAAAATTTCTGAAGTGCATGAATTTCAATTGTGATTGATTTGAAACAAGCTGATTCACTTTTACAAACTTCAATTGATCTCTTGAGTGAATGATTTGATAGTTGTTGATTAAAATTTTTGAATCAAAGCTGATTGGGATTTTCCATCTTGTGATGCTCGATTTTTGTACTGATTGGATTGAAACTTGAAATTGTGATCTTAAAGGTGCGTTGGGTGATTTGATTAGGTCATAACGTTCGAAAGAAAGTGTCGAGGCGCCTATTCACCCCCCTCTAGTCGCCATTCCGATCCCACATGCTTTGATTGAGTATGATTTGGCCTATGAACCTCTAAGAGCTATGAAAGGCCAAATTGTCGCTAATTTTATAGTTGATCATCACATAGATGTCAGTTGGAGTGACAACGTTGCTCTAATTGAGATAGTACCATGGAGATTTTATTTTGATGGTTCAGCTTGCAAAAATGGCCAAGGTATTGGAGTAGTTCTCATATCACCTAGTGGAATGCATTTTGAAACCTCGGCTCGTTTAGAGTTTCCCTCTACTAATAACCAAGATGATGGAATCCATGGGTGTTAAGCATGTTCATGTGCATGGTGACTCCGTGTTAGTAGTGCAACAAGTGGCTAAGAGTGCTCAATATTTTAATGGCTTGCTGAATAGCTACTTGGATAGATGCCTAGACAAAGTTGCTACTTTTGATGACTTCAAAATTTCTCACATGCCAAGAGAGGCCAATTCCATTGCAAATGATTTGGCTCAGCAAGCATCTAGCTACCAAGTTAGGAGAGGAAAATTTTCTGTACAGGAAAAGTTGATGCTTGGTCTCACTGCCGAAGCCAGTAGCTTCGAACAGGCGCGAGGGCTGCCGGAGTCCTCGGGTCGGACCCCTTCAGTCGCTAGAGACTACTGCGCGTCGGAGCCCTAAGGCCGAAGTGACTCGTCTGCCAAAGGGTTTTGCGTGCTGGAGCCCATACGCCGAAGTCTCCTGGACAGTGAGGGTTTTCGGGAACCTGAACACTCTGGTAGGAGGATTCGGCCCAACCTACTTCGTGCAACCAGTCCAGCCAGGCTTTGACAGAAGCAAAATGGGCTCGAGGGCACTTCGAAGTCAGTAGCTTAGTCGTTATTCCGGGGAGCGAGTTAGCAAAACCCTCAGAAGCCCATAAGGGCGATTGGAGAACTCTAATCATCCAATATCTGAGAGACCCTAGTCAAAGGGTTGATCGGAAAGTTTGGCGACGAGCATTTAAATTTGTGTTAGCAGACGATACACTGTATCGCCGAACTATTGATGGAGTACTGTTAAAGTGTCTAGACCATGAACGATCCTAGGTGGCTATGGGAGAAGTCCATGAAGGACTTTGTGGCACTCATTAGTCGGCCGAGAAAATGAGTTGGATGCTCAAAAGAGCGGGTTTCTACTGGCCGACTATGACTCGGGATTGTTTCAAGTATTATAGAGGATGTGAAGCATGTCAAAAGTTTGGCAATATTCAGTTAGCTCCTGCTTCATTACTTAATCCTATTGTCAAGCCATGGCCGTTCCAAGGTTGGGGTTTAGACTTCATCGGCCAAATTCACCCTCCTTCTTCAAAGGGGCATCGTTTCGTGTTGATGGCAACATACTACTTCACCAAGTGGAACGAGGCCGTGCCTCTCAAGAACATGACTCACAACGTGGTACTTGACTTTATCTTGAAGCATATCAAACATAGATTTGGCATTCCTCAAACTCTCACGAAGGATCAAGGTAGTTCGTTTGTTTCTAAAGAAGTGAGAGACTTTGCCGAATATTATGGTATTAAGTTGATAAACTCTTCACCTTACTATGCTTAGGCCAATGGTCAGGCCGAGTCTAGTAGTAAAACTATGATTAAGCTCATTAAGAAGAAAATTGAAGAATTCCCTAAGAGGTGGCATGAAGTGCTTTCCGAGGCACTATGGGCTTGTAGAATTAAAAAGCACGGTGCTACCAAAGTTAGTCCATATGAGTTGGTATATGGATAAGAAGTCGTTCTACCCATAGAAGTAGATCTTGGCTCTTTAAGAGTTCTAAAGAAAGATGGCTTATTGGTCGATGAATATGAAACTCTTTTAAAAGATAGTCTAGAAGAAGTGACCGATAAGAGATTGAGGGCTTTAGAAGCCATAGAAGTAGACAAGAGGAGAGTAGCTAAAGCCTACAATAAGAAGGTTAAACCAAAATAATTTCAAGTAGGTGACTTGGTTTGGAAGAAGATTTTGCCCTTAGGCACTAAGAGTCCTAAATTTGGTAAATGGTCACCTAGTTGGGAAGGTCCTTTCAAAATAGCCGAAATCGCTCCCGAGAATGCTTATGTGTTAGAGTCTATACAAGGAGAGCGGTTTCGAAGAGCTTTGAACGGTAGATACTTGAAAGGGTACTTTCCAAGTATATGGCAGATAACTTGAAGGTGTCGAAAAGCCGATATGAAAAGTATCTTCTTTAGCCCGTTATGCTTTTAGTTCACTAAAAGGCAGGGGGCATGTGTTGATAGCAAAAAATGGCATTAACGGTTAAGAGCGTTAAAATATCCATTTTGGTAATTTGGGCCGAAAATACACATGTCCTGGGTTGGGCCGAAGCCCTACAAGGCCGAAGGCCCACAAAACTATGGGCTTCGGAAGCTACCGGCAAGTCCTGCAGCCTTCGGCCCGAAGGCCTTCAGAGGCCCACTCCGCCAATGCTTCGGCCCGAGGAGCAGGCTTCTGCGGGCCTGGCTGTAGGCCCACTTCGGGCAGAGTTAGAGATTGAGTCCGATTTTGACTAAGTATTTTCATGCGTGATTAAGCCAAATCTTATCAGATTAGGCTTAGAGATTAGAAGTCTAGCCCCTATAAATATTGGGGTGAGGCCGGTTCAGAACCCCCCAACAACACAAATCAACCACAAAGCCCTAGCTTTGAACCGTACCTTTATTTTTACCTTTACTTTCTGCAATCTTCGTGGGTTTGCCTGGAAGCCCTCCGTCGGCCACTTCGGAATAGTGGTAATCCTTGTCACTTTGCTTGTGAAGTATCCGTTAATCTATGTAATAGATTGCTATCTCCTTCTTACTTCGCTTGTGAAGTATCCGCTAATCTACGTAACAGATTGCTACCTTCGCCCCTAATGCAACACTTAGCAGAATTCGGCCCTCAGGCCGAATTGGTACTTCGAATCTACAATATTGCAGGTTTCCACGTTCGGAGCTACTTCGCCGAGGCCGTTCGGAGCTGAGAGATTGGTTTCGAAGATTGCAAGAACGCCCTTCAGCGAGATCGCTGCTTCGACCGCCCGTGCCGACCGTCACGCTGTTGTCGGTTTGACCAAGTCCCGTACACCAACACGCTTCGCAACAGACTTCGTCACGACAGGCTTCGCCACGCCCGTATCCCACGTTAGACGAAGTCACGCCAGCGCGTTGCGTCTAAGTTATTTTACTGTATCGGAGACTTCACGTCGAACCCCGCTGTTCGAAGGTAATTGTAACGTCCAGATCGGCTCGGAGTTAATCTTTGACCAGATCACTCCGAACGCCGAAGGTACCCTTCGGTGGGACACTTCACACAAAATGCTGAAGGTATACTTCAGCGACACCCTTCGCATCATACTTCGAATCAGACAGGCTTTGATTAGTTTATTGATTTGTTCTGTTTGATACCTTTATTTTGGCTAATTGGATTATTCCTGTGTGATCTGATTATCTGGCGACTCCACCCCCTTACCACGGTTAAGGGTAGTCAGAACGCGACGTCGGTGTTTTGTTACACTTAGGCTTGTCCCTAATTATCCACACAATTTTGGATCGTCGAACTAACACAAGTGTGGGGGCACATTTCTGTGTCAACACCCACATAGAGTTTTCAAACTCCACAAAGCCTTGCATGGGCTCAAGCAGACACCTAGATCTTAGTATGATCGGCTTAGGTCCTTTTTTCTAGAGCATGAGTATAAAATGGGATCTTTAGACTAAACCTTTTTCACTCTCAGGCTTGGCAATGATTTCCTCCTTGTTCAGATTTATGTGGATGACATCATTTTTGGTGGATCTTTTTATGCACTTGTTGTCGAGTTTGCAGAATCGATGAGTAGGGAATTTGAGATGTCCATGATGGGATAGCTCACTTTCTTCCTTGGTTTGCAAATAAAACAGTGCAAACAAGGTACTTTTGTTCATTAGATGAAGTACACCAAGGATTTGCTGATGAAATTTGATATGAGTGATTCGAAGCCATTACCAACTCCTATGGCAACTTTAATTGTGCTTGATCTAGATGAAGATGGAGAAGAAGTGGATCGAAAGAACTTCCAAAGCATGATTGGCTCCCTCCTGTACTTGACAGCCACAAGACTAGACATTTACTTTGTTATCTGCTTGTGTGCTCGATTCCAAGATTATTCGAGATCTTCACATTGACAAGCCGTAAAGAACATTCTGAGGTATATTAAGCACACTCTAGAATTCAGTCTTTGGTATTTTGCATCTTCATCTCTTTGTCTTCACGGATGTTCTGATGCATATTTTGTTAGTTGTAGAAGTGATAGGAAAAGTACCTCGGGTACTTATCATTTTCTTGGTTCTTATCTTGTGTGTTGCTCTTCATGTAAATAGTATAGCATTGTACAACCTACTACTGAAGCTGAATATGTACCTATTGCTAGCTGTTACTCACAAATTTTGTGGATGGTTTTTACCTTGCAAGATTTTGAGTTGGATTTTAAAGGTTTCCACGTATTTGTGATAACAATAGTGCCATTAGCTTAGCCAATAACCAAGTACAACATTCTAGAAACATTTACATTCTTTTCATGAAAATATAATCCTAAAATTGATATAAATCATGAAAAACTTCCATGCATTTGTGCTAATATGAAAAGATTCGAGTGGGTTTGCTTTGTCGCATTGCCTTGTTCTAGAGTGCTTACCATAGCACTTTGGTTTAATTTGGGACATTGGAGTGTACGCCATGACCATTGTTTTAAGCTTGTCATGGTCTCTGCTTGACCCAGGCTTGGCTTGGTCGGTTAGCATAAGATTGACAAGCAAATAACCCCTGGCACTAAGTCAAAAAGAAAAAGTAATAAAAAAGATTGAAAATATTAGGTAAGAAGTTTGTTTAATATCCTTGTTTATTGGATATGCATACCTAGGTAGATATTAGCTAGCTTTTGCACTTCATGTATTATCATGCTTAGTCTGCTAGTCTTAGTGGTGATGATTTTGTTTGCTCAAATGTGAAAATTTGCTTGTTCATGACTTTCCTTGGATATTATTTACTTGAGCTTGTCATACAATATTTTAAAAACAATATTCTAGGCAATATTTGCTCGACATTGTAAGTGCCTTTAATCATATCTAAGGAGCTTGCATTTTCATTCCACCTGCATTCTCCTGCATATATCTTTTGCATCATTTACACCTTGAAGCTTACATTGCCAAAGGAGGAGAGATACCATGATGAAATTGGGGGAGAATTGCTAAAAGAGGAAGAGTTTATATCAAGTGGCATGTTTTGGCTCTTTTCTGGGTTTTTATGGTTGCTTGTGTGCTGATCCTTAACATATCCTTGCTAATTGTGAAAGTTGACATTGCACTCATCAATGGGGAGATTGAGAAAACAAGTTGATATGTGCATTGGTTTATCTTGAGTGATGAGTGATTGACAACCTTGAAAGGATTGACATGGGTTATGTTGAAGGGTTTGGTGAAGGGTTCATAGAATGATTCGGTATTTTGGAGTTGTACACTAGAGTGTGTGTACCAAAGGGTTCATCAAAGGGTTCGGTGTGTATCTTAGAGGGTTCACTAAAGGGTTCAGTATGTACCAAGGGTGTTGCTAAACATGTTGCTTGTCTCGTGATATGTAGGAAGTGGATGCAACTTGGTTGTCAACAGCAAGTGATCTGGACTAGGTGGGAAGTCTGGTACCGTAGGATCAAGGAGGCTAGGTGAACTCAAGGTAGGTCCAAGAGGTGTTCGGAGGCTCTCTGGATGGAGGGTCTTTGATACATGTGCACTGAACGGAGATAGGCAAACAAAACACTTCTGAAGTGAGGAACTTCAAATGTGTCCTCTAGAGGGAGGAACTTCGAAGGTTGGCGATCAAAGACCTCTGAAGAAAGGAACTTCAAAGGATGGCAGTCAAAGACCTCCGAAGCAAGGCACTTCAAAGGTGTTCTTTGAAGGGAGGCACTTCGAAGAATGATAGATGAAGATCTATGAAGGGAGGCACTTTGAAGCTGTGCTCCATAGGGAGACACTTCGAAGGTGTACTTCGAAGGGGTTCTTCGAAGTATGGATGACTTGTCGTGGTTTCAACCATGTATGGATTCAGTACACCGACAGACGATGGCCAAGCTTGAGGAGTTGTGGAGTTGTGGTGGTCCACTCCAGAGACATGGTGTGAAGGCGACAAGGGCTTTGACGACTTGGGCTCAAAACAGTCACACTCAAAGTCAAGACTTCGGTGCAGTGAGGCCTCAGTGTTTCTAAGTCTATTACTGGAGTCATTCAAGCACTTCGTCAATTTCTGTGGAGCTCTGTCGAAATGAAACTAGATAGCTGACTACCTGTAATACCCCATCGACAGTACGAGGCAGAAAAACTATAAACCCTAGGGTATTGTAGTCTCATCGCATGTTTGAGTAGTTTATAAAAGAAAGGGTTGGCTGAGATCTAGGCAGAACACTGTTGTCAAGGTTTAGAAACTTCTGCTTTAACTATTGTGCTAGATCTATCCGCCACACATACTCTCACATTTGAGAAGTTTTTGTGTTCCTATTCTTGCAATGAAATATCTTTTTGATCATTGATTCATCTTTTGCATGAACTTGTTTATGATATCTTTTCTTCATATGTATCTTATTTGACTACTATTGAGGATCCATGTGTTCTTTATTTGCAAAGGAAGAAATGTTTCACTGATGCTTTTGTAACTTGTTCAACATGGAGTTGTTATCGTCATCTTGTGTGAACCCCCAAAAATCCATGAGCAAGGTTACACAAATGTTTTTCTTTCTCTACGAATCTTAAGTTTTGCAGCATATATTGCTCCGTTGTGTAATAGAGGTTAAGCCTCAAAAATACACTAGCAATATTGAGTTATGTGATGCTCATTTTGTAAATTATGTGCGAAGACTTCTTTGAAGTCCTTCTATGGGGTTCCATCTGAGTACGCCATTTTGTGCAAAGCCTAGTGCAATTCACTTGTGCGAAGCCTTATAGGAAGTACACCTCGTGATTTTGAAATTATGTGTGAACCCAAGTTTGTGAAGCGAGCATGAAGTTTTTCTGTGTGCGGAGTCTAGTGCGAAGTCTTCTTGGGCTCCGAAGCACACCACAGTGTGAAGTCTAGTTTGGAGTATCATCTCTACCTCCGAACTAGAACCAGCAAAGGTTGTTTTCAGAGTCTATTTTCAGTAAAGAAATTTTAGCTCCTATTAACCCCCACCTTTAGTCGCCTATTTCTATCCAACAATCCTTTAATCAGTATTAAATCCCACTAGATCTAATTTATTCAGCTAGACCGAAACTTCTGGCCCATAGGCCCAAACTTTTGAAAATAACCTTTTGTTCTGAATTTATTATGACCCAGAACTTCTAGATTGCATTTGGAACTTCCGGTTTATCGAGAACTCGAAACTTCTGGTTCATCTAGAATTCAAACTAGGATTGGCCTAGAATTTTTGGTCAAACCAGAACTTCCGGATGATCTACAACCTAGAACTTTTGGCCCTAGTCCAAAACTTCCAGTTATCCCAGAATTCTCTTAGTCATATTTCCATCATGAAGAACATCAAGCACAGACCCACACAACTATCAAGAAATTGATTCAACAAGAACACGATGAGATTGTGTGGGGAAATCACTCTTCTTCCCACAAGATCCAAAAGAACAAACAAGGAAGAATGGTAGGGATTCTAGGGTTGCAAATCACGTTCCTCCTATTATAGAGGGGAAGGGTATTTATACCCCTACACCAACTATGCCTGTTAAGGTAAAAAATTGTACATTGTTGATCCAATAGTTCGGGCTTAACTGGATTATCCAAACCAAATAAAATCGCTACAGAATAGATGTTTCAGACAATGTGGTTAGATTTTAGACATTCTAGGACAAAAATTGTGTCGAAACAAATGAGTGTTCTGGACAGTCCAACCAAAGTCCGCATAGTCTGGGCCACGAAATAAAAATTAAACAGAGAGTAGTTTTTGGATCGTTCGACCAAATTCAGACATTTTGACTTCAAAAAATAATTTCAATAAAAACAAGTTTTCGGATAGTCCGGTTAGAGACCGAACAATCCAGATTGAAAATTATATCGAATAGAACCATGTTTTTGGATTGTCCAGCTAGAATCCAGATAGTCTGACAGTTCGTAGTGCAAATAAAATCAAATAGAAAGAATCATAATATCACTTTTAACTTTTAATTACTGCAGTCAGCTTAGCAACCATGTTAGTAGCATTTGATTACTATTATCATTAAAACACCAAATTATGGGCATAGATGCATCAAGATGCAGTTTCAGTATACCTCACAAACATATCGAAGCACAACACTACCGCATGAGCAATGCTCATAGCATGTCTGCAACTTTGCACCTGCTATGAAAAGAGGGAGCAGTAAGTACAATGCATCTAGACTACTCTTCAATATATATTAGTAGTAAGTATACTTCAACTGCAAAAATATGCAACAAAAAATTTATTCAAATGTATCTCAAATTACAAAGTACAATATAATCAATTACAATATAAATCATGTATAAGAACTATTGAGACCTAGTAAAAAACGAACACCTCTCACTCGACCATGACCCAAAGGACTTCATTTACACTTCAAGCCACCTCGCTTCGATGGCTTCTGGGCCCTCTTCTCTTCTCTAAGATTAGAGCACAAATGAAGCAGCTCATGCTAGTTGTCGATGGCAGAGAAATCCAATTCCTTGAAAACACCCCCTTCCTGCCAACGAGGGGGTTGATCCCCTCCAAGCTCCAACCCTGCTCCATCAAAGCTAGTGAAATATAACGAATATGATGTAATTTGAGTGGGCTCCATCTTAATCAAAGCTAAAAGCACATTAGCTACTTCATATAGCACTTCATCGTTAGGGCCTATGAGGCTTCGAGTACCTCAATGTCACCCTCGATATCCAAAAAATGATAATGAGCACAAGTATAAAATATCCTAGTTTTCATTAAAATGTTATAGGCCAATTACATTTGCATCAAATCATTTACAAAGGCCTAAAATATAAACCTTGGGGGAGTAGGCAAAAGAGCTCGTGACACCCACAAAGCTGGCAAGGAGCACTATTGAGCATGGACGACCCTTGTTGATGAGTTCATGCGAGTTAGGTCCCCTGATCAGTTCTGGAGAGCTTGCATGGTTGTGCCCACTTGAGTTGTCAGAGAATACATCCTTGGTCCTTCAAAGAAGAAGTTTGTCACAAAAGTTAGCTACCGAAGATGGGTGCTACTAGAGTTGTGGAGGGCTTGCATAACGCTCTAAACTACGACACTCACTGAGGTCTCTGCGAAGCCAGCCATAGTCTTTTCAAGAGTAGAGGCCACCTGCTCGAGGTACTTTTCCCTAGGGGCCAAAGGCTCAATGGCCGCAAAGCTCCGAGATTGGCTTGCAATTCCAAGATGAGCCATCATTTCTCAAATCTTTCCGACGGACGTGTTAAGTGTAGCCATAGTCCTAGCTCACTCACCCTCGAGCTTTGCCTTATCATCTTTAAGCCCTTTAACGTCAGCCTTAATGGTGGATTTTGATTCAAGGAGCCTGTTGGCCTCAGCCTCCTCCTACCTCTATCCTTCATGCTCTTGGCACAACATTCTCTTCAACCTGGTGACCCACTCTTTAGCTATTGAAGCATTCTAATCAAGGTCCTACGTGGTGTGCTTTTCTTCGGCTTTTTGCAAGCTAAGCACCATCGAGGACTAGTCACTTTGAGTAATATCCTGATGGACTCGAAGGTAAGGCTCTTGGAGCCCATCTAGCACAAGTCCCAAAGGGAGGTAGGCTCGAAGGAAGGGAACCCTCTAATTTGAGCCATTCGAATACCCAACTTTAGATGAGTGGGTTCATCCTACAAAATCTTGGGGCTACATCATTCCCGTCTCTACTGATTCCCTCTTTAGGGTCATCCTCTAAGCGCTCATCTTCGGAGTCACCCTCCTCGTGATCTTTGTCAGGCTTATCTCCCGCATCTTCATGCTCATCCCCCTCATCGTCACCACCTCGTTGAAGTGTGTCTTCAACGGTGATGGAATCTAGTAAAATTAAAGTGCATAAGTTATGGCCTACAAGCAGGTTAAAGAAACATGTCAAAGGAAAATTTTTTGGAGGGAATCTACCTTCGAGGGCAGGAGAAAGTGGAGGACACAGGGTCATTTCAAAAATGGCATCCATGTCCTATGTGCTCACCTCCAAAATGCTATCCCCCGGTGATGCATCTACGTCATGGACCGGCTAGTCTCTCTATATAGTCAGGGGCTGGGGTCTGATGTCATGGGTGTTGTTTCATTTGGCTCCTAGACCTCTACCACTATTTTGGTCACCCCCTTGGTCGATGTGTTAGTTGTTCTCTTTGAAACAAGTGATGATTCATGATGGCATCGCAAAGCCTGAGGTGAGGCATTCAAGTCATCGACCACCCACTTCCTTTTCAAACCCCCGCCTCCTGAAAACATGATGGTCATCTCAAGTGTAGCATGTTGCCCTACCCACACTCGATTGTACCACTCCTACTTCCCAATGAGCAAGATGCACTTCATTGGTTCGGCAACAATGGGGAGTCCTATGATGCGTGATGATAGGTTGAGTCCCGATCTTCCGAGAGGTTTGAAGTAAGTTGATTGATGGAGATCTTGACATTGATGATGAACTCTCCAAACAGAACGATTGAACCCTTGCAGTCATTACACCACTACTCTGTTGGTTATCAATCTATGCACACATGAATTTGCCTTGCCAAGAAGGCTAAATCCTTGCAAGCGCAATCGAGAACACAAGCAAGAACGAGAAAGAATGCAACAAAATTGCAAATGAATGGCTAATCTCATGAATTGGGGTTTCACAAACTGTATGATAGTGGAACTATTGTTTAATAGAATAATATAAGCAAAACCCAAGTCCTAAATTTATGGTGACTCTCTATTTATAAGGTTATGAGAAACCATGTTGAGATGTGCCTTGGTTTTGTTACTGATGAGTGATTGACAAGTATGCTTTTGACAAATCAACTTTTGGAAATGTGTTTGCTGAGTGAAGTTGGCTTTTGGTTTGGTTAGTAGTTTGAAGATATTGTGCACCGAAGGGTTCGTTGTTTGGAAAACACGGTTGCTTATCCATTGATGTGCAGGAAGGGGATGCAACTTGACTGTCAACAGAAACTGATCAGGATCAGGTGCGAAGCTTGGTGCTGGATGATGAAGGAGGCTAGGTTAAGTCAAGTTTGGTCCAAGGCTTGTTTGGAGGCTCTTTGGATGGAGGGTCTCGAAAATAGGCACACTGAACGAAGACAGGCAATCAAAGACATCAGAAGTGAGGCACTTCGAAGGTGTGCTCCGGAGGGAGGTACTTTGAAGGATGGTGGATAAAGACCTCCAAAGCGAGGTAGTTCGAAGGTGTGCTCCAGAGAGAGACACTTAGAAGGATGATAGACGAAGACCTCCAAAGCGAGGCACTTCAAAGGTGTGCTCCAGAAGGAGGCACTTCGAAGGATTGCGGATGAAGGCCTCATAAGTGAGACACTTCAAAGGTGTGCTCAAGAGAAAGACACTTTGAAGGAGTACTTCGAAGTACGAATGTCTTGTCCTAGCTTCGGCCATGCTTGGCTTCAGTACATAGACAAACAATGACCAAGCTTGAGGAGTTGTGCAGTCATTGTGATCCACTCCATAGATATGGTGCGAAGTCGGCAAGTGCTTTGACGGCTTCGATTCAAAACCATCATACTCGAAGTCAAGGCTTCATAACAGTGAAGCCTTAGTTTTTCAAAGTTTATGACCAAAGTCACCCGGGCACTTCGTCAAGTACTACAAGGCTCCATCGAAAAGAAGCCACAAAGTTGACACACTATGATGCTTCAAATAAAGTGTAAAGTAGAACTACCTGTAATATTGCTTCGATTGTGTGCGGCAGAAAAATTATAAACCCTAGGGGTGTAGTAGTCTTTTCTCAAGTCTTTCTAGTCTATAAAACAAAAGGGTAGGGTGAGATCTAGGGTAACACTTCTGCCTTGGTTTAGAACCTTCTGCTATAACTATTTTCCAAAGGCCAGCCGCCAAAAATATACACAGATTTGAGAGGGTTGTATTTGTGTTCATTTTCTTTCAATGAAATTTCTGTTTGATCTTTGATTTATATCTTGTATGAAATTGTATCTATGTTCTTATTCCATACTTTTTTGTACTGAAATGCCTCTCTGATGCTCTTGTGACTTGATTTACGTGGATTACTTTTGTCACCTTGTGTGAACCCCTAAAAATCCACTAGAAAGTTTACACAAGTGTTTTCCTTTATCTATGATTATTAAGAAAAGCAGTACATTTAATTCTCTTTGTTGTGTAAGCTAGGCCAAGCCTCAAAAATACACTAGCAAATCTATACTATGTAGAATATGTGTGTGAAGCCCAACTCGAAGCCTTTCTCCAAGATTGAACCTGTGTGCGGAGTCCTCTTGTGCTCAGAAGTACAGCTCAGTGCGAAGTCTTGTTCGGAGTGTTGTTAGTCCCTCCGAACTGGAACAAACCAAAGGTTGTGTTTAGAGTCTGATTCCGAAGAAAATTTTTTAGCTCCCTTTCACCCCTCACTCTGGTCGCTTGTTTCGGTCCAACAATTGGTATCAGAGCCTGGTTACATCACTAGGTGTCTTAACCAACTTTTGTGATCAGTTGGCGACATGGATAGACTTGGAAAGATTCCTATGTTTGATGGGCGGGTTTTTTTCTTACTAGAAGATGCACATGGAGGCTTATCTTCAAAGTCAAGGAAGTGCAGTTTGGGAAATAGTTTACTCTAACTATGAAATTCCCCCTGTTTGAGTCACTCACCCTCAGATCGAACAATATGACTACAACAACAAATTAAGCTAGAAACATATTGTTCACAAGTTTGAGTAGAAATGAGTTCGATAGAGTCCAATACCTTAGAACAGCTAGAGAGATTTGGAATACTTTGAGTGTGTTTAATGAGGCCACAAATCAGATCAAGGCCAGGCACCAAAGCACTTACAATTAAGAAGATTAAATGTTTGTGCAAAGCCCTAGTGAATCAATTGATGCCATGTTTGCACGTTTTGATGGGATAGTGAGCAATCTTCGCTCAATTGGGGTTTTGGCTTACTCTGATCATGAGAGGGCGATCAAGCTTTTCTATACTCATGATCATAACATATGGGAAGTAAAGATCTCCATCATTGAGGAGTCATCGAGTTATGAGACATTAACTTGTGATGAACTCTTTAGGAAGCTAAATTCCACTGAGATTGCCAAGGGATCTTGTCTAGGACATGGAAACTCCTTGTCTCAGAACCTGGCACTAGTTTTGGGTCCTAGTAGTAGTAACTCAGTTGGAACCCATCTATCTCGCACCAATGCTTCTTTGGGTGGTTTTGTATTGTCCTCTTTGGTCTCCATCACATTAGAGAAAGTGGACACATTGGATGATGAAAATATTGCTCTCATCATGAAAAAGTTCACTTGTTTCTACAACAATCGTGGAGACAAAAGACAAGGTGGCTCTTGTGCTTGTTTTGACTGTGGTGAAACTTCCCACTTCAAGAATGATTACCCAAAAATCAAAATAGGGAAGAGAGTAAACATGACAAGCATAAGAAGAGAGACGAGAAGTCTTTCTTCAAGAAGAACCGTGATAAGATGGCCAAGAAGGTGACCAAGGCAGCTTCAAGGGCATTCATGGTGAACCTAAGCGACATTGACACATCGTCAAGTGAGGAGCTTAGCTCGGATGAGGACTATGGGATCGGAATGGCGACTAGAGGGGGGTGAATAGGCGCCTCAACACTTTCTCACGAATGTGATGGCCTAATCAAATCACCCAACGCACCTCTAAAACACCGTTTCAAGTTTTAATCCAATCGGTACAAAAATTGAACTCCACAAGATAGACAACCACCAATCAGCTTTGTTTCAATATTTTTAGTCAACAAACATCAAAACACTCACACAAGAGATCAATTCAAGTTTGGAATAGTGAATCAGCTTGTTTCAATTCAATCTCAAATGAAATCCTTGTACTTCTGAAATTTGTCAGACGATGAATAGTAAAAGTGACTTTCAACAAATTATGTGATTTGCAGGAATTTAACTATATGGAATGCACATTGATCACGTCCATTAATTTTCCAAAACTAATTCTGAAGTTAAAAGTGCATACCTCAGATTAGATGTGTGGATGCTGTAATGTGCAGAACAGGAATCTTCAAGCAACAGACAATGGCTTGGTTTTGTACGTGCAGCAGCAATCAAACACCAGGAGCTAGTCGTTGAAAATCTGTGAGGTTGTGTATACCAGCAAAAAAAACAACCGAAGCACTGTTGGCTTCAGTGCACTTGAAGCAAACTGGCAAAAGCCCAAACACAGAATGTCTACTAAACAGGAACAAGCCAACCGGAAATATTCAGTGACGAACACGGATTGGCTAAACGCAGTGAAACAAACTCCAGTATGCCATAGATGCTCCGGGCACAAAAATTAATCACTACACTCGAGAAAACTTGACGATCAGCAATCAATAACAGCATAATTTCAATATCAATCAGAGGAACTCGCTGATTTGGCTACTTGCTAGCTTCTGCCCGAAAACATGTGTCTATGAACTCTCAGAGGTTGATTGAAAAATTCCTGAAGCAAAATGCAGTCAGTGTAAAACTAACTGAAGAAATTGCCTGCTGACAGCGGCTCCGGCAGTGAACAACAAAAACAGCCACGATACTTTGTCTCAAAGATAACGTAACAAAGATGCACACAGCTGTTAAAAAAACATTAGGAGGAGAAATACAATCTTTAGAATGGAATAACTCTGTTCAAAATTCTATTCAAAACGATCTGAAAATCAGCCAATCAGGACAACCACTGTAATTTCTTGCAATGCCCAGATACAAACATTTATCGGTAATAGCTGGCAATGCTGTAGCTTGTAGCTCGACCGGGACGAAAACAATGTAAATATCACAGCCGACAGCAGTAGGAAAGCAGATGAAGGAAAATTGATCATTATGACACATCAGGCATCAACTGGAACCTCTCTGATGATCTAGCTGCTTTGATGGCGCAATTTAGACTCTATTACACAGAGCTAGTTTAGCACCTTTGGTTCAATAATGATCACAAATCTAGCAAGACAGAATTGTAAAACAAAAGGCAATCGGCACTTGAAAATAACATGGAAAAATTAAGTCAAATCAAACACTCCTGAAAAGCCCAATTCCACAAAACTCTGTCTCTGTTGTTAGTAGTGAAAAATAACTAGCAGCAGCAAAAATTGCAGTATGAGAACCTCAGAGAAGAAGCAAATCAGAAATAGCAAATTTCTATTAGTATTGAAACCTGGCTACAGCTTTTCTGGAATAACACATGGCGATCTACTCAGCAGTGCTTTCTGCCAACAGATAGCGATACACGTGCAGGCACACGAAGCAAATTGCAGATGGACTGTTGCTAATCCGACAAAACTTGCTGACTGAAATTCATCTCAAAAATAACAGCCTCCAAGTGTTCTACTGAAATGGACAGCCCAATCACAGTGTTATTCATTCAACATTTGACTCCCCAAAATAGATACAAAAAGCCATGACAAAAACTCAGAGGTCATAACTTTCAGCTGATGTGCTTTTCTGAATTTTTCTTCACAAAAGGGGGCAGCCCGTAATAATTGGAATAAGAATCACAAATTTTAAAAGGTTTGCACCAAGATACATCCACACATGATTTGCTCAAGAAACACTCCAAGAATCAGCCAATATGATGAAGAACAATTGAAGAATCATTTCATCAAACATGTAGAATACTAAACCAAAAAACTAAAACAGCTGATCCAGGAAATTTTCCAGCACTATGATGCCTACTTTGAGTAGAAAAATAATTCAGAAGACGTCACAGAAACATGTTGTAACTTTAGAAAATGGATCATTCAAACTATTCCCAACAAAAGTTACATAAAATTCAACATCAACTTCTGCACTAGATTCTCCAGAAAACGCAGTTCAAAATCAAATTCAACCACAAAACGAACCAGCGCTGGAAACAGACTTACAGTGTACAGTATTGCCGATTTTCCTGTTTCAGATCCGAAAATCTCTTGCAGCACTGTTCCTCGTCAAAAGTTGCTTCAAACTCAAGTTTGCTCTAGTATTTTCATTGCAAATTTTTTCTCTAAATCTCTCAAGTGGTTCAGCCAACTTGGGGGGATAATATCCTACCAACTCATGTTCTAGAAGCCCCCATTTTACACATAGACCCTTAGTAATTTCAGAATTAACAATTCTGAAAATTACCCTATAACACCTAAAAGTAAAATTACAAATTGACTCTGCTTTTAATATAATTTCAGAGTAGAACAACTCTAAAAATTATACCAAAAGGTTACACTACAAAACAGAAATATTTAAACTAATGCTAGACACCTATTTATTGAATTAACAAAATATTCAACGATTCGACGGTTTTCAGCTAAAACGGACAAAACCTCTCAACCCTTCGACTCGTGACTCTGCTTCACGATTCTGAGCGCCAGCAAGCCACTTCCGCTCTCGATCCCCTCGAGCCGCCCGAATGCTTGTCCTGGCCTCCCTCTCGCAAACTCGGTCGTCACGCCGTCGCAGTCGGCCGTCCGTCCAAGGCTCGCTCCATCTCTTCGTGCACTCTTGAGATCTTCTCCAACTTCGCCCGGCCTCCCTGATCCTCTGGCATCAAGCTCCCCGCTCGACCCTTGATCACCCGCCGTCGACAGTCGGTTAGCATCTCCTCCCTACACAAACAAGACAAGCCAAAACAAGAACGCGACGCACCGCCGAAACCCTCGGCAGCCAAACCTCCATTTCACATCAAACCCCTCGATGCACTCAAACCACTCCAGCGCACAGACGCTCATCCTTGTCAATCACTCATCATCCAGACCGAAACCACCCTTGGTTTCTCAAGGACGAACCACGGGAGAAGAGCGAAGAGAAAAGAAGGACTTCAACGGTCTTTGTTTCATGGCAGACGACAATGTCGACAATGACAACGAGCACGATTCCACTGAGGTAACTCTATCCTATGACCAGCTTTCCATTCGAGTAGAAACCTTGAATGATGCTCTAGTTTGTTAGGATAGATTACTCAAGAAAGTTGCTCTAGAATTGAAAGAACTTAGACCTAAGTATGAATCTGTATCAATTGAACATGTCATTCTTAAGTCTATGTTAGATGGAGTTGATTGTGACTCTTGCTTGGTAGTCATGAGTGAACTTCCCGAGCTTCGTTCCGTGCACACTCAAGTCATCGATCGGCTTTAGAATGGGACTTACCTGTGTCAGACTTCGGCGACAAAATCTTTGGGATTGGGACTTCCTAAGACCCAACTCTGATGGTGATGGCTTCGGACTCCCTGACTTTGGCCTCCGCATGCCCGCATCCTTCGGGTTCGCTCTGCATGGTCAGATTCACAGGCACCACAGACAGTCTGTGGATGATGCCCCCCTCCACTGCGTCTGTTTGTCCCTTCCATCCATAATACTCCGAAGGAAAACAAGACATAGTGTTAAATTGCGGAGGGTACTCTGACCCTAATACGTACGGAGCCCATAGGGTTCCTTCCCAGTCGTATGGCGGAGGCATGGGTGGCTCTAGTGGCCTTGCCCACTGAGAGCCGAACCCGTTACCTGGAAGAGGGTTCGGCAGAGTTGATGGTGTCTCGGACCACACTAGCGAAGGGTCCCGCCACGCCGGAGGCACGTTCGGCCAGTGCGGGCCGAAGCCTCCCATCGGAGAGCTCATCGAAAACGGTGCGGAGTTTGGCCATTGGGGGCCGAAGTCGCTGTATAGGGGGTTCGGCCACTGAGGCTTGAAGCCACCGCACGGGGAGTTCGTCCACTGAGGCTCGAAGTCGCCGAGCGGAGCGCCAGGCCACTATGGCCCGAAACCGTTGTGCGGAGGGCTCAGCTGCTTCGGTCCAGAGTTGCCCTCCGCAAACCTGGGACCCTTTGGCTGTCCCAGCTTCTTAGTGTGGGGACCTGCTTCCCTGGCTCTTCTTCAATGCTTGTCAAACAACATGGTGTATGTTACATTTGGCTTCTTGTGAGCTTTAGCTGAAAGGGTGTTAACGTTCTGTTTCCACACTCCTACCTCGGGGTTCTTTGGTACGAGCGTGCGAGTGCGTGGCTCTCCAACAATCACATCCTTCCCTTAGCCGACTCGGCCTGTTCTGGCCGAATCAACACCTTCTCGCCAAGGTCGATGGTGTTGACGGGAAAAGGATCCTTATCCAGCTTCATCTTTGGATTGTGGTCTATCTTCAATCGTCCTTCTTCTATGGCCGATTGGATCTACCATCGAAAAGCATTGCAGTCGTTAGTATTATGTGAATGTTAATCATGCCACTTACAGTATGGATGCTTCTTTAACTCATCGGCAGATGGAATGACTCGACCTTTAGGTAACTTGAGAAGCTGACTTTTTAAGAGAAAATCAAATATTTTTTCACACTTGGTTATATCGAATGAGTACTTGACCTCACTAGGTCGATTCTTCGTGGGAGATGGCCGTAACTCGGAGCAAGTGACAGGTTTATTTTTAGCATTCCAAACCCATTCGGTTGTGTACATGTTGGCCGAATCCTCCTCGTCAGAGCGTTCCATGATGTGGATTTCAGCCCTAGGCTTGTTGAATGTCTTAATAAATCTTTTATCTTTGGTTCGGCCTTCCTGTACTAGAGTCTGCTGTAGGACTTGGCTAACCTCTAAAAAGTTTTGGTTATCTAACCTCTCTTTAATCTCGGAACGCAACCCATTAAAAGCTAGTTCCGCTAGATCCCTTTCTGAAATATTAAGGCTAAAACATCGGTTTCTACTATCCCTAAAATGCTTGATGTACTCAGAGGCGTTCTCGTTAGATTTCTGCTTGACCGATGTCAAATGTGAAAGCCTAAGTTCTGTCTCACCCGTGTAGAAGTAATCATGGAATTTCCACTCTAAATTGTCCCACGTCTGAATGGAGTTCGGCGGGAGCGCCGAAAACCAAGTGAAAGTGGTGCCGGATAGCGAGAGGGAAAATAGCCTAACTTTTAGGGTATCTATCCCGTTGACTTCTCCACATTGTGCTAAAAATTGACCAACGTGCTCTAGTGTAGTTTTGATACCCTCGCCATCGAACTTAGTGAATTCAGGGATTCTATAGCCGCGGGGGTAGGGTACTGTATCAAGATGGTCGGGGTATGGCTTATGGTAAACCCTAACCCGTCCCTTGGGCACGAAGCTGGCACACTCCCTAAATAGTGCGTGGACCCGCTCCTCTATGCCATCTTAGCATGTTGCCTGTGCGTGCCTCTCATGCGGGGGTGCGACACGTGGTGGGATATCGGCGTGTTGGCCATGGGCCTCTTCCCTGCGTGCTATCTGCATGACGTGCTCATGTCCGGGTGCCTGCGTATGCGGTGCGAGCCGCGTGGGTACCGGCGTAGGTGGTGGTGCATGGTACACAGTGCTGGTTTGACTTTAAGTGTAATGATTATTCTCGGCCATAAGTGTTGGGGCTAGAGACATGGTTGTGCCAGTGCTGTCGTTAGTTCTCCCGTACACATGGCTTGCCGGAAGTGCACTAGCAATAGGAACCGGGGGCACAACATCAATAAAGTCGAACCTCCTAAGAGTTGCCTCTACTTGGCAGCTGACTGCTGAATCTAGACGGTTGGCTAGCGAAGCGCTAACGACTTGATCTACTGATGCGGATATTTTTAGCTCAATCTCTACAGAAGATAAACGGGGCGATACAGGTGTTACCTGGACCTGAGCGAGGTCGGGGGTGATGATGTCACGCTTGATGAAGCTTGCGCATGTCTTCACGTAGCCCCCAAGCATCATGTCTTGGAGTGCCTTTAACTTTGCCTCGATCTCTGCTCGGTCTTCTATGGGAATATCTTCAAGTGTAGGTGCCAAGATGTTGCAGTTGTCGATATCCGCGCCTCCTATTGTGTCCATCGGCGGTGCAGGCGTAGCAGTCAATGTAGATGTACCGGTGGCCAATGTAGACGTACTTTTCATGTTGGCGTAGCCCTCCCCATAGGAGTCGCCAAAAAGTGTGTTGACATGAAAACGTGCCCCTGTACTTGGGTCAGTTTGACGATCCAAAAGTGTGCAGATACTTAGGGACAAGCCTAAGCATGACGCATCAACGACGTCGCGTTCTGACTACCCTTAGTCGTGATAAGGGGGGTGGAGTCGCCAGGCAATCAGATCACACAAAATAATCCAATTAGCCGAAAGAAATATACTAAACAGAATAAAATCAGCAAACCAAGTGTGAAGGGGTCGCCGAAGTATACCTTCGGCGTCCGGTGCGAAGTGTCTCGCCAAAGGATGCCTTCGGCGTTCGGACTGGTCCGGTCGAAGATGAACTCCGAACGGATCCGGATGGGACAATCGCCTCCGAACAGCGGGGTTTGGCACGAAGTGTCTGATACCGCGAAGTACAAATAAATGACCCAAATGCCGCGCGCAGCGTGACTTCGTCCAGAGCGGAGTACGATCGAGGCGAAGCCTGCTGTGACGAAGTGTGCTGGCGAAGCCTATCGTCGAAGCCTGTAGCATCGCCGAAGGGTGTCCCGATGACCTCCGAAACCGATCTCTCAACTCCAGACACCTCCGACGAAGTAGCTCCGAACGCGGGAACCCGCAGCAATGAGGTTTCGAAGTACCAATTTGGCCTGAGGACCGAATTCTGCTAAGTGTTGCACTAGTAGCGAAGGTAGCAATCTGTTACACAGATTAGCGGATACTTCACAGGCGAAGTACCAAGGCGATAGCAATCTATTACGCAGATTAGTGCATACTTCATAGGAGAAGTAACAAGGCGATAGCAATCTATTACGTAGATTAATGGATACTTCACAAGCGAAGTAACAAGGGTTACCACTATTCCGAAGTGGCCGGTGGAGGGCTTCCAGGCAAACCCATGAAGAGGTATAGAAAAGTAAAGGTAAATAAATGTGATCAAAGCTAGGGCTTTGTGTTGATTTGTGTTGGGGGGATCTCTAAGCTGGCTTCGCCTCTCTATTTATAGGGCCAAACTCCTGATCTAATCTGCTATATTTCAGCTTTGGATCGAGATAAAAATTTAGCTGGAATTGTATCCAACTCCGTCTCTGCCGAAGTGGGCTCCGACTAGGCCCGTCAAAGCCTGCTCCTCGGGCCGAAGCTTCGATGGCGTGGGCCTCTGAAGGCTTCCTGGCCGAAGGCCGTGGACTGGCTAGACCTTTCGGAGCCCATGGCTCAATGGACCTTCAGCCCTATAGGGCTTCGGCCTGACCCTGGACATGTGTATTTTTGGCCCAAATCACCAAAAATTGGTATTTTGACAATCTCAACCATTAATGCCATTTTTGCTATCAATAGATAGCTTTTACATGCTTGGTAGCTAAGTCCTTGTAATTGGATGCAAATATGTAACTTGAACACCTGAATGTTTTCATGGAAATCTTGTATTGGAAATAATAAAAATCATGAAATTGATATTCATGCCTTTTGTGCTAAAATAAAAATATCTAGATAGGTTTGCTTTGTCACGTTTTTTTGTGCTAGACTGCTTACCATAGCACTTTGGTATGAACTTGGACTTTACAATATATGCCAAGACCAATGCTTTAAGGTTGGTCGGTCAGTATAAGGTTGACAAGCAAATAACCCCTAACACTAAATCAAAAAGAAAAATGAATCAAAAAGCTTGAAAATATTGGAAAACAAGTTTGTTGAAGCTCCATGTTTTTGGATAAGCCTATCTTGATAGATATTTGCCAGCTTTTGCAATTCATGCCTTATCATGTTTGTTGGCTAGTCTAAGTGGTGATGATTTTATTTTCAAAACTTGACAAATGCTTTCTCATGATTTTATGTGGATATTATTTAACTGAGCTGATCTCAAAATGTGTTAAGGACAATATCCATTACTTATCTTGAAGTTCATGCATTTGCTAGTACTCATATCTAAGAAGCTTGTGTATACACTCCACCTACATTTCCCTATATATTCATACATTTTGCATTACTCGTGTCACCTTGATGCTTGCATTGCCAGAGAGGAGAAATTAATCACATGGTGATTTGGGGGGATGTTGTACCAAAATTGGGGGATTTTTTTTGTCAAGTGACAAGTTTTGGCTCTTTTTTGAGTTTTTGTGGTCACTTGTGAGATACTCTTTAAACTATCTATGTTTATATTAAGGTTGTTAATGCACTCATCAAAGGAGAGATTGAGAAACCAAGTTGAGATGTGACATGGTTTCGCTAGTGATGAGGGATTGACAAGTATGCTTTTGAAAAATCAAATTTGGGAAATATGTTTGTTGAGTGAAGTTAGCTTTTGGTTTGGCTAGTAGTTTGAAGATATTGTGCAACGAAGGTTTCGGTGTTTGGAAAACACAATCGCTTATCTCTTGATGTGCGGGAAGGGGATGCAACTTGACTGTCAACAACAAGTGATCACGACCAGGTGGAAGCTTGGTGTTGGATGATCAAGGAGACTAGGTTAAGTCAAGGTTGGTCCAAGGGTTATTCGGAGGATCTTTGGATGGAGGGTCTCGAAAATAGGCACATTGAATGGAGACAGAAAGTCAAAGACACCATAAGTTAGGCACTTTTAAGGTGTGCTCTGGAGGGAGGCACTTCAAAGGATGGCGGACGAAGACCTCCGAAGCGAGGCACTTTGAAGGTGTGCTCCGAAGAGAGGCACTTCGAAGGATGGTGAACAAAGCCTCTGAAGCAAGGCAAGTCGAAGGTGTGCTCCATAGGGAGGCATTTTGAAGGATGGTGAATGACGGCCTCAGAAGTGATACACTTCGAAGGTGTGCTCTGGAGGGAGACACTTAGAAGATGTACTTAGAAGGGGCACTTTGAAGTATGGATGTCTTGTCGTGGCTTCGGTCGGCCATGCTTAGCTTCGGTACGCAGACAGACAATGACCAAGATTGAGGTGCTATGGAGCCATGGTGGTCCACTCTAGAGACATGGTGTGAAGTCGGCAAGTACTTTGACGACTTAAGCTCAAAACTGTCACATTCAAAGTCAAGACTTCGTTACAGCGAAGCCTCGGTGTTTTGAAGTCTATAACCGAAGTCACTCTGGAACTTCATCAAATGCTGCGAGGCTCCATCTAAACGAAGCCACAAATCTAACACACTACGGAACTCCAAATAAAGTGTAAAGTAGAACTACCTGTAATACCCCTTCGACTGTGTGAGGCAGAAAAACAATAAACCCTAGAGGTATAATAGTATCTTCTCATGTATGTCTAGTCTATAAAAGAAAGGGTAGGATGAGGTCTAGGGTAACACTTTTGCCTAGGTTTAGAACCTTCTACTTTAACTATTTTTCGAGGGCCATCCGCCACAAATATACACAGATCTGAAGGCGCTATTTTTGTGTTCATTTTCTTGCAATGAAATTTTTGCTCAATCTTTGATTTATATTTTGCATGAACTTATATCTATGTTCTTATTCCATTCTTGTTTGTATTGAGTACTTTTGAGTATATGTGTGTTCTTTGCTTGGAAAGGATGAAATTCTTCTCTAATGCTCTTGTGACTTGATTTACGTGGATTACTTCTGTCACCTTGTGTGAACCCCTGAAAATCCACGAGCAAGATTACACAAGTGTTTTTCTTTATCTGTGATTGTTAAGCAAAGTAGTACATTTCTCTCTATGGTGTAACAGAGGCCAAGCCTCAAAATTACACTAGCAAATCTGTACTCTACAAAATCTGTGTGTGAAGCCTATTTTGTGAAGCCTAGCTCAAAGCCTTTCTCCAAGGTTGAACCTGTGTGCGGAGTCTTCTTATACTCAGAAGTATAGCTCAGTGCGAATTCTATTTCGGAGTGTTGTCAGTACCACCAGACTAGAACCAAGCGAAGGCTATTTTTGGAGTCTGATTACAAAGAAAAAATTTAGGTCCCATTCACTCCCCTCTGGTCGCATGTTTTGGTCCAACAGGTTACAAACTTGAGATGACATCTATAACATGGGTTGTATCCTAGTAGGGCTCTAATCTAAACCCTAAACCATAAACTGACTCAAATAACCAAGTAAGACTCTAACTTGAATTGATATATAGTTTGACTCCTAAGTCATCTTGTAGTCATACTCTCGACTACTCTTGTAGTTATACTCTTGAGTGGTCTTGTAGTCGGATTCCCAATAAAGCTAGTGGCCAGACTTGTAGCGGTCGGACTTGTTAATCTCCCTAGTCAGTGGTCCGACTGCTCTTGGGTGTTTCGTACATCCTCCATGTTCCATTCCTTTGTTCGTAATAACAATTACTTCATTAGGTAGCACTCGGTTTTCAAACTCATTAGTGGAGGAACGTAAGAACGAGTTTACCTGATAGTTTGATTGTTGTGCATGTGCTCTTGTAATTGGTCCGTGCATAACAATGCAAGGTGTGGATGTATCTTATATAGTGATGTCCTCATCAATGCGGTCATCCACATTCACTACATATGAAGGGTTGAGCTTGACTCGAGCCACTGCATAAGAAGCAAGTCATTAATAACTGAAGCCCTATGTTGCATGAAAAGAGATAGTTTATCCCTCGATTATCTTACAAATATCTTCCAAGGCTAGAGACTTCGGCTCCCCATAAATGGAGTGTTGCGATAAGGGAAGGATATGCTAGCTAGTAATTTTAAATTTTTAACCCCTTTAGCCTAGGAACCATGCGTGTGAGGTATCAAAGATCGTTACTTTCTAACGCGAGATGCACTAGTGTAGCAGAAGAAGTTGTTGAGGAAGCATGTCCTCGCTCAATCTCGCCTTGCTCCACCAATTTGCCGATTATCAAGTCGATGAAGCCCAACGATCTCCATGTGAGTAAGATGATGAGTGTCGCTATTCGAGCAGCGCCTCCACAGAGTCCACATGCATAGGGATGAGATTGTCTCATGCCAAGGTGCTAGCGTCGATCGTGAGATCCGGGGAAAACCGATCTCAACTCTTGAGATGGAAGGGATAGGAGAGGCGTGGCGGAAAAGGTTCTTAGCAATGGAAAAAATGGTTCCACGACCTCGCTCCTACTCCCTTTATATAATGCCTAGGCCATGGGCCTTTTAAGCCCAACAGATCTAATTTGTTTCATCTAGACCAGAACTTCTGGTTTTATCATTCTGTATCGAATTAAATCCTAACAAGAACTTCTGATTCACAACCGAAACTTCTGATTTGGATGTTCTGTATCTGAATCAGAACATTTGGTTCATAACCAAAACTTTCGATTTGTACATACTATTTCTCATTTAATTCGACACAGAACTTCCGGTTCACAACTAGTGTTGATAGCAAAAATGTCATTAATGGTCAAGATTGTCAAAATATCAATTTTGGTAATTTGGGCCAAAAATACACAAGTCCTGATGCAGGCCAAAGCCTTATAGTGCCGAAGTCCCATCTGCATGAGGCCTTGGAGGCCTGTTAGCGGCCTGCTGGCTTCGTCCCGAAGGCCATTCGGAGGCCTGCTCTGCCGAAGCTTTGGCCCAAGGAGCAGGCTTCGGTGGGTCTGTCGAAGGCCCACTTCGGGCAAGCTCCGGAGATATAGTTTGATGCAGATTCTAGTTGTTTTATCCCTTAAACTTGATTATGCCAAATCTTATCAGATTACAGTTAGAGATAAGAAGACTAGCCCCTATAAATATAGGGGTGAGGCCGGTTCATCAGACCCCGCACAACAAATCAACCACAAAGCCCTAGCTTTGAACTGTACTTTATTTTCCTTTACCTTTCTATACAACCTTCGTGGGTTTGCCAGCAAGCCCTCCGTCGGCCATGCCATAACAGTGGTAAACCTTGTTGGTTTGCCTGTGAATCACCTGTTAATCTACGTAACATATTGCTATCACCTTGTTGGCTCGCCCGTGAACCATTCGTTAATCTACGTAACAGATTGCTACCTTCGTTCATCTACTACAATACTTAGTAATTCAGTCTCCAGACCGAATTGACAATTGATCTCAACTTCACTGTAGGTTTCACGTTTGGATTCCCCTTCGCCGAAGGTTTCCGGAGCTAGGAAGCTAGTTTCGGAGGCTGTCGGAGCACCCTTCTGCGAGTCCCTGCTTTTTTGGTCCGTGCCGGAGTCATCACGCTGTTGTCGGCCCAGACAAGTCTCGTGTGCCAGAGCTACTTTGCATCGGGGTCGCTTCGCACTAGGGCCACACTAGAACGCTCTGCAATGGACTTCGTCGTGCTAGCGTTCTGTACCGAACTTCGTTGCGCCAGTGATATGCGTTAGACCTCGTCGTGTCAAAAGGCTTCGTATTGAACTCTATTCAGAGGCAATTTCACGTTACGATCTGTTCGGAGTCTGTCTTCGGCCGGATCGATCCGAACGCCGAAGTCTATCTTCAGCACACCCTTTGCAGCAGACGCCGAAGGCCCCCTTTCAGTGACCCTTCGATGACTACTACGTCTACATCACTGATGGATCCCGTGGGTGGTGCAGAAATCGACAACCGCAATATCATGATGCCCACCCTTGGAGATATTCCCAAGGAAGGTCGGGCAGAGATCGAGGTGAAGATGAAAGAGCTACAAGATCTCATGCTTGGAAGCTGCGTTAAGATGCGCGCGGGCTTCATCAAGCGTGACGTCAAAATCCCAGACCTCGCCCAAACTCAGGTAACACCAGTATCACCTCCTTTATCTTCTATCGAGATTGAGCAAAAGATGGCTGCATCAGTAGATCAAGTCGTTAGCGCTTCGCTAGCCAACCATTTAGATTCGACAGTTAGCTCCCAAGTAGAGGCAATGTTTAGAAAGTTTGTCTTTATCGAGGCCATACCTCCATCTCCAATTGCTAGCATACCCCCGATGAATTGCATTTATAGCAGGACTGACGGTAGTACCGGTAAAACTATCACATCTCCGGCCTCAACATCTATGGCCGAGACCAGTCACTATACCTACGGCCAAGCTAACACTGCTTATTATGCGCCACCTCCACCTACGCCTACGCCAACTTTTCCCGCGCTGCCCACACCGCATGCTCCTACGCAAACGCATAGGCTCGTGCACATCGTGTATCCCGAGACAGCATGTGAGGAAGACCCCCATGTCACGCCCCCGCATGAGAGACACATGCAGGTAGGAGGCCAGGACAATATTGAGGAGCAGATCCGCATGTTGTCTAGGGAGTGCACCGGCTTCGCGCCTACAGATCGGGCTAGGATTTACCGAAAGTCGTACCCCGATCACTTCGACACCATACCCTACCCTCGCGGCTATAGAGTGAGGATCCATGCTGAAGAGCGTGGGCCTCATGGCTCCAGATGTGATGAGTCATTGTCAACGGTAGTCAAAAAGGACTAAAGAGAGAGAGAAGACATGCTGCGTCTGGGCCGCTTGTGACCCAGGTACACGGGCAGCGAGCGATTGTCGGGCAGAGAGGCTGCGAAGTCAGGCTGGCCCAATCCGGGTACATGGGCTAGGAGCAGCAGAGGATCCACTGGGCTGTTGACCAGGATTGACTCAGGTACACGGGCGGAGAGTGATTGCTGGGCTGAGAGAGCTGCGGAATCAGGCCGGCCCAATCAGGGTACCTGGTGCAAAGTCGGTGGATGCTTTGTCAGTTTCGGCGCAAAACTGACAACCGCTGATCTCGCATCGGACAGTTCAGAGGCGAAGCCGTAGTCGCTACGAAAGCTCCGCTTCGGGATAAGTTATCGGTAAATAGAAGTTTACTATTTTGTCCTTAGGCCCACAGTCAGTCAGTTGAGTTTGTAAAAAATATCCTAAGGGCAGTTCAGTCTTTTCTATTTTATTTCAGCGTCTGTAAAAACCCTAAGGGTATTTTGGTATTTTCCTAGTCTATTGGGCTGCCTATAAATAGGGCCCCAATCCCTAGGGTTAGGTGAACTCACTTTAATCTAAAAAATCAGAGTTCTTTTCCCGGTGCTTTGTCCCTCTCTGCGGCCATCAGTTCTTGCGCATGGCGTTCCTGTTCATCACATGCAAATCAAACACTTCGTTTTGTCTCTCAGGTTTCTGATCTCTTTGGCATGTGTGTGTTATTCACTTTGTGTATTCACCGCAGAATGTCATGTGTTTTTATTGAAGTCATCGAACGCTCTTTTGTACGCAACAACCACTGAGCGAATATTGCCCTGTTGCAATTTTTCTAATCAATCTCTGGCTTGCTTGCAGTCTATGCCTGTCTTCTATTTTATTTATCTACTCGTGTTGCTAGACTGCAGCTCATATCTGCAATTTTCCTGACCGACAGCTCTCAGCAATCCCTAGGCACTTGCTTGCGCTAGTCTCTTTGGTGCTACTCTTTCCAAACTGAGTAGCAGCAGTCATGTCAGAATAGGCATAGGAAGTTGAGCTGTAGCCAGGCCATCAAGTGTTCTTCAGAAGTTTTTTTCTCTCTCTTGGCTCCTACGATTTGTAGCACTAAGCTCTGTAGATCTGGTTTTTTACTTTGTCCGCATGTGTGTTATTTTCTTGCTCAACCGGTGACATGCACATCTCTGCTTTAAATGATCTACAGTTGCAGAAACAGGCCTATAGCTTATAGCTTCAACAGCTAGCTTCCTGTTAACATTTTTTATATAGACACAGCAGTACTGTTGCATGTTGTTTCATGCTCTGCATTAATCCGAAGGTTGTACACAACTTCGTTTTGTTTATTCAGCTTTCGGTACACTTCGCTGATCGAAGGTGGCTTTCGAAGTGTGGTTTTTTGTTTGGTCGAAGTATGTTTTGCTCAGTACTGGATTTGTGGTTTAAGCGAAGTATGTTGTGGAGCCTTCGATCAGATGTTTGTTCGGAGTGTTGACGTGGGACCCACAACACTGCATAGCTTCGGCAAAGCTTTTGTCTGAAGGATTTACTAGCAAGGTGTTCTTTGCTTTGCCGTGCAAAGTGTGTGGCTAGGCTTCACATTGTCTTTAAGCCTCGATTTCTGTTTTGCTCCGAAGATTGCGAAGTTGTACTCTGAGCCTAGTATTTCATCCTGTCAACCTCGCAGTACGAGCTTTGACGATTTCATTCGGAGATTCTTGTTTCGAAGGGCGCATTTCAGATAGTCAGGCTTCGAAGTCCTTGCGAGGCTTCGAAGCTCCGAAGTGTGTCCTTTACAGAGTAGGTTTCGGTAGCCTCACACTTTGCTCTACACACTGCACGCACGGGCTTCGTCAACTATAGGCTTCACATCGCACAGGCTTCGTCAATTATCGAACAGGAGACAAATTTTTGAACAGTAAGACTCATCTCTTTTTACGTGCACTAAGATTAATTGATGTGATGATTTCCTTCTGAGAACCTTGATCTGTCCATGTGTTAGATGCTTTGTTAATCTGCCTTTTAGCACTGTGATGGTGTCTTCTCGATTAGGACACCGGTTGTTGTTAGGCTAGATCTTTTGAGGTGTTTGTTGATCTGTTCATTTTCCCCTGCCTAGTATGTTGAGGAACATTGGGTGTTGGGAGCAGGCCATTGATTTGAGAGAATTTTTTAGGCACCCATTCACCCCCCCTCTGGTCGCTACTTTTGGTCCTACAAGTGGTATCAGAGCTTGGTTAGGGTTTTTCCATACCTTAACCGGTTCTAAAACCCAGTAGTGATCATGACGTCTCCTGGAAAGGTCCCGTCCTTGGAAGCTTATGGCTATAATTATTGGAAGACTCGCATGCGAGCCTATCTTATGAGCCAAAGCTCGGACATCTGGGACATTTGTGTTCACGCTACTTTTGTCATATTGCTAGTTGCTGAGCGTGATTCTCCTGGTATCATCGCCCAACATCTGAACAATAACAAAGTGGTGAACATTTTGTTTTCTGGATTAGGTCCCACTGAATTTGAGCGTGTGAGCCATCTCACCACTGCGAGAGAGATCTAGGCTACCCTCCAAGCACATCATGAGGGGACAGCCCAGGTCAAGGCTCGTCTCTATCAGACCTACCGGCGTGAATATGAGAATTTCACACAGAAGTCGGGTGAATCTGTTGAAGCCTTGTTTGGTCGCTTTCAGTCGATCATAAACAAGCTTCGAGCCAACAAGGCCGAGGGTGTTCAGTTAGTCTCAGATCATGAGCAGGCGCTCAAGGTTATCCATACCTTAGATCCTAAGATCTAGGAGATCAAGGTATCCTCTATCATTGAGAGCACATCTTATGATACCTTGACCATTTTTGAGTTGTTTAGCAAGCTGAAGGCCACTGAGGTTGATACCCAGTTGAGATCAAATCTCACTGGCTCTGGATCAAAGTCCCTGGCCCTTGCTACACCTTCTACTGACCCATCCTCTGTGAGCTGTGCTGGTTTCTCCTTGATGTCTATCACTGAGGACCAGCTTGAGTCGTTAGGGGATGATGACCTGTGTCTTTTTAACAACCGGGTGCGTCGTGTTTATGACAAAAGAATGTTCAAAAGACACGGCACAAAGACCAGATGCTTTGAGTGTGGTGACCCAGGACACTTCATCGCCGACTACCCCAAGCACAATGGTCACAAAAAGGGCACAAGTGGTGGCTTGCACTACTCCGGCAAGCACGACAGCTCTTCCTTCACCAAGGGCAAGCCAAAAACCAGATTCTTCAGAAAGCCCCTGAAGGATTACCGGCGAGAGAACAAGAAGCGCGACAAGGCCTTCTTCGTTGAGATGGAGAAGAGCTACTCCAAGCGGTCCACGTCTTCTTCCTCTTCATCGAGCTCAAGCGATGAGGAGATCATCATCAGGAAGGGGAAGGACAAGGACGATCCGGCGGGTCTTTGCTTCATGGCCTTCGGGGACAGACCGAAGAGCCATTCACATCAACGCCGAAGATCCCGCAAGAGCTTCTGCTCAATGGCTCTTGGGGATAAGGAAGAGAAGGGCTCCTCCGATTACTCCGACGACGACGATAACGAAAATGTATCATCTTATGAGCGCGAAATCGTTGATTTACATGAAAGCAATCGTCAGGAGTTAAAATATCGAGAAAAACTGCTTAGGGGGGCTAAGAAGAGGATAGATGAATTAGAGACTGAGCTTGTCGTGGCCAATGGCAGAATTGAGAGTCTATCTTCTTCCCCTTGCTTGGGTGATAGCAGTGAGTGCCCAAAGTGTGAGGTGCTTTTGTGTGACCTGTCGACTCTGAAGTCCAGGTACACAGAAAGGGTTGATGAGAGGGATGCTTTGGCCACTGAGCTTGAGAGCACTGAGCTGGAGCTGAAAGATGCTCATGCCACTGTCGTCATGCCCTATGCTGATTGCCCATCCCATCTAGCCAGTCTAGCTGAGTTGAAAGCCAAGGGTGATGAGCATTTGGGTGATTTAGAGAGAGTGAGAGCTGAGCTGGCGCAGACTAGGCTAGATCTTGAGACATTGTCGGTTCCACCCTCTGTTTTTAAGAACTGCCTATCTCTTACATTGGAATTAATTAAGCTGAAAGCCAAGAAGTCTGTCCAGGTTGATAGAGAATGTGAGACCTGCTTGTCTCAGGTGGAGGTACTAGCTTCCTTGAGAGAGGATCTAGCTGATGCTCAAAATGAGAACTTTTACCTCCGTTTAATCCTGAGTTGGATCAGTGCCAGAGAGCCACAGCTCGGCATGATGATCCAGTAGTTTAAGAGGCAGGATGGGTTTGGGGTAGGCTACACCTACACCAAGGCTGACTTTGAGAGTGCTATTAGCCGGGCAGTGGAGTGGAGTAAAATGACTCCTGAGCAGAGATATCCCAAGACTCACTCCACTGAGTCTTTCCAGGCTTGTCAGCCCAAGGATGGAGTGTTCCAAGAACAGCCCAAAGCTCCACCCAAGAAGCCCATCTGGGTTCCAAAGCCCAAACACCTCCACACTTCTCTAGACTCTCTTCCTGGACCCTCTCAAACCAAGAAGACTACACCAAACACCACTAAGCCTAAGAACCCCAAGCCTAAACCACATCCCAAGAAGCCCACCTATCATTGTGAGTACTGTCAGAGAGACGGGCATCTTGCGGAGTTTTGCTTCAGGAGGAAGCGGGTTGAGAGAGCAGAGAGAGCTCGTGGTGGTCAGGAGCAGTTCTACCAGCAGGGTGGTAGACTAAGAGTTCCTCGACGCGGGGAGAGGCTAGAGGCCAGGCCGCATCGTGTAGGTGGTGGTAGGGGAGACAGCTTTCATGCCTGTGCTCCAGATGGTGGTGTTCGTTCCGGCAGAGCTCCAGGCCGTTTTGGTCACGGTTCTCGACCTCGTAGCCGAGGGTTTAGGCAGAACCATGGACCACGCTTTGAGCCGCGTTTTGGTCCAAACTCTTCTGATGGTTTTTACTTTCTGTCTTTTGAGTAGATGGCTCGACACTGGTTTAGTTCTTTTGCTAAACCTGGTGCCAGACCATTTGCTCCCCCTTACAACCACTGATTGTGCAGGATCGGGGACTGGAGGATGTTTGGATCATGGACTCAGGATGCTCTTGCCACATGACGGGAGATCGCAGATGGTTCTCCAGTCTCACTCCCCCGAGCTCCAAGGAATACATCACTTTCGGGAACAGTGGTCAAGGGAAGGTACTCGACATTGGCTCAATTCACATCTTTGACCATTTCTCTTTGAAGAACGTTGCTTTGGTTGGAAATTTGAACTTCAATTTGATTTCTGTTTCGCAACTTCTTGAGGATGGGTTGGAGGTTCGATTTAAGAAGGGCAGTTCTTTTGTGATTGATTCTAGAGGGTCTTTGATTTGCTAGATCTTACCTTTTGGTAAGGTTTTTTGGATTGACTTCTCTAGTTCTTTTGGCCCTTCTTGTTGTTTGATTGCTGGATCCTCCTCTGAGCTCTGGAAGTGGCATAGGAGGTTAGGTCATTTGAGTTTTGATCTGCTAGTCAGGTTGAGCTCTATGGACCTCATCCGACGATTTCCCAAGCTTAAGATGGAGAAGGATCTAGTTTGCCATCCCTGTCGTCACGGAAAAACGGTTGCCGCTTCTCACTCACTTGTGACTCAGGTGATGACTTCGTATCTGGGCGAGCTGTTACACATGGACACTGTCGGTCCAGCTCGGGTATGCTCAGTCGGTGGGAAGTGGTACGCGCTTGTGATCGTTGACGATTTTTCTCGATTTTCGTGGGTTTTCTTTTTGGAGTCTAAGGATGAGACATTTCATTTTGTTCATGACCTGATTTTGAAGCTGAAGAATGAGAACAATGGTCGGATGCGAGCAATTCGCTCCGACAACGGCTCTGAGTTCAAGAACTCTCAGTTCATCAGCTTTTGTAGTGATCAGGGTCTTGACCATTAGTTTTCTGCTCCTTACACTCCCCCACAGAACGGCATTGTGGAACGAAAGAACCGCACGCTAGTCAAGATGACCAGGACGATGCTCGATGAGCACAGGACTCCTAGGCGCTTTTGGGATGAAGCCATGAACACGACTTGCTATCTGGCCAACCGCATTTTTCTTAGAGCTTACCTAGGTAAGACTTCGTACGAGTTGCGGTTTGGCAGAAAACCCAAGGTGAGCCACTTGCGAGCGTTTGGCTACAAGTGCTTCGTTCTCAAGAAGGGTGGGCATTTGGACAAATTTGAGTCTCGTTGTTGGGATGGAGTTTTTCTTGGTTATGCTTTACATTCTCGAGGCTTTCGTGTTTGGAACCTCGACTCCCAGCAGCTTGTCGAGACTTGTGAGGTTTCATTTGATGAGTCCTTGCCTTCTTTGACTCCTTTTGAGATTTCTAGTGATGGTGAGCTCGGAGAGTCTATCTTCGAGGAAGATGATGACACTCCAACTGCAGATGAGGGTGGGCCTTCTGCACAGCCTGCAGAACCCACACATTCTAAAACTTCGACTGAGGATGAGGGTGGACCTCTGATCACTTCTTCCACTTCGATCGAGCCCCCTCAGTCAAGTCCAGAGGTGCCAGCTGCTGACTCCGGTGAGGTGACTTTAGATCACTAGGGATCCCGAGCAGTTCAGCGCGATCACCCCTCGGAACTCATCATCGGTGAGTTGTATGCGAGGACTTTGTGTTCTTCTATTAACTCTCTTGCTGTGTTTGCTGAATCTGCTTTTGTTGCATCTTTTGAGCCCAGAGATGTTTCTCATGCTCTTTCTGAGTCCAATTGGATTAATGCTATGCAAGAAGAGCTTGAGAATTTTGTCCGCAATCGGGTTCGGACACTAGTTGAGATGCCACCCGGATGCAACCCCATAGGCACCAAGTGGGTGTTCAAGAACAAGCAAATGTGAAGATGGGGTTATGGTGTGCAACAAAGCTCGACTAGTTGCCTAGGGTTTTTTCTAGAAAGAGGATATTGATTTTGCAGAAACTTTCGCCCCTGTTGCCCGTCTTGAGTCCATTCGCATTCTCTTAGCTTTTGCCGCTTCGAAGGGTTTAAGCTTTTTCAAATGGACGTCAAGAGTGCTTTTCTGAATGGGTACATAGAGGAGGAGGTTTATGTTAGGCAGCCCCCGGTTTTGAGAACCCTAAGTTTCCTCGACATGTTTTTAAGCTGTAGAAAGCTTTATACGGTCTTAAGCAAGCCCCCAGGGCTTGGTATGACCGGTTAAATCAGTTTTTGTAGGGGAAGGGCTTTGTGATGGGTTCTGTGGATAAAACTCTCTTCTTGCTCAGAGATGTTTCAGATTTCTTAGTCGCTCAGATTTACGTGGACGATATTATCTTTGGCGGTACTACTGATGTTCTTGTGTCCAAGTTTTCTGAGCAGATGCACAACGAGTTTGAGATGATCCTCATGGGTGAGCTCAAGTACTTCTTAGGGCTCCAGATCAAGCAGACCAAGGACGGCACCTTCATCCACCAGGGTAAGTACACTCGAGACATGTTGAAGAAGTTCGACTTTGGTGGAGAGCTGAAGCCTTAGATGACCCCAATGGGCACATCTGGGGGCCTAGACAAGGACGAGAGCAGCGTCAAGGTCAATGAGAGAGAGTTTCGAGGGATGATCGGTTCACTGCTGTACTTGACGGCGACAAGGCCAGACATACAGTTCGCCGTGGGACTGTGCGCGCGCTTCCAGTCTTCACCACGCGTGTATCATCGGCAGGCACACAGTTAGTTTGGATGATTTCCACTTTGCGAGATTTTGGGGTTGTTCTTTCCTACGAGAGTTCCTTTGTTTGCGACAACACCAGTGCAATTAGTGTAGGGAAAAACCCTTGTCTCCATTCAAAAACCAAACACATTGATGTGCGCTTTCACTTTCTGAGGGATCAATATAAGAAAGGTGTCATTGACCTTGTTCATGTTGATACCCATCATCAGTTGGCTGACATTTTCATGAAACCCCTAGATCTGTCTACTTTTGAATGTTTACGAGGGGATTTGGGTGTTGTGTATCCTTTTTAGGATATTTTGAGTCGGTTTTTCTTTCTTCTTTACTCTTTTCTTGAGTCTTTTTGTGTGTGTTCATATCATACATTTTTACACATCACACTTTTGAGTTGCTTCTGTTATATGATTGAACTACTTTACTTATTCTAGCTGGTACATGCTTTTGATTACTTGTCGATGATCATGCTTTGCGTCAGTTCACTTGATATATCTGATATCTGTCATATGCATGGCTTTTATGCTTTAAAATTGAAAAATGATCACCATTGCTTCTGGTAACTAGCATGTGTAGGTTGAATGCTCTTGCTATCTGTTACATGACTTGTAGCTAGTTCCTGACTTAGATGCAAATATGCAACTTGGACATCTTTATGCTTTTAACATGGAAAATGTGCTATACAAATGTTGAAAAATCAGAAAAATGAAAATTCCATGCCATTTTATGCATAATTTGAAAAGATCCAGGTGGGTTTGCTTTGTCACATTGCATTGTTCTGGACTGCTTACCATAGCACTTTGGTATGAACTAGGACAATATAGTGTATGCCAAGACCAATGTCTTAAGCTTCTGATGGTACAGTTCTGGCCTAGGCTTGACTTGGTCGGTTAGCATAAGGTTTGACGTGCAAATAACCCCTGGCAAACATGAAAAAGGAAAATGAAAAAGCCTGAAAATTAAAAAAATAACAAGTTTGCGGAAGCACTTTGTTTTGGACAAAGCTTATCTTGGTAGATATCAGTTAGATTCTGCATCTCATGCTTTACCTTGCTTGTCAACTGGAAAATGTGGTGATGCTTTTGTTTGCAAAAATTGAAAAATGTGTGCTAATGACTTTCTTTAGATATCATCTATTGCACTGATCATGCCATGTGTCTTAGACAGTATGTCTTTTGCTATACTTGTTAGATTTTGTAAATTGCAGTCAATCATATCTGAGAAGCATGCTTTCTACACTCCACATGCACCCCAGATGCATTCATTGCATATTTTGAGGGGGAGTTGCATTTCAGGGGGGTCTGTGTCTCTTTCGAGTGCATTTAGTCTCGCTTGATGAGTCCACTTGTCAAAGGGGGAGAAATTTTGGGAGAAGAGTTTAAGGGGGAGTTTTTGTCCCGGTTGTCCGTACTCTTTTGATATCCTTGTTGATGATTCTGAGATTACACTCGTTGTGAGCTTTTACCTTTGGTTAACCATAATGACCATTTCTTTCTTTTGTTCGGCTTTTGGTCATTAGGGTTAAACTTTTACTTTATTTTCTTCTTCTCTGTTTTCTTGTGCTTTGTTTTCGTGTTTCCATAGTTGCTTGCAGGTACTGGAAAGCTGAAGAGGAGAAGTGTTGACAATGCACTCATCAAGGGGGAGATTGAGGAGCCATGCTGAAGAGCGTGGGCCTCATGGCTCCAGATGTGATGAGTCATTGTCAACGGTAGTCAAAAAGGACTGAAGAGAGAGAGAAGACCTGCTGCGTCTAGGCCGCTTGTGACCTAGGTACACGGGCAGCGAGCGACTGTCGGGCAGAGAGGCCGCGAAGTCGGCCTGGCCCAATCCGGGTACATGGGCTAGGAGCAGCAGAGGATCCACTGGGTTGTTGACCAGGATTGACTCAGGTACACGGGCGACGAGTGATTGCCGGGCTGAGAGAGCTGCGGAATCAGGCTGGCCCAATCCGGGTACCTGGTGCAAAGTCAGTGGACACTTTGTCAGTTTCAGCGCAAAACTGACAACCGCTGATCTCGCATCGGAATGTTCAGAGGTGATGCCGTAGTCGCTATGAAAGCTCCGCTTCCGGATATGTCATCTGTAAATAGGAGTTTACTATTTTGTCCTTAGGCCCACAGTCAGTCAGTTGAGTCTGTAAAAAATATCCTAAGGGCAGTTCAGTCTTTTCTATTTTATTTCAGCGTCTGTAAAAACCCTAAGGGTATTTTGGTATTTTCCTAGTCTATTGGTCTACCTATAAATAGGGCCCCAATCCCTAGGGTTAGGTGAACTCACTTTAATCTAAAAATCAGAGTTCTTTTCCTGGTGCTTTTCCCTCTCCGCCGCCATCAGTTCTTGCGCATGGCATTCCTGTTCATCACATGCAAATCAAACACTGCGTTTTGTCTCTCAGGTTTCTGATCTCTTTGGCATGTGTGTGTTATTCGCTTTGTGTATTCACCGCAGAATGTCATGTGTTTTTATTGAAGTCATCGAACGTTCTTTTGTACGCAACATCCACTGAAGGAATATTGCCCTGTTGCAATTTTTCTGATCAATCTCTGGCTTGCTTGCAGTCTATGCATGTCTTCTATTTTATTTATCTGCTCGTGTTGCTAGACTGCAGCTCATCTCTGCAATTTTTCCTGACCGACAGCTCTCAGCAGTCCCTAGGCACTTGCTTGCGCTAGTCTATCTGGTGCTACTCTTTGCAAACTGAGTAGCAGCGGTCATGTCAGAATAGGCATAGGAAGCTGAGTTGTAGCCAGACCATCAAGTGTTCTTCAGAAGTTTTTTTTCTCTCTCTTGGCTCCTACGATTTGTAGCACTAAGCTCTGTAGATCTGGTTTTTTACTTTGTCCGCATGTGTGTTATTTTCTTGCTCAACCGGTGACATGCACATCTCTGCTTTAAATGATCTACAGTTGCAGAAACAGGCCTATAGCTTATAGCTTCAACAACTAGCTTCCGGTTAACATTGTTTTATATAGACACAACAGTATTGCTGCACGTTGTTTCATGCTCTGCATTAATCCGAAGGTTGTACACAACTTCGTTTTGTTTATTCAGCTTTTGGTACACTTCGTTGATCGAAGTTGGCTTTCGAAGTGTGGTTTTTTGTTTGGTCGAAGTATGTTTTGCTCAGTACTGGATTTGTGGTTTAAGCGAAGTATGCTGTGGAGCCTTCGATCAGATGTTTGTTCGGAGTGTTGACGTGGGACCCACAACACTGCATAGCTTCGGCAAAGCTTTTGTCTGAAGGATTTACTAGCAAGGTGTTCTTTGCTTTGCCGTGCGAAGTGTGTGGTAGGCTTCACATTGTCTTTAAGCCTCGATTTCTGTTTTGCTCCGAAGATTGCGAAGTTGTACTCTGAGCCTAGTATTTCTGCCTGTCAACCTCGCAGTACGAGCTTTGATGATTTCATGCGGAGATTCTTGTTTCGAAGGGCGCATTTCAGATAGTCAGGCTTCGAAGTCCTTGCGAGGCTTAGAAGCTCTGAAGTGTGTCCTTTACAGAGTAGGTTTCGGTAGCCTCATACTTTGCTCTACACACTGCACGGGCTTCGTCAACTACAGGCTTCGCACCGCACATGCTTCATCAAGTATCGAACAGCAGACACATTTTTGAACAGTAAGACTCATCTCTTTTTACGTGCACTTAGATTAATTGCTGTGATGATTTACTTCTGAGAACCTTGATCTGTCCATGTGTTAGATGCTTTGTTAATCTGCCTTTTAGCACTGTGCTGGTGTCTTCTCGATTAGGACACCGGTTGTTGTTAGGCTAGATCTTTTGAGGTGTTTGTTGATCTGTTCATTTTTCCCTGCCTAGTCTGTTGAGGTGCATTGGGTGTTGGGAGCAGGCCATTGATTCGAAAGAATTTTTTAGGCGCCCATTCACCCCCCTCTGGTCGCTACTTTCGGTCCTACATAGAGTCCCTGAATTCACCAAATTCGACAGTGAGGGTAACAATACCGCACTAGAGCATATCAGTTAGTTCTTAGCACAGTGTGAAGAAGCTAGTGGGTCGGACACATTAAAACTTAGATTGTTCTCTCTTTCACTATCTAGCACCGCTTTCACTTGGTTTTCGGCACTCCCGCCGAACTCCATCCAAACATGGGCCCAATTAGAACAAAAGTTCCATGACTATTTTTACACGGGCGAAACAGAACTTAGGCTTTCACACCTGGCGTCGGTCAAGAAGAAATCCAACGAGAGTGTCTCTGAGTACATCAAGCGCTTCAGAGATGCCAGAAACCGATGTTCTAGCCTCAATATTTCAGAGAGGGATTTGGCGGATCTAGGTTTTAATGGATTGCGCTCTGAGATTAAGGAGAGGCTGGACAACCCGAACTTTTTAGAAGTTAGCCAAGTCCTATAGAAGCTCTGGTCCAAGAAGGCTGAGCCAAAGATAAAAATTCATCAAAATGTTCAAAAAGCCTAGGGCCGAAGTTCACATCATGGAACACTCCGGTGTAGAAGAGTCGGAGGAAGACGAAGATTCGTCTGACATGTATGTAGCCAAATGGGTTTGGAATGCTAAAAGCAAGCCCATCACTTGTTCCGAGCTACGGTCGTTTCCCACTAAGAGTCGGCACAGCGAATTTAAATACTCGTTTGATATAACTAAGTGTGATAAAATATTTGACTTCCACATGAAGAGCCAGCTTCTCAGGCTGCCCAAGGGCCAAGTCATCCCAACCACCGATGAACTAAAGAAACGTCCCTACTGTCAGTGGCATGATTCACATTCCCATTATACAAACGACTGCAATGTTTTCATCGGCAGGTTGAATCGTCCATAGAGAAAGGATGATTGAAAATAAATTCTAGTCCAAACATGAAGCTCGACGAGAAGAAGGTGCTGATTCAGCCAGATCAGGGCATGTCAGCTAAGGGGAAAGCGGTCGTTATTGGAGAATCATGCACCCACACACTCATACCAAAGAACCATGAAGTAGGAGTGTGGAAAAAGAACATCATTACATTTTCTTCGGCTAGGGCTCACAAAAAACAAGGGTAACGTACCAGATGTTGTTAGGCAAACACCAGAAGAGAGCCAAGGAAACAGGCCCCTGGTCAAAAATGCTAAGACAGCCGAAGGGTGAGTTCAGACCATGAAAGTCAAACCCTCCGAAGGGTGAGTTCGTAACCCAGTGGCCGAACCCTTCGCATAGTGAGTTCGGATCTTGGTGGCCGAACCCTTCGCATAGTGGATTCAGACCCCAGTAGCTGAACCCTTCGCATGATGAGTTCGGACCGCAACAACTGAACCCTTCACTAGGTGAGTACAGACCCTAGTGGCCGAACCCACCTCTACTCTAGGCGAACCCCCCTGTGAGGGGCTTCGACCGCAATGGCTGAACATACCTTTGTCCTGGCAGGACCCATCATTAATATGGTCTGAAATACCTTCGACATGGCCGAACCCCCCTCTGGGAAATGGGTTTGGCTCGCAATGGGCGAAGCCACTGGAGCCGCCGATGCCTCCCCAATACTATTGGATAGGACCTCCGTGGGCTCCGAGCTACACCTCACCGCTGGAGTACCCTTCGCAATATAATGTTGCCACCTGTTTTCCTACGGAGTGTTATGATTGGTAGGGACGAACAAGCGCAGCGAAGGGGGTCTCCTTACACATGCTATCTGTGGTACCTCCAAATCGACTCGCATCGGACAAGGCAAGGAAGATGGGTACGAAGAGGCGAAGGAGAGGGAGTCTGAAGCCATCACAGTCAGGATAGGGTCTCAGGAAGTCCCAATCCCGAAGGCCCCCTCACTGAAGCCTGACGAAGGTGAGTACCCTAGTCCAACCGAGGCCATTACCGGAGCCAGGTCCGATCGGCCTAAGGAGGCTGGTCCAAATGGCAGGGTCTGTAGGGAGGCCCCTACCGAGCATAAAAAATACAAGGCAGAGCCAGGTGACACCCCTTCAGCCAGAAATCACAAAAACAAGTTAGTGGCGGCTGGTACTAAGCCTCAACCATCTTGGGCACCTCCGGGCATGACAAAATCATAGAAGAGGCATCTGCAATGCCTACGGGCACATGAGATATGTGAGAATAAGGCCGAGGATGAACAAGATTCCATCTTTGAGGAGATACACCTACGACCAGCCGTGAAACGGATATGGAAGCCCAAGCCAGTTGAGACAGACAACTTGGTTCCCATTCCGAGTGATGACGACGACGACACGCTCGATGACGACTATACGCCCATCTCCGAGGGACCCACACCCCAAGCAATGGACATCAACGTCGTCATGCTCCTCGTAGAGTTTAAACTACCACGAGACGAGGCTGAGGTCGCTCAGTTAAACCTCAGCCCGCAAGATGCTGTTTTTGAAAAACCCGAGGATACGGCTCATCATCTAAAACCCCTATACATCAAGGGACATATTGATAGGAAGTCGATCTCTAGGATGCTTGTTGACGGTGGCACCACTGTCAATTTAATGTTGTATTCTCTTTTAAAGAAACTTGACAGGGGCGAGGAAGACTTAAAGAAGACCAACCTAATGCTCAACGGCGAGAGCTCCGAGGCAAAAGGTGTACTATCCCTGGAGTTGACGATGGGCAACAAGACATTGCCAACAGCATTCTTCGTCATTGACGCACAAGGTAACTACAGTGTGCTACTTTGGCGTGATTGGATTCACACAAATTGTTGTATTCCTTCCACTTTGCACCAATGCCTAATGCAATGTGACAGCGATGATGTAGAGGTCATACCAACGGATACTTCGGCCCAAGTGGCATTGGCCGATGTGTCCATCAATGTCGTCCATGACAAAGTAGAGTGTCTATCAGGTAGGGACCTCTCGAATTACGACTTCGTTAGCGTATCCGAGGGACGTTTTGTGCCCGTGTCTATACAGTCGGCTGGTGTAGCATGGTTGTTCCTAAATTAATAATCATGTCTAGTAAAAGTAATCTTGATTCGCGTAAGTCTTGCGTAGAGAAATATCGGTCTTCTAAAGATGCTATTGTCGAAGCCATTGAAGACTTTAGCGAAGTAGAAAAGTTAGGATAGGGTTTTGCGTCGTCGGATCCTTTAGAAGAGGTCGATATATGCGATGGTAGCATTCCAAGGCCGACCTTTGTAAACCAATATTTACAGGCTGATGAAAAGGCCGAAGTGATAAAATTGCTTCGACCGTACGTTGATTGTTTTGCATGGAAGTATAGCGAGATACCGGGACTAAGCCGCGAGATCATGGAGCATTGGCTACCCATTAAACCTAGGTTTAGGCCTTATAAACAACCCCCTCGCCGATTTAATTCGGTCATGTATGACCGAGTTAAAGAGGAGGTAGAACGATTACTCAAGGCAGAATTTATTAGGACATGCAGGTATGCTGAGTGGGTCGCTAACATTGTGCCTGTAGAGAAGAAGGGGTGCGTCAAAATACGAGTTTGTATTGATTTCAGGGATCTGAACAAGGCCACTCCAAAGGATGAATACCCTATGTCGATAGTCGACATGTTGATCAACGATGCTGCAGGACACAAGGTACTAAGTTTTCTTTATGGCAACGCTGGTTATAATCAAATTTTTATGGCCGAAGAGGACATTTACAAGAAAGCCTTTCGATGCCCAGGTTTTGTCGACTTGTTTGAGTGGGTCATTATGACTTTTAGTTTAAAGAATGCTGGTGCTACATATCAACGTGCTATGAATTTTAGTTACCTCATTGTTTGAGTTTGGGGAATATTGAATCTATGTATAATGTGCTTCAAGATAAAATCAGTTACCTCATTGTGAGTCATGTTCTTGAGAGGCATGACTTTGGTCCATTTGGTGAAGTAGTCCGTCGCCATCAGCACAAACTGATGCCCTTTTGAAGAGGGAGGATGAATTTGGCCATTGAAGTATAATCGTCATCCTCGGAATGGCCATGGTTTGATAATTGGGTTAAGTAATGATGAAGGAGCCAATTGAATATTACCAAACTTTTGACATGCTTCACACCCTCTAAAGTACTTAAAACAATCTTCAGTCAAAGTCGGCCAATAAAAACCCGCTCTTTTGAGCATCCAACTCATTTTCTGGGATGACTGATGAGTGCCACAAAGTTCCTCGTGAACTTCTCCCGTAGCTACCTTAGACTGATCAACGTTTAAGCACTTTAGGAGTACCCCATCAATAGTTCAGTGAAAAAATAAATCGTCAAGTAGTACAAATTTAAAAGTTTGTCGCCGAATTTTCTAATCAACCCTTTGATTGGGATTGCTTAGGTACTAGATGATTGGAATTCTCCAATCATCCTTCTAGGCATCTGGAGGGTTAGTCAGTTCATTCCCTGAAGTGTCGTCTAAAATTATTGATTTCGAGGTGCCCCCGGGTCCTTCTTGTTTCTACTGAAGGCTGACCGGACCAGCTGTGCAGAGCCGATCGGACCGAAACCCTCCACCGGAGGGGTCCGTTCGGCAGATGCATGCTGAGCAAAATCATTTTTAATTGAATTGGCTTCTTTAGACACGTGAGAGATTTTGAAGTCATCAAAAGTAGCAACTATGTCTAAACATTTATCCAAGTAGCTATTTAACAAGCCATTAAAACATTTATCTAAGATTAATCTGGTAGGATTCGACCTAATCAAACTTAGGGATAAAATTAGCCAGAATCAAACTCAAACTCTATCTTTAGAAATCAGCCCGAAGTGGGCCATCGGCAGGGCCTGCCGAAGCCTGCTCCTCGGGCCGAAGATTCAGCGAGGCAGGCCTCCGAAGGCCTTCGTGCCGAAGGTTGCAGGCCACTGGAAGGCTTATGAAGCCCAAAGCTCAATGGGCTTTTGGCTCTATAGGGCTTCAGCCCGATCCAGGAAATGTGTATTTTTGGCCGAAATTGCCAAAATTGATATTTTGACAATATTGACCATTTAATGCCATTTTTTGCTATCAACACATGCCCCCTGCCTTTAGTGAACTAAGTGAACTAAAAGCATAACGGGCTAGGGACGATACCTCCCGTATCGGCCTTTTGACACTATCAAGCGCTTTGCCACACACTTGGGAAGTACTTTTTCAAGTACCTGCCATTCAAAGCTCTTCGAAACCGCTCTCCTTGTAGAGATTCTAACACATATGCATTACCTGGAGCGATTTCAACTATTTTGAAAGGGCCTTCCCAACAAGGTGACCATTTACCAAATTTCAGGCTCTTAGTGCCTAAGGGAAAAATCGTCTTCCAAACCAAGTCACCAACTTGAAAAGATTTTGGTTTAACTTTCTTATTGTAGGTGTTGATAGTAAAAAATGGCATCAATGGCTAGATTGTCAAAATATCAATTTTTGGTGATTTGGGCTGAAAGTGCACATGTCCAAGGTCTGTCCGAAGCCCTACAGGGTCGAAGTCCATTGAGCTATGGGCTCCGAAAGCCTCTATCCAACCCATGGGCTTCGGCCAGAAAGCCTTCGTAGGCCCACGCTGCCGAAGTTTCGGCCCGAGGAGCAAGCCTCGACGGGCCTGGCCGAAGCCCACCATGGCAGAGATAGAGTTATATGCGTTCCCAGCTCAATCTTTATCTCTATCTGGTCAGATTAATAGCAGATTAGATTAGGAGTTAAGCCCCTATAAATAGAGAAGCAAGGCTGGCGTAGAGAGCCCCCCAACTCAAACCAAACCAAAGCCCAATGCTTTGATCGTATTTCCTTTACCTTTATTTTCTTGTACCTCTTCGTGGGTTTGTCTGGAAGCCCTACGCCGGCCACTACGGAACAGTGGTAACCCTTGTTACTTCACTTGTGAAGTATCCGTTAATCTACGTAATAGATTGCTATCGCCTTGTTACTTCGCCTGTGAAGTATCCGCTAATCTGCGTAATAGATTGCTACCTTCACTACTAGTGCAACACTTAGCAAAATTCGGTCCTCAGGCCGAATTGGTACTTCGAATCATCTTTGTTTCAGGTTCGCACGTTCGGAGCTACGTTGTCGGAGGTATCCGGAGCTGAGAGATCGGTTTCGGAGGTCCTCAGGACACCCTTCGGCTGGACCGCAGGCTTCAGAGACAGGCTTCACCAGCATACTTCGTCGCAACAGGCTTCACCACGACCATACTCCGCACCGAATGAAGTTGCTCTCACGCGTGGCCCTCGCGTCACTATTTTGTAGTCTGCTATATCGGAGATCGCACGCCGAACCCTGTTGTTCGGAGGTGATCATCGTGCCCAGATCCATTCGGAGTCCATCTTCAGCCAGATCAGTCCGAACACCGAAGCACCCTTCGGTGGAGCACTTCGCACTGGACGCCGAAGGTACACTTTGGTGACCCCTTCACATGAGACTTCGAACCAGACGGGCTCCGACTGGTTTGCTGATTTTATTTGTTTTAATCTATCTCTTTCGGCTAATTGGGTTATTTTGTGTAATCTGGTTGCCTGGCAACTCCACCCCCTTATCATGACTAAGGGTAGTCAGAATGCGGCGTCGGCGCTACGTCACACTTAGGCTTGTCCCTAAGTATCCGTGTACTTTTGGATCGTCGAATTGACCCAAGTGCGGGGGCACGTTTCCATCTCAACACACTTTTTGGCGACTCCGCTGGGGAAGGCTACGCCAACATGATGAGTACGTCTACATCGGCCACCGGTACATCTACATCGACTATTACGTCTACACCGCCGATGGACGCAATAGGAGGCGCGGATATCGACAACCGCAACATATTGTCACCTTGTCCAGGTTCTGTTCGAAGCCCTACAGGGTCGAAGTCCATTGAGCTATGGGCTCTGAAAGCCTCTAGCCAGCCCATGGGCTTCTGCCAGAAAGCCTTCGGAGGCCCACGCTGCAGAAGCTTCAGAAGCCTTCGGAGGCCCACACTGTCGAAGCTTCGGCCCGAGGAGCAGGCCTCGACGGGCCTGGCCGAAGCCCACCACGGTAGAGATAGAGTTGTATGCGTTCCCAGCTCAATCTTTATCTCTATCTGGCCGGATTAATAGCAGATTAGATTAGGAGTTAAGCGCCTATAAATAGAGAAGCAAGGCTGGCGTAGAGAGCCCCCCAACTCAAACCAAACCAAAGCCCAATGCTTTGATCGTATTTACTTTACCTTTATTTTCATGTAACTCTACGTGGGTTTTCCTAGAAGCCCTCCGCCGACCACTTCGGAACAGTGGTAACCCTTGTTACTTCGCTTGTGAAGTATCCGTTAATCTACGTAATAGATTGCTATCGCTTTGTTAATTCTCCTGTGAAGTATCCGCTAATCTGCGTAATAGATTGCTACCTTCGCTACTAGTGCAACACTTAGCAAAATTTGGTCCTCAGGCCGAATTGGTACTTCGAATCATCTTTGTTGCAGGTTCGCACGTTCGGATCTACGTTGTCGGAGGTATCCGGAGCTGAGAGATCGGTTTCGGAGGTCCCCAGGACACCCTTCGGCTGGACCGCAGGCTTCAGAGACAGGCTTCGCCAGCATACTTCGTCGCAACAGTCTTCGCCACGACCATACTCTGCACCGGATGAAGTTGCGCTCGTGCGTGGCCCTCGCGTCACTATTTCGTAGTCTCCTGTATCGGAGATCGCACGCCGAACCCCGCTGTTCAGAGGTGATCATCGCGCCTAGATCCGTTTGGAGTCCATCTTCGGTCGGATCAGTCCGAACGCCGAAGCACCCTTCGGCGGAGCACTTCGCACCGGACGCCGAAGGTACACTTCGGTGCCCCTTCACACCAGACTTCGAACCAGACGGGCTCCAACTGGTTTGCTGATTTTATTCTGTTTTAATCTATCTCTTTCGGCTAATTGGGGTATTTTGTGTAATCTGGTTGCCTGGCGACTCCACCCCCCTTATCACGACTAAGGGTAGTCGGAATGCGGCGTCGGTGCTACATCACACTTAGGCTTGTCCCTAAGTATCCATGCACTTTTGGATCATCGAACTGACCCAAGTGCGGGGGCACGTTTCCGTGTCAACAGGAGGCTCTAGCCACTCTTCTTTTGTCTTTCTCTATAACTTCTAAAGCCCTTAACCTCTTATCATTCACTTCTTCTAAATTTTCTTTCAAAAGATTTTCATATTCATCAACCAATAAGCTATCTTGCTTTAGAACTCTTAAAGAGCCAAGATCAACTTCTATGGGTAGAACGGCCTCTTGCCCATATACCAACTCATATGGACTAACTTTGGTAGCACCGTGTTTTGCGACTCTACAAGCCCATAGTGCCTCCGAAAGAACTTCATGCAACCTCTTAGGGAACTCTTCGATTTTCCTCTTAATGAGCTTAATCACGGTTTTATTACTAGACTCGGCCTGACCATTGGCCTGAGCATAATATGGTGAAGAGTTTATTAACTTAATACCATAAAATTCAGCAAAGTCTCTCACTTCTTTAGCAAACACTGAAGTACCCTGGTCTGTAGTGAGAGTTTGGGGAATACCAAATCTATGTATAATGTGCTTCAAGATAAAATCAGTTACCTCATTGTGAGTCATATTCTTGAGAGGCACGACTTTGGTCCATTTGGTAAAGTAGTCTGTTGCCATCAACATGAACCGATGCCCTTTTGAAGAAGGACGATAAATTTGGCCGATTAAGTCTAAACCCCAACCTCGGAACGACATGGTTTGATAATAGGGTTAAGTGATGAAGTAGGAGCTAGCTGAATATTACCAAATTTCTGACACGCTTTACACCCTCTATAATATCTAAAACAATCCTCAGTCATAGTCGGCCAGTAGAAACCTGCCCTTTTGAGCATCCAACTTATTTTCTAGGCCGACTGATGACTGCCACAAAGTCCTTCATGAACTTCTCCCGCGGATACTTTGGACTGATCAGCGTTTAAGCACTTTAGGAGTACCCCATCAATAGTTCAGCGATATAGTACATCATCTAGCAACACAAATTTAAACGCTTGTCGCCAAACTTTCCGATCAACCCTTCGACTGAGATTCCTTAAATATTGGACGATTGGGACTCTCCAATCATCCTCATGGACATTCGGAGGGTTTGCTAATTCCTTCCCTAGGGTGATGTCTAAATTGCTAACTTTGGAGTGCCCCCCGGACCTTTCCTGTTCCTGCCGAAGGTTGATTGGATCGGCCATGTGGAGCCGATCAGACCGAAGCCTTCCGCCGGAGGGGTTTGGTTCCCGAAGACTCCTGCTGCCCAGAAGGCTTCGGCGTAGGGGCTCCGAAATGCAATACCATATGGCGGATGAAGTGCTTCGTCACGAGGGCTCCGGTGCACAGGTTCCCCCGGCGATCGGAGGGGTTTAATCCGGAGGATCCAGCAGGCCTCGCACTAGCCCGAAGTCTCTGGCTTCAGTAGTGAGTTCAAGCATTGGCCTTTTCTGTATGAAAAAATTTCCTCTCCTAACTTGATAGCCAGATGCCTGCTAAGCCAAGTCATTTGCAATTGAATTGGCTTTTCTTGATACGTGATAAATTTTAAAATCGTCAAAAGTAGCAAATATTTCTAAACATCTATCCAAGTAACTATTTAGCAAGCCATTAAAGCATTGAGCACTCTTAACTACTTGTTGTACCACTAACAGAGAATCACCATATGCATGGACATGTTTAGCACCTATGGATTCTAGTAATTCAAGTACTAGCAATAAAGCTTCTTATTCAGCTTGGTTATTAGTAGAAGGAAATTCTAAACGGGCTGATGTTTCGAAGCGCATGCCGCTAGGTGATATGAAAACTACTCCGATACCTTGGCCATTCTTGCAAGCTGAACCATCAAAATAAAGTTTCCATGGCACTACCTCAATTAGAGCAATATTGTTACCCCAATTGACATCTATGTGATGATCAACTATAAAATTAGCGACAATTTGGCCTTTCATAGTTCTCAAAGGTTCATAGGCCAAATCATACTCAATCAAAGTGTAAGCCCACTTTCCGATTATTCCACTTAGAATCGGCTTTTGTAACATGTATTTTATGACATCGGTTTGGCAAGTGACAATACATGTAGTGGGGAGAAGATAGTGACGTAACTTGGTACATGCGTAATAAAGTGATAAACATAAATGCTCCACAAATACATACCTAGTTTCACCGTCCAGTAGGCGGCGACTTAAGAATGTGATGATGTACTCTTTTCCCTCTACCTCCTGAGTTAGCTCGGCTCCTATCACGTTATCTTCTGCAGTGATGCCCATCCGAACCATAATTCTAGCTTTTGGAGCTCTCACCACGGGTGGTGATGATAAGCATTCTTTAATATTTTCAAAGGCGCTTTGCTGACTTGCCCCCTGTAACGCCTAGATTTAATAAATCCGGACTTTTATTGAAATTCCATAGAAAATCAATAAAACAAGACGTTCATCACACGACCGCGTACAATACGTCAAGCATTCATGGTTCGTAGACCATATTAGTACAAAAGTGTTTAAGTAAAAAAGAAAATAATAAAGTAAAGGTCCTAGATGAACGCCTCCTTCCAGTCTCGCCTTAACTGGGTCGCTACTCCACACCTTCATCCTCCTCATAGTAAACGGGCTCTGGTGGTGTAAGTCAATGGGGGTGAGTACAATCGTACTCAGCAAGCCACCGGATGCAAATATAATGCAGAGTAATAACAAGGAAGGTAGTGGCTAACTTTGCGGAAAAGCATATTTGTAAAGCAGTTAATGTGAGCAATTATTAGTATAGAAAATTAAACATGTGTATGCATCATCTTCTAACTCGAGGGGTACAGTCAGCCCACCCTCGCTCAACAATCCTTACATGCCATGAATAACACAAACATTCAAACAAAAGTAATCTAACTGCGAGAAGTCACACAACCCGCCCTTGACCGTGGGCTCAGCTTTTCAAAAGATTTAAACTTTGATCAGAGGTGTACTAATGTACCCACAAGGCACGCACTCATCTACGCACACCAAAGTGTACGAGATGACCCATACCACGGGAACTCGTGCCAAAACCTTTAGTATGGAATGCACCAATTCGATAACACCCTCTTATAGGTTTCATATGGTGCCCCAGTCACTTCAGGCCAACACCATACCGCCCCTTGAGCCACGTCGGTACAAGTCACCCGCAGGTTGCCCCTTGCCCCCTCCACTATGGTGCATCAAGTTGGTTTGATCCACACCTCTAGTTAGGACTTACCCATTAGACTTGTGGTTAGTACGGAAGTGTTTTGCAACAGATCCCGCAGACCGATCCTTATAGTGCCCCGGGTGCGACCAACCAATTCCCGAGCTTGCACCTGAAACCCACCATACTTATAACATAGCCAACTCCAACAGAATCCAGAGATGAGAATAACAGGGAAAATCATATAGTAGAATCCATCTATCTACGACTCGTTCTTTTATCCTATAGTAGTTGTGGCGGTACATTGGACACTAGCTAATATAATATTGTATAGTGACAAGGAGTTTAGGCTCAATAAGCATGTCTTGGGTTTACACAAAAGGACGTGGATCTAATAAATATAATTTAGGGCTTGAGATCAGACTATTTCAATAGTATCCTATGAGTTATAGCAATAATTTATTAAAACATGGGCTCAATTATGATCAAAATGGGGGTTGTGACTTGCCTTGATCCGTGAATGGTGAAGGTGGAACCTCGAGGTAAAACTCCGGATCTTCGACGGCGTCGTAGTCTTCTCGATACGAAAAAGTAAATACGACATTCAATAAACAATACAAAAGCACTAAGACAAGCATACATGTTTTTGTTGTATTAAATAAGGGGAATAAAGACTTAAATTCTATGAAATTATTACCTAAATATTTAATATTAATTTTTAAAGAGGTTTCTGAATTTTATAAATTGATATAAGTATTTTCCCTAAGGGGTTTTTATTTTCCCTTTTAGAGGTGAATAAAAAGTATAAAGCAACCCTATTGTTTTTATTGCATTAAAATAGTGAAATGAAGTTATTATGTCCTCTGAAATTAATATACAAATTTTTAAGGGTTCTTCTGAATTATTTAATGAAATATGAGTTTAATCCTAAAGGGGTTTTACTTTATTATTTAATATGAATATATTGTTCAAAATAAACATAGTGTTTTTATGGCATAAAGTGTAGAGAATAAATAGAAAATTTTTTACAAAATTTGAATTGTCAAATTTGGAGTTAAATTGAGAAAGTTATGATTTTTTGAAGTTTAAACTATTTTTCTGAATTTTTATTAAACAGGAAATCAGTCTCCGGTCCACGGTGAACTAGGTTCACCGTGAACTGTTGACTGTGCGTGTGGGCTGGATGGGAGTTAATGAAATCCGACGGCCCAGAGGGCTCGGTACCCTTTCAGCGCCGATCAACGGCTAGGATTAAATCCCACGAGGGATTTAATCCCTACCATCCAAAGCCAAGCGTGCGGCCGATGGCCCATCCGTCACGGCACGCTATGGAGGGGTACTTTACCCATCTTGTCTGGCTTCGGCGATGCAACGGCGACAGATTCCCAGCGATGGCGAGGTCTAAAGGCGCGGCTAAGGCCAAAAATGGAAAGAGGGGCACACGGGGGACCCAGGCATACCGGCGGTAATGACGATGGGGTAGTGGCAGCGGTCGGTGACAAGAAGGGGGCGACGGGCTCCTCGGGTGCGACGGCAGCGAGGCGATCTGGGGGTGATCCGGCCCAACGAAGCTGGGGCCGGGGTAGAAGAGGGGACGACGGTCCTGGCAGTGGCGACGGTGAGGGCGACGGCGGCTCGAGTCGCCGGCGAGGGCTCGAAGGAGGAGAAACAGAGGAAAAACCGAAATAGTAGTCGGCGACACTCTGGTTTGTAGTGGCTAGGGCTTGGGTGAGTAGTCGGTGCTGCTGTAAGGCTGAGGCCTAAATACTGGTCGCCAGCGACGAAGATGGAAGGATAAAAGGGGGAAACCTGAGGAGGTTTCCATAGTACTCCAGCGAGGCTTCCAAAAGCTTGGGCTAGCTTTCAAACTGGCTAAAACACGTTGGCTTACAACGGAAGGTGATCGCCGGTGTTCGGGGCTAGGGAATCCGGGGTCGGTTCAGCGGGATTTGGCAGCCGGTGGTGAAAAACGGAAAGGGGGTGTTGGGGGAAAATATCTCATCTTCGGGGTTATTGCCGAAGCAACATAAAGGCAGACAGCGGATTCGAAGGTTCCCAGACGTTCATCTTCGAAGATACTCGGAGTCATGTTCGAAGTACGAAGATAGGCATTGGTTCGGAGTACATCTTCGAACTAAGGCTTTTCAAGATCTTTTCTGCCAGCTAAGATGGAAGACTTATCTTCTTTCTCATTAGATTAGTCTTTTACCATTTTAGCCCTATTAAGGGAGCCGAATAGTTTCCACTATGTCGGTTGTAACAGAGGGGTAAATAGGTCTTTTCCTTAATGTTTGGGCCTATAAATACCCCCCGTTTAACCCTGTAATAGGGACCGAATACAAGTTATTCAATACACACATTCGAACTATTCTAAGTTGTTATCCTTTCGGAGGCTTAGAACAGTTCTCTTCGCAAACACTTTGTTTGTTAGTTTCTCTTCTACAGAAACCTGTTAGCGTAATCTTTTACGCCAACAGTTGGCGCCGTCCGTGGGGAACCTAGTCCGAAAAACTTCGTTCTCTACCAACTTCTTACATCATGCCTCCTAAGCGGAGCGCACCCCGCAATCCCACTCGGAGGTCCTCTCGGATCTCCGGAGAAATACCCTTCGACACAGTTGAAGTCGGAGGGCCTTCGACATTCCCTCCGCAAACTCCGGAAGGGGCTTCTATCCCTCGAGCATACGAAGCTTCTCCGCCAACCCCTTCCATACTCCGACCGCCTGGAGTCCCTTCTCCACCTTCCATCCCAATTCGGACTTATCCTACCAGTTCTCAAGACCCGGAAGATCCTTCCGGAAGAGATGAAAACAATCTTGGAGATATGGCCACTCAAATGGCCAACCTTCAAGCTGAGGTAGCGAGGTGGCGACAAGAAGCTGCAAACAGGCTTCGTTCTCAAGCCATCCTAACTATCCCAGAAGTGCCCGAAGACGACGATCTTGATTATCCCGAAGCCCCGGAGAACGCCTCCTTCGATAATGAATCTCCGCTGCATCCTGAGCTACAGAAAGTTCGCTTTGATCCAAAGTTCAAACTTCGAAGCTCTGTAAGTATGCCGGAGATGAAGATCCCGGAGAGTTCGTTCATTCTTATGCCCTAGCAATTGAGGCTAGCGGAGGAGTTCGAGACACCATGGCGAAGTGCTTCCCCTTAGCTCTTCAAGGAGTGGCATTGAGGTGGTTCTGGTCCTTGAAGCCAGGATCAATCAATTCATGGTCGCAGCTGAAGAAGAAGTTTATAAGCAATTTTCAGGGCACCTTCATGCCTCCCATGTCAACAGGAAGCCTTTTCCAGGTGAAACAGCTCCCCGGAGAAACATTGAGGCAGTACTTTAAGCGCTTCGCTCATACGAAGTCGCAAATTCGGGACTGTCCGCATCTTCAGTGGTTGATGCAGCTCGGGAAGGCGTCAGTCATCAAGGCCTTCTGGATAAGATTCATCGGAAAAGCATCTCCTCAGTCTCTCAGTTGATGTCATACTTCGAGGAGTATGCGAGGTCAGAAGGGGGTTGGCTTCGGAGGACTGCTGCTACTTCGTCCATATTGCAAGAAGTCAAAGTAGAAGTGAAAACTTCGGCATAGCCGCAGGAACCAGTCTTTGAAGTGCAACATGACCGGAGAAGAGGGCAAAAGCACCCTCGTTCTGAAGTCATGAATATTGCACCCCCACAGAAGTTTGCACCAAGAGCTCCACAGTCTACGGGGAACAAGACCAGCGGTTGGAGGCCGCCAGGGAAAACGGCTGGCAAGGGCCATACGCTTTTCTGCTGCATTCATGGAGAAAATCGAAGCCATGCAACTGATACTTGCAAGGCTATACTTACCCTGAGGGGAGAGTACCTAGAGAGAACTTCGGGTCGAGGTACTACCGACCGAGTTCCAGCTGCAACGCGCCCCGAGCCGGTCCAGGCTGTGGCGCGGATAGAAAACTTTGATGCTGCAAGACACCCTCCGGTGGCCAATGTTATGCCACCTCCGAAGCAAGAGGAAGGGCAAGATAGAGGAAAAAGAGTAGTTCTCCCTATCTCCGGAGGAGGTACCCTCGGAAGCATGTCCAAGAGACAGCGAAGAGAGTACGTTCGAGAAGTAGGTCATATTGGGACTTCGTCATCTGCAGCTGCAATGCCGGAGTGGTCTCACGTTCCGATATCTTTTTCTGCGGAGGACGCGGCTGGTATTAAGTTCCCGCACGCAGATCCACTGGTTATCACTGCTGATATTGCGGGCACTGGAGTGCGAAGGGTGTTGATTGACGGAGGTAGTTCGGCAGATATCATTTTTGTTCAAGCCTTCGATCAATTGTGCATTTCCAGGAAGCATCTCCTTCCAGCGGCTCGTCCTCTGCAAGGCTTCGCAGGACCCCCGCTTGATGCACTTGGCCAAATAGGCCTGGAAGTTACCTTCGGAGAAGGTTTATTGGCCCGGACTGAGGAAGTAATCTTCGATGTTATAGATGCCTCGTATGCTTACAACGTCATCTTCGGAAGGGGCATGCTAAACCAGTTCGAAGCTGTGGCGCATCACAATTATTTGTGCATGAAGATGCCCACACAAGCAGGAGTCCTTACAGTCTTCGGAGATCAAGCCATTGCTCGGAGGGCGGAATATGGTCATGGTCCCCCTCTTGATCCGAGGCAAGTAAACAGTGTGGAGGATAATGAAGAAATTTTTTCAGCCTCCTCCGATGCTTCGAAGAAGTCCTTTCCGAGACCAAGTCCCGAAGGAGAGATTGCAACGAAGGTCATTGTTAAAGATGGTAAAGAGTATACTTTTCAATTTGGTAAAGATTTACCTCCTGAAGTTGCAACCTCCTTGGAAAAGGTGGTGGAAGAAAATTTGGATGTCTTCGCTTGGTCTGACGAAGATATCACCGGAGTCGATCGGGATATCATTGAACACAGTTTACTTGTAAACCCGAAGGCCCGGCCTGTTCGACAAGGACTCCGGAAGATATCCGCAGAAAGAGCTGCTCTAGCTAAGGACGAAGTTGAGAAATTGTTGAAGGCTGGGATTATCAGAGAAGTGGCTCACACAGAATGGTTATCCAACCTAGTCTTTGTCAGAAAGAAGTCTTCCGAGAAGTGGCGCATGTGCATTGATTTCACATCCTTGAATAAAGCATGCCCACGTGACCCCTACCCCATGCCCCGAATTGATCAACTGGTTGACTCCACCGCAGGTTCGGAGTTATTAAGCTTCCTTGACGCGTATTCTGGTTATCATCAAATATGGTTGAAGCGCGAAGATGAAATCAAGACAAGCTTTGTAACTCCTTCGGGAGTCTTCTGTTATGTAAGAATGCCCTTCGGCCTAAGAAATGCCGGGGCTACTTTTTCGAGATTAGTTGCTAAGGCTCTAGGTCATCAACTAGGTCGCAATGTGGAGGCCTATATGGATGATATTGTAATAAAGAGTGCTTTAAAGCACCAACATAGCCTAGACTTAGCAGAAACATTCAATAGCCTTCGGAGCTAAGGCTGGAAAATTGTTAGGATATTTAGTTTCAAGCAGGGGAATTGAAGCTAGCCCTACTCAAATAACTGCGCTGCAGAAGATGGCTCCTCCGGAAAATTTAAAGCAAGTGCAAAAGCTGACTGGGCGTCTAGCAGCACTTAGCAGGTTTTTATCAAGGTCTGCGGAGAGGAGCTTGCCTATATTTAAAGCATTGAAAGGGTCCGAAGATTTTGCATGGACACCGGAGTGTCAGAAAAGCTTCGAAGATATTAAAGAGTATCTCAGTAATCTTGCTACACTCACGGTGCCTACTGCGGACGAAACCCTACTCCTGTACCTTGCAGCTCAAGGTTCTGCTGTCAGCGCAAGTCCTTGTCAGAGAAGTGGATTTCAATGGGAAGTTGGTCCAAAATTCTGTTTATTTTGTATCCGAAGCATTATCAGGAGCGAAGACAAGATACTCCGAACTTGAGAAGTTCGTTTATGCTCTGATAATGGCTTCGAGGAAGCTAAGACATTATTTTTTGGCGCACAATATAATTGTACCAACTTCATATCCTTTAGGAGATATGCTCCGAAGTAAGGATTCCACTGGAAGGATTGGGAAGTGGGCAGTCGAGCTGGCACCCTTCGGCATATCTTTCTTGGCAAGGACAGCTATCAAATCCCAAGTCCTAGCAGACTTCGTAGCGGAATGGACTCCACCTGCAAATTTGGTTTCGGAGAAGTCAAGTGACGGAGTTTGGACTGTTTACTCCGATGGGGCTTTCCAAGCATCCGGAGCAGGCATTGGAGCAGTGTTGATTTCACCGTCAGGGCAAAGAGCAATGTACTTCGCAAGACTCAACTTTAAGTCTACCAATAATATAGCGGAGTATGAAGGGGTTTTATTGGGACTCCGAAAAGTACGTGCTCTAGGGGCTACAAGAATAATTATAAAGACAGATTCTCAGATAGTAGCAGGGCACGTAGACAAAAGTTTCCAAGTTCGACATCCACAGCTTGCAAAGTACTTAGAAGAAATCCGTAAAATCGAAGCACACTTCAAGGGTATTTCCATTCGGAGTATACCAAGAGCGGAAAACGTGCAAGCGGACATCTTAGCGAAGGCTGCAGCCGGAGCTGTGGATGTGCCCGAAGAAGCTTTCTACGAGGAACTCAATATACCTTCGGTGCCACAAATTCCCTCTGCAGAGATTCTTTGCATTCCTAGTGCAGATTGGAAAAATTCGATCATGGAACTTTTACAAGGAGGAACAAATTTGCCCGAAGAGCCACAGCTGTCAAGATTAAAGCTCAGAGCCAGAAACTATCAAATAATCAACGGTATATTATACAAGGCCGGAGTATGTTCCCCTCTACTCCGATGTATATCTCAAGCCGAAGGCCAAGAAATTCTTCGAGAAATTCATGAAGGCCTTTGTGGCAGCCATTTAGCCCCTAGAGCTTTGGCAGGAAAAACACTTTCAGGGGATTTATTGGCCTACAATCACAGCTGATGCGGAGAGCTTAGTCCGCACTTGTCAAGGATGCCAGTGGATGGGTCGACGGAGTCATCGCCCACCAACAGCTCTTCAAGTCATTGCTCCGGTATGGCCTATGGCCAGATGGGGTATGGATTTAATTGGTCCCTTTCCGGTAGCCAAGGGAAATCTGAAGTTCGCAGTGGTAGCTATTGAATATTTTTCTAAGTGGGTGGAAGCAGAACCCTTAACAGCTATCACTTCGAACAATGTACAGAAATTCTTCTGGAAGAACATCATTTGCCGGTTCGGAGTGCCTAGATACCTCACAGTTGATAATGGAACACAGTTCGACGCAGAACCCTTCAGGAAGTTTTGCGAAGATCTAGGCATTCAGCTATGTTTTGCTGCAGTGAGGCATCCTCAGTCTAATGGATCCGTAGAGCGAGCCAATGGAAATATTTTATCAGGGCTAAATCGAAGAATAGTAGGATTAGCAAAGGGACTGTGGACCAAAGAGCTTCCGAAGATTCTGTGGTCCATTCGGACTACGCAAACAAGGTCCACAGGTTTTACTCCGTTCAGACTACTATTCGGAGATGAAGCTATGACTCCAACGGAGCTCAAAGGAGGATCGTTTCGCAGCACCGAGCCGGACATTGAAGAAGAAAGACAAGCTTCGTTAGATTTATCAGAAGAAACAAGACTTCGAGCTGTAGCTAATTTATCAAAGTATCATCAGCAGACGAAGGCTTGGTTTGACCCGAAGGTTAAGCACAATAAACTAAGACCGGGTCATCTTGTTCTACGAAGCATTATAGCACCAGGGAAGTTAGGGAATAAATGGGAAGGTCCATACCTAATTGTCCGTTCAGGGCGCCCTGGTTCATTTAAATTAGCTAATTTAGAAGGTGAAGAGTTAGCACATACTTGGCATGCGGAGCACCTAAAGCGGTACTTCGCATAAGGGCTCCTTGTAATTCGTTTGTAATCATCTTCTAAATCAATAAAGCATATGATCCTGATAGTGCCTTCCCCTCATAGACTTCCAGCTTCCGAGTGGACGCACTGGAATCGCGGGGTCGACCGAGAGGGAAGTGTCATAAAGCTGGATTGTATTTTCGGACTTCGAACCCATAAAGTTCGAAGCTTCCGACGTGGGGGCTGGCATAATCCGGAGCCCAGGCCACCGGCTTGTAGGCATCCGTAAAAGAGCCCAAAACCACACCCTACGGAGTCCAAGCCATTGGCTGGTAGACTTCCGTAAAAAGAGCCGAAGGTGGCCAAGACCTACGGAGTCCAAGCCATTGGCTGGTAGACTTCTGTAAAAAGAGCCGAAGGTGGCCAAAACCTGCGAAGTCCAAGCCATTGGCTGGTAGACTTCTGCAAAAAGAGCCGAAGGTGGCCAAAATATACGGAGTCCAAGCCATTGGCTGGTAGACATCCGTAAAAAGAGTCCAAAGAGACCATTGCAAACACCGAACCATTGGTTCGACAGAGATCGCAAAAATAAGCCGAGGGTGGCTAAAGCAAAAAGAATTTGAGCCATGAGCTTCGAATGTCTGTTAACATAGTCCAAAGTGACAAATTTTTTAAGACACTAAAGTGTCCTGAAAGTTATCTCAAGTGATTTCTTTCATAAAACAAAGGTACTAAGTTGCCATTCTTCCGACTGCAAAAAGTCGAAGACATTTCATAAGATTTTAAAAGATCTTTAAATGATAGAAGGGCTACGAACCCCCAAAAAATTGTACTCCGAAGTTTTTTCTTTGCGCATAACCATCTTTGAATATATTTCGAAGTTGCTTATACCCAAAGAGGGGCTAGTAAATATGGAGACAATTTTAAATCGGCTTTCATTATTGAAATAAATGTATTTACAGATTACACTATGAAAAATTGGTATCTATACCAAGAAGGAATCGGAGACCTCTTCGGTCCCTAGAGCTAGGGGTGGAACGACTAGTTCCAACATCGGAAGTTCTAATAACTTTACGTTTAACTCTCTTCCTCCCCTTCGAAGCTCTAAAATCCTTCTGCTCTTGTTGAAGCTCGGCCCAAGTTCGAAGCCGTTCAGGGCTTCTTTCCCAGCTTCTAAGATCTTCAGATCTTTTATTTCGAGCTTCACCTTCGTCTTCAGACCAAATAGTGTCTTCAGAAGACGAGGTGTTTACGTTAACCTCTTTCTCTTCCTCTTTAATATAAGACATTACATCTTTGATTACTTCGGGCGCAATTACGCCGGAGTCATCTCGAGGAATTAGAAATCGAGGACGCGTGTAAGTCTTTAGAAGTTTGAAGGTGTTCCATAATGAGCGAAGTTCGTCGTTAAGCTCTAACACTTCGATGTCTTCCATAAGAGGCAAAGCCTAAAAATATGACAAACAAGATTTTCATTGATAAATGTTTACAAGCATGAAGCTTTACATAGTCAAAAATCCTAAATTATTCCTAAACCTGCGGGTTCGGAGGAGGCTAACTGCTTGAGGCTTGGTTCTGAACTTGCTTCTGGCATTGGCCTTCGTCAATCCAAGCCTTGATCGCAGTGCGACCTTCGGCTCTCCATGAAGCTTGGAAGGCCTGCCAAGCAGCAGTCATGCCTTCGGAAGGAGTTAGAAGTCGTTCGTCATCGAAGGTAATAGGGCCCTCTGCGCTCGGAGTGATTGTTCGGCCCAAGTCCTCGTAGTAACGATGTAGTCCGAGGGCAGACACTTGTCCGGAGAGTTCTCCGTAACGAATGCCTGCCGTCTTCATTTGCTTCGCTGCTCCTTGGATCCTTTTTAACCGGCGCAGCAGAGTGACGTTGTCATCTGAAGGAAGTGATCCAGTAGTACCGAAGTACTCCAGAACACCTAGCATCTGTTCTATGACCTCTGAAGCTACCTTCTCGGACTTAAGCTTTTCTTCAATTAATGCATCCTTGCTCGAAGTTGTTTCTGCTAGAACTCCAGAAATCCTAGCATTCTCCGTAGTTAAAATATTCTTCTGATTTAGGAGTTGGCTAGCTTCCTCTTGGAGCCTCACAAGTTCGGACCCAGCATTAGCATGCTCCAACCGCACCCTTTCGATTTCCGCCCGAAGCACGATTCTTTCTGCTTCGAGCTCTTTATTTGCAGCCTCCAAACCCTGCCTGGCCCTGCGCTCTGTCGAAATTATATTATCCATTTGAACCACTCTAGCTTCGGAGAAAGACAAGTTGCGTTTAAGAGCTTCATTTTCTTCCCGAAGCTGAGCAATTTCATTTTCGCCTGATAAAGTTGCAGCGCGGGCCAAGACCGCTTGCTAAGAAAAGAAAAAACTGAAGTAAGAAATTATTCATGTATAATTTGTTATTGGTTCGAAGGTGTTCCGTACCTGGTAGGCTGCTCGTTCCATGGCAACGTTAAGCTCCGAACTCTTCGCCCTGCTTAAAATTGCTACCAGCTCTGTCTCCCCGACTTCGCGACTAACTCGACCTAAAGGTTTGAGCAGAGTCCGAAGCCCGGTTCTTTGCTCCAAAAAAGGAGTTAAAAGAGGGAGCATTGCCGAAGCCTCTTGGTCATCCCTGCTTGGCGAAGCTCCGGAGCGTTCTCCTGAGGTCCTTGGAACTTCGGTAGATGGCCCCCCCTCAGTAGATTGACTTTCATCTGTTGATTCAGACGAAGTTGATCCTTGAGCAGGGAGAGGCTCTATATGTCTTTTACCCCTTCCAGGCCCCTGTTGAGCAACCTCCGGGTGCGGCTCCGAAGTTGTCGAAGGCCTTTGAATTGGATCTTCGCGATGTACTTCTACAGAAGGGGGCTCTGCAAAAGCAAAGGTATTATACATTGTATAATTTTGCAGAAAATAATAAGAGAATTATGCGAAGTTTACCTTCGGCATTTTGGGGGCGATCGAGCACCGGACTGCTCGGAGGATCAAAGGTGAGGTCTTCATCTGAATTCAAAGTTAAAACTTCAACTGCCGGAGTATCTCCGTGAGCAGTCCTCCCTTCATCCACAACTGAAGTTGTAGTAACTCAACTTCACCTTCGCCCATAGGGGCTTCGATTTGCTCTTCTTCTTGAGCATCCGGAGCTCTCACTTCTTCAATGTTAGCCTGAGACTCCGGCATACCTGCAGTATCTTCAATGTGAATATCTTTTTGAGCCGCATCTTCATCGATCAACCTCACTAATAGTTTACCTTCATCTTCTTTAGAACCGGAGGTTGAAGTTCTTGGGCTCGGAGATGCAGGTTTTCTAGGCTTTCGAGCCACCTTCTTCACTGGAGTCTTTGCGGAGGTCGAAGTCCCAGCTTCGGACATCCTCTTCTTGGGTCCTTTCTCCGAAGGCACCCAGTCCATCAGAGGGGGCGGAGTCATCTCCAACATTCCCCATACTCTGTTAAACCTCTCCCAACTCCCGACCAATTTAACTCTCCATTCTTTTTCAGTCGAAGTTGGGGCACCCAAAATCTTCTCTGAAGCCCTTATAATTTGCTCTGAAGTAATAGGGGCTGAAGAAGCTAAAAATAAATAAATCAAGTTAGTCTTTCTTCGAAGTAAATATGTATAATACATGTTGGTTTCGAAGTTACCTGCAGGGCTCGAAGTCAAGTTAATCTTGCGGAGACCGCCTTCCGAATCATCCTCGAAGACGATAGGCCAGTTGGCCATCAGCGGAGAAATTTGCAGGCCGAGGAATTCTTCGGCTAAATCTCGCATGCTTAACCTTCGGCTAATCTTTTGAAGCAGGTTGAGACGGGCTTCGAGTTGACCTTCGTTGGGCTGCACTAAGGCTTCCCTCCGGAATTGGATTTCTTTAAGGGGTCCAGCCAAAGGACTGCTTGCCCCAACTTCGGCATAAAACCATCTCAGAACCCAATCAGTATACCATCTTGCATTGATGGCCTTGGCAGGAAACTGAAGGGCATACTCATCTCGAAGCCTAAAGTTGATACTACTGAAGGATACTACTACTTTTTCACCTACGGGGCCTACGAAGGTCTTTGGTTGGCATGTTGCTCTATGTAATGCAGTGAAGATCTCTGCCCTCCCCTCACAACCTTCGGCTCTCAGTGCCCATTCGAAGATAGCCAGTCTAGCTACTGCATTCGGAGATAACTGAGGGAGGGTGACATGGAATAGATCAAGTACCTCCGCCAGGAAGTCTACTGCAGGAAGGCCCAAGCCAGCTTCGAAGAAGGCTTCGAATACAACTACTTCTCCGGGTCTTGGCGATGGAATCATTTCTTTGCCTGGCTTCCGGATCATAACTCCATTACTAATTTTCCCTCCCGCTGCGATTGCCAATGACTCTCTCTTGCAGGTAGAAGGCCCCAACTGGAAAGATTGATCCAAGTATTTTGTTGATGGCGGGCACAGACCTTGGTCATCGACGATTTGGGGATTTCTCCCTCCTACCGCCATGGATGTCACTGCCGGTATCGGAGGTGCCGCCACCAACGCTGTCGCCGCTGCTGCTGCAGCCGTCTACTGCCGAGCCAAGGCCGACGGAGGTGCAGATCCCTTAGTCTTCACCATTGCGGTCGCCGGATTGCTTTGAGGAAATGGAGGCTAGGGCTCAAAGAACTCAAGGGCTAAAAAGTGTTTAATTGCGAGAAAGCGGTGAAAAGGTAACCGGGTAAGTTCTAGGCCTTCTATTTATAGCCTAGATTTCACTTTTTTGCCGTTAGTCCATGCTGTTTCGCATTCCTGCCGTTACTTCTCTCCGAGATTAGCGCCTGCTACAGTTTCCGTTAGAAACAGAAAACTAACGGCTATTTCCTCTAAGTCTAAAAAGACTTTCGAACTTCCTGAGTCGATTCTAAGATAGTTCGAAAAAACAATTATCCTAAGACTGATTCGGAGTTTATATCTTCATGCATTTCGGAGATGAACTAAAAACCAATAACCCCTATGTTTGGTTATTTTTTCCTTCCGTATACTGCTCTCCTAACGTTACAGGTTAAACGGAGAAGCGTATTCGAGGGGCTACTGTTGGGGGAAAATATCTCATCTTCGGGGTTATTGCCGAAGCAACATAAAGGCAGACAACGGATTCGAAGGTTCCCATACGTTCATCTTCGAAGATACTCGGAGTCAAGTTCGAAGTACGAAGATAGGCATTGGTTTGGAGTACATCTTCGAACTAAGGCTTTTCAAGATCTTTTCTGCCAGCTAAGATGGAAGACTTATCTTCTTTCTCATTAGATTAGTCTTTTACCATTTTAGCCCTATTAAGGGAGCCGAATAGTTTCCACTATGTCGGTTGTAACAGAGGGGTAAATAGGTCTTTTCCTTAATGTTTGGGCCTATAAATACCCCCCGTTTAACCCTGTAATAGGGACCGAATACAAGTTATTCAATACACACATTCGAACTATTCTAAGTTGTTATCCTTTCGGAGGCTTAGAACAGTTCTCTTCGCAAACACTTCGTTTGTTAGTTTCTCTTCTACAGAAACCTGTTAGCGTAATCTTTTACGCCAACAGGGGGCATCGGGAATGGAAGGGGGAGATCCCCTTCCAACGAAGAAGACGATACTGACATGTGGGGGTCACATGTCAGTGGGCTCTGGTGAGGGCGTACACACTGACAGGCGGGCTAGGCTTGGCAGCGACAGAGGCGCACGCGAGAGTGCCTAATGGGTGGGGCCGGCGGACGCGCGCGCATGGAGGAGATAGAGCTGGCACGCCGACAGGGTGGCCCTATCTGTCAGTGGCCGAGGGGCGGGTTGGTGAGGCTGCCAGTGGGTCTAGGCGGTCGCGGGTGCGGAGGAGAGATAGAGGGAGCGCGCCGGCGGGCAAGTCCCACATGGCGGTGAGTGCGGGTCCAGACTAGGCTGGGCTGAGGGTGATTAGGGGGTTGCGGCCCAACATCAATTTAAATTGTTTTTCTGATTAAAATAATTCCTAAAATTCATATATTTAATTAGAGCTTGAAGCACTGCTACCAAAATTTTGTAAAAATTCCTAAAATTTGTCTTGGCTCATAGATTCCATCATAAATTTTCTAGGTTCAAATTTGAAATATTTCTCCCTGTTTTGGTTTAATTGGGTTCTTTTAACCTTTTCTCTAAATAAATAATTCATTTTAAATTCAGAAAATTTATTTCCCTCTTTTTTATTTTATTTTTAATTCTGGGGTGTTACACCCCACAAGTGAACTCGACTTCATTCTTTAGTCGGAGTATGGGGACAAAGGCATCGATTTTGCTAGACAAGTTAGATATAATGCGACGCAAATATTTCATCTTGCCTAGAAACTTCTGCACGTCCCTCTTGCATGTCGGTGCTGCAAAGTTTCTAATCTTTTAAGCCTCTTAGGATCAATTTCTATACCTCTTTCGTGAATCATGAATCCTAAGAACTTGCCTACCGACACGCCTGTTGACACGGAAACGTGCCCCCGCACTTGGGTAAGTTCGACGATCCAAAAGTGTGCGGATACTTAGGGACAGGCCTAAGCGTGACGCAGCACCGACGTCGCGTTCCGACTACCCTTAGTCTTGATAAGGGGGATGGAGTCTCCAGGCAATCAGATCACACAAAATAACCCAATTAGCCGAAAGAGATATATTAAACAGAATAAAATCAGCAAACCGGTCGGAGCCCGTCTGCTTCAAAGTCTGATGCGAAGGAGTCATCGAAGTGTACCTTCGGTGTCTGGTGCGAAGTGTCCCGCCGAAGGGTGCTTCGGCGTTCGGACTGATCCGGCCAAAGATGGGCTCCGAACGGATCTGGACACGATGATCACCTACGAACAGCGGGGTTCGGCGTGAGGTCTCTGATACAGCAAACTACAGAATAATGACGTGAGGGCTACGCGCGAGCGTAACTTCGTCTAGTGTGGAGTATGGTCATGGTGAAGCCTGTTGCGACAAAGTGTGCTGGCGAAGCCTGTTGCCAAAGCTTGCAGTCCCGCCGAAGGGTGTCCTAGTGACCTCCGAAACTGAACTCTCAGCTCCGGACACCTCCGACGAAGTAGCTTCGAACATGGGAACCTACAACAAAGAGAATTGGAAGTACCAATTCAGCCTGAGGACCGAATTTTGAAAAGAGTTGCACTAGTAGCGAAGGTAGCAATCTGTTACGCAGATTAGCGGATACTTCAGATGCGAAGTAACAAGGTGATAACAATCTATTACGTAGATTAATGGATACTTCACAAGCGAAGTAACAAGGGTTACCACTGTTCCGTAGTGGCCGGCGGAGGGCTTCCAGGCAAACCCACGAAGAGGTACAGGAAAATAAAGGTAAAGTAAATACGATCAACGCTAGGGCTTTGGTTTGGTTTGAGTTGGGGGGGCTCTACGCTGGCCTTGCCTCTCTATTTATAGGGGCTTAATTTCCAATCTAATCTGCTATTAACCCGGCCGGATGGAGATAAAAACTGAGACGGAAACGCATACAACTCTATCTCTGTCGATGTGGGCTTCGGCCAGGCCTGTCGAGGCCTGCTCCTCGGACCTAAGCATCGGTGGCATGGGCCTCTGAAGGCTTCCCGGCCGAAGCCCATGGGCTAGCTATAGGCTTTCGAAGCCCATAGCTCAATGGACTTCAGCCCTGTAGGGCTTCGGACAGACCTTGTACATGTGTATTTTTGGCCCAAATCACCAAAATTGATATTTTGACAATCTAACCATTAATGCCAATTTTTGCTATAAACACATGCCCCCTGCCTTTTAGTGAACTGAGTGAACTAAAAGCACAACGGGCTGAAGACGATACCATCCATATTGGCTTTTCGACACTATGATGTTTGCCACACACTAGGGAAATACCTTTTCAAGTACCTACCATTCAAAGCTCTTTGAAACCGCTCTCCCTACAGGGATTCCAACCCGTATGCGTTGCCGGTAGCGATTTCGGCTATCTTAAAAGGACCTTCCCAACTAGGTGACCATTTACCAAACTTGGGACTCTTCGTGCCTAAGGGTAAAATCGTTTTCCACACCAAGTCTCCTATTTGAAACAATTTTGGTTTAACATTCTTATTGTAGGCTTTAGCTACTCTCTTCTTGTCTACTTCTATGGATTCTAAAGCCCTTAGTCTCTTATCGGTCACTTCCTCTAGATTATCCTTTAGAAGAGTTTCATACTCATCGACCGATAAGACATCTTGCTTTAACACTCTTAAGGAGTCAAGATCTACCTCTACAGGCAGAACGGCCTCTTGTCCATATACCAACTCATATGGACTGACCTAGGTAGCACCGTGCTTTGCAATTCTACAACCCATAGCGCCTCGGAAAGCACTTCATGCCACCTTTTAGGAAACTCTTCAATTTTATTCTTAATGAGCTTAATCACAGTTTTATTACTAGACTCAGCCTGGCCATTGGCCTGAGCATAGTAAGGTGAAGAGTTTATCAACTTAATACCATAATATTCGGTGAAGTCCCTTACTTCTCTAGAAACAAATGAACTACTTTGATCTGTAGTAAGAGTTTGAGGAATGCCAAATCTATGTATGTTGTGCTTCAAAATAAAATCACGTACCTCATTGTGAGTCATGTTCTTGAGAGGCACGGCCTCAGTCCAATTAGTGAAGTAATCTGTCGCCATCAACACGAACCGATGCCCTTTTGAGGAAGGAGGGTAAATCTAGCCGATGAAGTCTAAACCCCAACCTCGAAACGGCCATGGCTTGATAATAGGATTGAGAAATGAGGCAGGAGCTAACTAGCTATTGCCAAACTTGTGACATGCTTCACACCCTCTATAGTACTTGAAACAATCTTCAGTCATAGTCGGCCAATAAAGACCCGCTCTTTTGAGTATCCAACTCATTTTTTGGGCCGACTGATGAGTGACGCAAAGCCCTTCATGGACTTCTCCTATAACCACCTGGGATTGCTCAAGGTCTAAACACTTCAATAGTACTCCATCGATGGTTCGGCGATACAATGTGTCGTCTATCAACACGAATTTGAACGCTTGTCGCCGAACCTTCTGATCAACCCTTTGGCTAGGGTCTCTCAAATACTAGACGATTGGGACTCTCCAATCGCCCTTATAGGTTTTAGAGGATCTCGGTGGTCCACCTTCTAAAAAAACTTCCAAATTACTGACTTCGGGGTGCCCCCCGAGCCATTCCATCTCCTGTCGAAGCCTGGCCGGGGTGGCCGTTTGGAGTGTGCTGGGCTGAAGCCCTTCCGATGGTTAGGACTCCGGGGAGCCTTCTTCGTGAAGGAGGCTTCGGCCTACGGACTTCAGTGTGCTAGCTCCTTCGGTCGGCAGGGTACTTCGATCCAGGATCCTCGGTGCGCAGTGACCTTCGGCGACCGTTGGGGTTCGATCCGGAGGGTCTGCCTGCCCACCGTTACTGGCTTCGGCAGTAAGGCCAAACACCGGCTTCTTCAATACACAAAATTTTCCTCTCCTGACTTGGTAGTTAGATGCTTGCTGAGCCAAATCAATGGCATCTAAATTGGGCTCTCTTGACACGTGGGAAATTTTGAAGTCATCAAAAGTAGCAACTATGTCTAGACATTTATCCAAGTAACAATTCACCGACCGTTAAAACATTGAGCACTCTTAGCTACTTGTTGCACTACCAACAAAGAATCACCGTATGCGTGGACATGCCTAGCACCTACAGACTCTAGTAACTCAAGACCTAGCAACAAAGCTTCGTATTCCGCTTGGTTATTAGTGGAAGAAAATTCTAAACGGGCCGAAGTTTCAAAGTGCATCCCATTAGGTGATATGAGAACCACCCCAATGCCTTGGCCACTCTTGCAGGCCAAACCATCAAAATAAAGTTTCCACGACACTACTTCAACTACAGAAATAGTATCACTCCAACTGACATCTACGTGGTGATCAACTATAAAGTTGGCCACGATTTGGCCTTTCATCGCTCTCAAGGGTTCGTAGGCCAAATCATACTCAATCAATGTGTAAGCCCATTTCCCGATTCTTCCACTTAGAATCGGCTTCTGTAACATGTGCTTTATAACATCGGTTTGGCAAACGACAACACATGTAGTAGGGAGAAGATAATGGCGTAATTTGGTGCACGCGTAATAAAGTGATAAACACAATCGTTCCACAAATGCGTACCTGGTTTCAGCGTCCAGCAGGCGGCGACTCAAGAATGTGATGATGTACTCCTTCCCTTCTACCTCCTGGGTTAGCACGACCCCAATCACACTATCTTCAGCAGCGATGTATAGCCGAAATGGAATCCCAGCTTTGGGTGCTCTCACCACATGCGGTGATGAGAAGCACTCCTTGATCTTCTCAAAAGCACTTTGCTGGCTTTCCCCCCAAGTGAACTCGATCGGCTTCATTTTTTAGCCGGAGTATGGGGACAAAGGCACCAATCTTGTCGGACAAGTTGGATATGAAGCGACGCAAATAATTCATCTTGCCTAGCAACTTCTGTACGTCCTTTTTGCACGCCGGCGCTGCAATGTTTCTAATTTTCTCAAACCTCTTAGGATCAATTTCTATAGCTCTCTCATGAATCATGAAACCTAAGAACTTACCTGCCAACACGCTGAAAGCACACTTGAGTGAGTTCATTTTCAAACCATATTGCCGCATCCTATCGAAAGCAACCTTCAAATCGGCTAAATGGTTTCCCATAGCGTCCGATTTGACTACAATATCATCGATGTAAACTTCTAACATAACCCCTAGCAAGTCATGAAAGATTAAGTTCATAGCGCACTGGTACGTTGCGCCAGCATTTTTCAAACCAAAATTCATGACGACCCACTCGAACAAACCGACAAAACCAGGGCATCGAAAGGCAGTCTTGTAGACATCCTCTTCGTCCATAAAGATCTGATTATAACCGGCATTGCCATCAATAAAACTTAGTACCTTGTGTCCTGAAGCATCGTTGATCAGCATGTCGGCTATCGGCATTGGATACTCGTCCTTTGGAGTGGCTCTATTCAGGTCCCTGAAATCAATACACACCCATATCTTTCCGCTCCCTTTCTTCTCAACAGGCACAATGTTAGCAACCCATTCCACGTACCTGCACGGCCTAATAAATTCATCTTTGAGTAGTCGCTCCACTTCTTCTTTAACTCGGTCATAGACGGCCTAGTTAAAGCGGCAGGGAGGCTGCTTATAAGGCCTAAATCCGGACTTGATAGGAAGCCGATGCTCCACGAGCTCGCGTCTTAGCCCTGGCATCTCGCTATACTCCCAAGCAAAACAATCGACATAAGACCGAAGTAACTTTATTACTTCAGCCTTTTCATCGGGTTGTAAATGTTGGTTTACAAAAGTCGGCCTTGGGATGCTGCCATTACCTATGTCAACTTTCTCCAAAGGGTCAGATGACACAAAACCTTGTCCTAATTTCTCTACTTCACTAAAGTCCCCGATGGCCTCGGCAATACCGTCTTTACTACACCGATATTGCTCCACACGAGACTTTAGCCAATCCATATTACTCTTGCTAGACATGGCTATTAATACAAAAACAGACGTGCTACTCCAGTCGGCTTTACAGACACTGGTACAAAACGTCCCCAGATACGCTAACAAAATCGTACTCCGAAAGATCTCTACCTGACAGACACTCTACTTTGTTATGGACGGCGTCAACCGATACATCGACCAATGCTACTTGGGCCGAAGTATCTGCGGGAATGACTTCTACCTCATCGCCATCCCACTGTATCAGGCACTGGTGTAGAGTAGAAGGAATGCAACAATTCATGTGAATCTAGTCGCGCCCGAGTAGTACACTGTAGTTACCTTGTACATCGACGATGAAAAATGTTGTTGGCAATGTCTTGTTGCCCACCGTCGATGAGCATTTGGGAAATTGGCTTTCCATCGATGTGACCTATGACAGAGAGAGGCTTTAGATGGCGAGCCGAGTCCTCGGGCTTCTCGAAGATGGCGCTGCGTGGACCGAGGTTCAATTGAGCGACCTCGGCCTCGTCTTGTGGCAGGGCGAACTCGGCGGGCAGCGTGACGATGTTGATGTCCATCACCTAGGGTGCGGGCCCTTCAGAGACAGGCAAGTAATTGTCGTCGAGCATTTCATCGTTGTCGTCGCTCGGACTAGGAGCCGGGTTGGTTATCTCATCCGGCTTCTCCCTCCATACTTGTCTTGTAGCTGGCCGAGGGTGGATTTCTTCGAAGATAGCATCGCGCTCATCCTCAGCTTCCTTCTTGTGCATCTCATGTGCCCGTAGTCATTGTAGGCGTCTCTTCTGTGATTTGGACATGCCTATAGGGGCCCAAGATGACTACGGCTTGGTGCCGAGTGCTACTGTTCGACTTCTATCAACCCTGGCCAAAGTGGTACTGCGCCCTTCGGCCTTGTGCACCGTGTGCTCGGAGGGGCCTTCACTGCAAACCCCGATGGATGGACAGGCCTTGTTCGGCCGATCGAACCAGGCTTCGGCGCAGAGCCCGGCCGAAGCATGGGACTTACCTCCGTCAGACTTCGGTGACAAAGTCTTTGGGATTGGGACTTCCTAAGACCCAACTCTGATGGTGATGGCTTCGAACTCCCTGACTTCGGCCTCCGCGTGCCCGCACCCTTTGGCTTCGCTCTGCATGGTCCGATTTGGAGGCACCACGGACAGTCTGTGGACGATGCCCCCCTTTGTTGCGTCTGTTTGTCCCTGCCATCCATAATACTCCGAAGGAAAACAAGGCATAGTGTCAAGTTGCGGAGGGTACCCCAACCCGGATACGTACGGAGCCCACGGGGTTCCCGCCCAGTCGTGCGGCAGAGGCATCGGCGGCTCTAGTGGCCTCGCCCACTGTGAGCCGAACCCGTTACCTGGAAGGGGGTTTGGCAGAGTTGATGGTGTCTCGGACCACACCAGCGAAGGGTCCTGCCACGCTGGAGGTATGTTTGGCTAGTGCGGGCCGAAGCCTCCTATCAGAGAAGTTCAAAACGGTGCGGGGTTTGGCCATCGGGGGCTGGAGTTACTGTACGGGCGGTTCGGCCATTGTGGCTCGAATCCACCGTGCGGAGTGTCAGGCCACCGTGGCCCGAAGCCGCCGTGCGGACGGTTTGGCTACTTTGGTCCGAAGCTACCCTCTAAGAGTCTTGGACCCTTCGACTGCTTTAGTTTCTTAGTGTGGGGACCTGCTTCCTTGGCTTTTCTTTGGCGTTAATGTTCTGTTTCTACACTCCTACCTCGTGGTTCGTGGTTCTTTGGGGGATCTCCAACAATTACATCCTTCCCCATAGCCGACTCGGCCTGTCCTGGCCGAATCAACACCTTCCTCTTACCGAGGTCGACGACGTTGATGGGAAAAGGATCTTTATCCAGCTTCATCTTCGGATTATGGTCTATCTTCAATCGTCCTTCTTCTATGGCCGATTGGATCTGCCGTCAAAAAAAATTACAGTCGTTAGTATTATGTGAATGTGAATCATGCCACTTACAGTATCGATGCTTCTTTAACTCATCGGCAGGTGGAATGACTGGACCCTTAGGTAACGTGAGAAGCTGACTTTTTAATAGAAATCAAATATTTTATCACACTTAGTTATATCAAATGAGTACTTGACCTCACTAGGTCGATTCTTTGTGGGAGATGGCCGTAACTCGGAGCAAGTTACAAGTTTACTCTTGGCGTTCCAAACCCATTCGGCCACGTACATGTTGGCCAAATCCTCCTCTACGGATTCTTCCTCGTCAGAGCATTCCATGATGTGGATTTCAGCCCTAGGCTTGTTAAACATCTTAATAAAGTTTTTATCTTTTGTTCGGCCTTCCTGGACCAGAGCCTGCTGTAAAACTTGGCTAACTTCTAAAAGTTTTGGTTATCTAACCTCTCTTTAATCTCGGAACGCAACCCATTAAAATCTAGTTTTGCCAAGTCCCTTTCTGAAATATTAAGGCTAAAACATCGGTTTCTAGTATCCCTGAAACGCTTAATGTACTCAGAGGCGTTCTCATTAAATTTCTGTTTAACTGATGTCAAATGTGAAAGCCAAAGTTCTGTCTCACCCGTGTAGAAGTAATCATGGAATTTCTGCTCTAAATCGTCCCACATCTAAATGGAGTTCGGCGGGAGCGCCGAAAACCAAGTGAAAGCGATGTCGGATAGCGAGAGAGAAAACAACCTAACTTTTAGGGCATCTATCCCGCTGACTTCTCCACATTGTGCCAAAAATTGACTAACGTGCTCTAGTGTAGTTTTGCTACCCTCGCCATCGAACTTAGTGAATTTAGGGATTCTATAGCCGCAGGGGTAGGGTACTGCATCAAGATGGTCGGGGTATGGCTTACAGTAAACCCTAACCCATCCCTTGGGCACGAAGCCGGCACACTCCCTAAATAATGCGCGGACCTGCTCCTCTATGTCGTCTTGGCATGTTGCCTACGCGCACCTCTCATGCGAGGGCACGACACGCGGTGGGATATCGGCGTGTCGGCCATGGGCCTCTTCCCTGCACGCTATCTGTATGACGTGCTCGTGTCTGGGTGCCTGCGCATGTGGTGCGGGCAGCGTGGGTACCGGCGTAGGTGATGGTGCATGGTACGCAGTGCTAGTTTGACCGTAAGTGTAATGATTAGTCTCGGCCATAAGTGTTGAGGCCAGAGACATGGTTGTGTCAGTGCTGTTGTTAGTTCTGTCATACACGTGGTTTGCCAGACGTGCACTAGCAATAGGAACCGGGGGTATGGCCTCAGTAAAGCTGAACCTCCTAAGAGTTGCCTCTACTTGGGAGCAGACTACCAAATCTAAACGGTTGGCTAGCGAAGAACTAACGGCTTGATCTACTGATGCGGATATTTTTTCCTCAATTTCTAAAGAAGATAAACGAGGCGATACAGGTGTTACCTGGACCTGAGCGAGGTCGGGGGTGATGATGTCACGCTTGATGAAGCCAGCGCGTGTCTTAACGTAGCCCCCAAGCATCATGTCTTGGAGTGCCATTAGCTTTTCCTCGATCTCTACTCGGTCTTCTACGGGGATATCTTCAAGTGTAGGTGTCAAGATGTTGCGGTTATTGATATCCGCGCTTCCTATGGTGTCCATAGGTGGTGTAGATGTAGTAGTTGATGTAGATGTACCAGTGGCCGATGTAGACGTACTTGTCATGTTGGCGTAGCTGTCCCCAGTGGAGTCGCCAAAAAGTTTGTTGACACGAGAACGTGCCCCCACACTTGGGTCAGTTCGACGATCCAAAAGTGCGCGGATACTTAGGGACAGGCCTAAGCGTGACGCAGCACTGACGTCGCGTTCCGACTACCCTTAGTCGTGATAAGGGGGTGGAGTCGCCAGGCAATCAGATCACACAAAATAATCCAATTAGCCGAAAGAAATATATTAAACAGAATAAAATCAGCAAACCGGTCGGAGCCTGTCTACTTCGAAGTCTGGTGCGAAGGGGTCGCCGAAGTATACCTTCGGCGTCTGGTACGAAGTATCCTGCCGAAGGGTGCCTTCGGTGTTCTGACTGATCCGGTTGAAGATGAACCCCGAACGGATCTGGACGGGACGATCACCTCCAAACAGCGGGGTTCGGCGTGAGGTCTCCGATACGGCAAATTACAGAATAATGACGCGAGGGCCGTGCGCGGGTGTAACTTCGTCCAGAGCGGAGTACGATCGTGGCGAAGCCTGTTGTGATGAAGTGTTCTGGCGAAGCCTGTAGTCTCACCGAAGGGTGTCCTGACGACCTCCGAAACCGATCTCTCAGCTCTGGACACCTTCGACGAAATAGCTCCGAACGTGGGAACCTGTAACAAAGAGGGTTCGAAGTACCAATTCGGCCTGAGGTCCGAATTATGCTAAGTGTTGCACTAGTAGCGAAGGTAGCAATCTGTTACGCAGATTAGCAGATACTTCACAAGCGAAGTAACAAGGCAATAGCAATCTATTACGTTGATTAGCGGATACTTCACAAGCGAAGTAACAAGGATTACCACTATTCCGAACTGGTCGGCGAAGGGCTTCCAGGCAAACCCACGAAGGGGTATAGAAAAGTAAAGGTAAATAAATGCGATCAAAGCTAGGGCTTTGTGTTGATTTGTGTTGGGGGGGCCTCTACGCTGGCCTCGCCTCTCTATTTATAGGGGCTTAATCTCTGATCTAATCTGCATTATTCGGCCAGATGGAGATAAAAAAAACATAGCCAGATTTGTATACAACTCTATCTCTGCCGAAGTGGGCTTCAGCCAGGCCCATCGAGGCTTGCTCCTCGAGCCGAAGCTTCGGTGTCGTGGGCCTCCAAAGGCTTCCTGTCCGAAGGCCGTTGGCTGGACAGAGGCTTTCGAAGCCCACAGCCAATGGACCTTCGGTCCTATAGGGCTTCGGCCTGACCCCAGACATGTGTATTTTTGGCCCAAATTACCAAAATTGATATTCTGACAATCTCGGCCATCAATGCCATTTTTTGCTATCAACACCTGGGTCCGAGCGAGGTCAGGACATTGATGTCGCGCTTGATGAATCCCACGTGTGTCTTGACATAGCTCACAAGCATTAGGTCTTGGAGTGCCTTCATCTTTGCCTCAATCTATAATCGGTCTTCTGTGGGAATATCTTCAAGGGTAGGCATTGCGGTTGTCGATTTCTGTGCCTCCCATGGGATCCTTCGACATCGTAGACGTGGTAGTCATTGCAGATGTGCTTGCGGCCGATGTAGATGTACCCATCATGTTGTCGTAGCCTTCCCCAAATGTGTGTTGACATGAAAATGTGCCCCCGCAATTGGGTTAGTTTGATGATCCAAAAGTGTGCGATACTTAGGGGACAATCCTAAGCGTAACACAACACTAACGTCGCGTTCTGACTACCCTTAACAGTGGCAAGGGAGGTGGAGTCGCCAGGTAACCAGGTCACACAGAAATAATCCAATTAGCCGAAAAGAAATATATTAAATAAAATAAACCAGTAGGTCGATCAGAGCCTAACTGATTCGAAGGGTACTGTGCGAAGATCTCGCCGAAGGGTACCTTCGGTGTCTAGTGCGGAGGGTATCACCGAAGGTAGTATTCGGCGTTCGGATCGATCTGGCCGAAGGCAGGCTCCGAACAGATCTCAACGTGAAATCACTTTCGAACAATAGGGTTCAGCGCGAAGTCTCTGACACGATACAAACACTCCAGTGAAACGTGTTGGCGTGACTTCATCTGGAGTGGAGTACAAAGGTGGCAAAGCATGTCCTAATGAAGCCTACTACAGAGCGTGATGGCGTGCGAGACCTGGTCAAACCGACAATAGCGTGACAGTCTGGCATGGGTAGTTGAGGCAAGGATTTCGCCGAGGGGTGTTCTAGCAGCCTCCAAAACCAGCTTCCAGGCTCCGGACACCTCTGGCGAAGGGGCTCCAAATGGGGTAACCTGCAACATAAAGTAGATGAAGTGACAATTCATCCTGGAGACCGAATCTGCCTAGTGTTCCAATATAGAAATGAAGGTAGCAATTTGTTACGTAGATTAACAGATACTTCACAGGCGAAGTAACAAGGCGATAGAAATCTGTTACGTAGATTAACGGGTACTACACAGGCGAAGTAACAAGGCTTACCACGGTTTTGGCGTGGCCGGCAGAAGGCTTCCAGGAAAATCCACAAAGGTTGCAGAAAGGTAAATAAAAAGTAAAGGTACGGTTTAAAGCTCGGGCTTTGTGATTGATTTGTGTTGGGGGGTCTAATGAACCGGCCTCACCCCTATATTTATAGGGGCTAGTATTATTATCTCTAAGATTAATCTGGTAGGATTCGTGTCACGCCCCGATTTAGTAAATCAGGACCTTTATTGAAATTGCATAGAAAATCAATAAAAACAAGACGTTCATCATGCGCCCATGTACAATACGAGCAATCATTCATGGTTCGTAGACCGTATTAGTACAAAAGTGAATAAAGGTGAAGAGAAACTAGTAAATCAAAGGGTCCTAGATGAACGCCTCCTTCTAGTCTCGCCTTGACTGGGTCGCTACTCCAGACCTTCATCCTCCTCGTAGTAGACAGGCTCTGGTGGTGTAAGTCAACGGGGGTGAGTACAAACATACTCAGCAAGCCACCGAATGCAAATATAATGCAGAGTAATAACAAGGGAGATAGTGGCTAATTTTGCGGAAAAGCATAATTGTAAAGCATTAAATGTGATCAATTTATTAATATTGAAATAAAAACATGTATATGCATCATCATCTTCTAACTCGAGGGGTACAGTCAGCCCCACATCGCTCAACAGTCCTTACATGCCATGAATAACTCAACCATTCAAAAAATTGTAAACTAACTGCGAGTAGTCACACAACCCGCCCTTGACCGTGGGCTCGGCTTTTCAAAAAGATTAAATACTCTGATCAGAGGTGTACCACTGTACCCACAAGGCACGCACTCATCACTTACACGAACGTGTAACGAGATGACCCATACCACGGGAACTCGTGCCAAAACCTTCCATATGGTCCTCCTCGACCCGACAGCACCCTCTTATGGGTTTCATATGGTGTCCCGACGCGTCGAGCCTCACCATACCCCCCCTTGAGCCACATCGGTACAAGTCACCCGAAGGTTGCCCCTTGCCCCCTCCACTATGGCACATCGAGTCGGATTGTACCATACTTTCAATTAGGACTTACCCATTAGACTTGCGGTTGGTACGGAAGTGCTTTGCAACAGATCCCACAGACCGGTCCTTATAGTGCCCCGGGTTAGACCAACCAATGCCCTAGCTTGCACCCGGAACCCACCATACTTATAACATAGCCAACTCCAACAGAGTCCAGAGACAAGAATAACGGGGAAATTTCATATAGTAGAATTCATCTATCTAGGACTCATTCTTGTTATCCTATAGCAGATGTGCCGGTACATTGGGCACTAGCTAATATTTTTATAGTAGAGTGAAAGGAGTTAAGGCTCAATAAGCATGGCTTGGGTTTGCACACAAGGACGGGGATCTAATAAATATAAGTGTAGGGCTTTGATATTTGACTAATGCAATATTATCCTATGAGTTATAGCGATACTTTATTAAAACATGGGCTCAATAATAATCAAAATGAGGGTTGTGACTTGCCTTGATCAGCAAAGGGTGAAGGTGGAACCTCGGGATAGAACTTCAGCTCCTTGATGAACTCGTAGTCTTCTCGATACGGAAAAATAAACATAGCATTCAATAACAGATAAAACATCACAAAATAATAAACATACAAGTTTATGGGTTTTAATATGTGAAATAAGGTTTTATTATTCTGAAGTTTGGTGAAAAACATTAAAGATTAGATTTTAAGGCTTTTCCCAATTTATTTTGTGAATTTATAATTTTATCCCTAAGGGGTTTTTATTCATTTAATTAATAAGATTATTTTGGGCAACAATTGAAGATCTTCTTGACTTCCAAGATCTTGACAGGCTTTTCCACATAGGTCAGATCTTCTTGAACGTCCAACTGCTGAAGATATACTTGCTCTCTTGGGACTCGGAGACACTTCTTTAGTTGAGATACATGAAACACGTCATGTACCCTAGTCAATGAGGGTGGCGTTCCAACTGATAAGCGACTTCGCCTTGGAGTCGAACAATAGGAAAAGGTCCAACATATCGAGGTGTCAACTTTCATCTCATGTTAAACTGTTGAGTACCACAGAGAGGGTAACTCGAAGGTAGACGTGGTCTCCCTCTTGAAATGCTAAATCTCGACAACGATTGTCTGCATAGCTCTTCTGTCGAGATTGGGCTGTCTTGATTCGGTCTCTGATAATCCTTACCTTCTCTTCAGCTTCCCGAAGGATGTCTGTTCCAAACACTTGGGATTCACCGGTTTGATCCGAAAGTCGAGGCGTCCTGCACTTTCGTCCATATAGGGCTTTGAACGGGGACATCTGAAGGCTGGCTTGATAACTGTTGTTGTACGAAAACTCGGCGTACGGTAAACTCTTGTCCCAAGTTCCTCCAAATCCAAGACGCATGCCCGAAGCATATCCTCTAATATCTGATTCACCCTTTCAGTTTGTCCATCCGTCTAGGGATGGTAAGCGGTGCTGAAGTTTAGTCTCGTTCCCATTTCCTCTTGAAGGTTCTTCCAGAATCGAGATGTAAACTGACTCCCTCTATCGGATACTATCTTCTTAGGCACTCCATGAAGGCACATGATGCGGGCCATATACAACTCTGCTAGTTTAGGGCCACTGAAGGTCGTCTTGACGGCTATAAAATGAGCTACCTTGGTTAGTCTATCAATGATTACCCATATCGAATCATAACCATGTTGGGTCTTTGGGAGTCCAGTGATGAAGTCCATACCAATCTCTTCCCATTTCCATTCAGACACTTTAAGTGGCTGTAACAGCCCTACGGGTCTCTGATGTTCTGCTTTTACTCGTCGGCAGGTGTCACACTCCGCGACAAACTGAGCAATCTCTTTCTTCATGCTAACCCACCAATAACGTTCTTTTAGGTCCTGGTACATCTTGTTACTCCCGAGATGGATGGAGTACAGAGTATCATGGGCCTCCCTTAGAATAAGGGTTTTTATCTCCGGTTTATCTGGTACACAGATCCTGGTTCCAAACCATATGGTGCCATTCTCGTCATCAGAGAATCCTGGGGCCTTGCCCTGTCTCATGTTCTTTTTAATGGCGGCTATATCCGGATCTTCTAACTGAGCTTCACGGATCTGCTCGAACAGGATTGGTCGGGTCTCAAGGGTGGATAGATATGCTCCTGTGGTTAACTCAAGATTCAACATTTCCATCTCTTTATATAACAAAGGCGTGTGATCCTGTATCACGATGGCGGTCCAATATCCTTTTTGACTTAGTGCATCAGCTACCACATTTGCTTTGCCGGGATGGTAGTGAATACCTAAGTCGTAGTCCTTTATTAATTCCAACCATCGCCTCTGCCTAAGGTTGAGATCCGGCTGCGTGAAGATATACTTCAAACTCTTGTGATCTGTAAAGACTTCGCAGCGGTTTCCGACCAAATAATGCCTCCATATCTTAAGGGCATGCACAACAGCGACCAATTCCAAATCATGTGTAGGGTAGTTTAGCTCATGAGGTCTCAACTGACGAGAGGCATATGAAACAACCTTCCTGTCTTGCATGAGAACACATACCAATCCTTGGCGAGATGCGTCGCAATAAACATGGAAGTCCTTCCTAATATCCGGTAGGGTCAGTATGGGTGCTGACACCAGCCGGGTCTTGAGGATGCGGAAACTTTCCTCACATTCGGGAGTCCATTCAAACTTCTCTCCCTTTTGCAACAACTTAGTCATAGGCTTGGCTATCTTGGAAAAGTTCTCGATAAATCGCCGATAATATCCGGCCAAACCAAGAAAACTTCGTATCTCTGATACGTTGGTGGGTGGCAGCCAATCCATAACTGCTTCCACGGTGGCAGGGTCTACTGCAATACCTTGTGCAGAGATGATATGCCCAAGGAACTTTACTTCCGCCGTCCAAAAGTTGCACTTGCTGTACTTGGCGTATAACTGGTGTTCCCTTAGTTTTCCTAGGGTCAACCGGATGTGAGTCTCGTGCTCCTCTGTGTCCTTGGAATATATGAGGATATCATCTATGAATACCACGATAAATTTGTCCAAATATTCCATGAATACCTTATTCATCATATTCATGAAGAAGGTCGGGGCATTGGTCAATCCAAAGGACATGACCGTGCACTCATAAAGTCCATAACGAGAGGTGAACGTCATCTTGGGTATGTCCTCCTCTCGAATCCTCAGCTGATGATATCCGGACAGTAGGTCGATCTTGGAAAATACCGTAGCTCCTTTCAGCTGGTCAAATAGATCATCAATCCTGGGTAATGGGTATTTGTTCTTGATGGTTACCTCATTCAAGGCTCGATAATCCACACACATACGCTTAGCCTTGTCCTCTTTCTTCTCAACGAAGATGACGGGGGCTCCCCATGGGGATGTGCTAGGTCTGATGTAGCCTTTCTTCTCAAGATCCTCCAGTTGCTGCTTCATCTCAGCTAGCTCATTGGCGGCCATCTGGTATGGTCGCTTGTAGATGGGAGTGGTTCCGGGTACCAAATCAATTCGTAACTCAATATCTCTCTTAGGTGGCATCCCTGGTAAATCCTCCAGGAATACGTCCGAGTACTCGCAGACCACTGGTATCTCTTCCAAAGTAATCTGGTGTAGCCAAGGTCTTCCGGACTTCAAGCTCGGCATCTGGAATGTGACAGCATTCCCTTCTTCACTGGTCACGGTTACTTGCCTCCGGGCACATCTTATCACACCTTGGTGCTTATTGAGCCAATCCATTCCTAGAATGAGATCTAAGCCTTGGCATTCTATTAGGATGGGGTCAGCCCAGAATATTGTGCCTTGGATATCTACCCATACCCTTGGACTATAGGAATGGGCTAGAGTTTGTTTGCCAGGGGTGGCTATTAACACGGGTCTTGGTAATTCACTTATGTTCAGACTATTCTTCTCCACAAAGTTGTTGATATGAAGGAGTGCGTAGCTCCAGTATCAAATAATACCACTGCAATGGCTGAATGTACCGTGAACTTACCCATGATGATCTCGGGTGTGGCCTGGGCTTCCTCGGTGGTGACGTGGTTGACACGGGCACGGATGACAGGGTTGGTCGCGACTCCTTGTGCGCGCTTGGGATGGGGTCACTGGTGGGAGTAATGCCCCTCCTGGCGGCAGTTAAAGCATATCACGGGCTTGCCGTGCTTGTCGCGTAGAACCTCTCCTTTCTTGGCAGGGGCGGGTGGAGCGGCTGGTGCGGTGGGAGCGGGGCGGGGATGTCCTGATCCTGCGTTGGCGGCGGGTGGCGCCGGACGGTAGACCGGGCATGGATGATATTGGGGCGCTGGTGGGGGAGGTGTGAAGCGGGGCCTCTGCGCCATTCCTTGGTTCTTGCGAAAGGCGATCATTCTCTTTTTCTTCAGGTCGACCTTATTCTGTTGGGTCTCCTAAATGATAGCTTTATTCACTAACTTTTGAAAGTTGGCATAATCTCCGGAGATTAACTGAAGGGAGCGCTCATCCTTCAGTCCCCGGAGGAACTTTGACTGCCTGGCCGTATCAGTCTGGACCTCTTTAGGCGCATACCGGGCCAGCCAGTTGAACTCATGCAAGTACTCTGTGACGGACCTGCTCCCTTGCTGCAGGTCCCTGAACTCTTGTTGTTTTGGGGCAATAATGCTGTCCGGGACATGGGCTGCGCGGAAGGTGGCGGAGAACTCAGCCCAAGTGTGGACGTGTCCCTCGGGCAAAGTCTCACACAAGTTGTCCCACCATTCCGCGGCAGGACCCTAGAGTTGGTGGGCAGCAAAGGCTACCCTCTCCTGCTCAGTACAAGCCAGGAGGTCCAACTTCTTCCCAATCGTCCTCAACCAATCACCAGCCTCCATGGGGTCGGTGGTGCTTGAGAACATGGGAGGGCGGACTCGGAGGAATTCCGAGAACTGGGAGGCGGGTGTGGGAGCGGGAGTGGCGGGGTGAGGCAACTCAGGCTGCTGGTGGAGGCGGAAGAATTGAGCCTACTGCTCTTGCATCTGCTGCTGCTGCATCTAGTTTAGCAGTGTGGCTACCAGCTGGTTCTAGTTGGCCATCATGTCGGCCAATGTAGGGTGATTGGCGACTAGGGCTTGCCTTTGCCCGGTTGCTCCCCACTAGGGCAAGTTACCGTTTTCCCCTCCATTTTGGGGAGCATCGGAGCCTTGAGTGTTAGTCATCCTGAAGTTTCCAAAATAGACAACACTTTTTTAGGGGAAATGATACTAAGCTTTATTTCAAAATGTGTCGTTCTTGCGATTACATTTATGTCTTTTTATTTAGTATTCACTCATGCCTTATATTTGACATGAGTGGCAATACAATCCAAAGTAATAAAAGGAAACAATCAATCGTAAAAACTACGTCTACGGTAGCTCAGGGGACGCTCAACCACGGGCTCGACAGAGATGGTGGGGGTCGTGGAGCTGGAGGGTCCGGCGGGAGGTGCGCTACGGGAAATCCTCTTAGGCCTCACGGTGGGGATCCGAAGCGATTTCCGCTTGCGGGACAGAAGGGGTGCGACCTCCTCGAGATCCTTCTTCAACTCCTCAATTTGGTGGCGAAGATGGGGATTGTCGGTGACGCGCTGTCGTAGGAGATCATTCTGGCATCTTAACTCCTCTGCCTCAGCAGCCAATCGGTGTCCCTACTGGATACGGCGACGAAGATCTCCGTTCTCGCAGTTTAGATCCTCAGAAGAGTGACGGTAGAAGTCGATCGTGTCACGCTGTCCGTTGGCATCCTGTAGTGCCTCATAGTGGAGTTCATCCATCGCCTCCAACAAGCGTACGGTGTGCCCAACCGCGGAGTGGCGCTAGGAGAGCGTGCTGACATAGACACTGTGGGGACTCCCTGGAGTGCGAAGGGGCACAAAGCGATAGTCCGTGTCGTAGAGCTCGCTGTCATAGATCATCCAGAGCTCGGTGAGGGCCTGGAGGGCGGTGCGCTGGCTGGCAACCAAGAAGGTGGGTCCTCCACCTCGATAGGTGTGGGCTTTCTGTGTGGTAGGCTAGATGACGATGGTGACCTCGCAATAGCTTTCTTCCTCGTCGGGGAAGACTCCGTGAAACATTGGCTCATTCTCGAATCCGAGGAAACCGACGAGCATGCGAAGCTCGTGGATGAATCCAACCTCGTCACGAAGAGTCCCGCTCATGGTACGGAACGTCATCTACAAAAGAGAGAAATTTTCGTGAAAACCTCAGAAGATGAGAGGGTAAGCCATTTTGTAAGAAAATATGGCTAATATAAGTCCTAGGGCCAGGTCTGTTTGGCTTCCAACAGTCAAGTCGGCTCTGATACCATCTTGTCATGCCTCGATTTAATAAATCAGGACCTTTATTGAAATTCCATAGAAAATCAATAAAAACAAGACGTTCATCATGCGACCACGTACAATACGAGCAATCATTCATGGTTCATAGACCGTATTAGTACAAAAGTGAATAAAGGTGAAGAGAAAATAATAAATCAAAGGGTCCTAGATGAACCCGTCCTTCCAGTCTCGCCTTGACTGGGTCGCTACTCCAGACCTTCATCCTCCTCATAGTAGACGGGCTCTGGTGGTGTAAGTCAACGGGGGTGAGTACAAATGTACTCAGCAAGCCACCGAATGCAAATATAATGCAGAGTAATAACAAGGGAGATAGTGGCTAATTTTGCGAAAAAGCATAATTGTAAAGAATAATATGATCAATTTATTAGTACTGAAATATAAACATGTATATGCATCATAATCTTCTAACTCGAGGGGTACAGTCAGCCCCACCTCACTCAACAGTCCTTACATGCCATGAATAACTCAACCATTCAAACAATTGTAAACTAACTGCGAGTAGTCACATAACCCGCCCTTGACCGTGGGCTCGACTTTTCGAAAAGATTAAATACTCTGATCAGAGGTGTACCACTGTACCCACGAGGCACGCACTCATCACTTACATGAACGTGTAACGAGATGACCCATACCATGGGAACTCGTGCCAAAACCTTCCATATGGTCCTCCTCGACCCGACAGCACCCTCTTATGGGTTTCATATGGTATCCCGACGCGTCGAGCCTCACCATACCCCCCTTGAGCCACATCGGTACAAGTCACCCGTAGGTTGCCCCTTGCCCCCTCCACTATGGTGCATCGAGTCGGATTGTTCCATACTTTCAGTTAGGACTTACCCATTAGACTTGTGGTTGGTACGGAACTGCTTTGCAACAGATCCCGTAGACCGGTCCTTATAGTGCCCCGGGTGAGACCAACCAATGCCCTAGCTTGCACCCGGAACCCACCATACTTATAACATAGCCAACTCCAACAGAGTCCAGAGACAAGAATAATGGGGAAATTTCATATAGTAGAATCCATCTATCTACGACTCATTCTTTTTATCCTATAGTAGATGTGCTGGTACATTGGGCACTAGCTAATATTTTTATAGTAGAGTGACAAGGAGTTAAGGCTCAATAAGCATGGCTTGGGTTTGCACACAAGGACGGGGATCTAATAAATATAAGTGTAGGGCTTTGATATTTGACTAATGCAATATTATCCTATGAGTTATAGCGATACGTTATTAAAACATGGGCTCAATGATGATCAAAATGGGGGTTGTGACTTGCCTTGATCAGCAAAGGGTGAAGGTGGAACCTCGGGATAGAACTCCGGCTCCTCGACGAACTCGTAGTCTTCTCGATACGGAAAAATAAACATAGCATTCAATAACAGATAAAACATCACAAAATAATAAACATACAAGTTTATGGGTTTTAATATGTGAAATAAGGTTTTATTATTCTGAAGTTTGGTGAAAAACATTAAAGATTAGATTTTAAGGCTTTTCCCAATTTATTTTGTGAATTTATAATTTTATCCTTAAGGGGTTTTATTCATTTAATTAATAAGATTATTTTGGGCAACAGTAACATATTGTTTTTATGGCATTAATGTGTAGAGAATAAAAAACTGAATTTAATAAAATTTGAATGGTGAAATTTGGAGTTAAAATGAGCAAGTTATGAATTTTGGAAGTTTAAACCTTTTTCTGGAATTTTATTTAAACAGAAATTGGGCTTTAGTCCATGGTGAGCGAGGCCCACGGTGGACTGGTTCACTATGTGCGTGGACCGATCGATACAGAACCGTCGGATCTGGATCCAGTGCCCAGGCGCGAGGCGGGATCGGTTAAATGAAAACGGACGGCCACAATTAAATCCCGCGAACCGGTATGACGTGGACGCATAGGATTCATCCGGGGTTTAAGTAGCGATTGACAGCCCAGATTAAAGGATACCGATTTGACCAGATCTGAGGACTCATATTAGATCCCCTCAGGATCTAATCTGTGCCGCACAAATGCGATCAGACGGTTGTGAGCGCGTCCGGCACGGCACGAGATAAGGGGCACGTACCCCCTTCGTTCTCGGCTCCGGCAGTATTCTCGGCCAACCGAGGGGTGGCTGAGGTCGGGTGGGCTCTGGTGGTCACGTTGGTGGCTACGGCATGGACAGAGGGGGCCAGAGTCGACGAAGAATGGCGGCCGGAGGTGGAGGAGGAGAGAAAAGCCAAAAGCCAAGAGGGAGCGCTCTGGAGTGCTTGGGCTCGGGCTAAGACGGTGTGGGCAGAGGGCGGTGGCCGGAGGGGGTTTATATAGGGGGCTTGCTGGCGTAAAATGGGAAGGGGACCGAGGGCTTCCCATGATCTCCGACGAGGGATTCCTAACTCATGGCCATGCTTCTATATACAGAAAAACGCGTCGGGTTTAGTTGGAAGGAGGTCGTCGGCGGTCGGGGAAGGCGATCCGAGGCGAATCCAAGCGAACGCGGGCGGCCGGCGGTGGGAAAATGGAAGGAGATTGCCGGGAAAGGAAAGGGGAGGGAGGGATTCCATCGGAGAAGATGGATTCGACAGGTGGCCCCCACCTGTTGGCGGGTGAGCGAAAAAGGAAGGGCAGACAGGCGGGCCCGGGTGGTCAGTGGGCAAACGCGGGGAAAAGAGAGGCTGACTGGTGGGGCCGTGGCGTGGCGCGGGCGGGAGAGAGAGGCGGGAGGCGGCGTTGACAGGTCGGTCCCACCTGTCGGTGGCTGGCGGTTTGGACTAGGTTGGGCTCGGAGATTTTGAGGGTTGAGGCCCATTAAGGTTTAAAATTGTTTTCTGATTTAAAATAATTCCAGTAATTCATTTATTTGATTAAGGGTTGATTCACTGTTGATAAAAATTTGTAAAAATTCCTAATATTATGTCTTGGCTTGTAGATTATTTCACAAATTTTCCAAGTCCAAATTCTTAGTATTTCTCTCTGTTTGGCTTTAATAGGGCTCTTTTAGTATTTTCTTTAATTCAAAAAATCACTTATATTCTAGAAAGTTCATTTTCTTTATTTTATTTATTTTTAATTCTTAGGATGTTACAATTCGGCCTAATCAAACTTAGGGATAAAATTAGCCAGAGTCAAACTCAAACTCTATCTCTGGAAATCAGCCTGAAGTGGGCCTTCAGCAGGGCCTACCGAAGCCTGCTCCTTGGGCCGAAGCTTCGATGAGGCAGGCCACCGAAGGCCTTCAGGCCAAAGGTATCAGGCTGCTGGAAGGCTTCTGAAGCCCAAAGCTCAATGAGCTTTCGGCCCGATCCAGGACATGTGTATTTTTTGCCCAAATTACCAAAATTGATATTTTGACAATCTTTACCATTTAATGCTATTTTTTGCTATCAACATAGGGGCTAGTGTTCTTATATCTAACTCTAATCTGATAAGATTCGGCCTAACCAAGTTTAACGGATAAAAATAACTAGAATCTGCATCAAACTCTATCTATGGAGCTTACCCGATGTGGGCCTTCGGTAGACCCATCGAAGCCTGTTCCTTGCGCCGAAGCTTCGGCGTAGCAGGCCTCTAAAGGGCCTTCGGGCCAAATCCAGCAGGATGCTAACAGGACTCCGAGGCCTGATGCAGATGGGCCTTTGGTACTATAAGGCTTCGGCCTGCATCAAGACTTGTGTATTTTTGGCCCAAATTACCAAAATTGATATTTTGACAATCTTGACCATTAATGCTATTTTTTGCTATCAACACATGCCCCTACCTTTTAGTGAACTAAGTGAACTAAAAGGACAATGGGATAAGGACGATACCTTACGTATTTGGCTTTTTGACATTTTAAGCACTTTGCCACACACTTGGGAAGTATTTTTTTTCAAATACCTGCCATTTAAAGCTCTTTGAAATCGCTCTCCTTGTAGAGACTATAACAAGTATTCATTACCTGGAGTGATTTCAGCTACTTTAAAAGGTCCTTCCCAACTAGGCGACCACTTACCAAATTTGGGGCTCTTAGTGCCTAAGGGCAAAATCGTCTTCCAAACCAAGTTGCCAACTTGAAATGATTTTAGTTTAACTCTTTTGTTGTAGGATCTAGCTACTCTTCTTTTGTCTTTCTCTATAGCTTCAAAAGCCCTCAACCTCTTATCAGCCACTTATTCTAAATTATCCTTCAAAAGAGTTTCATATTCATCAACCGATAAGCCATCTTGATTAAGAAATCTTAAAGAGCCAAGATCTACCTCTACGAGTAGAATGGCTTCTTGTCCATACACTAATTCATACGGACTAACCTCGGTAGCACTATGCTTTGCAACTCTATAAGCCCATAATGCCTCAGAAAGCACTTGATGCCACCTTTTAGGGAACTCTTCAATTTTCTTTCTAATGAGCTTTACTACAATTTTATTAGTAGACTCGGCCTGACCATTGGCCTGAGCATAGTATGGTGAAGAGTTTATTAACTTAATACCATAAAATTCGGCAAAATCTCTCACTTCATTAGCAATAAATGAAGCACCTTGATCTGTAGTGAGAGTTTGGGGAATATCGAATCTATGTATAATGTGCTTCAAGATAAAATCGGTTACCTCATTGTGAGTCATGTTCTTGAGAGGCACGACTTCGGTCCATTTGGTGAAGTAGTCCGTCACCATCAGCACGAACCAATGCCCTTTTGAAGAAAGAGGATGAATTTGGCCGCTGAAGTCTAAACTCTAACCTAGGAACGACCATGGTTTGATAATTGGGTTAAGTAATGATGCAGGAGCCAATTGAATATTACCAAACTTTTGACATGCTTCACACCCTCTATAGTACTTAAAACAATCTTCAGTTATAGTCGGCCAATAAAATCCTGCTCTTTTGAGCATCCAACTCATTTTCTGTGCCAATTGATTAGTGCCACAAATTCCCTCGTGAACTTCTCCTGTAGCTACCTTAGACTGATCAACGTTTAAGGACTTTAGGAGTACCCCATCAATAGTTCGGCGATACAGTACATCGTCGAGTAGTATAAATTTAAACGACCGTCACCAAATTTTCCGATCAACCCTTTGATTCGAATTGCTTAGGTACTGGACGATTGGAATTCTCCAATCATCCTTCTAGGCCTTTGAAGGGTTTGTCAGTTCATTCCCCGAAGTGTCATCTAAATTATTGATTTTGAGGTGCCCCTGGGTCCTTGTTTTTGCCAAAGGCTGAACAGACCGGCTGCACGGAACAGATTGGACCAAAGTACTCTGCCAGAGGGGTCCGGCGTGCGAAGGCCTAGGCCACCTGGAAACCGTCGGCGTGAGGGGTCCGGCGTGCAGGGTCCTTCGGCGGATGAAGGGCTTCGACACACGGGTTCTGGCATGCAGTACCCTCCAATGGATGAAGGGGTTCGGTTTGGAGGGCCTGCCGGACCTCGCGTCCGCTTGAAGTCTCTGGCTTTAGCAGGGGTTCAAGCATTGGCCTTTCCTGTACAAAAAACTTTCCTCTCCTGACTTGGTGGCTAGATGCTTGCTAAGCCAAATAATTTGCAATTGAATTGGCTTCTCTAGACACGTGAGAGATTTTGAAGTCATCAAAAGTAGCAATTATGTCTAAACATTTATCCAAGTAGCTATTTAACAAGCCATTAAAACATTGAGCAATTTTAGCTACTTGCTGTACCACTAACAGGTAATCATCATATGCATGAACATGTTTAATACCCATGGAGTCTATTAATTCAAGTTCAAATAACATAGCTTCATATTTGGCTTGATTATTAGTAGAGGGAAATTCTAAACGGGTCGAGGTCTCAAAGCGCATGCCACTAGGTGATATGAGAACTACTCCAATACCCTGGCCGTTCTTGCAAGCCGAACCATCAAAATAAAGTTTTCATGGCACTACTTCAATTAGGGCAATACTGTTACTCCAATTGATGTCTATGTGGTGATCGACTATAAAGTTAGCGACAATTTGGCCTTTCATAGCTCTCAGAGGTTCATAAGCCAAATCGTACTCGATCAAAGTGTAAGCCCATTTTTTGATTCTACCACTTAGGATCGGCTTTTGCAACATGTATTTTATGACATTGGTTTGACAAGCAACAATACATGCGCTAGGGAGCAGGTAATGGCGTAGTTTGGTACATGCATAATAAAGTGATAGACACAAACATTCCACAAACACGTACCTAGTCTCAGTGTCCAGCAAGCAGCAATCAAGAATGTGATGATGTACTCTCTCCCCTCCACCTCCTGGGTTAGCACAACTCCTATCATGCTACTTTTTGAAGCAATGTACAACCGAAAGGGAATTCCGACTTTTGGTGCTCTTACCACGGGCGGTGATGACAAGCACTCTTTGATTTTCTAAAAGGCGCTTTGCTGACTTGCCCCCAAGTGAACTTGGCCTCCTTCTTTAGCCGGAGTATGCGGACAAAAGCATCGATTTTGCTGGACAAGTTAGATATAAAGCGACACAGATAATTCATCTTGCCTAGCAATTTTTGCACATCTATTTTGCATGTCAGCGCTTCAAAGTTTCTAATCTTTTCAAGCCTCTTAGGATCAATATCGATACCTCTTTCATGAATCATGAATCCTAAGAACTTGTCTGCCGATCAAGGTGCTTCATTTATTGCTAAAGAAGTGAGAGATTTTGCCGAATTTTATGGTATTAAGTTAATAAACTCTTTACCATACTATGCTCAAGCCAATGGTCAAGCCAAGTCTAGTAATAAAACTGTAGTTAAGCTCATTAGAAAGAAAATTGAAGAGTTCCCTAAAAGGTGGCATCAAGTGCTTTGTGAGGCATTATGAGCTTACAGAGTTGCAAAACATGGTGCTACCAAGGTTAGTACATATGAATTAGTGTATGGACAAGAAGTCGTTCTACCAATAAAGGTAGATCTTGGCTCTTTAAGATTTCTTAAGCAAGATGGCTTATCGGTCGATGAATATGAAACTTTTTTGAAGGATAATTTAGAAGAAGTGGTCGATAAGAGGTTGAGGGCTTTAGAAGCTATAGAGAAATACAAAAGAAGAGTAGCTAGAGCCTACAACAAAAGAGTTAAACTAAAATCGTTTCAAGTTGGTGACTTGGTTTGGAAGACAATTTTGCCCTAAGGCACTAAGAGCCCCAAATTTGGTAAGTGGTCACCTAGTTGGGAAGGACCTTTTAAAGTAGCTGAAATCTTTCCAGGTAATGCATACTTGTTAGAGTCTCTACAAGGAGAGCGATTTCGAAGAGCTTAAAATGGCAGGTATTTGAAAAAATACATCCCAAGTGTGTGGCAAAGCACTTAAAAATGCTAAAAGGCCAAATATTGAAGGTATCGTCCTTAGCCCGTTGTGATTTTAGTTCACTTAGTTCACTAAAAGGCAGGGGGGCTTGTGTTGATAGCAAAAAAATGGCATTAATGGTCAAGATTGTCAAAATATCAATTTTGGAAATTTAGGCCAAAAATACAGTCATGATGCAAGCCGAAGCCTTATAGTGCCGAAGGCCCATCTGTATGAGGCCTAGGAGGGATGTTAGCAGCCTGCTGGCTTTCGCCCGAAGGCCCTTCGAAGGCATGCTCCGACGAAGCTTTGGCGCAAGGAGCAGGCTTCGGTGGGTTTGTCGAAGGCCCACTTCGGGCAAGCTCCAAAGATAGAGTTTGATACAGATTCTGGTTGTTTTTATCCCTTCAACTTGATTAGGTCGAATCTTATTATATTAGAGTTAGATATAAGAACACTAGCCCTATGTTGATAGCAAAAAATGGCATTAAATGGCAAGATTGTAAAAATATCAATTTTGCTAATTTGGTCCAAAAATACACATGTCCTGGATCGGGCCGAAGCCCTACAAAGCAGAAGGCCCATTGAGCTTTGGGCTTCGGAAGCCTTCCAACGGCCTGCTACCTTGAACTTGAAGGCTTTCGGTGGCCTGCCTCGCCGAAGCTTCGCCCCGAGGAGAAAGCTTCGGCAAGCCCTATCGAAGGCCCACTTCGAGCTGATTTCCAGAGATAGAGTTTGAGTTTGATTCTGGCTAATTTTATCCCTAAGTTTGATTAGGTCGAATCCTACCAGATTAATCTTAGAGATAAGAAGACTAGCCCCTATAAATATAGGGGTGAGTCTAGTTCATTACACCCCCAACACAAATCAATCACAAAGCCCTAGCTTCGCCGAAGGTTTCCAGAGCTAGGAAGATGGTTTCGGAGGCTGTCAAAGCACCCTTCGGTGATTCCCTGCTTCATCGGTCTATTCTGGAGTCATCACGTTGTTGTCGATACGGAAAAGTCTCGTGCACCGGAGCTCCTTCGCATCGAGGTTGCTTCGCACCGGGGCCACGCCAGAACGCTATGCAACATACTTTGTCACGATAGCGCTCTATACCAGACTTCGTCGCGCCAATCCTCCGTGTTGGACCTCATCATCTCAAAAGGTTTCGTATTGAACTCTATTCGGAGGCAATTTCACGTTATGATCTGTTTGGAGCCTATCTTCGGCCGGATCAATCCGAATGCCGAAGGCTATCTTCGGTGCACCCTTCGCACCAGACGCCAAAGGCCCCCCTTCGGTGACCCTTCGCACGCTATACTTTCTATCAATCAGGCTCCATCCGACCGATTGATTTATTTTATCTATATATTTCATCTAATTGGATTATTTTCGTGTAATCTAATTACCTAGCGACTCCACCCCTTTTGCCATTGTTAAGGGCAGTCGGAATGCGATGTCAGTGTTGTGTTACGCTTAGGCTTGTTCCTAAGTATCCACGCGCTTTTGGATCGTTGAACTGACCTAAGTGTGGGGACACGTTTTCGTGTCAACAACTAGAACTTCTGGTTTGTATAAAAATGGATTCTTAGGTCTGGCCCGAACTTCCAGTCCAATCAGAACTTTCAGTAGGTCAAAAATCCAAGAACTTCTAGTTCGCAACCGGAACTTCTAGTTCACCTAGAATTATCTTGGGCACAATTCCATCATGGAGTCCCATAACTCAATCTCACGAAACTTAATGTTGACCTTGGTGTTGGACCGCTTGGTCCCTCCTCGGTGTGGCAGTGGTATGTAGTGGTGGCATTGGTTGAGTGAATGTGGGCGTCATCACGACCTGACACATAGAACAACTTTTGCTCCCACTTCGAGTACCACCTCTCATTCAAGGCCTTCACTAGAAAGCTCTCTATGCATCCATCTCGGAGCTAGAAGTCAACGCTCCCATTGCCTAGTACCTTTATGGACTTGTCACTTTGAGGCTACTACTTTGGTTAGCAGTTGATCTCATGAAGGGCTACAAAGACATCCACTCGACCCTCTCGCACCCTTCTGCTCTCTTTGCCCACTCAAAGATGACCAACCTCGACACCGCGTTGGGTGACAGTTGTGGGAGGTCGAGGTGGAACATATGCAGCATGTCCCCTAATAGCCGTGAGGCAGGGAGTCTTTGCCCAGCCTAGAAGGAGGCCTAAAATATAATTGTCTCATTGCCGTGAGGCACCATAACTAGTTTGCCCTCCGTAGGTGTGATTTGCAAGGCCTCCCATCCTTGTCCTCATATGCCTTCATCATGAACTCCACCATAGATGAGTTCCTCATTAGCTTGAAGGTTTGCTCTAGGTTTCCCTTTGACAGAGACCATAAGCACTTCAGTTTTTGTGTGTTCGAGGTGGTTGCAAGAAGATCCGCCGCAATTGTGGCCATTGCCTGTAGTTCACCTGATGAGGGCACTACAGCAGTTTGAATGCTAGGCTTCGATGGTGTCTTCTTTATCATCTTGAATGGCTAGTGGAGAGCTTTGAACAAAGAAGGCTTCGAGCACTAAGGCGTGTGAGTTGAGGAAGCTAAAGCACTAAAGAGGGCTAAAGGACACTTATATAGGTAGTGACATGTGTTGCCAATGTCGTTTGGGCTCCCGAGTGCACATCACATCAAGCCTGTGGGTGCATTAAATGCTATTTAATAATGCATGGAAAGATTTTGATTTCCAGGTCAAGATTGAGGTGTTGAAATTTAGAGTATAGCTGAAACTCGAAGCACATCCACCTCCTCCAACGAAGAGATAAATGTGAAGTGCTACTATTCGGGGAATTACTTTCTGTCATACTCATGAAATCATGAGAGATTAATTAAGGGCATGGGTGTAGGACCAAGAGTAGCGACCAGAGGGGGGTGAATGGGTGCCTCAAAAATTCATGCGAATCAATGGCCTTCTCCCAACACCCAACGCACCTCAAGAGATAATCAGAAACTCAGACCAAAAACACATATGTAAATAGTGCCATCACTCTACTGTCAAATATGATGTGATGCGACAGTTTGAGAGATCACAAGCACTCAAAATAATCTAGCCTAAAAACAACTGGTGTCCTAATCGAAAAGACACCACCAAAGTGCTTAAAGGCAGATTGAATGATTACTCACAGATCAAACTACAGATTCAACACACATTTCATCAAACTCATAACAATCACAGTTCACAAGCATCTAATCAAACTCCTGACATGCAGTAGAGCACATAGATGATATATTGATGATGTATACTAAAAATCAAGCGCTTGAAGGAAATAAAACAAACACATAGAGTGCATGTAGACAAATGAGATTTATACCATCAAAAACAGTGCAGGAAATAAGTTCTGAGATGAACCTTTAGTATTGTGCTTGTCGGGTTCGAGCAAGGGCTTTCTTTTGCTTGTCGTCCCACGCTCTCTATTCTGCACCACGCATGCATCGCCACACCACACACAGCAGTTGCTTCTAACACGAAGGACGTGAGGCCTAATCGGACCGAGCAGCTACAACAGTGCCCAATCAATCATGTCGCCTCGAATGCTGCTCCCCCTGTGCCGAGTGGCTTCGTGCCTCACCCGCATCCAAAGCCACACAACAGCTCCTGGATAGGTGTCATGCGCCCGAGATGATCTCGCAAAGTCCAAGCATGCGCTGTATCGAGCAGAAACATGCGGCCCTGGCACACCTCTAGAAACAATGGTTGCGCTACACTTGGGAAGGCTTCTCGTGCCTTGCACCGCCCGCTCCGTTACGCGCAAAGAGGAAAAACTGACTAGGAAGGATTCTCTATGAAAGTCGGCCGCCTGTAGATGAACAGTATTCAGGAGAAACTTAGCAGTGCGCACAGAATAGAAGCACCGATGAAAATGGTGTGGCAGCGGCTGATTTTCAATTTTTGGTGAGTTGGTGAAACCCTAGGGTATACAGGGCCTTTTATAGGCAGTTCAAAAATTGGAAATGATGCAAATACCCCTAGGTAAAATACACACAGACGCCAAAATAAAATTGCAGGCCCAATGGGCAAAATAGTAAAATCCTATCTACAGAAAGCTTGTCCTGATGCGGAGATTTCGTAGCAGCTACGGCTTCTCTTTAGGACCATCGGATCTCCGATGGGCATTCCAGATTGGGGCGTCAATTTTGCGTTGAAACCAGCAAAGTGTCTAATGTCTTTACACCGGGTACCCAGATTGGGCCGGCCCAATTCCGCGGCTCCCTCACCTCGGCAATCGCTCGCCACCCGTTTACCCGAGTCAAACCCGGTCAACAGACCAGTGGATCCCATGTCAATCCTGGCCCTTGTACCTGGATTGGGTCGGCCTAACTCCGCGGCCCCTCTTCCCAGCAGTCGCTCGCCGCTCGTGTATCTGAGTCACACGCGGCCCAATACACGACATGTCTCTTTTCCTCTTCATCTCCTCTCTCTCTCTCTTTACTTTGACTTCTGTTGACAATCACTCATCATTTTTGGAGCCATGAAGCCCATGATCTTCAACATGGCTCATCAATCTCCCCCTTGATGAGTGCATTGTTAACACCCTCTTCATCAATGCTTTTTAACCTACAAAACATGTGGAAACACGAAAAACAAAACATAAGAAACAAAAAGAATTAAATAAAACAAAAGGTTTAACCTTAATGACCAAAAGCCAAACAAAAGCCAAAAAACGGTCATTATGGTTAAACAGAAAAAAGTCAACAAAAATTTCAAATAAAACTCAAACGAGTGTTATATCTGGATTATCAACAAGGATATCCAAAGAGTAAAGGCAAAAGAGACTAAAACTCCCCCTGTTGGACCGGAAACGGCGACTAGAGGGGGGTGAATATGATCTTTTAAAATTTCAGACTAAAAATAGTCTTCTGTTTTAATTCTGTCTTCTGCGGAATAGGCTTCGAACACACCCTTCAAAGTTCTGGTTCGGAGGTATTTCACAGCTCCGAAATCAAGCTTCGCAAGGATCAAAAGTTCGAAGCCAAGAAGACTTCGCTCCACCCACAACTCTGAAAATTCAGCTCTGCTAAGTCAATGCAGGCTCCGCACACTGGGTGCCTTCGAGTAGCCTTCGCACTTCACCCTTCGCAAGAGCACACTTCCCTCTGAGGACTTCGACCAAATGCTCAGCGATAGACACTGGTGCTAGGCTTCGTACTTCGAAGGTCTAAACGCACACTAAACGCACTTTGCCGAGGACTTCGACAAGGGAAGAAAACGGGCTTCAAACAGTGCTTTTCTAGTAATCAAAGAGGTCTTGCCTCCAGTTTACATAGAGCAAACAGACACTGAAAAACACACACTTCACACGAACAGACTTCTCACACAATTCTCCAGAAGAGATCCAGTGCACAAACTCAACCCAGAGGAAGATGGTGCACAGAGAAATCAAAACATGAAGTGTAACACACAGTACAAGTTCAAGCAGTGAAAGAAGAACAGAATTAAAACTTCATTGCATGAACAGGGAATACAAAATGAACTCACAGGATGAATACAGAGTATGTGGCGGCTAGCACAGGAGCTCAAAAATGGCTGCTCAAGGTGTTGATGTGACCTAGCTAGCCTCCACTATTTATAGGCACTATTCAGCCCTGTGAATAGACTACTTTACCCCTAGGGTTTACACTGGTTTTGTCTCATCAGAACAAGGGGGTACAGCTGGTAGTCTACTTTATTTGGAGGCTTCTTTTGTCAGCTTCGCAGAAGGGACAGCATCAGCTTTTGCAGAGCAGACACGGTCAGCCTTTGTAGTCTTGGATTCTTCTGAAGCCCCCCTTCGCACACGAGGGATACGGTAGCTTCGGTGAGAGGCCTTCAGCCTGACGGCATTCGCTTCACCGAAGCTTCGCAACTTCTCCCAGCTCGAACTCCATCAGTCCATGTACCGAAGCCATGCATGGCCGAAGTACCTCAGGTCAGCCTCACTGCAAAGCCCCACCTTTGGAGTACCACCTTTCGAAGTCCCTCCTTCGTCCAAGGCCTCCGCATGAAGCATTCCATGAGCACTTTGGCGCAGTGTCTCTCCCCGAGCACACTTCTCGACGAACCTCACCCGGACCATGCCTTCGATGCACCTTGACTTCTGAGACCTTCGTCGGGTATACCTTCGAGTGCCTCCCTCTGGAGCACACTTCGAACACCTTGCCTCAATGCTGAGGACTTTATCCACCATACTCCGAAGTCACTCCATTCGGAGTACCCTTCGAAGTGCATCGCCTTCGAGGACTTCGTCTTGGAGTACCTTTAGTCAGAGCCACACTCCACACTTACTGCCTTCTCCTAGCACACCTCGACCCGAGGACCGACCTCGACCCCTTCGCAGCCTTCATGACCGAGCTCACCGCTCGCCTAGCATCAAGCCTCCCGCTTGACCCAGGTTCACCTACTACGAACCGTCCGTCGCCTCCGAAGTCACCTGCGCACCATAGACAAACAGACAAGTGTATCCAGTACCCTGGAGACCTCTCCGGGTAAGCAACCTTCGGCACACACTCTAGTGTACCGCCCAAAGTACCGAGACCTTCGGTACAACCCAGTCATCGTGTACTGTCGAACCCCTCCGAGAGGCACACTCCGCTGCAACAACTGTAGCAAACAGACCCATCGAACCCTTCAGTGAAACCACCTCCGAACCCCTTCAGAGGGACCCCTTCGAATCAGAGGATAAAATCTGTCAATCACTCATCACAGACTCCGAAACCAACCATTGGTTTCTCACCCCCTGAAACCAATCCCAAAGAAAACCAACAATCTCCCCCTAATATCTTCTAAAAGATCAAGTAACCCAAAATTTCTCCCCCTTTTTGACAACTAGACTCATCAAGTGAGACTAAATGCACTCAAAGAGACACGACTAAAACTCCCCCTAAAATGTGGCTCCCTCTCGAAATATGCAATAAATGCAACTAGGGTGTAAGTGGAGTGTAAAAAGCATGCTTCTCAGATATGATTGACTGCAATTACAACATCTAGCAAGTATAGCACAAAATATTGTTTAAGACACATGGCATGTTCGGTGCAATAGAAGATATCCAAAGAAAGTCATTAGCACACATTTTCTGATTTTGCAAACAAAAGCATCACCAAATTTTCTAGTTAACAGGCAAGGTAAAGCATGAAGTGCAAAAGCTAGCTAATATCTACCAAGAGAGGCATAATCCAAAAGCTCAGAGCTTCAGCAAACTTGTTATCTTTTTAATTTTTAGGATTTTTCTTTCCTTTTTCATTTGTACCAGGGGTTATTTGCATGTCAACCTTATGCTAACCGACCAAGTCAAGCCTAGGCCAGAACAGGACCATCAGAAGCTTAAGACATTGGTCTCGGCATACATTACAATGTCCTATTTCATACCAAAGTGCTATGGTAAGCAGTCCAGAACAATGCAATGCGGCAAAGCAAACCCACCTAGATCTTTTCATTTCAGCATAAAAGGCACGTATTTTCATTTTTATGATTTTTATCATTTTATAGCACATTTTTCATGTTAAAGCATATAGATGTCCAAGTTGCATATCTACATCTAAGTAAAGGACTTAGCTACTAGGCATGTAAAAGATAGCAAAAGCGTTCAGCCTACACATGCTAGTTACCAGAAGCAATGGTGATCATTTTTCAATTTTAAAACATAAAAGCCATGTATATGACAGATATCAGACATATCATGTGAACTGAAACAAAGCATGATCATCGACAGGTATTCAAAAGCATATACTGGCAAGAATGAGTAAAGCAGTTCAATCATATAACAAAAGCAAGCTCAAAGTGTGATATATGTGTATGCATGATATGAACTCACACAAAAATACTCAAATAAAAGAGTAAAGAAGAAAGAAAAGACTCAAAATATCCTAAAAAGGATATACAACTCCCAAATCCCCTCGCAAACGCTCAAACGTAGATTGATCTAGGGGTTTGGTAAGAATGACAGCCAACTGATAATGGGTATCAACATGAATAAGGTCAATGACACCTTTCTCATATTGATCCCTCAGAAAGTGAAAGCGCAGATCAATATGTTTGGTTTTTGAATGAAGACATGGGTTTTTTCCTACACTAATCGCATTGGTGCTATCACAAAACAAAGGCACTCTGGCAGGGAAAAAACAACCCAAAATCTTTCAAAGTGGAAATCATCCAAACATTTGTGAACAGCAGCTAGCAGCAGCTACGTACTCAGCCTCTGTGGTAGAAAGTGCAACTCTAGATTGTTTACGCGAAGACCAAGAAACAAGCGAAGAACCAAGAAACTAGCAAGTACTAGAAGTCAACTTGCGATCCAGTCGGCACCCACCAAAATCAGCGTCGGAAAAGCTAGATAACACAAGAGATGAAGATGTTGTCCCTGGTCTGCTTGATCTGGAGCCCTAAAAAATACTTGAGCTCGCCCATGAGGTTCATCTCAAACTGACTATGCATCTGCTCAAAAAACTTAGACACAAGCTCATTAGTAGAACCACCAAAAATAATGCCGTCCACGTAAATCTGAGCAATCAAGAAATCAGAGCCAACTCTGAGCAAGAAAAGAGTCTTGTCCACAGAACCTATCACAAAGATGTTCCCCACAAAAAACTCTTTAAACGATCATACCAAGCCCTGGGTACTTGCTTCAGACCATATAAAGCTTTCTGCAATTTGAAAACATATCGAGGAAACTTACGGTTTTCAAAACCAGGGGTTGTCTAACATAGACCTCCTCCTCTATATACCCATTTAGAAAAGCACTCTTGACATCCATTTGAAAAAACATAAAACCTTTAGAAGTAGTAAATGCCAAAAGTATGCGAACAGACTCAAAACGGGCAACGGGAGCAAAAGTCTCCTCAAAATCAATACCCTACTTTACCTGGTTCTCGAGTTTTACAATGCTGGATTCCTAAACAATTTTTCACGCAGCCCAACACTGAGCATTCGAGATCTTCTAGCATGTTTTGAGGGGGAGTTGTGTAGCACTGCATGAGCTTCTGTTATATGATTAATTGCTTTTACAAGTATATGCTTTGTTATGCCTTTGAAGTATTGTATTTAATACAGTTGATTTCACTTGGCTTGTTTACAATTGATATTTGTCATGAGCATGACTTTTATTTGTGAAAATTTGAAAATAATCACTGCTTAGTCTAGAAACTAGCATGAATAGGTTGAGTGCTTTAGCTATCTTTTACATACCTGGTAGCTAGGTCCTTTTCACTTGGATGCTAATATGCAACTTGATCATTTCAAAAATATTGTGCTGAAAATTAAAAAATGAATGAAAATGAATGATATTCATGCCGTTTTATGCTGAAATTGAAAAGATCCAGGTGGGTTTGCTTTGTCACACTACTTTGTTCTAGACTTCTTACCATAGCACTTTGGTATGAACTAGGACATTGAAGTGTTGCCGAGACCATTGCTTTAAGCTTCTGATGGTTTCAACCTAGGCTTAGCTTGGTCGGTTAGCATAAGGTTGGCATGCAAATAACCCCTGGCTCTAAAATGACAAATAAAAAATCAATGAAAAAGCTTAAATCGATTGCATATCAAGTTTGTTGAAGCTCCTTATAGTGGGATATGCTTATCTGATTAGTATTTGATTAGCTTTTGCATCTCATGCCTTGCCATGTCTAGTATGCTAGTCTGAGTGGTGATGCTTTTATTTGCTAAAATCTAAAAATGCTTGCTCATGCCTTTTGTTAGATGGTATTCATCTGAGTTTGTCACATAGTACTTTTAGACAATATTCAAGGAAAATGTTTGTTTGTACTGTAATTGGAATTACTCATGTTTTAGAAGTTTGCATCTATACTCTACCCTCACACCCCTATTTACATCTTTTTATCATCTTGATGCTTGCATTGCCAAAGGGGGAGAAATGGTTTACATGATGAGATGATTGCTTTGTTAAGAGGGAGTATTGGCTTCATGATGCATTGATGCTTTTGCCAACAAAGATGTTTTGCTATGCATGAGTTTTTGCCAAAGCAGGAGATCTTTTATCAAGTGACATGTTTCTGCTCTTTTCTGAGTTTTATGGTCACTTGTGCAATTAAACTTGAAACTTTCATCATGTTTCTGTTTGGGGTTGTCAATGCACCCATCAAGGGGGACATTGTGAAACCAAGTGAGGTTGCACTGTGGTTTTTATCTGTATGATGAGTATTTGACAAGGTTGAGTGATCTGGAGTGATGAGTGAGTGAGTTGTGGCTTGATTGCATCGATGGGATCGATGTGTGGATATGGATTATGCTGAGGGGATCAGTGTGCATTGCGTCTCTTATTTTGGCTTGTCTCATGTGTGCAGGGTGGAGATGCTAACCAACTGTCAACGGCGGGTGATCAAGGGTCGAGTGGGGCACTCGATGCCAGAGGATCAAGGATGCGGGGTGAAGTTGGAGATGATCTCAGGAGTGCATGAGGAGATAGAGCAAGACATGGAAGGACGGATGGTCGAGACAGCGTGATGGTCAAGTCAGCGAAAGGCAGGCTAGTGCAAGTGATCAGGCGGCTCGAGGGGATCGAGAGCGGGAGAGACTTGCTGGCGGTCGAGTTCGCGGATTGGCGTCACATGTCGGCGATCGAGGAGGCTTTGTCGGTTTTTGCTGAAAACTGTCGCATCATAAAATGTTTTTAATTCTAGTAATTAGGAGTTTATTTTTTCTATTTTTTCGTCTAGATTAAGTGTAATCTTTTAGTATTTTTCAGAATTCTTAATTCTATTAAAAGAATAGGGTCGATGATATAATAAATTAGGAGTTTGCATTAATGGATTTTTTAGAATTTGTAATTCTGAAAATCATTATCGCAATTAGGTAAATACCTAGAACTTTTACCCTAATGGCATTTTGGAGATTTCTTTAATGGATTTGCCTATATAAAGGACCCAAAGGCCTGGTGTTTAGGGGACTCTTTCAGCTAGCTGAACATTTTGGGGGCTACCAACCATAATTTCTATTTTGTTCTAGCATTTTTGCTGTTCTTGATTTTGTGCTTAGTGTTCATCATTCGGATCAAGCACAGAACAGCGTCGCATCCAGGAGCTTCGAGCGTAGGTACTATTCATCCTTGTGTGATTCACTTTTGGAGTTGAGTTTTGAACTATTTTGATGTTGTTTTTAGACGTGAGTTCTTCACGAATTTTGTTGTACAAGTTTCCAGGGTTCCATTTTTGAAGTTTTCAAAAGTTTTTGACCACCGCTTCATATATTTTTCTGTCCGACAAAGTGCCTAAAAAGTTCTGGAAACTTCTGATTTCTGCTGTGTTCTACATAAATTTTTTAGGCGATTTTTGATCTGTTTTGGTACTATTTTTGGACCTGAGTTCTACATAAATTTTTGTCCAAGTTTCAAGGGTTCCATTTTTGAAATTTTCAAAAGGTTTTGAATATTTTTGCATATATTGTTTTGTCCAACAAAGTGTCTAAAAAATTCTGAAAACTTGTGATTTCTGCAAAGTTTCTATTTTCAGTCTGGATTCAATATTTGAGGCGATTTTTGATCTGTTTTGGTTCTGTTTTTGGACCTGAATTCTACATAACACTTGTTGTCCAAGTTACAAGGGTTCCATGTTTGAAGTTTGCAAAAGGTTCTGAACAAAGCTACATATAGTTTTTGGCTCATCTATATGCTATAAAACTTCTGGAAGGTGGTCATTTGCTGAAAATCTTGAAGGCTAAAAGTTGAATCTAGAAACATTTTTCTCCCTTCTTTTTCTTTCCCAGCTTGCCGATCATGTGCTGCCGTATGCAGTGATACTTTTCACCATTAACAACTGCATGTACTGCCGAGCACATGTTCCACCAAGCCCATTCTGAAATTGTTTTTTATGTGAGTCTTTGTATAGAACAGAAAAAGTTTCAAAGTTATTTTTAAAGTGCAGTCTTCGTGTGTGAAAATTCAGTGTTGGTGATCACTCAATCTATCATTTGACATAATACACCTCTAGACTCGACTAAGGGGACTCGATCGAAGTGGAAGTAGTGATCAGAGATCCACCCTCATCCTCAATCAAAGTCTCAGAAGGTGTGGGGTATGTAGGCTGTGCAGAAGGCCCACCCTCATCAACAACGGGAGTATCATCATCTTCCTCAAAGATGGACTCTCCAAGCTCATCATCACTAGAAAGCTCAAAAGGAGTAAGCGAAGGCATGGACTCATCGAAAGAAACCTCACACGTCTCGACAAGCTGCTAGGAGTCGAGGTTCCAAACACGAAAGCCTCGATAATGAAAAACATAACCAAGAAAGACTCCATCCCAACAAAAAGACTCAAATTTATCCAAATGCCCTCCCTTCTTGAGCACAAAGCAGTTGCAGCAAAACGCTCGAAAGAGGCTTACCTGGGGCTGTCTGCCAAACCGCAACTCATATGATGTCTTACCTAGGTAAGCTATAAGAAAAATGCGGTTGGCCAAATAGCAAGTTGTGTTCATAGCTTCAGCCCAAAAATGCCTAGGAGTCCTATGCTCATCGAGCATCATCTTGGCCATCTCGACCAGCATGCGGTTCGAACGTCGTTCTAAGGGGGAGTGTAAGGAGCAGAAAACTGGTGCTCAAGACCCTGATCACTACAAAAGCTGACGAACTAAGAATTCTTGAATTCAGAACCATTGTCAGAGTGAATTGCTCGCATCCGACCATTGTTCTCATTCTTTAGCTTCAGGATCAGGTCATGCACAAACTGAAAAGCCTCATCCTTAGACTCCAAAAAGAAAACCCATGAGAATCGAGAAAAATCATCAATAATCACAAGCGCATACCACTTCCCACTGACTGAACGTACCCGAGCTAGACCAACAGTATCCATGTGTAACAACTCTCTCGGGTACAAAGTCATCACCTGAGTCACAGGTGCGTGAGAAGCGGAAACCATCTTCCCATGATGATAGAGATGGCAAACTAGATCCTTCTCTATCTTAAGCTTCGGCAATCCTCGGATGAGGTCCATAGAACTCAATCTGACTAGCAGATCAAAGCTCAAATAACCTAACCTCCTATGTCACCCCCCAAATCTCAGAGGAGGATCCAACGATCAAACAACAAGAAGGGCCAAAAGAACTAGAGAAATCAATCCGAAAAACCTTACCAAAGGGTACGATATGGCAAAACAAAGATCCTCTAGAATCAACAATAGAAGACATGCCCTTCTTAAAACGAACCTCTAAGCCCTCCTCAAGAAGTTGTGAAACAGAAAAAGAAATTAAAAATCAAATTTCCAACCAAATTAAAACCAAAATTTTCAACCAAACACTACAAGAAAACAGTAAGTTTTCCTCGGCTTTTTTAATTTTCATCGGCATTTTCAAAAACCGACGAAAGTTACGTAACTTCCGTCGGCTTGTACAGGCCGACGGAAGTTAACTTAACTTCCGTCCGCTTTCACTATAGCCGATGAAAATTACCATTAACTTCCATCAGCCATTATTTTACCGATGGAAGTTATTTTTCCTTATCCCCACGGGCCCGCGCGTGTGCACATCCCTATCCCTAATTCTCCCGAGCCCCCGTCGCCACTTCAGCTCCTCCCCACCACCACCTCCGATCTCCTCCTCCTCCCACTCCGACCTAGGTCTCTTCTCTCCTCCCTCTCGTCGGCGCCTCCCCTCCCCTCCCTCTCCCCCTTCCCCTCCTCGCCGCGGGCGCCCGTCTGCACGCCTCGACTCCATGGACGCGCTGTCCATGCAGCCGCCGTGGGCGCTGGCGCTCGCTGTGGTGGGCATCCTCGTCACGGCGCAGGCCTCGGCGCGCCTCGCCGTGTGGCTCTACGCGGCATTCCTCCGCCCGGGGAAGCCCTTGCGCCGACGGTACGGCGAGTGGGCCGTCGTCACGGGCGCCACCGATGGCATCGGCCGTGCGATGGTGTTCCGCTTCGTTGCCGCGGGGCTGCACCTCGTGCTCGTCGGCCGCAGCCCCAACAAGCTCGCCGCCGTCTCCAAGGAGATTAGGGCCAAGCACCCCAGGGCCGAGGTCCGCACCTTCGTGCTCTACAGTGTCTACACCGCCACCAAGGCGTAAGTACTCCTCAATATTCTCTAACTAGCTGCCTTTATTGATGTTTAAATGCTATTTTTTGCTTACCGGTTCAACTCTTCTAGATGAGGCAGCAACAGTGATCTTTTAGTGACATGTTCTTTTGTAAGTTATGGTATGAACTATGCACCAGTTAGAATCAATTGAAACCAAATTTCAGTTTTTTCCTCTTTTTTCATATGGACTGGTAAGTTGAGATTTCTTCTCTAAACCAAGTTTGTCAACAGGCAGAGTATTTTGCTGTTAAGTTCTTGTCATTACCATATGCTCAGAAAACCATCAGTGGCTGCTATAGATGGCATTGCTCTAGGTGGCGGCTTTGAGGTCGCAATGGTATGTCTAGGTTGCATTATCAAACTGTGCTTTAACCTTTTGGGATTTATTTACTTCTATCACGTGACTATTTCTAAAACATTGGCATCTTTTTTTTCAGGTTTGCCACGCTCGTGTTTCTACATCTTCAGCTCAATTAGGCCTACCTGAACTTCAAATTGGCATCATTCCTGGAATGGGAGGTATGCTCAAGTCAACCATATGATGAATAAAAGATTTGTGGTGTTATATATATGTATAGATTGTGGTATGTGCAGTCTGCAATTGTTTAGCTTGGTTTGAAGGGTGCGTTTGGTTCTGCTGTGAGCTGTGAAAAAGCTGCTATGAGTTACCTGCTGTGAAAAAGCTGCTGTGAGCTGCCTGCTGTGAAAAAGCTAAAAGTCGTTTGGTTGAAACTGCTGTGAAAAAAACTGCTGTGAGCTGACTGTTTTTTATAACTTATGTAATTTTCATCATTATATATTCTATACATATATATAAATAGAAAACACTCAACATTGATGCAACTAACTAACTAAAAATATATTAGATAAATAAAAAAGTGCATAGTTCATCTTATAAAGTAACCGACAACCATATATTATCTCATGAAATTATGCAATGCAATACAAACCATAATAATATTAAATCAATTAAGACACCTTGAATTCATACTATTTATTCTGAACTAAAAAACAGAAAAGCAGAAAAGCAAAAGCAGAAAAGCAGGGTCCAGGCTGCTTCCAAATTTGTACTAGAAAAAAGCTGCTTTTTCACAGCAGAAGCAGTTTTGGTAAACCCGTTTGGTTCAGCTTCTGCTTTTTCACAGCAGAAGCAGATTTCAAAAGCAGAACCAAACGCACCCGAAGTTTCATGCTTCCACTTTAATTATTGATGATACTGAATTTTAGAGCCAGAATTTTAGCTTGTCTCTGTACTGAATTTTTGTAAAGTTGTAAGAAGTATGCTACACCAATCAGAGAAGCAAAATTGCAAATTTTCTTTTTTCGGATTTTTTAGTTAACTTCCGTCGGCCAACATTAGCCGGCGGAAGTTATTGGCCCGTAGACAGAAAAAAAACAAAAGAAAGTAATTTTCGTCGGCTAGGATTTGGCCGACGGAAGTTACCTATTTCCTGGTAACTTCCGTCGGCTAGGTTTGGCCGACGGAAGTTAGCTAACTTCCGTATACCCGCTTCCGTCGGCCAAATGCCGATAGAAGTTAGCCTTTTGCCGACGGAAGTTAGCTTCTTCCATCGAGAAACGGCTAACTTCCGTCGGCTTTGGCCGATGGAAGTTTCTTGGATTGTTGTAGTGAAAGCAACATTCTTTAAGGAGAAATGCTCAGAAATTCGAACTGAACCAAAGCCATATACCTTCCCTTGACCATTGTTCCTGAATGTGATGTATTCCTTGGAGCTCAAGGAAGTGAGGCTGGAGAACAGTCTGTGATGTCCCGTCATGTGGCGAGAGCATCCCGAATCCATGATCCATATGTCCCCCACGCATCGATCTTGCAAAATCAATGGTCATAAGGGAGAGCACATGGTCCGACACAGGTTTAGCAAAAGATCTAAACTAGTGTCAAACCATCTACTCAAAAGTAGGAAAGTAGAAAGAACCATAAGAGTCTAGATCAAAGCGCGGCTCAAAGCGCAGTCCTCTATTCTGCCTAAAGTCACGGCGACTAGGTCCAAAACCGTATCCATAATGACCTAGAACTCCGCCGGAGCGAAAACCACCCTTAGGAGCATGAACACGAAATTCGACTCCTCTACCACCACCTATCAACGCGCCCTAGCATCTAGCCTCTCTCCGTATCGAGGGACTTTCTGTCTACCACCCTACTAGTAGAACTGCTCCTACCCACCCAAAGGTCTCGCTGCTCTCTCAACCCGCTTCCTCCTAAAGCAGAACTCCACAAGATGCCCTTCTCTCTGACAGAACTCATGGTGATAGGTAGGCTTCTTGGGATATGGTTGAGTCTTGGGTTTCTTGGGCTTGGTGGTGTTGGGTGTTGGCTCTTTGGTATGAGAGGGTCCAGGTAGAGAGTCAAGAGAAGTGTGGAGGTGTTTGGGTTTTGGGATCCAGACAGGTTTCTTTGGTGGAGCTCTAGGTTTCTCATGGAAGAGACCATCCTTAGTCTAACTAGCCTGAAAGGACTCACTGGAGTGGGTCTTGGGATATCTTTGCTCGAGGGTCATATTACTCCACTCTAAAGCCCTACTCACAACACTCTCAAAATCAGCCTAGGTGTAGGTGTAACCTACTCTAAAACCATCCTGCCTCTTAAACTGATAGATCATCATGCCGAGCTGAGACTCTCTAGCACTCACCAACTCGGGATTTGATAGAGGTAAGAGTTCTCATTTTAAGCATCAGCTAACTCCTCTCTTAAGGAAGCTAGCACCTCCACCTGAGACAAGCAGATCTCACACTCTCCATTGATCTGAACCGACTTATCAGCTTTCATCTTTATCAGCTCCAACCTCAGAGACAAGCAGTTCTCAAAGACAGTGGGTGGAACTAACAATGTCTCAAGCTCAATCTTAGTCTACTCCAGCTCAGCTCTAACTCTCTCTAACTCGCCTGACTGTTCATCGCCCTTCGCTCTCAGTTCAGTTAAAATAGCTAAATGGGATGCACAGTCTCTAAAGGGCACGATAGTAGTGGCATGAGCATCTTTCTGCTGTAGCTAAGCGCTTTCAAGCTCAGTGGCCAAAGTGCCTCTCTCATCTACCCTCTCAGTGTACCTAGACTTCAGAGTAGTCAGGTCACACAGCAACACCTCATAGTTAGGGCACTCACTACACTCACCCAAGCAAGGGAAAGAAGATAGACTCTCAATCTTGCTATTGGCCATAGCAAGATCCCTCTCAAGCTCATCTACCCTCTTCTTAACCCTTCTAAGAAGTTTCTCCTAATATTTCAAATCCTGATGGTTCTCTTCAAGTAATTCAACAACTTCACGCATAAGAGGATACCTTCTCATCGTCGTCATCATTGAGTTGTTGGAGGATCCCTTGCCTTCTTTATCCCCAAGAGCCATTGAGAAGATACTCTTGCGAGATCTTCGGTTGCGGTGTGAGAGAGTCTTCAGCTTGTCCCCAAAGGCCATGAAGCAGAGGCCCACCGGATCATCCTTGTCCTTTTCCTTCCCCTTCTTTATCACGATATCCTCATTGCTTGAGCTCGATGAAGAGGAAGACGAGGATGATTGCTTGGAGTAGCTTCTCTCCATCACGGCGAAGAAGGCCTTGTTGCCCCAAAGCTTGTTAATGATCGACTGAAATCGACCAAACAAAGCCTCGATAGTCTCACCCGGCTTCTGTGAAAAAATTTCATATTCTCACCGGTAAGTCTGATAGAGCCTAGCCTTGACCTGAGTTGTCCCCTCATGGTGTGCCTGGAGGGTAGCCCGGATCTCTCTAGCAGTGTCAAGATGGCTAACACGCTCAAACTCACTAGGACCTAATCCAGAAAACAGAATGTTCACTGCCTTGTTGTTCAGGTCATGATGAGCGACTATCTCAGGAGTAGTACGCTCAGCAGCCGGAAGCACAGTGAAAGTGGTATGAACACACATGTCCTATATTCTTGAGCTCTAGCTCAATAGATAGGCTCGTATGCGAGTCTTCCAATAGTTATAGCCAAAAATCTCAAGAGACGAGACCTTTCCAGTAGAAGTCATGATCGCTACTTTAGGTTATAACTAGTTAAGGTATGGAAAAAAACCCTAACCTCGCTATAATACCACTTGTAGGACTGAGAGTAGAGACCAGAGGGGGAATGGACGCCTCAAAAATTCTTGCGAATCGAAGGCCTTCTCCCAACATCCAACGCACCAAAAGAGATAATCAGAATCTCAAACCAAAAAACACAGATGTAAATAGCACCATCACTCTCCTATTAAATATGATGTGATACGATAGTCTGAGAGATCACAATCACTCAAAATAATCTAGCCTAAAAACAACTGATGTCCTAATCGAAAAGACACCACCAAAGTGCTTAAAGGAAGATTCAATGATTACTCACAGATCAAACTACAGATTCAACACACATTTCATCAAACTCATAACAATCACTTTCACAGGCATCTAATCAAACTCCTGACATGCACTAGAGCACATAGATGATATATTGATGATGTATACTGAAAATCAAGTGCTTGAAGGCATTAAAACAAACACATACAGTGCACGTAGACAAATGAGATTTATACCATAAAAACAGTGCAGGAAATAATTTCTGAGATGAACCTTCAGTGATGTGCTTGTCGTGCTCAAGCTAGGGCCTTCCTGTGCGTGTCGTCCCATGCACTCTGTTCTGCACAACGCGTTCGTCGCCACACCACACACAATGGTTTCTTCTCATGTGAAGGACGTGCAGCCTAATGGGACCGAGCAGCTACAACAGTGCCCAATCAATCTTGCCACCTCGAATGTTGCTCCCCCTACGTCGAGTGGCTTCGTGCCTCACTCACATCCCAAGACACACAACAGCTCTCGAATAGGTGTCACATGCCCAAGATGTTCCGGCAAAGCTCACGCATGCATTGTACCAAGCGAAAACACACGGCCCTAGCACACCTCCAGAAATGTTGGTCGTGTTGTGCTTGGGAAGGCTTCCCATGCCTTGCAACGCATGCTCTGTTACACACCAAGAGGAAAAACTGGCTAGGAAGGATTCCCTATGAAAGACGGTCGGCTGGACATGCACGGTATTTAGAAGAAAACTAGCAATGTGCACAGAATAGAAGCGCCGATGAAAATGATGTGGTGGTGGCTGATTCTAGGAGGAAGAAGGTGGAAAAGATAAAGGAACTCTGATTTTCAATTTTTGGTGAGTTGGTAAAACCCTAGGGTATACATGGCCTTTTAGAGGCAGATCAAAAATTAGAAATGACGCAAATACCCCTAGGGTAAAATACACACAGACGCGAAAATAAAATTGCGGGCCCAATGGGCAAAATAGTAAAATCCTATCTATAGAAAGCTTTTCCTGACGTGGAGCTTTCGTAGAAGCTATGGCTTCACTTTAGGACCGTCGGATCTTAGATGAGCATTCCAGATTGGGCGTCGGTTTTGCGCCGAAACCGATAAAGTGTCTGTTGTCTTCACACCAGGTACCCGGATTGGGCCGTCCTGATTCCGCGGCTCCCTCGGCCCGGCAATCGCTCGCCGCCTGTTTACCTGAGTCAAACCTGGTCAATAGACCAGTGGATCCCCTGCCGTTCATGGCCCATGTACCCGAATTGGGCTGGCCCGACTCCGCGACCCCTCTACCCGACAGTCGCTCACCGCCCGTGAACCTAAGTCACACGCGGCCTAAGACACGACAGGTCTCTTCTCCTCTTCATCTCCTCTCTCTCTCTTTACTTTGACTTCCGTTGACAATTACTTATCATTTCTAGAGCCATAAGGCTCATGATCTTCAACATGGCTCCTCAATGGGCGACCCTTTGAAGTTATAAGACTTCAACCTGTACCATCAAAGCCCTCAGAGTCCTTCGATGAAAAAGCCCTCAAAGCAATTTTGAGTGGGTCCTTCGACAATACATCCTTGGAGGCCTCAAATCACTTTAGAGCATAAAGTCCAAAATTTGGGGCATATGTGCCTCATGACGGGACGTATACTTTACAACACTTCATCTAGTTTTTTACTATGTGACCCCTACTCATATTTACACTATATATTACAGACATAGTCGGTTGTAAGTAGAGGGTAATAGAATATTACCTTTTATAAATTATGCATATAAATATCCCCTCTTTACTACTAAAGAGGGTATCATGAAATACTTGGCATTACAACAATACACTTACTTCCGGTAGTAAGGTATTATTTCATTCGGAGGCCTGAACTAGATTCAAACACTTTTTTTCTTTTTATCCCTTTGAGTCTCATCAAACCGATTGTATAATAATTTATTAAACCAACACATAGGGATTATATATAACTGGACTTATGTTTATCTTCTATTTACAAATATATCTTTCCATATTTATCTTACCTTATTTAATTTGTATCGACTCTTTTATTTTTCTCATATTTATCTTTACATATTTATCTGATGGGGGCGGGCGGTGCGACTGCCTCAGACCCCCAAACCCGAAGGGTCCCTATATGTATAAGGATATAGTAAAAACATAAACTATTAGCTAAAACTATATAAAGCATTTCGTGGCCCAACGGTTAAGGTGATGATCAATGCTATTTAAATGTGAGGTCTTGAGTTTATATATATATATATATATATACGGGAGCGCTATTCTACATCACATGTGTAGAATAACTATCCTACACCGTACTACATTCAGTAGTAGATTTCTCACTAGAATAGTAATTGAGTACTACTTTTTTATCGGTAATAGATTTCTCGGTAGAATAGCTATTCTACACATGTGGTGTAGAATAGCATTGTATATATATATACGCACGGAAGCGCTATTCTACACCACGTGTGTAGAATAACTATTCTACACCGACTACTTTCAGTAGTAGATTTTCTCAGTAGAATAGTAATTGAGTACTATTTTTCTCAGTAGTAAATTTCTCGGTAGAATAGTTATTCTACACACGTGATGTAGTATAGAATTTGTATATATATATATATATATATATATATATACGGGAGCGTTATTCTACACCACGTGTGTAGAATAACTATTCTACACCGACTACTTTCAGTAGAAGTTTTTTTCAGTAGAATAGCAGTTGAGTACTAATTTTTTTTTAGTAGTAGATTTTTCGGTAGAATAGTTATTCTATATCCGTGGTGTTGGATATCATTTGTGTGTGTGTGTGTGTATATATATATATACCAGAGAGACGCATGTTGAGTCGTCCAATCAAGATTGGATAGTTGAGGCATGCAAGCTGGTCAGTAATCCACTTGCTCCAAACAACCAATTCGATCACGCACATGCATATCATGCACTTAGTTAGACGGTAATTAACTCGATAAGTAGGTTGCTTTATACTTGGACCACCACCAGAATGCGTGCATGCACAAGTGTGCAACCCTCCCCAAATAAGCTACCTCTGAAGAAATCAACCTCCTAACACGTACGCCTGGCCAGTACGTACACGTACATGCATGCACCGCTAGCACAGTAGCTCTCGCCGGACTAGATTGAGAGAAACAAAAGAAACGCACCCATGCCTCGTGCAAAGCCAGAGGCCTGAGCTACTCCAATTGAAGCACATCATATCAAACACCAACCAATCCTGCTCTAGGCTAGGTTAGGTCGCCCACATGCTCCTCGTGCAGCGAATGGGACGATAGATAAGTTCGCGCGGACCCAATGCGCCGAACAGATAGCCTAGCCAGCTCTGCCCGCAATTTGCAGGCGCCCGGCGAGCATGCGTACGCAGTTGCGGAGACGATCGCGACAACGACGGGGGACCGGGGCATAGGGGCCGGGTGTATCGGAGGTGATACCTCGAAGCGGGAGTAGAAAGGAGACGACCGTGTTGCCCACCCGGAGCTGATGCCCGAAACGGATCGGTGAAAGCGTCGGGAAATCGCGATGAGATCGCGCCCATATTGGAGGAGATCGCAAGAAGAGAGAAAGAGGTGAAAGGGTGAGACTTGAGAGCTCTCTGTGGTGGTGGGGCCCAGAGGAGAGAGCTGGCCCTTTTGCCTCGGCTCCATTGAAATGTTCCGGTGGGCCCCCGTATCACTGGCTAAATAAGGGAGTTAGGCCAATTGGGGTCAATCATTGTGCTCTCTTTAAGGAAACCTTGTCAGGGCTCAGGCCCACGAGGGTTTCTGGGTCTCTTTGATTGAAGTACATAATGTGGAGTACAACTTGTGATTTGATCTTTGGCCACCTCGTAGATTTGCTTTGTTATGAAATGGATCTTAACTTGTAGGTTGGACAGTGTGTGTTCTATTAGCTCCATTCTGTGCAGAAGCTCATCCGTTCCAGCATACTCTCTTCAATATCAACTAAACCTAATTAACCATGCATTGACAAGATGTTCATATGACGATGCCCTAGTTTATTACAACAGTTTATTTGAAAATTACTTCTGAAAGCTATCAAACCGTACTTGAGTTGGGTTCAGTAAAACCCTCGCTTGCTGATCAAAACATGCACGTACATGTGAGTTTTGAAGTTCCATGGGACCACGAATGTTCATATATGCCCTTTTGCAAAAGCAGTCCACGGGCAAGCTCTAAGTGCCATCAACAGTAAGCTAAAAAAGTAAGTGGTCAGGGTCAGTGGAATCCGAATTCAATTTTATTATTTTTCTTAACCTTTTAATTTATTTTAAAAATAAACTCTCCGATTACTTAATTTTCTAAAGCGTTTGATTGAAAGTCGCATATGGGGCTAACAGATTGTAGCGTCACTATTAATGGTGAAATTTGACGATCTGTCACTTGAGAGGATCAATTATATTGTCACCCCATGATAATAATATACGGTATTATTTAAGTCAATAACACGAGAACAAAATGATAAAAATTAAAGCCACTTCTAAAGATCGGTAAATTATTAAATTTATCATTAATAGCCAAGAGAGTCAATAGTAAATTGACTCACAAAACTCGTACTAGACTATAAATTCTAACTCTCATTTTATATTTGAAAATATATAAATATAGGAAAAATGAGAAAAATACTTCCCCGCATGAATCCACTTATCCCTCTCCAAACAAAAAGTTTTGGATGGTACTAACATAAATTTCTGCAAAAACGTAAGGAACAGCTATCATTTCCACACAATAAGCCATGAACAGAGCCGACCTAACTGAAGAACAATAAATTCCGAAGTTTTTACTCTGGGCATAGATGGGGTTGAGTAGACTCGAATAAATATATGAATTGAGTTTCGACGGGAGCAAACCTCTTAATCCTGTTATATTCAAATGCCACTGGTTCAATCCCAAAGTAGTGAGACAGACCCCCGATCTTAGGTTAATCGAAATTCGTCAAGATATCACCTTGCTGAGTAAAGATGTTTACATCGTGGTTCAATAGGTAGCACAAGTTTACTATCTCCCCTACTCATGCAAAATTGTCGCATGTCTCAATGGTTGGGATGTTGTGTATAAGGTGTCGCCACACGGCAAACTGCATGTTCCCAACAATGAAGACTATAATATAGACTCTAACACATACGATGGAGAGTTCTTTCAAGAAGATGGGCTACCAAGCATGTTTGTGATTGACTTGACGAAAGTTTTGGACACGGGAGTACATAATGAAATTGGTGCCAATGTCAACAAAGGAGATGAGGTTCAGAATGGCAAGGACTTAGAACTACTAGAGAGATTACATTTAGGCAATTACAGTGACGACAACATTCCACCTCCTGATCAGTAAGACGATTATATCATATCACGTGATAGTGATGATGATACATATGATCCAACAAATCCATACGACAATGACTATTTCTAGCAATTGTATGAGAGTTATATTTAATTGTATATTAAATGTGTTTATAACACGTTGTATGGTTTATCTAAAGTGATTTACTCTTTTTCGTGATAGGTGATTGAAAAATGGTGGGGGGTTTAAAGAAAAAAATAGAGGTCGTACTTAGAAAAGCCGATAAAAGAAAATCCATCTCTCAAGATGGGGTTGGGTCCTTAGATAGACCTCGAGGTGTGAGAACAAAGAAGTCAGTCGTGAGAAAAAAGGCACCTGCGGCCTCAAGCAAAACTATGAGCTAGAGACGGGCCTCATGTGCCGACGTTGATTACATGTCGGATGAGGTGGAGGAGCAGGCTAGGGCAGAGGAGGAGGAGGTTAGGGCAGAGGATCAGCAGGACGTGGGAGAGGAGGAGGCTGCGGGAGAAGCTGCAATGTGGTTATGTGGTCCTTCGTCACTCTTGAGGAGACCGGTGCCACTAGCTGATCGTGAGCTCATCCGACCCAATGGAAATAGGTAGGTTGCTATAGAAAATCTATAATTCATTTCTTTCGTCAGTTTAGTTTTTTGATACATATACTAATAATTTTTTATGACACTGGGATAGGAATTGGATAATGATTGAATAGGGAGGCCACGAGTGCTCACGCCATGTAAACGGCATCCTCGGGCTTCTTATCAAGGAGAAGTTCCCTGGTTTGGTTTCTATTGATGGGAGGATTGAGCCGGCGTACTCATGGAAGCACTACAAAAGTGCGCCGGATGCCCCTAACCGGTGAGGGAGACAGTTTGCCCACCTAGCCGACCGAGTGAGGGCTGAGATCTGGGTAAATTTATGTTCTTACTATATTTGTCAATATTATTCACATTTAGATTACATAATGTTTTATTTTGATCTGTTTTGGTTCTGTTTTTGGACCTGAGTTCTACATAACACTTGTTGTCCAAGTTACAAGGGTTCCATGTTTGAAGTTTGCAAAAGGTTCTGAACAAAGCTACATATAGTTTTTGGCTCATCTATATGCTATAAAACTTCTGGAAGGTGGTCATTTGCTGAAAATCTTGAAGGCTAAAAGTTGAATCTAGAAACATTTTTCTCCCTTCTTTTTCTTTCCCAGCTTGCCGATCATGTGCTGCCGTATGCAGTGATGCTTTTCACCATTAACAACTGCATGTACTGCCGAGCACATGTTCCACCAAGCCCATTCTGAAATTGTTTTTTATGTGAGTCTTTTGTATAGAACAGAAAAAGTTTCAAAGTTATTTTTAAAGTGCAGTCTTCGTGTGTGAAAATTCAGTGTTGGTGATCACTCAATCTATCATTTGACATAATATCAGATAGGAGGTTGATAGCATCTGTTTTTATCGGAGTCTTTACTATATCTGCTTCTGCTTGTTCATTTAGAGGTACGTTGGGTGATTTGAAAAGGTCATCATATTCGCAAGAATTTGTCGAGATGCCTATTCACCTCTCTCTAGTCGCCATTCTGATCCCACGGATGTCACCTCACCAGAGTCAGCACCTGACACCTCTAGACTCGACTAAGGGGACTAGATCGAAGTGGAAGTAGTGATCAGAGATCCACCCTCGTCCTCAATCAAAGTCTCAGAAGGTGTGGGGTCTGCAGGCTGTGCAGAAGGCCCACCCTCATCAACAACGGGAGTATCATCATCTTCCTCAAAGATGGACTCTCCAAGCTCATCATCACTAGAAAGCTCAAAAGGAGTAAGCGAAGGCATGGACTCATCGAAAGAAACCTCACACGTCTCGACAAGCTGCTAGGAGTCGAGGTTCCAAACACGAAAGCCTCGATAATGAAAAACATAACCAAGAAAGACTCCATCCCAACAAAAAGACTCAAATTTATCCAAATGCCCTCCCTTCTTGAGCACAAAGCAGTTGCAGCAAAACGCTCGCAAGTGGCTTACCTTGGGCTGTCTGCCAAACCGCAACTCATATGATGTCTTACCTAGGTAAGCTATAAGAAAAATGCGGTTGGCCAAATAGCAAGTTGTGTTCATAGCTTCAGCCCAAAAATGCCTAGGAGTCCTATGCTTATCGAGCATCATCTTGGCCATCTCGACCAGCATGCGGTTCGAACGTCGTTCTAAGGGGGAGTGTAAGGAGCAGAAAACTGGTGCTCAAGACCCTGATCACTACAAAAGCTGACGAACTAAGAATTCTTTAATTCAGAACCATTGTCAGAGTGAATTTCTCGCATCCGACCATTGTTCTCATTCTTTAGCTTCAGGATCAGGTCATGCACAAACTGAAAAGCCTCATCCTTAGACTCCAAAAAGAAAACCCATGAGAATCGAGAAAAATCATCAATAATCACAAGCTTATACCACTTCCCACTGACTGAACGTACTCGAGCTAGACCAACAGTATCCATGTGTAACAACTCTCTCGGGTACAAAGTCATCACCTGAGTCACAGGTGCGTGAGAAGCGGAAACCATCTTCCCATGATGATAGAGATGGCAAACTAGATCCTTCTCTATCTTAAGCTTCGGCAATCCTCGGATGAGGTCCATAGAACTCAATCTGACTAGCAAATCAAAGCTCAAATAACCTAACCTCCTATGTCACCCCCAAATCTCAGAGGAGGATCCAACGATCAAACAACAAGAAGGGCCAAAAGAACTAGAGAAATCAATCCGAAAAACCTTACCAAAGGGTACGATATGGCAAAACAAAGATCCTCTAGAATCAACAATAGAAGACATGCCCTTCTTAAAACGAACCTCTAAGCCCTCCTCAAGAAGTTGTGAAACAGAAAAAAAAATAAAAATCAAATTTCCAACCAAATTAAAACCCAAATTTTCAACCAAACACTACAAGAAAACAGTAAGTTTTCATCGGCTTTTTAATTTTCGTCGGCATTTTCAAAAACCGACGAAAGTTACGTAACTTCCGTCGGCTTGTACAGGCCGACGGAAGTTAACTTAACTTTTGTCCGCTTTCACTATAGCCGATGAAAATTACCATTAACTTTCATCAGCCATTGTTTTACCGATGGAAGTTATTTTTCCTTATCCCCACGGGCCCGCGCGTGTGCACATCCCTATCCCTAATTCTCCCGAGCCCCCGTCACCACTTCAGCTCCTCCCCACCGCCACCTCCGATCTCCTCCTCCTCCCACTCCGACCTAGGTCTCTTCTCTCCTCCCTCTCGTCGGCGCCTCCCCTCCCCTCCCTCTCCCCCTTCCCCTCCTCACCGCGGGCGCCCGTCTGCATGCCTCGACTCCATGGACGTGTTGTCCGTGCAGCCGCCGTGGGCGCTGGCGCTCGCTGTGGTGGGCATCCTCGTCACGGCGCAGGCCTCGGCGCGCCTCGCCGTGTGGCTCTACGCGGCATTCCTCCGCCCGGGGAAGCCCCTGCGCTGACGGTACGGCGAGTGGGTCGTCGTCACGGGCGCCACCGATGGCATCGGCCGTGTGATGGTGTTCCGCTTCGTTGCCGCTGGGCTGCACCTCGTGCTCGTCGGCCGCAGCCCCAACAAGCTCGCCGCCGTCAACAAGGAGATTAGGGCCAAGCACCCCAGGGCCGAGGTCCGCACCTTCGTGCTCTACAGTGTCTACGCCACCACCAAGGCGTAAGTACTCCTCAATATTCTCTAACCAGCTGCCTTTATTGATGTTTAAATGCTATTTTTTTGCTTACCGGTTCAACTCTTCTAGATGAGGCAGCAACAGTGATCTTTTAGTGACATGTTCTTTTGTAAGTTATGGTATGAACTATGCACCAGTTAGAATCAATTGAAACCAAATTTCAGTTTTTTCCTCTTTTTTCATATGGACTGGTAAGTTGAGATTTCTTCTCTAAACCAAGTTTGTCAACAGGCAGAGTATTTTGCTGTTAAGTTCTTGTCATTACCATATGCTCAGAAACCATCAGTGGAAGCTATAGATGGCATTGCTCTAGGTGGCGGCTTTGAGGTCGCAATGGTATGTCTAGGTTGCATTATCAAACTTTGCTTTAACCTTTTGGGATTTATTTACTTCTATCACGTGACTATTTCTAAAACATTGGCATCTTTTTTTTCAGGTTTGCCACGCTCGTGTTTCTACATCTTCAGCTCAATTAGGCCTACCTGAACTTCAAATTGGCATCATTCTTGGAATGGGAGGTATGCTCAAGTCAACCATATGATGAATAAAGATTTGTGGTGTTATATATATGTATAGATTGTGGTATGTGCAGTCTGCAATTGTTTAGCTTGGTTTGAAGTTTCATGCTTCCACTTTAATTATTGATGATACTGAATTTTAGAGCCAGAATTTTAGCTTGTCTCTGTACTGAATTTTTGCAAAGTTGTAAGAAGTATGCTACACCAATCAGAGCAGCAAAATTGCAAATTTTCTTTTTTTTCGGATTTTTTAGTTAACTTCCGTCGGCCAACATTAGCCGACGGAAGTTATTGGCCCATAGACAGAAAAAAACAAAAGAAAGTAATTTTCGTCAGCTAGGATTTGGTCGACAGAAGTTACCTATTTCCTGGTAACTTCCGTCGGCTAGGTTTGGCCGACGGAAGTTAGCTAACTTCCGTATACCCGCTTCCGTCGGCCAAATGCCGATGGAAGTTAGCCTTTTGCCGACGGAAGTTAGCTTCTTCCATCGGGAAAGGGCTAACTTCTGTCGGCTTTGGCCGATGGAAGTTTCTTGGATTGTTGTAGTGAAAGCAACATTCTTTAAGGAGAAATGCTCAGAAATTCGAACTGAACCAAAGCCATATACCTTCCCTTGACCATTGTTCCTGAATGTGATGTATTCCTTGGAGCTCAAGGAAGTGAGGCTGGAGAACAGTCTGTGATGTCCCGTCATGTGGCGAGAGCATCCCGAATCCATGATCCATATGTCCCCCACGCATCGATCTTGCAAAATCAATGGTCATAAGGGAGAGCACATGGTCCGACATAGGTTTAGCAAAAGATCTAAACTAGTGTCAAGCCATCTACTCAAAAGTAGGAAAGTAGAAAGAACCATAAGAGTCTAGACCAAAGCGCGGCTCAAAGCGCAGTCCTCTAGTCTGCCTAAAGTCACGGCGACTAGGTCCAAAACCGTATCCATAATGACCTAGAACTCCGCCGGAGCGAAAACCACCCTCAGGAGCACGAACACGAAATTCGACTCCTCTACCACCACCTATCAACGCGCCCTAGCATCTAGCCTCTCTCTGTATCGAGGGACTTTCTGTCTACCACCCTACTAGTAGAACTGCTCCTACCCACCCAAAGGTCTCGCTGCTCTCTCAACCCGCTTCCTCCTAAAGCAGAACTCCACAAGATGCCCTTCTCTCTGACAGAACTCATGGTGATAGGTAGGCTTCTTGGGATATGGTTGAGTCTTGGGTTTCTTGGGCTTGGTGGTGTTGGGTGTTGGCTCTTTGGTATGAGAGGGTCCAGGTAGAGAGTCAAGAGAAGTGTGGAGGTGTTTGGGTTTTGGGATCCAGACAGGTTTCTTTGGTGGAGCTCTAGGTTTCTCATGGAAGAGACCATCCTTAGTCTAACTAGCCTGAAAGGACTCACTGGAGTGGGTCTTGGGATATCTTTGCTCGAGGGTCATATTACTCCACTCTAAAGCCCTACTCACAACACTCTCAAAATCAGCCTAGGTGTAGGTGTAACCTACTCTAAAACCATCCTGCCTCTTAAACTGATAGATCATCATGCCGAGCTGAGACTCTCTAGCACTCATCAACTCGGGATTTGATAGAGGTAAGAGTTCTCATTTTAAGCATCAGCTAACTCCTCTCTTAAGGAAGCTAGCACCTCCACCTGAGACAAGCAGATCTCACACTCTCCATTGATCTGAACCGACTTATCAGCTTTCATCTTTATCAGCTCCAACCTCAGAGACAAGCAGTTCTCAAAGACAGTGGGTGGAACTAACAATGTCTCAAGCTCAATCTTAGTCTACTCCAGCTCAGTTAAAATAGCTAAATGGGATGCACAATCTCTAAAGGGCATGATAGTAGTGGCATGAGCATCTTTCTGCTGTAGCTAAGCGCTTTCAAGCTCAGTGGCCAAAGTGCCTCTCTCATCTACCCTCTCAGTGTACCTAGACTTCAGAGTAGTCAGGTCACACAGCAACACCTCATAGTTAGGGCACTCACTACACTCACCCAAGCAAGGGAAAGAAGATAGACTCTCAATCTTGCTATTGGCCATAGCAAGATCCCTCTCAAGCTCATCTACCCTCTTCTTAACCCTTCTAAGAAGTTCTCCTAATATTTCAACTCCTGATGGTTCTCTTCAAGTAATTCAACAAGTTCACGCATAAGAGGATACCTTCTCATCGTCGTCATCATTGAGTTGTTGGAGGATCCCTTGCCTTCTTTATCCCCAAGAGCCATTGAGAAGATACTCTTGCGAGATCTTCGGTTGCGGTGTGAGCGAGTCTTCAGCTTGTCCCCAAAGGCCATGAAGCAGAGGCCCACCGGATCATCCTTGTCCTTTTCCTTCCCCTTCTTTATCACGATATCCTCATTGCTTGAGCTCGATGAAGAGGAAGACGAGGATGATTGCTTGGAGTAGCTTCTCTCCATCACGGCGAAGAAGGCCTTGTTGGCCCAAAGCTTGTTAATGATCGACTGAAAGCGACCAAACAAAGCCTCGATAGTCTCACCCGGCTTTTGTGAAAAAATTTCATATTCTCACCGGTAAGTCTGATAGAGCCTAGCCTTGACCTGAGTTGTCCCCTCATGGTGTGCCTGGAGGGTAGCCCGGATCTCTCTAGCAGTGTCAAGATGGCTAACACGCTCAAACTCACTAGGACCTCATCCAAAAAACAGAATGTTCACTGCCTTGTTGTTCAGGTCATGATGAGCGACTATCTCAGGAGTAGTACGCTCAGCAGCCGGAAGCACAGTGAAAGTGGTATGAACACACACGTCCTATATTCTTGAGCTCTAGCTCAATAGACAGGCTCGTATGCGAGTCTTCCAATAGTTATAGCCAAAAATCTCAAGAGACGAGACATTTCCAGTAGAAGTCATGATCGCTACTTTGGGTTATAACTAGTTAAGGTATGGAAAAAACCCTAACCTCGCTATAATACCACTTGTAGGACTGAGAGTAGCGACCAGAGGGGGAATGAACGCCTCAAAAATTCTTGCGAATCGAAGGCCTTCTCCCAACATCCAACGCACCAAAAGAGATAATCAGAATCTCAGACCAAAAAACACAGATGTAAATAGCACCATCACTCTACTATTAAATATGATGTGATACGATAGTCTGAGAGATCACAAGCACTCAAAATAATCTAGCCTAAAAACAACTGATGTCCTAATCGAAAAGACACCACCAAAGTGCTTAAAGGAAGATTCAATGATTACTCACAGATCAAACTACAGATTCAACACACATTTCATCAAACTCATAACAATCACTTTCACAGGCATATCAAAAATTAGAAATGACGCAAATACCCCTAGGGTAAAATACACACAGACGCGAAAATAAAATTGCGGGCCCAACGGGCAAAATAGTAAAATCCTATCTATAGAAAGCTTTTCCTGACGTGGAGCTTTCGTAGAAGCTATGGCTTCACTTTAGGACCGTCGGATCTTAGATGAGCATTCCAGATTGGGGCGTCGGTTTTGTGCTGAAACCGATAAAGTGTTCGTTGTCTTCACACCAGGTACCCGGATTGGGCCGTCCTGATTCCACGGCTCCCTCGGCCCGGCAATCGCTCACCGCCTGTTTACCTGAGTCAAACCTGGTCAATAGACCAGTGGATCCCCTGCCGTTCATGGCCCATGTACCCGAATTGGGCTGGCCCGACTCCGCGACCCCTCTACCCGACAGTCGCTCACCGCCCGTGAACCTAAGTCACACGCAGCCTAAGAGACGACAGGTCTCTTCTCCTCTTTATCTCCTCTCTCTCTCTTACTTTGACTTCCGTTGACAATTACTTATCATTTCTAGAGCCATAAGGCTCATGATCTTCAACATGGCTCCTCAATGGGCGACCCTTTGAAGTTATAAGACTTCAACCTGTACCATCAAAGCCCTCAAAGTCCTTCGATGAAAAAGCCCTCAAAGCAATTTTGAGTGGGTCCTTCGACAATACATCCTTCGAGGCCTCAAATCACTTTAGAGCCTAAAGTCCAAAATTTGGGGCATATGTGCCACATGACGGGACGTATACTTTACAACACTTCATCTAGTTTTTTACTATGTTACCCCTACTCATATTTACACTATATATTACAGACATAGTCGGTTGTAAGTAGAGGGTAATAGAATATTACCTTTTATAAATTATGCATATAAATATCCCCTCTTTACTACTAAAGAGGGTATCATGAAATACTTGGCATTACAACAATACACTTACTTCCGGTAGTAAGGTATTATTTCATTCGGAGGCCTGAACTAGATTCAAACACTTTTTTTTATTTTTATCCCTTTGAGTCTCATCAAACCGGTTGTATAATTATTTATTAAACCAACACATAGGGATTATATATAACTGGACTTATGTTTATCTTCTATTTACAAATATATCTTTACATATTTATCTTACCTTATTTAATTTGTATCGACTCTCTTATTTTTCTCATATTTATCTTTACATATTTATCTGATGGGGGCGGGCGGTGCGATTGCCTCAGACCCCCAAACCTGAAGGGTCCCTATATGTATAAGGATATAGTAAAAACATAAACTATTAGCTAAAACTATATAAATCATTTCGTGGCCCAACGGTTAAGGTGATGATCAATGCTATTTAAATGTGAGGTCTTGAGTTTATATATATATATATATATATATATATATATATATATATATATACGGGAGCGCTATTCTACACCACATGTGTCGAATAACTATCCTACACCGTACTACATTCAGTAGTAGATTTCTCAGTAGAATAGTAATTGAGTACTACTTTTTTATCGGTAATAGATTTCTCGGTAGAATAGCTATTTACAAATATATATACACACGGAAGCGCTATTCTACACCACGTGTGTAGAATAACTATTCTACACCGACTACTTTCAGTAGTAGATTTTCTCAGTAGAATAGTAATTGAGTACTATTTTTCTCAGTAGTAAATTTCTCGGTAGAATAGTTATTCTACACACGTGATGTAGTATAGCATTTGTATATATATACGGGAGCGTTATTCTACATCACATGTGTAGAATAACTATTCTACACCGACTACTTTCAGTAGAAGTTTTTTTCAGTAGAATAGCAGTTGAGTACTATTTTTTTTAGTAGTAGATTTTTCGGTAGAATAGTTATTCTATACCCGTGGTGCTGGATAGCATTTGTGTGTGTATATATATACCAGAGAGACGCATGTTGAGTCGTCCAATCAAGATTGGATAGTTGAGGCATGCAAGCTGGTCAGTAATCCACTTGCTCCAAACAACCAATTCGATCACGCACATGCATATCATGCACTTAGTTAGACGGTAATTAACTCGATAAGTAGGTTGCTTTATACTTGGACCACCACCAGAATGCGTGCATGCACAAGTGTGCAACCCTCCCCAAATAAGCTACCTCTGAAGAAATCAACCTCCTAACACGTACGCCTGGCCAGTACGTACACGTACATGCATGCACCGCTAGCACAGTAGCTCTCGCCGGACTAGATTGAGAGAAACAAAAGAAACGCACCCATGCCTCGTGCAAAGCCAGAGGCCTGAGCTACTCCAATTGAAGCACATCATATCAAACACCAACCAATCCTGCTCTAGGCTAGGTTAGGTCGCCCACATGCTCCTCGTGCAGCGAATGGGACGATAGATAAGTTCGCGCGGACCCAATGCGCCGAACAGATAGCCTAGCCAGCTCTGCCCGCAATTTGCAGGCGCCCGGCGAGCATGCGTACGCAGTTGCGGAGACGATCGCGACAACGACGGGGGACCGGGGCATAGGGGCCGGGTGTATCGGAGGTGATACCTCGAAGCGGGAGTAGAAAGGAGACGACCGTGTTGCCCACCCGGAGCTGATGCCCGAAACGGATCGGTGAAAGCGTCGGGAAATCGCGATGAGATCGCGCCCATATTGGAGGAGATCGCAAGAAGAGAGAAAGAGGTGAAAGGGTGAGACTTGAGAGCTCTCTGTGGTGGTGGGGCCCAGAGGAGAGAGCTGGCCCTTTTGCCTCGGCTCCATTGAAATGTTCCGGTGGGCCCCCGTATCACTGGCTAAATAAGGGAGTTAGGCCAATTGGGGTCAATCATTGTGCTCTCTTTAAGGAAACCTTGTCAGGGCTCAGGCCCACGAGGGTTTCTGGGTCTCTTTGATTGAAGTACATAATGTGGAGTACAACTTGTGATTTGATCTTTGGCCACCTCGTAGATTTGCTTTGTTATGAAATGGATCTTAACTTGTAGGTTGGACAGTGTGTGTTCTATTAGCTCCATTCTGTGCAGAAGCTCATCCGTTCCAGCATACTCTCTTCAATATCAACTAAACCTAATTAACCATGCATTGACAAGATGTTCCTATGACGATGCCCTAGTTTATTACAACAGTTTATTTGAAAATTACTTCTGAAAGCTATCAAACCGTACTTGAGTTGGGTTCAGTAAAACCCTCGCTTGCTGATCAAAACAAGCACGTACATGTGAGTTTTGAAGTTCCATGGGACCACGAATGTTCATATATGCCCTTTTGCAAAAGCAGTCCACCACTACAACAATCCAGGGAACTTCCGTCGGCCAAAGCCGACGGAAGTTAGCTCTTTCCCGACGAAAGAAGCTAACTTTCGTCGGCAAAAGGCTAACTTCCGTCGGCATTTGGCCGACGGAAGCGGGTAGACGGAAGTTAGCTAACTTCCGTCGGCCGCCGACGGAAGTTAGCTAACTTCCGTCGGCCAAACCTAGCCGACGGAAGTTACCAGAAAATCGGTAACTTCCGTCGGCTAAATCTAGCCGACGAAAATTATTTTTTTTTGTTTTTTATTTTTTCTGTCGACGGGCCAATAACTTCCGTCGGCTAATGTTGGCCGACGGAAGTTAACTAAAAATACGAAAAAAAAAAGAAAATTTGCAACTTTGCTGCTCTGATTGCTTCCAAAGTGGCATTCTGCTCATTAACAAAACAGTGGTACACATCATAAGTTATAACTTCAAAACAAGTGATGAAAATTAGAGCATGGACTTGCTTACATAATCTTCTTTGTAATCACATGACAAAATATTTGTGGAAACTGGTGATTGGTGAATACTACTTTTAAAACTGTACAGTAGAAATAAATAACTTGTTCATTATGTGATTATCTTTATGATCTGTTAGATAAAGAAAATAGTTAATATACATTGAAAGAAAAATGGAATAGAGCACACACAGAGGCATGAGGGCTGAATTAAGAGGTACTCACATCACTTGCCAAAATGAATAGAATAGCTGTTGCACCAATAGTGCAGGGGGGGTCATCAAAGTTCAAAACCAAAATTGCATCAATAATTTGTTGTACCAATCTATAGGATATGAGAAAAGAAGACAGTTGTGAGTAATAAAATGGAATAAATGTAATAGTAATTTCAGAAAGTTGAAACAGAGTATGTTGCTTGCTGAATATTCAAATGAAGATGTTCTGATATTCAATACAAAAATGAATATAAAATTATAAATATTGCAAGTATGTTGATGTGTAACAATAGTTGTAATTCTTATGTACATATATCAGTAGAAAAAGGTAAAAAGTAATGCAAGACTCTAATGATTCAAGCTACCACCCTCCTGAGGGAACATGCTGTTTGCTAACATGAACCTCCACAATTTAAATAAGAAATATTTTGTAACCAAGCGACTGGCAATATTCTACACATGTATCTATATTTATACCTAAGTAGTCCTAATTCAGTTAAGAAAGAAGTGTTTTAGTCTCTAGGCATTCATCATCAGTACCATGTTTCCTTCATCTATAATACATCAGATTAGCTAAGTAAAGAGACCAATATGGTAGAAATGTTGAAGGACACCATAAGATCATACTTCCTAAACCCAGATACAACATTTGGTCCCAAATTGACCAAAGGCACATGAAACCTAGTATAAAGAAGATCACCACCCAAATACTAATGCCAATCACAATCCATAGCCTCAAACCAAAAGGCGGCGTCCTGGATGATAGCTCTGCACGTAGGGTTTCACCTGTCGACATTTCCGCTCATCAACTGGGCTTATTACACATCCCTCAGTCCAAAAGATTTTTTGTGGCTGGATCTAAGTAAATGTAATGCCGATTGCTCAATTCAGTAAGTCAAATTATTTCAGCTGAACAAATTGATTTTATATGGTGGAGCACATAGCACCTCCATATGGGTTCAAAGCACTGAAGCAGCACAAAAATGTAGGGCAATCACTAATGAAGCACCAATCCAAACAATAGTAAGCAGGCAGAGACACAATCAAAGCGCCCGTGCCCTCAAAGCTCAGCAATGGTGAGCCTATGACTGCCATTGGGTAGGGTTTGGGGCTTAACCCAACCCCAAAACCATACCCATCTGAGGCCGTGTTAGCACAGGGAAGCCACCGGAGGCTAGAACAGCCGGCGAGCGGCGCTTCGCGGCCTCCGTTCGGCGAGGCGATACAAATAAGTAAGAAAAGAGGGTGGATAGAGAGAATGCGTCGCCGCCGACCTTGACGAGTAGGACAGCGCTGAGCTGGTGGCAACGCTCGTCACTATCCTCCACGCGCCGGTGCCACACTTACCCTCCCCAGCGCGCGGCCGCGCGACGCTTCCCCTCGCTCGCGCCACCGGCGCACGAGCGCGAGCCGCAAACCCCCCCGCCCCGGCCCCCACCACCAACCGGCGCCGCAGATCCCCTCCGTACGCGCTTCCGGCTCGGTCCGAAGCGCTCATAGGAGAGAGATTTGGGCGTCGCCTCGCCTCGGACTCTCTGGGTCGCGTGGGTGGAGGCTGGGGAGGCGGGCGGAGGCGGCGGGAGGCGGCGGAGGCGGCGGGAGGCCGTGGAGGCGGCGGAGCCCGTGGAGGTGGGCGGAGGCGGCAGGATGGAGGCCGGGGAGGCGGGCGGAGGTGGCGTGAGGCAGCGGGAGGCCGTGGAGGCGGCGGAGCCCGTGGAGGTGGGCGGAGGCGGCGGAGGCGGCGGGAGGCCATGGAGGCGGCGGAGCCCGTGGAGGTGGGCGGAGGCGGCGGGAGGCCGTGGAGGTGGGCGGAGGCGGCGGAGGCCGTGGAGGCGGGCGGAGGCGGCGGGAGGCCGGGGAGGCGGGCGGAGGCGGCGGAGGCCGTGGAGGCGGCGGAGGTGGGCGGAGGCGGCGGGATGGAGGCCGGGGAGGCGGGCGGGGAAGAAGAGAGAAGGAAAACCTAGGGTTAAAAGGCATGGGCTGAGAAAAAGAGGCGCGGCAGCGAAAAAAAAAGCGCGTGTATTAACTTCCGTCGGCCACATCTAAAGCCGACGAAAGTTAATTTTAACTTCCGTCGGCTTTTATGCTGGCCGACGGAAATTAAGGGATTTATACCGGGCGGGGAAAAATACCTCTATCTTCCGTCGGCCACTGTGAAAAGCCGACGAAAGTTAGCTTATCTTCCGTCGGCTTCTTTAGGCCGACGGAAGTTAGCTAACTTCCGTCGGCTTTTCGAAAAGCCGACGGAAGATAAAATAGCCGACGAAAACTTTCTGTTTTCTTGTAGTGCACGGGCAAGCTCTAAGTGCCATCAACAGTAAGCTAAAAAAGTAAGTGGTCAGGGTCAGTGGAATCCGAATTCAATTTTATTATTTTTCTTAACCTTTTAATTTATTTTAAAAATAAACTCTCCGATTACTTAATTTTCTAAAGCGTTTTGATTGAAAGTCGCATATGGGGCTAACAGATTGTAGCGTCACTATTAATGGTGAAATTTGACGATCTGTCACTTGAGAGGATCAATTATATTGTCACCCCATGATAATAATATAAGGTATTATTTAAGTCAATAACACGAGAACAAAATGATAAAAATTAAAGCCACCTCTAAAGACCGGTAAATTATTAAATTTCTCATTAATAGCCAAGAGAGTCAATAGTAAATTGACTCACAAAACTCCTCGTACTAGACTATAAATTCTAACTCTCATTTTATATTTGAAACTATATAAATATAGGAAAAATGAGGAAAAATACTTCCCCGCATGAATCCACTTATCCCTCTCCAAACAAAAAGTTTTGGATGGTACTAACATAAATTTCTGCAAAAACGTAAGGAACAGCTATCATTTCCACGCAATAAGCCATGAACAGAGCCGACCTAACTGAAAAACAATAAATTCCGAAGTTTTTACTATGGGCATAGATGGGGTTGAGTACTATGAACGACTCGAATAAATATACGAATTGAGTTTCGACGGGAGCAAACCTCTTAATCCTGTTATATTCAAATGCCACTGGTTCAATCCCAAAGTAGTGAGACAGACCCCCAATCTTAGGTTAATCGAAATTCGTCAAGATATCACCTTGCTGAGTAAAGATGTTTACATCGTGGTTCAATAGGTAGCACAAGTTTACTATCTCCCCTACTCATGCAAAATTGTCGCATGTCTCAATGGTTGGGATGTTGTGTATAAGGTGTGGCCACACGTTAAACTGCATGTTCCCAACAATGAAGACTATAACATAGACCCTAACACATACGATGAAGAGTTCTTTCAAGAAGATGGGCTACCAAGCATGTTTGTGATTGACTTGACGAAAGTTTTGGACACGGGAGTACATAATGAAAGTGGTGCCAATGTCAACGAAGGAGATGAGGTTCAGAATGGCAAGGACTTAGAACTACTAGAGAGATTACATTTAGGCAATTACAGTGACGACAACATTCCACCTCCTGATCAGTAAGACGATTATATCATATCACGTGATAGTGATGATGATACATATGATCCAACAAATCCATACGACAATGACTATTTCTAGCAACTGTATGAGAGTTATATTTAATTGTATATTAAATGTGTTTATAACACGTTGTATGGTTTATAGTGATTTACTCTTTTTCGTGATATGTGATTGAAAAATGGTGGGGGGTTTAAAGAAAAAAATAGAGGTCGTACTTAGAAAAGCCGATAAAAGAAAATCCATCTCTCAAGATGGGGTCGGGTCCTTAGATAGACCTCGAGGTGTGAGAACAAAGAAGTCAGTCGTGAGAAGAAAGGCACTTGCGGCCTCAAGCAAAACTATGAGCTAGAGACGGGCCTCATGTGCCGACGTTGATTACGTGTCGGATGAGGTGGAGGAGCAGGCTAGGGCAGAGGAGGAGGAGGTTAGGGCAGAGGATCAGCAGGATGTGGGAGAGGAGGAGGCTGCGGGAGAAGCTGCAATGTGGTTATGTGGTCCTTCGTCACTCCTGAGGCGACCGGTGCCACTAGCTGACCGTGAGCTCATCCGACCCAATGGAAATAGGTAGGTTGCTATAGAAAATCTATAATTCATTTCTTTCGTCAGTTTAGTTTTTTTGACACATATACTAATAATTTTTTATGACACTGGGATAGGAATTGGATAATGATTGAATAGGGAGGCCACGAGTGCTCACGCCATGTAAACGGCATCCTCGGGCTTCTTATCAGGGAGAAGTTCCATGGTTTGGTTCTATTGATGGGAGGATTGAGCCGGCGTACTCATGGAAGCACTACAAAAGTGCGCCAGATGCCCCTAACTGTCGCGCCCCGATTTAATAAATCAGGACTTTATTGAAATTCCATAGAAAATCAATAAAACAAGACGTTCATCATGCGACCACGTACAAATACGAGCAATCATTCACGGTTCGTAGACCGCATTAATACAAAAGTGAATGAAAGTGAAGAGAAACTAATAAAATCAAGGGTCCTAGATGAACGCCTCCTTCCAATCTCGCCTTGACTGGGTCGCTACTCCAGACCTTCATCCTCCTCGTAGTAGACGGGCTCTGATGGTGTAAGTCAACGGGGTGAGTACAGATGTACTCAGCAAGCCACCGAATGCAAATATAATGCAAGATAATAACAAGGGAGATAGTGGCTAGTTTTGCGGAAGCAGCATATTTGTAAAGCATTAAATGTGAGCAAATTATTAGTACGGAAAAGTAAACATGTCAATGCATCATCATCTTCTAACTCGAGGAGTACGTTTTACCTCCTCGCACAACAGTCCTTACATGCCATGAATAACTCAATCATTCAAACAATTGTAAACTAACTGCGAGTAGTCACACAACCCGCCCTTGACCGTGGGCTCGGCTTTTCGAAAAGATTAAATTACTCTGATCAGAGATGTACCACTGTACCCACAAGGCACGCACTCATCACTTACACCGAAGTGTAATGAGATGACCCATTTCACGGGAACTCGTGCCAAAACCTTCCATATGGTCTTCCCCGACTCAACACCACCCTCTTATAGGTTTCATATGGTGTCCCGACGCGTCGGTGCCCCACCATACCCCCCCTTGAGCCTCCTTTGGTACAAGTCGCCCGCAGGCTAGCCCCTTGTCCCCTCCTCTATGGTGCCGAGAGACGGAGTGTTCCACACTTCCAGTTAGGACTTACCCATTAGACTTGTGGTTGGTATGGAAGTGCTTTGCAACAGATCCCGCAGACCGGTCCTTATAGTGCCCCGGGTGTGACCAACCAATTTCCGAGCTTGCACCCGGAACCCACCATGCTTATAACTTAGCCAACTCCAACAGAGTCCAGAGACAAGAATATCGGGGAAATTCATATAACAGAATCCATCTATCTACGACTCATTCTTTTTATCTTATAGCGGTTGTGCCGGTACATTGGGCACTAGCTAATATAATATTTGTAGAGCGACAAGGAGTTAAGGCTCAATAAGCATGGCTTGGGTTTGCACACAAGGACGGGGATCTAGTAATTATAAGTGTAAGGCTTGATTATTGGACTAATGCAATATTAACCTATGAGTTATAGCGATAATTTATTAAAACATGGGCTCAATATGATCAACTGTTTCCATAGAGGTGGTCGATGACTTGCCTTGATCCACGAATGGTGAAGGTGGAACCTCGGGAAAATATTTCGGCTCTTCGACGACAACGTAGTCTTCTCGATACGGAAAAGTAAATAAAACATTTAATAAACAATCCAAAACAAATCAACCATATCAACATACATGTTTTTGTTGGATTTAAGTAAAGAAGATAAAGTCTTAAATTTTAGGGAATTGTTACTTAAATATTTAAGATTGATTTCTAATGAGATTTCTGAATTTATGACTTGATGTAATTATTTTTCCTAGGGGTTTTTATTTCCCCTTTTTAGAGATGAAGCAAAAAGGTATACAATTAACCTTAATGTTTTATTGTAGTAAAAAAGAGTGAAATTAAGTTATTATGTCTTCTGAAGTTATTATATAAGTTTTTAGGATATTTTCATAAAGCGTTGACTTTTCATTAAATGAATTAATTAAATGTCCTAAAAGGGCTTTTGCAATATTATTTAATAGAATAAAGTGAGCAAAATGAATATTCTATTTTTATTGTATTACAAACAGTGAAAGGAGTCAATATATCATCTGAAATTAATATATAATTTTTTTAAGGGTTTTTCTGAATTACTTAAATGAAATAATAATTAAATCCTAAAGGGGGCTTTTCTTTATTTAATAAGATTATTATGTGCCAAATAAACATATTGTTTTTATTGCATAAAAGTGTAGATAATAAAAAGATAGATTTTAAAAAATTTGAATGGTCGAATTTGGAGCTAAATTGAAGGAGATATGAATTTTTGGGGAGAGTATATAAATGAAGTGTTTAACCAATTTCTTATATGATGTTTGTATTTATTGTAATAGTTATAAAAATATTAAAAATTCAAATAAAAAGCCTGGTGTATATTTTTAGCTTGAAGAATTTAATAAAAATTTCCAAACCCAAAATTTGAATTCTTTTTGAGATTCTTAATTCCTCGTTGTTTTAACCATTTTATTATTCATACACGTTCCATAGAATTTAAATTTTATTTTCTGCAATTTAAAATAAAATTTATAAAATCTCATAAAAATTTATTTTGTCTTGAGAAACTCAACATAAATTATTCATCTCAAATCCTGAGTTATATATCATGATTTGTATTTATTTTTCTCTTCTTAATTCAATATATAAAAATAGTTTTTTTAAAAAAAAGATTTTAACAAAATTTAAATACGTAGTTGAAATGAGATTTTGACCTAATAAATCGAGATAAATATTATTAATTTGATGATAAAGGATCAAGTAAAAATAACGAATAAATTAGATTAAATAGATTATCAAGGATTAAGGGACGATACGAGAATAACCCATTATATATATTATAATCAAAGCGGGATCATCCGGTTTTGATAATGATATTTTAGGATCAATATTAATTAATAGTTGAAACGTATCGATGAACAAGATGACATAGTGGAATAGAAACAATTATGATGCGATAATTAGACATGGAATAATTTAATTGATAGGAGCAAGTGAATCAAAAGAAAATGTGTTCTCACCGAGAGGGAACAAAAGACGATGATGTGGAGTATCGTTTTGGCGCTATACAACGGATGGCGCACGGGGCGTAGGACGGCATGACTGCGCAGCCGACGTGGATGGTTTTGGAGAGGGTGGCATAGGGAGGAGGAGAGGGTGGTGTGGGGAGAATGAGAGGGTGGCATGGTTTTTATAGGGGGAGAAGGGCTATGGGAAAAATGGAAAGAGGAGTGAGAAATGGAAAGAGGAGGGAGAAATAGAAAGAGAGATAAATGGAAAGAGAAAATAAGGAAAATAGAGGGAGAAGATGGAAAGAGGAAAAAAGGAAGGGGAATGGAGAAATGGAAGGAGGAGGGAAAAATAGAAAGGGAGAGAAATGGAAAGAGAAAGGAAGGAAAATAGAGTGAGAAGAAGGAAAGAGGAAAAAAGGAAGAGGAATGGAGAAATGGAAGGAGGGAGTGGAGGTGGCTGTGCGTGCAGCCAAGGGAGGTGCGCAGGAAGAAAAGAAAGCAAGGAGAGAGAAGGAAAGGAAAAAGAAGGAAAGAGAAAAAGGGAAAAAGGAAAGAAAAGAAAAGGAAAGGAGGAAAAAAATAGGAAAATATTTTTCTGAAAATTCAAAATTGAAATTTTAAGAAAAAGTTAAAAGTTTTTGGAAAGTTTGAAATTTAAAATAAATTTAGAAATCTTGGATTTTAAAGAAATAACGCGTGAATATTTTAACGAATAAACGACGGTTTGAAAAATCAATTAATTTTGTATTCGCGTCGAAATTAGAAATTTCCGAACATGAACACCAAAACAAGGTTTTTAATTTATTTTTGGGAATATAAAAATAATTTTTAAAGTGATTTTTAATGGGATTTAAACACGCAGTTAAAATGGGATTTTAATTTCGCGACTGAAAATAGAACGTTGATTCCTACGGATTTTTGATTGGGAAAAGATATAGATAGTCGGAAATGATGATTTAAATTATATTGGAAAGATAGTGATTCAATTATTATTTTTTTATTAAAGTTATTCATTGAAATATTATGGATTACTATTCTAGTTACAAAAATTCTTAATAAAAACCTAAATATATTTGAGGTGGGAGAAATTTATTAGAAATTTCTCTTGCCAAATTTTATTTGGTTTTATATTATTTTTAATTGAAATATCATATATTTTATTCACACAACATTTGTGTTGAAATATATTTTAATAATTAGTGTTAGAGTTTTGCGATAAAATGATATCGATTATATCTTAATTAATTCATTTGCACCAAAAATCCCGAAAAAATCCTGGGAAAATTACACTAGTCGCGATTTATTTTTAAATGAAATTTTTAAGCTCGCATTTTAGATTTCTTATTTATCGATTTATACTGAATCCTTTTCTTGAAATTCATTTATTAATTACTTTATTTTATTTTTAACGCCTGATAAAATTCAGGGCGTTACACTAACCGGTGAGGGAGACAGTTTGCCACCTAGCCGACCGAGTGAGGGCTGAGATCTGGGTAAATTTATGTTCTTACTATATTTGTCAATATTATTCACATTTAGATTACATAATGTTTTATTTACACCTATATGCAGTACTTTTATAGATGTGATGAGAGGTATGCGGATCGGGCTACCAATATTATCAATAGAGCCACCAGGAAGCTTGTCATTGACATGCATTATGAGGCTCGTATTCAAATCGTGATCGACTACCACGCTTAGCAACTTAGACAGAAGATCGAGAAAAAGGATGCCCAAACCAAATATCTGACACGTGAGCAATATATGATGGTAAGTACATTATTATTTATATTTAAATACTTAATATTTTTTCTTTATAAATTTCAAATGTATATGTAGGTCCCTCCACAATGGTGTGCCACTCATCTTGAATGCTGGGGGCAAATTATTGATAAGTGGTGTTCTCCCGAGTACCATGCTAGCGGCACCACACCATCAAGACTCACTGAACCTCGACTAATACCATGCGAGATGGGTATGAACTTACTTATTTTCTTTTTTTCGCTTAATTGCACAGTATAGCTCTAACTGTTTTGTTGTTGCAGTCAATGGCCAACATGGGTCAAGAATGCTCCCAAGTCATGACATTTGCTCTGGCTCACAAAGAGAAGGCGGTTCAAGACAATACTTGTAATCCAGATGACCCCGCTGAGTCATATACCAACCAAAATGCATATCAACGCCTCCAAGATTACACGGCGATGGCGAGAGAAGTGCATGGTGTTGATTATGACCCATCCACACATATCATCGATGGAGAGGTGGTCATGAGGGCTGGAGGAGGCAAGAGACATGGCCGCTATTTGATAGGAGATGACGCCATTGATACTACTAGTACCCCCACTCTATCTCAGGTGAGAGCTCGGAGCTCGATCTCCGGTCCAAGTATAAGCCCTCACAACATACATCATTGGGTCTATTTAGCGAGCTCCAGTTTAGTTCAGTTTCATTAATCATTAAACATTTCTAATTTTTTGTTTTGGAATGCTAATGACTTTGCATTAATGGTTTGTCGGCCCGACTGGATGAACAAGAAAGACAAAGGGCCGAGTGGCAATCCTAGATGCAGGCCCAGATGCAGGCTTAGGTGTAGGCCCAGATGCAACAATCTTTTGCGCAGATGGGTGTGTCTTTTTTAGGTTAGATGGGTCGGCCTCAGTCACCATAGGCACCCTTACCTGCACTTCCTCAACCTAAACCATATCTGCACACTCCACAGAGTGGCAATGTGAGTTTCTAATTCACATTTATTGTTATTGTTATATACAATTGTGCTAACTATATTATTTTTTTCGTAGGTTCAATCATCAGTATCAGGATCGAACACACAACCATCTTCGCACACTACACAGAGCGACAATGTGAATTCTGAGTGTTGAAGTGAACTAATTATGTGAATTGTGAATGGTGAAGTGAACTGTTAATGTGAACTGTGATTTGAGATGTGAATTGTAAAAAATTTGTGATGAAATATGAACTTATGATTCGAAATGTGAGTTGCGAATGAAATTTGTGATAAAATGTGATTTTTGTGAGAAATTTGTGATGAAATGTGAATTTGTGATAAAATTTGAATATATAAATGTTTGGGAATGTAGAAATGTTTTGGGAATGCATTAAATTTGTGAAAAAAAATAACCTATTTGCTGAGTGTAACACTCGGCAAAGAGCCCTAAAACGCGTCACGTGGCACGATTCAGTGCGTTCTGGGGACTTTCCTGAGTGCTATTTTACTTTGTCTAGTGCCATACGTGGCACTCGGCGAAGCCACGAGGCCATGCGTGGCTTCGCCGAGTGCCACGTAGGACACTCGGCAAAAGGCCGTCATCACCCTCCGGTCATTAGACGGCTAATATTTTCGAGTGCTGTGTCGGGCACTTGGCGAAGCCGACGAGACACTCGGTGAAGGCTTCGCCGAGTGCCCGATATAAAACACTCGGTGAAGCACCTCTCCGCCGACAATCTAGTCATCATGTGGGGTTCGCCGAGTGTGGCACTCGACGAAGCCTTCGCCCAGTGGAAAAAAGACTTCGCCAAGTGCCGCAATTGTCTCATAGTGTTAGAGCTTAAAATTTTAAAATATTAATTTTTTTCTTTTATTATTATTTTTAACTTTAGATATTTTTTAAGAATTTAGATATTATTAAATGTTGGTCACTAATTTTCTTTAAAAATCATGTGTTAAACAAGAATACAAGAGGTAAGTCACACATTCTTGAACGTTAGAAGAGTCGGATCTGCTACAAATTTAATTTTTGTCACATCAGATATTTAATACCCAAAATAATATATAAACATCTAATGTGATGGGATTAAACTTTTTTACACTGAACCAAACATATACATGAGATTTTCGGATCCAATTATCACGGATGCTTACTTGGCTAGCAATAGTTTGGTTATAGCCTTGAACCTGCTCCTGACACTGCGGCTTCTTTTTCTCCTGTAACCTTGGAGGAGGGGGTAGAGAGAGGATGGAGGCGTGTGATTCGAGAGAATAGGGAGCAAAGTGGAGCGAGGGTTTGGGCGGCAAATCAGCCGAGCGAGAGAAACAAGATTCCTTCGACGACGATCCATATCTCTCTCTCTGTCTCTCTGGATCTCCTGCTCCCGAGTCTCCCGGGCCTGCCACCATACCACTCACCGCTCACTCCCACACTCTTCTCGCCCCCTCCACACCTATATATACCCCGCTCATGCGCCTCGATCGCCCGGCCACTGCGGCGAGCTCCTCGATCGATTCGGTAGCCTGCAAGAACCGTGCTTGCATGGATGCGCCGCCGTGATCGATCTCCTAATTGATCCTCCGCGCGTTTCGCTTCTTTGATCATCATCAAGAACCACGCCGTCGATCAATCGTTGTCGAGGGAGCAGGCTGTGATCAAGGACCACCCCGCCGATCGAGCTCTGTGATGCGCGGTTGATTTGGGGAGGAAAGATGGTGCAGGAGCACGGCAGTTGTAATCACTTGCAGCAGCAGCTGGCTAAGTACGGCGGCGGTGCTGCCGGCACCGGCGTGGCGCGGGCGTCGAGGAAGAACAAGCCCAAGAAGGTCCCGCAGCGCGGCCTCGGCGTGGCGCAGCTGGAAAAGCTCCGCATCGAGGAGCAGAAGAAGTTGGAGGGAGGCGGAGAAACTGGGTTGTCCTCCCACGCGCTCCACGGTCGCGGCGGTCTCGACCACCTCCCCCCGCCGCCGCCGCCGCTGCCGCTGAGCGCGCTGCATTCAAGGCCGGTCGCGGACGGCGGCGCGCAGTGCAGCTTCCCGCCGCAGCTATGGAATCCAGTGGATCCAATGAAACACCCGTACAAGAGAAGCTTGTGCCCGCAACCTCCACCCCCAACGGTACGTGCCCTGTCTCTCGTCGTTTCACGGCGGCGAAGCGTATCGGTGCGCCGCCGGCGTGACGAATGCATCAGGTTTCAAACCCGTGCAAATATTTGGCTGATCAGGTGTGCCCGGGCCTGTCACTTACGGCATCGTCGCGCCACCCAATGGAGCCCCCTTCAAACCAAATGTATAGCATCAGGAACAGGGCCGCGGCAGGAGCGACAATGTCGCCAGCTGCGTCGGCAGAGGATGAGAGGGTATGTCTCATGCCTCGCTGTGCGGTGAGGGGTTGCTTTGTGATGTTTGCTAAATGTGGGCTTGGTTAGAGTTTTGCAGGAAATGGCCGGCATGGATAAGTCCTGGCCCTTCATGTTCGAAGGCATGCCCTTCTTCAGGACGACGAGCAGAGCCCCTCCTCCGCTGGCGACTTTCGCTGCCAAGACGACGACCGGCGAACCGGCCGGTTTGGCCGACATTGGTCCTGACCTGAGCAGATACGAGTTCAGAACAACGAATTATTTCAGGTAGATTTGCAAATTTTGATTCACCTTTTGATTCTGTTATTCTTTTCCGAGTAATAACTTATATTCATTCATAAAATTTAATCTTTGCTCGGTTTGCTCTCGCTGTGGTGGAGTTGTAATTGAATCTTTTTCTCTTGCTGTGCTAGACGTCGAGTTGTTCTTATCTCCTGTAGTTGCTAGTTGGTATTGAGCAAAAATATGTCACATTTATTTGTGAGTAATTAAACTCTGCTCTGTTTTCGGATCCGGCGCCTCGGCATCACATCGGATAGCACTGCTGTCTGTAGCTACAGTATTATGAGTTTACAATAATATAATATCCCGAAACAGTGCTCCGAGTTTGATACCGTACCCAAATTTACTGTTCATCCAAAATGTACTATATTGGTTTACTGTATTACTCTGTTCTAGACAGTTCATTTCTGATCTAACGGAAGTGGCATGTAGTGCATTCACGTTAGTGTTCACGCTGCAGTAGCTGCATGCCCCTGCAGATGATCCCAATCGCCCTGTTTCAGCTCTGAAATGAAAATGTAACTTGTTCTCTTGTCAAATTTTATCCGTTTTATCTGCCTTATTCTAAACATGAGTTTTCTGTGTTCCAACGACACAATAGCAAAAAGCAAGACCAAACGAATGAACTCCCACCTTGTTTTCCCTGAAGAAAAGGAGCGAATTCGGATGCATTTTTCTTGACATCGGTCCACTATTTTCATGGATAATCCCCGTTTTCGACAAGTGTTTTCATGGATCTGATTTTACTTTGCTGTGTGACGTGCAGTGCCTCTGCAAATTATTCAAACTGGACATCTGACTTTGCTCACTGTAAGAGCAGCATGGAGAACGGCCGTTCCAGTGACCCTGCCTTTCTCCCCTTGAGCTCACAAGCTCGACACCTCATCAAGCAGCCTCATGTGATGCCATCAAGCAGCGACTTCAGTGCCATGGCATCTCAGGCATGTGAATGATGCTCTCTCTACCATACTCTGAAACCTGTAATGTGTGACTTGGCTGTGAAAATGTTGGTGGACTAACTGATGAATCTGAATATCAGGGAAGCAGCATTTCGTCGTCGTCGTCGCAGCCATTCTACAGCTTCATGCCAGTTGGCCCAGTTCGCTGCGAGAGGGCCTTGAGCGAGTGCAAGACCGACGTTTCTGAAGGAGTCGACTTGGAGCTGAAGCTGGGAAATTGCTGATCTGAACTTGTCCCTGTTTCTTATAAAAATCTGCAATGAGCTTTACCCAATTACCCTGGCGTGCGAAAAAAAGTAGTAGTGTTAGTCAGTAAGATCAGATGTATCATCAGTTTCTTTTAGAAGATCTCTTGCCTCATAATAAACATCTCCTGATGGCTACTTTGTCAGCCCGTTAATTTCTAGCAAAACATTCTGTCGAGAATCGGATAGAATAGGCTGATCCAAAATAAATTTCAGAGAGTTGTGGATAAAGTTTCCTCATTCTTTCATAGTTCATTATAGAAAGTGGGGCTATAGAGTTTAGGTCAAAATAAACATAGTTAAGGTAGGTATCCAATAAATATTTATCTATCCTAATTTTAGGGTATATTCTGAAGCCCTTTGCTTATAAAAATCAAAAAAGAGTAACGAAAGGAGGAAAAAATCTTCCTATTCCCAGAGTGTGCATAATGGAAACATCAAGCATTTATTTTTATATGGCAGTAGAAACTCAACAGAAAAAAGGTGTGAGATGAATACATCACGTAGTATTGAAGCAGCAACAGTTTCAGCAAAAAAAAGGAGAGCGTTGGATGGGCAATACAACTAACCTGTGGGGTCTGTTTTTCACAGATCTAGCAAACAGCACACGGTGACTCAACAGCAGAGAGATGAGGATTGTACCAATTGGAAATGCAAAAGGTTTCCGTAGATGTAATCTGCCGATGCAATACATGTCGACTTCCTATAGAAATGGCAAAGTTTATGTAGAGTTTTTCAACTGCCTAGGAAGCCGATTCCAGAATCAAGCTTGTTGGTTTCATGCCGTAACTCTCAATCTATAGTCTTATTCTCTGTTCATCATTAGAATAAACTTGACGAAAAACCGAGGTTGCTACGCCCAAATGATACCTTAGGATAGGGACAACGTACGATGCACAGCGTGAAGTCTAGACATATGATATTACAGTGAGACAAATTTACAACAAGATCAAACTGTAACAATAGTAGCGTCCAAAACCAGGAGTTCAAAAGCTTTGTTTATGACCAGCCGAAGATGAAGTCGAGGATGTAGACAACAACCAGCGAAAGTGGGTACAGCATGTACGCCACTAGACAGGTCCAGAGCGGGAATGTGGTTCTGAAGCTTGTAAAGAGCGCCATGATGACACAGACGAGCAGAATGACGAGCACCTCTGACGAGAAGTCCCAAGTCAGGTTCCTGACGTAGATGAGCGCTAAGAACACGCCCAAGCATAGTGTGTTGTTCATAGTCACACCACCATATACCTGCAATTGAAGAATCAAACACTTGGAATCAAACATTTCTTTCTGTAAAAATAAATTAAAACTAGAGATGGTTTTGGAAGCTAAAGAGAGCCACTCCTCCGTCCTTCACTCCTTCCAGTGTTGTACCTCGGAGAATGTAAGGGAACAGGTCCGTTGCTTCTTCCTGCTAGCGAAGATAATTGCAGACACGGCCTCGCTGGAGTTGGTCGCCAGCGGGAGGGCGATGAACGAAATAAAGAAGGATGGGATGTGCGTGGCGTTGGAGAAGTTGTGGACAGCATCAACAAGCGGGTCGGCGAAAGCAGCAGCAATGGCTGTGCCCAGAAGCAGGAGTCCCACGGCTTTGGCGATGCACCAACCAGGATTCTCGACGCTCTCCACTGCCTCATCTGATCTGTCCACCAGCAGGTCATGCTCCTGCCTTGTTCTCTGCAGAATTCAGACAATTTTTCAGAACGTAAATCTCTTCACATTGAGTTACATTTCTATATCTTAATATTTTGTGTATTTCCTAAGTTATGCCCTTTTGTTAGTGTAAAATAGTAAATCTTCAAAAAAAAACTTTTTAAACTATTGTGTACTGTGCAAATTCTTCTTACTGAAGGCAACAGAGGAAGAGAAATACCGCATGGTAGTCACTGATGAACTTATTAGAGTAGGCACCACTAGCCGGCAAAGTCCGCTTGGCCTCGTTAAGCCACTTCTTCATCCCCTCGATAAACTCTGCATCCTCAACGTAATTATTTCCTGACGTGTCAAAGTCATCCATGATCTTGTTAACAGCATCATCCTTATCGAAGTCAATCTCCTCAAAGTTGATACCAATGATAAGCGCATGAAGCTCAGCTCGAGATAGGGCTTTGTCACCATCTATGTCAATCTTGGTGAACAACCTGCATATGAGGATCAACAAGGTTCATATCATGTTCAGGAAAGTTCTGTTAGTATATCAAAATCATCAAGATGTTAGATGTCAAAGCACCATACTTTTTTATGACGCTTTCATTTGGTGTGCCATCGTTGTTAAGCAGCCGACCAAGTGCTTCCATTTGGGCATGCCTTAGGATCCCAGAGATCACATGCTTGTGCTTTGCATATGCAAGTTTCCTCCTCTGAATCCATGGCTGGAAAACCTGATGCAAAATGCATGAATCTAACAGTCATAATCTACTAACCTAGATACTAGTCGGATCTGAAAACTCTGCCATTGTTCCAGGAAGCTCAAGTCTCATTGAACATGCTCACCTGATAAAGGCAATAAGAGAGCACAAGCAAGAACGATACAATAAGTGCCAGCAAGACAGCTAGACGCTGTCCGTGGTGGGTCTTCAACATTTTCGGGAACTGAGCAATGATAAAGGGAAGAACAGATATTCCCATAATCCGTGCTGCATAGCTGGTTTGGATATCAGTTGAAATACCAGTGCCTGCAAAAGAAATTGCGTGCATCATACATTCAATAGCTATTACTACCAGTAGGTCAAAGCAGTACAAGGGCAAGCTGAACACAGTATTGAGGATTAGTAGCATTAGGCTTGTAAGTTTGACATGCTAACTAAATTGCCAAATTGAATGCATTCTTACATAGAAGCAGATATAGCTGAGTATTTGAATCATTATATGGAGATGTTAGATCTGTGTAATCATATTAAACATTACTAAACATGCAGCATATTTGAGATATATACTGAAATTCCACTACTCTACTTTAGGATATAGATGTTTCAGGATCCTGCCAGAAAGACTAACATTAATAGCAACATTAAATATGAGAAAACTTACCAGTCAAGCTGAAGCCCTTATTGTCTTGTAAATCAACTGCAACACCATTTGGCCCAATGTCACACTTGCCAACAATGACACAGGTTCCCCACAGCAGGGTGAGAAGAAAGACAGTCGAACCAGCAAGCAGCCCCATTCCAATCAGGACTTGGCTTTGTGCAGTCTCTTTACTCCCAGAAAGACCAGACACTGTTAATGTGACAGAACAAAGAGATCAGAACTCCCATTGGACGTGTACATGAAGGCAAATGAAGCACAGAGATAGATATTCAGAGAAGTAAAACGTGAATAGCTTCATGATTGTAGCATATGGACCAGGAGAGAGATATTTTGAGAAATATTGTGATACGGAAAATATCAAAATTTGCATTATACCAAATATAAAATCGATGGCCAAAATTAACTAACTGGTTTCTTTTGTAAGTGGTGTGCTCTGAACTCTGATATTTTCACGTGACAAAGGTTGGGCACCGGTGTTGAAAGGAAGACAACCGAAAAACCTACCGTAGTCTCTACTTTGTAAATATACTTCTATATATGAACTTTGGATGTGAAGTTTAATATACTTCTATATATGAACTTTGGATGTGAAGTTTAATGAGTAAAATATCAAATATGTGGCCTATTAATTTCCACTGAGTACACAACATCGTATTTGTTATGTAGAAGATTACAAAATGCGTGCAACATTGTAAAAGTATATATCAAAGCAAGTAGATCCCATCTAATAATTAAATATATGCAGCTCACAAAGAAATGCACAAAAAGTCAATTGTGCAAGAACATAATAAGCGAAAGTAAGAAAAAATGAGAAATGTCAAAATGCCAGTGACAAGCAGTGGTGGAACTTTAGCAAGCCAACTTATCTGACACATGTCAGAAAAAAGTAGAGATCATCAGACTTAATTCCTGGAACAACCAGAAGATTATTCAAAAGGCATATTGTAAAGAGAATAAAGTTGCTTGCGTACTTTTAGCAAAATGGTACAATTTATATCCAATGTCCAATTTTTTGTCTATATTGACTAGCTGGTGAGAGCAATATAATGTCTCGAGCATACTGGTTTGTATGAGATTACCAGCTCAATCGCTACATCCATGATCTGGCTATCTAGGCTTAGACTCGACAAGATTGATATCTCTTAATTCGATACCTTAAGAATCACCTTGACTTTATTACCTTATATATGTAGAAGACAACGTTTTGGATGATCGAGTAAACCTGGTTAAGATATACCTAAATTAAAGAAAATAACTTATTTATCTTAGATTGGGTAATATACGGGAGTATATTTCCTACCAAATACTAACATTTTGCAACCGATATACTGTGAGGAACACCATGGAATACGCGAGTGTTGTAGACCTGAGGATTCGTTTCCCTGACACATACTTTACGGGAGCTTACACTCTGTTAGTCGCAAGGCAAACAGATACTTCAGATCTGAATCAAACCAAGAAGAGAAAATACCAAAGTTTACCGGAAAAGTGTTTCCTACGTTTCTACTCTTCATGAAACGCTGAATTTTACCAGTGCTAATTCTAAGGTAAATTCTGAATGTTCAGGGTTAAAAAACATTAAAAAAAAGTTGTCCTACAGTGACAAATAAGTAAGATTGAAGAAGTACTAAACCTTGAAAACTTCAGTCAGGCGAGTAGGCAACCGACCGAATACTTCTCAGTTCATCAAAGAACAAATGAGTTTAACGAAGCAAGCAAGTGAAGGCAAGCTTACCGAGCACGAGGAGCGCGTCGGGGAGAGCGCCAAGGATGGGGAGGAGGAGGCCACCGACGAGGCCAGGACCCATGATTTCGAGCAGCAGCTCACTGCCGGCCGACAGGAAGGTGGCGGCCTTGAACATCAGGAACCCATAGGAGAGCACCAGGAATAGGTTCCCTAGCACGGTGGTGGTGCAGGGAAGGAATCCGTACGACTGCTCGCATTTCTCCTCCACGGCGGCCACCGAGGCGGAATTGGAGAGGCGTATCACGGGGTTGGAGAGGAGGAAGGTGGCCGGCAAGGCGGGCGATCCGTCGGATATGAGACGGCCGTACGCCGCGGCAGCCAAGAGGGACAGGAGGAGCGGGACGAGAGGGAAGGAGCGGCGCGGCCGGCGAGTCGCCATCGCCATTGCGAGAAGGAGGCGATCTGGCGATGGGCTTCTCAGGGCTACTGATGAAGAGTGGGTGCGCATAGCATTATATGCTGGCTGAGAAATATTTGGTATATTTGTTGGGGTATCTTGTGCACATCGGCTAGCCGTATACATGGTGCACATGTGAGATCTTTACTTTCAATCTATAATCTAATGGACAACAGCTTCACTGGGGTTATCGCAAATGTAGCAAGAAATGGAATGGGGGAAGTGGGAGGTATTTTCTGCTAAATGATCTGGTGGAGCTTCTGTCCGTTGAATTACAGATTGAAGGTGAAAATCTCACATGTGCACCATATGCACGATCAGTCGATGTGCACAGGATACTTCTCCATATTTGTTTCCTCCGTTGAAATTTATTTTATGTTTGCTTTTTCTGCAATAACGGCTGGATTGGAAGAGGCTCTTCGGCTGATTCGTTGTTAGTCATATTTTGTCATAATTTATTATTTTAAAGTTAGACAAGTTACACTAATTTAATAAGTGTTTAATTATAGTCACTGCATCTAACAAATTGGGTTGCACATGTCAATAATTTAAAAAATGTGACAAAATTTTCTTATATTCGTTAAGATGTGGCAAACAATTTAAAAATATCAACTTGTATAGTGTAGTAACTTTTATTAATAAATGATAGCAAATTGTAGCTACCAAATAACCCCTAAATACAATAATCTGTGCACTTTGGTAAAATGACGAACATGCTTTACTTACCTAAATGTTATACTACCCTAGCTAAAAAAAGTTATACTTTCTCCTTCCCGAGCAAAATGCTACGTCATTTTTTTGGTGCTGTTTAATTTTATTTGAAATTTACAAATCGCACACTTTCAGCCCACGTCACACTTAGCACTATCACATAAATCATTGTTGCAGAAACAAACGTCAGTGTCGGGATAAAAATGACTATCAATGACGAGTTCTGAAATTGGCAATGACAACAAGTATCAGTATCGGTTCGTGACATAAATCGGTATTGATACAACGCATGAGTGTTGATTCAATAATATAACCGGTATGAATACCTATTATTGGCGCCTATTTAGATCATGAATTGTGTATTTCACGTTGTTATATATATATATTATGCTATATTAATTATATTCAAATACACATATATGTTAACTTTATTTGCATGTCATACATCATATTATGCGGATAGTCTCAAAATAAATCAATATGATAGATATTAATTTAAAATGTCAGAATATATTTATAGCACATACATAATATAGAGATGCATAATACAAATTACAACAAATACACAACAACCTCCGGTGCACCATTGTTGATATGGAAATGTTTGGCTCACAGAAATTGATCAAAACTAGTCGTCGGGTAGCATTGTCCATATGTTGATTTATGCATTGCAACTGGAGCTATTGTGCTTTCTGCTGCTGTCACTTAGATCTACGAGGTCTGGTATACGTGAGTGAAGCATCTAGACCCCATGTGGTTTTTGTAATTAATGACAAATGTGATTTATGTACTAATTATTCTTTGTAAGTGTATTTGAGATAAGCTACGTCCACAAACATGAAGTGCAAAGGATGAAGCATCCTGTTTAAAATGTTGATGGCAAAGAAAAGGTTAAAATGAAGGTAAAAGAGGCTAGTTTAGGTTTGATCAAGGAGATGAGACGATCAAACAGGCTAGATTATTATTTTTGTCTTTGCCTTACTATTAAGAGGGGTTGCAAACTACTAAATTTGATTTTATGCCACTTAGAATTTGCATTCATATAGAATAGTGTTTTCTATTCTTTAAGTACTTGGATTGTCGGTTAGACCAAAGTTGTCAATTCGATCAGACAAAGCAGTTTTGGTTTGACCTTTATTTTTGCTGGTCTAACCGAAGTGGATACATAGAGGAATTTTTGGTTCCAGGGTTGCATTTTGGCTATCTCTTTTTGGGCGGTCAAACTGACGTGATTAGTTCGATCCGACCAACAGAGTTCGGTCTAACCGACAGAGTTCGGTCTGACTGTTAATTTTTCTGATCTGTCCGAAGTGGATACAGAGATGATTTTTGGGATGTCCATGTTTCTGAGGCTAAGTCCCCCACGAGCGGTCTAACTAGGCTTTAGGCTAGTCTGGCCGAAGCTATAACGTCGGTGTTGGAACAATTGCGTTAGTTCCAGCAGGTTTTTCTATGGTGGAGTGTGATGCGGAGAATGAACCTCGAAGGGTTCTGACAGAGGGAGAAAAAGGTTTATACTGGTTCGGGCCTCTCCTAGGAGATAATAGCCCTACGTCCAGTTGTGGTGGATTTGGCATGGTATGCCCTAGTACGGAGCAATAATTCCAGGGTCTCTTGGCCCCCTGGAGCGCGTTCCTGTTACAAGGGCTTGGCCCTGCTTTTATAGGCACGCAGGCCTTAAGGAAAAGACCAAAATGCCCTCTACAAGCCCTTAGGCTCATAGGGGTAGACAGGGAAAGAGAGCTAGCTACTGTACAAAGGTACTTTACAGCTTTACAGCTTTACAAGCGTGTCAGTCTGCGCCAGGCTTTGACCAGCTAAACGACATACCAGGGGCGGAGGGGCCCCCGGTATGGCCCATACTTAGATATTTCTTGAGCTTCGAAGTAGGGGCCGGAGCCCTTCTGGTAGAGGCTGCGAAGAGGGCTTCGAAGTGCTCCCCGAAGGGGGGCTTCGAAGCATGCTCCGAACGAGGCTCCGAGCAAGGCTCCGAACAGGGCTCCGAACAAGGCTCCGAACTGGGGTCTCGGAGCCTTGACCTCGAACTGGGCTCCGAACTGGGGTCTCGGAGCCTCGGCTTCGAACAGTCTTGATAGGGTCCGAAGGCTGGCTTGTGGAGCCCCGGAAGGGGGGGTTCGAGGGCTAACTCCGGACACGGTCCGAAGGTTAACGGCTCGTCTAGGCTCCGAAGCCCGCGGACCTCATCTCCCACTTTGCAGGTCGCTCCAAGTTAGCGAAGCAGGCGGTGCCTTATCGAAGGCAGAGAAGTCTAAGGCTTCGTCGCCTGCTAAGGCCGTCCGCGAAGGTAAAGACAAAGAACTCTGAAGGAACTCTGTCTTCACAGCGGCTAGCAAATCCTGAGCTACTTCGGAGATGGCTTCACCGTCGGGCCCCCTCGGAAGCTTAAACCGAGGGAGACCTTCGGACCTAGCTACTTCGAGGACCGCCCACAACTGTCGAGTTCTTCGGAGTCCTCGAGCACTTCGAGGTCTACACTCGGAGGCTGAGCCTGGGCAGGTATAAAAAGACCCCCGCATTCATATTAATAAGCTGATAAGAGTTTTTACAAGCCTGCAGCTAAGTATTACAAAAGGCCTAAGGAGATCTACACCTTCAGAGGTGGAGGTGTCGAAGTCGAGGGCTGGTCAAGCACAGCAGGTGCTTTGGATCGGCGGTGTCGAAGGGCCTTCTGGAGGTCGAGGACTGCTTCGCAGCCTTGCTCCTTCCAGGGTTCCTGCAGCCGCCGCCAGGCTCTGCAGACATCAGTCGGAGGCATCACCAAGTGCTGGCCCCCGAAGACCACGGGAGTCACGGAGGTTGCTGCCTGAAGGTGGTTGCACCCCGCTTCATGAAGCATGTGCAACACCCCTTGGCCCGCGACTCGGCCGGCCATGAGGGTGAAGCCCTTCAGCGATTGCTCCGCCGTCGAAGCCACCGTCTTCAAGAAATCAACGCGGTCCCCAATTGGGTCCTGATCGCCGAAGTCCGGAGCCCGGCACTCGGTCCCTATTTGCTCAAGGACGTCGGTCAGGCTCTGGGTGGCTTCGCCAAGATTGTCCACGACGAAGTCTTCAAGCTTCTGAGCCCGTCGATGGAGGGAAGCGTTCTCCTTCGCCTGCCGGGCCTCGGCATCCTTCGAAGCCTTGAGCTCCGTGCGGAGTCTATCCATCTCCGAAGCCAAAGCTTCCTTAGCCTTGTCGGCTTCAGCCTTCGCCGCCTCTGCCGCGCCAGCCGAAGCCTCGGTCCGCCTTCGTTTCTCGGCTTCCATCGAGACTTCGCGGCGAAGGGCCTCCTTCTCCTCTGCGAGGCGCTCCATCCGCCTGTCCACAGAAGTCGAAGCTGCCGCGTTCAGTGCGAAGGCCTGCAGGAAGTCAAGAAATCACAAGTGTTAACCAAAGGCTAAAGCACTGGTTCGAAGGCTGCAAGGGGCTTCGCTCACCCGTATGAGGACTTCGTTCGCACTGAAGAAGAGATCCGTGGGGTTCAAGTGGCTAAGTTGGGCCACCAAGTCCCCCGCCTCCGCAGAAGCACAAGCCTCGCGGAAGCCGCTGATCGCCGCCTCCGTCACGCCCCCCTCGGCTTGAAGGGGTGAACCACTGCCACGGTCGCCTGCGCGGGCTTCGGCAAGGCGGGGCTCAAGCCCACCACGTCGACATCCTCATCGCTTCGACGGTCCTCGCAGCCTCCGCTGCCTCTGTCTTCGGACGAAGAGCTTTCGGACCCCGAATCACTGTCGCTGCCGCTGCTACTGCCGCTGCTGCTCGAAGCCTCGGTTGGCTTCGCGTCGGTGAGCTTCGATCCGGCTTCGCCTGCCGGCTCCGCCCCGGTGGGCCTCGCATCGGCTTCATCCTCTACAGAAAATCTAAGTCAAGATCCGCATATTTAAGAAAGCATGGTTAAAGAGTTTACCTTCGTCAGAGATCTCTTCGAAGGAAGGAGGGGCTAGGTGTGCCCTCCAATACCTTCGCTGCGAAGCTGGCGCGTCAACCTCCGCGCCTGAAGTTGTTGCCACCAGGGCATCCGCAGCCTCCTTGGCGGCGGGAGTAAGCGCGTCGGCCTCCGCCGCCAGGGGCTTCGCTGCCTTCTTGGAGGTCGGAGTGATTGCGGGCTTCGCCGCAACTTCTCCCGAGCTAGGGACTTCGGCTGCGGGGACCTCCGGCCGAGGCCCCAAAGCGTCCGGCTCGTCGTCGTCCCCTCTCTTCCTCTTGGCTCCGGTCGACGAGGTAGTCAGGTGGGCGAAGTCCGGCAGAACAGGGAGCCCCTCGAGGTCGAGCGCGGTCCATACTCTGTTCCAGCGCTCCTAGGACCCCACCAGTGCGAGGCGCTGGGCCTGCTCCTCGGGGGTCGGGGTCCCAACTACTCGATCCGCCGCCGCGATGGCCTCCTCCGGGGTCCTCATGTTGAGGTCGGCTTCATGAAAGGTTTAAGTTAGAAGTGAAAATCTGCGAAGTATAAAGGGCGAAGAGGTTGCGGAGCCTTACAGAAGCGGTCGAAGGCCAACTCACTAAGTTCCCCTCGACCCGAAGCCTGGAAGAGCCCCTCCGGCCAGGAGCGTGCGAGGGGGCTGAGCCGGAGGGTGATGAACTCCTCCACGAGGTCCCTCATGCTCATCTTTGCCGCCACTCTCCGGAGTAGCGAGATCCGCGAGCGAAGGATGTCCTCACTGGTCTTCACCACCCCTTCGCGTCGGTACAAGATGTGGGCGTTGGTACTCCGAAGGGGGGAGTTCGCGTCGACGGAGGCGTAGAACCACTCCTGATCCCACTTCGAGTACCACTTATTGTTTACATCCCTCGCCGGGAAGGTGTCTTGGAACTCGTTCCGGAGCTGGAAGTTGGCACTGCCGAAGGCCAGCGCCCTCTTGACGCGGTCTGACCCCTCCCTCGGCTTCGGCTGGAAGTTGGCGTCGTGGAGGGCGACGAAGACGTCCGCACGGCCCTCGCAGCCCTCGGCCCTCATAGCCCATTCGAAGACAGCCAACCTCGCCACTGCGTTGGGCGAGAGTTGAGGAAGCTCGAGGTTGTAAGCCTTGAGGACTTCGCTCAGCATCCACACTGCTGGCAGCCCGAGGCCGGCTTCGAAGAAGGCCTCGAACACCACCACTTCGTCAGCCCGAGGCCTTGGCACAGCCTCCGACTTCTCCGGGACCCGAAGCTGGATCTTCGCTGCGATCCTCCCTTCGTAGGCCCTCTGGACCGACTCCTCCGTGGAGATCGAAGCCCTCATCTCCAAGGTCTGCTCGAACTTGTCGGAGGGCGTCTGAAGGTCCCTCGGCCCCAGCCGCCTAGGCGGAGGCTTCACCGCTGCAGCCTCTACCGCTTGCAGTTGGGCGGAGCTCGAGCTCGGGCCCAAAGCCAAGGACTTCGCCACGGCCTTCTTCGGCATCTCGGTGGAGCTTCGGCGCAAAGGGCTAAAGCTAGCGAAGGGCTAAAGCTAAGCGAAGGGTGCTCTACGAAGCTAGAAAGAAGAAGAGAGCGAAGGTTGTAAGGCAATGAGAAGGAAGCAAATGAGAGCGTGCCGAAGCTGCACGCGGTAAACCCCTATTTATAGGCGCGGTAAGAATTCCAACAGTCGTGGGCCGAACCCACCGCTGAGTGGGCCTCCAGCGAAGGTGAAGCGACCCAGCGCGGGGTAACGGTAACTTTCTAGCCGTTGCGGAGCCGTTTGGGCTCCCGAGGTCTTTCTGACAAACTAGCGCAGACATTTATTTCCTACAGTTTTCGAGGTCACCTTCGGTCCAAGCTCCGAAGGCATGTTTTATCCGAAGTTGTATTTTGCAGGTCATTTGTCCTAAGGGCACGCGCACCCCTTCGTCCCGAAGTCCTACACGCGAGGGGCTACTGTTGGGGGAATATATTTCCCCTGAATAGGGTCCAAATGACGTCAGCCTCCGACGGCCTCCGGCCCGGAGCCCAACACTGTCGAAGCCTGTATCCTCCTCCAGGTCTGTTCCCATGTCTCGAGGCTCGTCCCGGAGCCTGCTGGAGCGAAGCCTCCGGGCCCCATCGAAGACCTCCAGAGCGAGGTACTTCAAAGCCCTTCGGTGCAAAGCCCGCGGGATCCCCTGAAAGCCGCAAGGAGCCAAGCCTCGGGCTGGCCCCGAAGCCAGCCTCTGGGCCTGGTCCGAAGGTTAACCCTTGTGATTTCTTGACTTCCTGCAGGCCTTTGCACTGAACGCGGCAGCTTCGACTTCTGCGGACAGGCGGATGGAGCGCCTCGTAGAGGAGAAGGAGGCCCTTCGCCGCGAAGTCTCGGTGGAAGCCGAGAAACGAAGGCGGGCCGAGGCTTCGGCTGGCGCGGCAGAGGCGGCGAAGGCTGAAGCCGACAAGGCTAAGGAAGCTTTGGCTTCGGAGATGGATAGACTCCGCGCGGAGCTCAAGGCTTCGAAGGATTCCGAGGCCTGGCAGGCGAAGGAGAACGCTTCCCTCCATCGACGGGCTCAGAAGCTTGAAGACTTCGTCGTGGACAATCTTGGCGAAGCCACCCAGAGCCTGACCGACGTCCTTGAGCAAATAGGGACCGAGTGTCGGGCTCCGGACTTCGGCGATCAGGACCCAATTGGGGACCGCGTTGATTTCTTGAAGACGGTGGCTTCGACGGCAGAGCAATCACTGAAGGGCTTCGCCCTCATGGCCGGCCGAGTCGCAGGCCAAGGGGTGTTGCACATGCTTCATGAAGCGGGGTGCAACCACCTTCAAGCAGCAACCTCCGTGACTCCGGTGGTCTTCGGGGGCCAGCACTTGGTGACACCTCCGGCTGATGTCCGCAAAGCCTGGCGGCGGCTGCAGGAACCCTGGAAGGAGCAAGGCTGCGAAGCAGTCCTCGACCTCCAGAAGGCCCTTCGACACCGCCGATCCAAAGCACCTGTTGTGCTTGACCAGCCCTCGACTTCGACACCTCTGCCTCCGAAGGTGTAGATCTCCTTAGGCCTTTTGTAATACTTAGCTGCAGGCTTGTAAAAACTCTTATCAGCTTATTAATATGAATGCGGGGGTCTTTTTATACCTGCCCAGGCTCAGCCTCCGAGTGTAGACCTCGAAGTGCTCGAGGACTCCGAAGAACTTTGACAGTTGTGGGCGGTCCTCGAAGTATCTAGGTCCGAAGGTCTCCCTCGGTTTAAGCTTCTGAGGGGGCCCGACGGTGAAGCCATCTCCGAAGTAGCTTAGGATTTGCTAGCCGCTGTGAAGACGGAGTTCCTTCAGAGTTCTTTGTCTTTACCTTCGCGGACGGCCTTAGCAGGCGACGAAGCCTTAGACTTCTCTGCCTTCGATAAGGCACCGCCTGCTTCGCTAACTTGGAGCGACCTGCAAAGTGGGAGACAAGGTCCGCGGGCTTCGGAGCCTGGACGAGCCGGACGTGGGGGATCGGGCTCCGACGAGGCTTCGTCCAGCCGAGGGGGCCCTGGCCGAAAGAGAGGCAAGCGAGGGTTGGGGCCTCGCACACGATTCTTCTTAGGCTTAGACACAGACTACTTGTAGTTTGCTCTTGAAGTATATCTGTAACACACTTCTCAATTGTCATTCAATGAATGAATTATATTTGCATACTTCGTCTGTATGCTTCGCATTGTTTGGCTTCGAACGTTTTAGCTTGTCACGCTCGTACTGCGTATTACATTCACACACCTCGCATACATGCTTCCCCCTTGCTCGTGGCAGCTAGGGACTTAGCCGTTGCTGGTGCGGGCAAAAAATAACAGATGCGAATGGTGCGCCCTTCGGCGGCTTCGACGTATGAAATTTTATTTGAGCGAAGGAGAACGCTTTAATTTGGTGCGAAGCAGGGCTTGGCAGCTCGGAATTTCATTGAGCTAAGGCCTCTTTTGGGCTTTGAACGAGCTAACTTGGTGCGAAGCAAGGCTTCAGCATAACCAAATTGAGCGAAGCATGCTTCGGCATGCTGGGATTTGGATGCTGTGCGTGAGCGACGCTCTGAAACGCACTTAGATTTTTTAGCGAAGTATGACTTCGACAGGCTTTAATCTTTAGCTTAGATCACGTCACACGAAGCGAGGCTTCAGTGCGTGCTTAGATAGCGAAGCAAGGCTTCTGGAGCTTGGTCCTGTAGTGAAAAGGATATTTGGTGTGGATTCACCGAACCTGAGATAGTTGAGCCACCTTCGACTCTGAGCCACCTTCGACTCTGGGCCACCTTCGACCCTGGGATGCTTCGGGTGCGGAACCCGGAATCCCGGACTTGCCGAGCCGTCGCCCGGAAGTCTCAAAGCCCACTGCTACGGGCCCGGAGGTGCTGTGTAGCCTTCGGAGGGGTGCTCCGGATTTTGTAAAGCGAAGCGAGGCTTCAGATTTTAAATAAGGCGAAGCAAGGCTTCGGGTTTTTGATAAGGCGAAGCAATGCTTCGAATTTTTCTCAGTAGGATGGGGCAGAAGTTTGCTTTAAAGGCGAAGCAGGGCTTCGAACTTCAAGGCGAAGCTGGGCTTCAAATATATATCAAGTGATCACGACATTGTACATCGAAGTAGTACTTCGGATAGTAGACATACCTCGCAAAGTAGTTGAAGGATGGCCTCGTAGCCCTTGGGGCTTCGACGACCTCCGACGGGTGTAGCGGAGCCCCTTGCTGGAGGGTGAGCTCCGGTATGTGAAGGATGGAGGAAGTCGAAGATGGCCTTCGAGCTGCACCCGAAGCCCCTTGCTGGAGGGCGCGCGAAGCAAGAAAGCTTCAAAGCTCCCCCCTCAGGCGTACTTCGAGTTGCAGACAGTGGTAGAGAACTTAGCTTCTAGTACTAAGTTCCCCACGGACGGCGCCAACTGTTGGAACAATTGCGTTAGTTCCAGCAGGTTTTTCTGTGGTGGAGTGTGATGCGGAGAATGAACCTCGAAGGGTTCTGACAGAGGGAGAAAAAGGTTTATACTGGTTCGGGCCTCTCCTAGGAGATAATAGCCCTACGTCCAGTTGTGGTGGATTTGGCATGGTATGTCTAACACCCCAGAAATTAAAAAGGATTAAATAAAAGAAAAATATTATTTAAATCATTTCTGGATTTGTTATTAAAGGGAAAATCACAAAAGAACCCAAATAAAGCCAAACAGGGAGAAATATGCAAAATCTGGACTTGAAAATTTTATGAGATGAACTAGAGACCAAAATATAATTTTAGGAATTTTTACAAATTTTTATCAATAGTGATTCAACCCTTAACCAAATAAATGAATTACTAGAATTATTTTAAATCAGAAAACAATTTAAACTCTTATTGGGCCTCACCCCGAATCCGCCCTCAGCCCAGCCCAGCCCAACCGTAAGCCACTGACATGTGGGACCCGCCTGTCGGCGCACTCCCCCGCTCCTCTCTCCTCCACCGCGCCCCGCCTGGCCCACCCGTCAGCCACCCATGCCCTTCTCGCGCTCTCTGACCGACGGGGCCCGCCTGTCAGGTATTCCTTTCTCGTTCACCCACCGACAGGTGGGGGCCACCTGTCGGATCCATCTTCTCCGATGGAATCCCTCTCTCCCCTTTCCTTTCCCGGCGATCACCTTCCAAGTCCTCGTCGCCGGCCGCCCGATTTCGCCTGGATTCTTCTCGGATCACCTTCCCCGACCGCCCCGACCTCCTTCCATCAAAAATCGACGCGTTTTCGTGCTTAAGGAAGCATACCCGAGGAGAAAGGCAACCTCGCCGGAGAGGGAAGGAAACCCTTGGTTTCCTTCCGTTTAATCGCCGCCGATGACCCTATAAAAACCCCTGAGGACGCCGCCCTCTGCCCACACCACCAAAGCGCTAGCTTAAGCCTTCCAGAGCGTCGTGGCCTTTGTTTCGGGAATTATCCCCTGCTCCACCTCCGGTCGCCGCTCGCCGTCGATCCCGGCCCCCACCACCCTAGCCGTCGCCACCGCTGTGATCACCAGGGCCGCCCGTCCTCGGCATCCACTCCGTTGGCCGTGGGCGACGTCGGATCACCGTCGCCGTCAAGAACCCGAAGAGCTCCGCCGTCTACCCTCGCCGCCGACCGTCGCCACTGCCCCGTCGTCGCATCTCCGGTACCATTATGATCCTTACACTCCCCTGGTTCCATTTTTGCCAGTAGCCTAGACGCTAGGCCCTCACCATCGCCGGAATAGCTCGCCGCAGTACCGCCGGAGTTGGGGAAGAAGGATAAAATTACCCCTTCACCGCTTGCCGTGCCGTACGAGCTCTCGGCCGCTCGATCTGCGGTGAACGGCTGAGATTAGATCCCCTGTTGACTTAATCTGGGGCGTCCATCGGGTCAAAGCGGTATCGCTCGCTCTCGGCCGTCGATCGCCACTTAAACCCCAGAAGTGATCTCGAGCGTCCACGCGTACCGGTTCGGTATGATTTAATCGTGGTCGTCCGTTTTCATTTAAGGGATCCCGCCTCGCGCCTGGCCGCCGGATCTGGATCCAACGGATCTGGTTGATCCGGTCCACGCGCATAGTGCCGCGGTCCACCGTGGGCCTGGTTCACCGTGGACCAGAGGCCATTTTCCAGTTTAAATAAAATTCAGAAAATAGTTTAAACTTTGGAAATTCATATCTTGCTCATTTTAACTCCAAATTTCACCATTCAAATTTTGTTAAATCCAGAATATTATTCTCTACTCATTAATGCCATAAAAACAGTATTTTACTGTTACCCAAAATATTATTAATAAATAAATAAATAAAAACCCCTTAGGATTAAAATTAATAATACAGAAAATAAATTAGGAAAAATCCTAAAAAGTTAAACTTTACTGTTTTATGCAAAAACTTAGAATATTTAAATATTACTTCACATAAAAACACCCACAACTATGTATGTTCCTTTATTTGGTGGATTTTATCTGTTTATTGAATGTATTATTTACTTTTCCGTATCGAGAAGACTACGAGTTCATCGAGGAGCAGGAGTTCTACCCCGAGGTTTCTCCATCCCCCTTTGCTGATCAAGGCAAGTCATCGACCCCCTCTGTGGAAACAGTTGATCATAATTGAGCCCATGTTTTAATAAATTATCGCTATAACCCATAGGATAATATTGCATTAGTCCAATAATCAAGCCTTACACTTATATTTATTAGATCCCTGTCCTTGTGTGCAAACCCAAGCCATGCTTATTGAGCCTTAACTCCTTGTCACTCTACTGTTAAAATATTAGCTAGTGCCCAATGTACCGGCACAACTGCTATAGGTTAAAAAGAACGAGTCGTAGATAGTTGGATTTTGTATATGTATTTCCATGTTATTCTCGTCTCTGGACTCTGTTGGAGTTGGCTAGGTTATAAGTATGGTGGGTTCCGGGTGCAAGCTCGGGCACTGGTTTGTCGCACCCGGGGCACTATAAGGACCGGTCTGCGGGATCTGTTGCAAAGCACTTCCGTACCAACCACAAGTCTAATGGGTAAGTCCTAACTAGAAGTGTGGAACTCTTCGGCTCTATGCACCATAGTGGAGGGGTACAAGGGGCAAGCCTGCGGGCGACTTGTACCAAAGAAGGCTCAAGGGGGGGTATGGTGAGCACTCGACACGTCGAGACACGATACGAAACCCATAAGAGGGTGTTGTGGAGTCGGAGGGAACCATATGGAAGGTTTTGGCACGAGTTCCCGTGAAATGGGTCATCTCGTTACACTTTGGTGTAAGTGATGAGTGCGTGCCTTGTGGGTACAGTGGTACATCTCTGATCAGAGTAATTTAATCTTTTCGAAAAGCCGAGCCCATGGTCAAGGGCGGGTTGTGTGACTACTCGCAGTTAGTTTACAATTGTTTGAATGTCCGAGTTATTCATGGCACGTAAGGACTGTTGAGCGAGGTGGGGCTGACTGTACCCCTCGAGTTAGAAGATGATGATGCACACACACATGTCTACTTTTCCGTACTAATTAATTTGCTCACATTTAAAGCTTTACAATTATGTTGTTTCCGCTAAATTAGCCACTATCTCCCTTGTTATTACCTTGCATTATATTTGCATTCGGTGGCTTGCTGAGTACATATGTACTCACCCCGTTGACTTACAACATCAGAGCCCGTCTACTACGAGGAGGATGAAGGTCTGGAGTAGCGACCCAGTCAAGGCGAGACTGGAAGGAGGCGTTCATCTAGGACCCTTGTTTTATTGGTTTCTCTTCATCTTTATTCACTTTTGTATTAATGCGGTCTACGAACCGTGAATGATTGCCCGTATTGCACGTGGTCGCATGATGAACGTCTTGTTTTATTGATTTTCTATGGAATTTCAATAAAGTCCTGATTTATTAAATCGGAGCGCGACAAGATGGTATCAGAGCCGACTTGACTGTAGGAAGCCAAACAGACCTGACCCTAGGACCTATATTTACTATATTTTCTTACAAACACTACTTATCCTCTCATCTTCCGAGATTTTTACAAAATTTCCTCTCTTTTGTAGATGCTGGTCCGTACCATGAATGGGAACCTCCACACCGAGGCCGTTCTCGACGCAGACAGCCAGCACGACACCATCGACTTCTACTGCCACACTTCGGAGAACCTGACCCGGGAGAATGCCGAGCTCCGTCGACAGCTTGAGCAGAACCCTTTGTTGACCCTTGAGGTGGAGGAGTTGAGGCGTCAGAACGAGCTCCTACGCCAGGGCGCCATGGTCCACACCCAGCTCCGTCAACAGCTCAGAGAATTGAAGAAGGACATAGAGGAGATCGCGCCTCTTCCGCCTCGCAGGAAGAAACCCCTTCGGATCCCCACTGTGAGGCCCAAGAGGATCTCCCGCAGCGCACCACCCGCCGGACCGTCCAGCTCCTCGACCCCGACCGTCTCCCACGAGCCCGAGATCGAGCCGTCCCCCGAGCTGCCATAGACGTAGTTTTACGGTTGATTGTTATTTCTATTTTTGCTTGCTTGTATTAGCATTCATGTCAAAACATAAGGCATGAATGAAGAAATAAATAAATGTAACCGCAAGAACGATATCTTTTGAAATAAAATACGAAGAAGTTCACTAAAATAAATGTGTCTACCTTGAAAACTCCAGAATGACCAACACTCAGGGTTCCGACGCTCCTCAGAACGGAGGAGAGAGTGGCAACTTGCCACAATGGGGAGCGACCGGGCAAAGGCAAGCCCCAGTCGCCAACCACCCCACACTGGCTAAGATGATGGCCACTCAGAACCAGTTGGTTGCTGCCCTATTGAATCAGATGCAACAGCAGTAGCAGCAAATGCAGGAGCAGCAGGCTCATTTCTTCCGCCACCATCAACAGCCCGATCTGCCTCGACCAGCCACTCCAGCTCCCGCTCCCGCCTCTCAGCTCTCGGAGTTCCTCCGAGTTCGCCCACCAACCTTCTCAAGCACCACCAACCCCATGGAGGCTGGGGATTGGTTAAGGACCATTGAGAAGAAGCTCGATCTGCTGACCTGCACTGAGCAGGAGAAGGTGGCCTTCGCCACCCATCAACTCCATGGTCCCACCGCAGAATGGTGGGACAACCTGCGAGAGACTCTGCCCGAAGGACATGTTCACACTTGGGCAGAATTTTCCGATGCTTTCCGTGCCGATCATATCCCAGAAGGCATCATCGCACAGAAGCAGCAGGAGTTCAGGGACCTGCAGCAGGGGAGCAGGTCCGTCACGGAGTATTTACACGAGTTCAACCGGCTGGCTCGATACGCGCCTGAAGAAGTCCGTACTGACGCGGCCAGGCAGTCTAAGTTCCTTCGAGGTCTTAAGGATGAGTTGTCCCTTCAACTCGTTTCTGGAGATTATGCCAACTTCCAAAAGTTGGTTAATAAGGCTATTATTCAGGAGACTCAGCAAAATAAGGTCGACCTGAAGAGGAAGAGAATGATTGCCTTCAGGCAGAACCAAGGCATGGCGCAGAGGCCTCGCTTCACCCCTCCTCCTCCGACGCCACAATACCACCCCCGCCCAGTACATCGTCCGACACCACCTGCCGCCAACACCGGAGCCGGACAGCCTCGCCTCGCTCCCGCCGCACCAGCTGCACCACCCGCCCCGGCAAGGAAGGCAGAGATTTTGCGCGACAAGCACGACAAGCCCGTGGTATGTTTTAACTGCCGCCAGGAGGGGCATTATGCCTATCAGTGCCCCCACCCCAAGCGCGCACAGGGAGTCACAACGAACCCCGCCATCCGTGCTCGCGTCAACCATGTCACCGTCGAGGAAGCCCAGGCCGCGCCCGAGATCGTGATGGGTAAGTTCATGGTAAATTCAGCAATTGCAATAGTTTTGTTTGACACCGGAGCTACGCACTCCTTCATCTCAACTGAATTTGTGGAAAAGAACAATCTAAACACAGAAGATCTACCCAGAGCCGTACAAATAGTCACCCCGGGAAAACAAACTCTAGCCCTAACATATAGCCCAAAGGTATGGATAGATATCCACGACACCGTATTTTGGGCCGACCCCATCCTAATAGAATGCCAAGGCCTGGATCTCATTCTAGGAATGGATTGGTTAAATAAATACCAAGGAGTGATAGAATGTGCCCAGAGAAAAGTGACTGTGACCAGCGAAGAAGGGACTGCCGTCACATTTCAGATGCCAAGACTGAAGATCAGAAGACCAAGACTACATCAGATTACCTTGGAAGAGATACCAGTAGTCAGTGAATACCCGGACGTATTCCCAGAGGATCTACCAGGGATGCCACCCAAGAGGGACATCGAGTTTAGGATTGACTTGGTGCCAGGAACCACCCCTATCTACAAGCGACCATACCGGATGGCCGCCAACGAATTAGCTGAGATGAAGCAGCAATTGGAGGATCTTGAAAGGAAAGGTTATATCAGACCAAGTACGTCACCATGGGGTGCTCCCGTCATCTTCGTCGAGAAGAAAGAAGACAAGGCAAAGCGTATGTGTGTGGATTATCGCGCCTTGAATGAGGTAACCATCAAGAATAAGTACCCGTTGCCTCGGATCGACGATCTCTTCGACCAACTTAAGGGAGCTACGGTATTCTCGAAGATCGACCTGCGGTCTGGTTACCATCAGTTGAGGATTCGAGAAGAGGATATACCCAAGATTGCCTTCACCACCCATTATGGATTGTATGAGTGCACGATTATGTCCTTTGGATTGACCAACGCCCCTGCATTCTTCATGAATATGATGAATAAAGTGTTCATGGAGTATTTGGACAAGTTCATTGTGGTCTTCATAGACGACATCCTCATTTACTCCAAGAACCAGAAAGAGCACGAGGCTCACCTCTGGTTAACCTTAGGAAAGTTAAGGGAACACCAATTGTATGCCAAGTACAGCAAATGCAAGTTTTGGACGGCAGAAGTAAAGTTCCTTGGACATATCATCTCTGCTCAAGGAATCGCAGTAGACCCTGCCACCGTAGAAGCAGTTACGGATTGGCTGCCACCCACGAACGTATCTGAGATACGAAGTTTTCTGGGTTTGGCCGGATATTATCGAAGATTCATTGAGAATTTTTCCAAGATAGCCAAGCCAATGACCAAGTTGTTGCAGAAAGGAGAGAAGTTTGAATGGACTCCTGAATGCGAGGAAAGTTTCCGCACTCTCAAGACCCGTTTGGTGTCAGCACCCATATTGACCTTACCCGATATCCGGAAAGACTTCCATGTCTATTGTGACGCATCTCGCCAAGGATTGGGATGTGTTCTTATGCAAGATGGAAAAGTTATCTCTTATGCCTCCCGTCAGTTGAGACCTCATGAGATGAACTACCCGACCCATGATTTGGAATTAGCCGCCGTAGTGCACGCCCTTAAGATTTGGAGGCACTATTTGGTTGGAAATCGATGTGAGATCTTTACGGATCACAATAGCTTGAAGTATATCTTCACACAGCCAGACCTTAACTTGAGGCAAAGACGATGGTTGGAACTAATTAAGGACTATGACTTAGGTATTCACTACCACCCCGGAAAAGCAAATGTGGTAGCGGATGCCTTAAGTCGCAAGGGATATTGCACAGCCATGATGATTCAAGAACACGCACCCTTGTTATGTAGAGAGATGGAAAAGTTAAATCTTGGATTGACCACCAGAGCATATTTAGCCGCTTTGGAGACCCAGCCTATTCTATTTGAGCAGATCCGTGAAGCTCAGTTGGAAGACCCGGATATAGCTGCCATTAGGAAGAACATGAGACAAGGAAAAGCCCCCGGATTTTCAGAGGACGAGAATGGCACCATATGGTTTGGAACCCGGATATGTGTGCCGGATAAACCTGAGATAAAGACCCTTATCCTGAGAGAAGCTCATGAGACATTGTACTCCATTCATCCCGGCAGTACCAAGATGTACCAGGATCTGAAAGAACGTTATTGGTGGGTCAGCATGAAAAGAGAGATTGCCCAGTTTGTCGCCGAGTGTGACACCTGCAGAAGAGTAAAAGCTGAACACCAGAGACCTGCAGGATTGTTACAGCCACTTAAAGTGCCAGAATGGAAGTGGGAAGAGATCGGTATGGATTTCATCACCGGACTACCTAAGACCCAACTTGGGTATGATTCTATTTGGGTGATCATCGATCGGCTTACAAAAGTAGCTCATTTCATAGCCGTCAAGACGACCTTCAGTGGCCCTAAGCTTGCAGAGCTATATATGGCTCGGATCGTATGTCTCCATGTAGTGCCCAAGAAGATAGTGTCTGACCGAGGAAGTCTGTTTACCTCTCATTTCTGGAAGAACCTTCAAGAGGAGATGGGCACGAGATTGAATTTCAGTACCGCCTACCACCCTCAGACAGATGGACAAACAGAGAGGGTAAACCAAATATTAGAGGATATGCTTCGAGCATGTGTTTTGGATTTTGGAGCCACTTGGGATAAGAGCTTGCCGTACGCTGAGTTTTCGTACAACAACAGCTATCAAGCCAGCCTTCAGATGTCTCCTTTTGAAGCCTTATATGGACGTAAGTGCAGAACGCCTCTACTTTGGGACCAAACTGGTGAATCCCAAGTGTTCGGAACGGACATTCTTCGTGAAGCTGAAGAGAAGGTACGGATCATCAGAGACCGGCTCAAGACAGCCCAATCTCGACAGAAGAGCTACGCAGACAATCGACGCCGAGACTTAGTCTTTGAAGAAGGAGATCATGTATACCTTCGAGTTACACCCCTCCGTGGCACCCAACGGTTTAACATGAGAGGAAAGTTGGCCCCTCGATATGTTGGACCATTCCCCATTATACGACGCCAAGGCGAAGTAGCTTATCAGTTGGAACTACCACCCTCATTGGCTGGAGTGCACGATGTATTCCACGTATCTCAACTCAAGAAGTGTCTCCGCATCCCCACAGAGCAAGTGGATCTTCAACAGTTGGATGTCCAAGAGGATCTGACCTATGTGGAAAAGCCGGTCAAGATATTGGAAGTCAAAGAAAGGACCACCAGGAGTCGAGTCATCCGTTTCTGCAAAGTGCAGTGGAGCAATCATCCGGTAGAGGAAGCTACATGGGAAAAAGAAGATGAACTCAAGGCACAGCATCCTGAGCTATTCGAGGATTGATCCGAATCTTGAGGACGAGATTCTCTGTAAGGGGATAGGATTGTAACACCCCAGAAATTAAAAAGGATTAAAATAAAAGAAAAATATTATTTAAATCATTTCTGGATTTGTTATTAAAGGGAAAATCACAAAAGAACCCAAATAAAGCCAAACAGGGAGAAATATGCAAAATCTGGACTTGAAAATTTTATGAGATGAACTAGAGACCAAAATATAATTTTAGGAATTTTTACAAATTTTTATCAACAGTGATTCAACCCTTAACCAAATAAATGAATTACTGGAATTATTTTAAATCAGAAAACAATTTAAACTCTTATTGGGCCTCAACCCCGAATCCGCCCTCAGCCCAGCCCAGCCCAACCGTAAGCCACTGACATGTGGGACCCGCCTGTCGGCGCACTCCCCCGCTCCTCTCTCCTCCACCGCGCCCCGCCTGGCCCACCCGTCAGCCACCCATGCCCTTCTCGCGCTCTCTAACCGACGGGGCCCGCCTGTCAGGTATTCCTTTCTCGTTCACCCGCCGACAGGTGGGGGCCACCTGTTGGATCCATCTTCTCCGATGGAATCCCTCTCTCCCCTTTCCTTTCCCAGCGATCACCTTCCAAGTCCTCGTCGCCGGCCGCCCGATTTCGCCTGGATTCTTCTCGGATCACCTTCCCCGACCGCCCCGACCTCCTTCCATCAAAAATCGACGCGTTTTCGTGCTTAAGGAAGCATACCCGAGGAGAAAGGCAACCTCGCCGGAGAGGGAAGGAAACCCTCGGTTTCCTTCCATTTAATCGCCGCCGATGACCCTATAAAAACCCCTGAGGACGCCGCCCTCTGCCCACACCACCAAAGCGCTAGCTTAAGCCTTCCAGAGCGTCGTGGCCTTTGTTTCGGGAATTATCCCCTGCTCCACCTCCGGTCACCGCTCGCCGTCGATCCCGGCCCCCACCACCCTAGCCGTCACCACCGCTGTGATCACCAGGGCCCGCCCGTCCTCGGCATCCACTCCATTGGCCGTGGGCGACGTCGGATCACCGTCGCCGTCAAGAACCTGAAGAGCTCCGCCGTCTACCCTCACCGCCGACCGTCGCCACTGCCCCGTCGTCGCCATCTCCGGTACCATTGTGATCCTTACACTCCCCTAGTTCCATTTTTGCCAGTAGCCTAGACGCTAGGCCCTCACCATCGCCGGAATAGCTCGCCGCAGTACCGCCGGAGTTGGGGAAGAAGGATAAAATTACCCCTTCACCGCTTGCCGTGCCGTACGAGCTCTCGGCCGCTCGATCTGCGGTGAACGGCTGAGATTAGATCCCCTGTTGACTTAATCTGGGGCGTCCATCGGGTCAAAGCGGTATCGCTCGCTCTCGGCCGTCGATCGCCACTTAAACCCCAGAAGTGATCTCGAGCGTCCACGCGTACCGGTTCGGTATGATTTAATCGTGGCCGTCCGTTTTCATTTAAGGATCCCGCCTCGCGCCTGGCCGCCGGATCTGGATCCAACGGATCTGGTTGATCCGGTCCACGCGCATAGTGTCGCGGTCCACCGTGGGCCTGGTTCACCATGGACCAGAGGCCATTTCCAGTTTAAATAAAATTCAGAAAATAGTTTAAACTTTGGAAATTCATATCTTGCTCATTTTAACTCCAAATTTCACCATTCAAATTTTGTTAAATCCAGAATATTATTCTCTACTCATTAATGCCATAAAAACAGTATGTTACTGTTACCCAAAATATTATTAATAAATAAATAAATAAAAACCCCTTAGGATTAAAATTAATAATACAGAAAATAAATTAGGAAAAATCCTAAAAAGTTAAACTTTACTGTTTTATGCAAAAACTCAGAATATTTAAATATTACTTCACATAAAAACACCCACAACTATGTATGTTCCTTTATTTGGTGGATTTTATCTGTTTATTGAATGTATTATTTACTTTTCCGTATCGAGAAGACTACGAGTTCATCGAGGAGCAGGAGTTCTACCCGAGGTTCCTCCATCCCCCTTTGCTGATCAAGGCAAGTCATCGACCCCCTCTGTGGAAACAGTTGATCATAATTGAGCCCATGTTTTAATAAATTAAAACTATAACCCATAGGATAATATTGCATTAGTCCAATAATCAAGCCTTACACTTATATTTATTAGATCCCTGTCCTTGTGTGCAAACCCAAGCCATGCTTATTGAGCCTTAACTCCTTGCCACTCTACTGTTAAAATATTAGCTAGTGCCCAATGTACCGGCACAACTGCTATAGGTTAAAAAGAACGAGTCGTAGATAGTTGGATTCTGTATATGTATTTCCCTGTTATTCTCGTCTCTGGACTCTGTTGGAGTTGGCTAGGTTATAAGTATGGTGGGTTCCGGGTGCAAGCTCGGGCGCTGGTTTGTCGCACCCGGGGCACTATAAGGACCGGTCTGCGGGATCTGTTGCAAAGCACTTTCGTACCAACCACAAGTCTAATGGGTAAGTCCTAACTAGAAGTGTGGAACTCTTCGGCTCTATGCACCATAGTGGAGGGGTACAAGGGGCAAGCCTGCGGGCGACTTGTACCAAAGAAGGCTCAAGGGGGGTATGGTGAGCACTCGACACGTCGAGACACGATACGAAACCCATAAGAGGGTGTTGTGGAGTCGGAGGGAACCATATGGAAGGTTTTGGCACGAGTTCCCGTGAAATGGGTCATCTCGTTACACTTTGGTGTAAGTGATGAGTGCGTGCCTTGTGGGTACAGTGGTACATCTCTGATCAGAGTAATTTAATCTTTTCGAAAAGCCGAGCCCACGGTCAAGGGCGGGTTGTGTGACTACTCGCAGTTAGTTTACAATTGTTTGAATGTCCGAGTTATTCATGGCACGTAAGGACTGTTGAGCGAGGTGGGGCTGACTGTACCCCTCGAGTTAGAAGATGATGATGCACACACACATGTCTACTTTTCCGTACTAATTAATTTGCTCACATTTAAAGCTTTACAATTATGCTGTTTCCGCTAAATTAGCCACTATCTCCCTTGTTATTACCTTGCATTATATTTGCATTCGGTGGCTTGCTGAGTACATATGTACTCACCCCATTGACTTACAACATCAGAGCCCGTCTACTACGAGGAGGATGAAGGTCTGGAGTAGCGACCCAGTCAAGGCGAGACTGGAAGGAGGCGTTCATCTAGGACCCTTGTTTTATTGGTTTCTCTTCATCTTTATTCACTTTTGTATTAATGCGGTCTACGAACCGTGAATGATTGCCCGTATTGCACGTGGTCGCATGATGAACGTCTTGTTTTATTGATTTTCTATGGAATTTCAATAAAGTCCTGATTTATTAAATCGGGGCGCGACAGTATGCCCTAGTATGGAGCAATAATTCCAGGGTCTCTTGGCCCCCTGGAGCGCGTGTCCTGTTACAAGGGCTTGGCCCTGCTTTTATAGGCACGCATGCCTTAAGGAAAAGACCAAATGCCCTCTACAAGCCCTTAGGCTCATAGGGGTAGACAGGGAAAGAGAGCTAGCTACTGTACAAATGTACTTTACAGCTTTACAGGCGTGTCAGGCTACGCCAAGCTTTGACCATCTAAACGACATACCAGGTGCGGAGGGGCCCCCGGTATGGCCCATACTTAGATATTTCTTGAGCTTCGAAGTAGGGGCCGGAGCCCTTCTGGTAGAGGCTGCGAAGAGGGCTTCGAAGTGCTCCCCGAAGGGGGGCTTCGAAGCATGCTCCGAACGAGGCTCCGAGCAAGGCTCCGAACAGGGCTCCGAACAAGGCTCCGAACTGGGGTCTCGGAGCCTTGACCTCGAACTGGGCTCCGAACTGGGGTCTCGGAGCCTCGGCTTCGAACAGTCTTGACAGGGTCCGAAGGTTGGCTTGTGGAGCCCCGGAAGGGGGGGTTCGAGGGCTAACTCCGGACACGGTCCGAAGGTTAACCTCGAACCGAGCCCGGAGGCTGGCTTCGGGGCCAGCCCGAGGCTTGGCTCCTTGCGGCTTTCAGGGGATCCCGCGGGCTTCACACCGAAGGGCTCCAAAGTACCTCGCTCTGGAGGGCTTCGATGGGGCCCGGAGGCTTCGCTCCAGCAGGCTCCGGGACGAACCTCGAGACATGGGAACAGACCTGGAGGAGGATACATGCTTCGACAGTGTTGGGCTCCGGGCCGGAGGCCGTCGGAGGCTGACGTCATTTGGCCCCTGTTCAGGGGAAATATATTCCCCCAACAGTCGGTCTGACCGAAGTGGCTGTCACATCACCCATAACGGTCACTTTTTAAGCTGTGGAGCAAAAGTTCGGTCTGTCCAAAGATTGTACTTCGTTTAACATAAAATGTGTAGAGTTTGGGATTTTGTCCCCAATGGCTAGTTTTTATTTGGGAGGCTATTTATACCCCTCACCTAGGAACAAGAACTTCTTCTTGGCACCTTGGATCATTAGCTAATACTCTTGCACATTCTCTCACACACATTTGAGCACTAGAGGCATCCTTGTTTGTGTTGAGAGAAAAAAGAGCCAAGAGATCGAGTGCATTGCATTCTTGTAATAGTTCAAGTGGCATTTGATCATCTACAAGCTTGTTTGCAGCTTATTACTCTTGGAGTTTGTCGCCTCCTAGAAGGCTTGGAAGAGTTTCCGAGTAATCTCTCCAATAAGCTTGTTGAGGAAACCCGATTGTGATTGTGAGTGGTTCAGTGTTCGCCACCTCCGGAGTAGAGCAAGAACAACCTAGTGATCGAGGCTGGGGAAGTCTCTCCTGATCCACTCCCTCTTTGCCTACTCCTTGACGAAGGAGTTTGGACGCTCGGTGGTTGAGAGGAGTAGGACTCGCCTTAATGGTTACATAGGAAGCCGGCAAGCTTCCAAACATCAGTGAAACAATTTCTTGTCTCACGCTTGTTATATACTTTGAGCAATTTATTTTGAGGTTGTTACTTAGTAGAATTGCTGGAGTCCCTATCACCCTAGGCTTGCAAAACTTTCATTAGCTTAGGTAGTGTTGTCTCTATTGAACCAAACCTAGCAACTTAATTTAGATTTATTTAGAAAAATTTTATATCGCTTATTCACCCCCCTCTAGTCGATATCTTGATCCTACAAGTGATATCAGAGCTTAGTCTCTCTTGATTGGGCTTCACCGCTGTTGTAGCAATTGCATTAGCTAAAAGCGGGTTTATGTAATGGTGATAACCTCTAAGAAAGTAGAGTATAAAAGAGTATGAACCTTGAAGGGTTCTTGTATGGGACATGGATTTATACTGGTTTAGGCCTCCTTGAGGGATAATAGCCTTACATCCAATTCATAGTGATTTCTCTATTCTGTAACTTTTGTCCTCATTACAATGGATGTGCCTTGCTTTTATATGCAAATATAACAGGAAAAGTATATTTTACCCTCTACTTACAACCTTCATACAAAACTCTATTTATAGGACTTTATAGGGGTAAAACAGTAAACTAATATACAAATACATGTGCAAATACCAAGGAAGAAGGCCCTAGTTTAGGTATCCATGCTGGTGTGGTTTAAATATATTTTACCTACACCAGAGGTGGGCTGGCATGATTCGAACCGGAGGGGCCTGAGATGAGGCATCGAAGGGGGCCTCTGAGGGAGCCTCCAAGGGGGCCTCAACACTCAAGTGCCTCCTCACTTTAGCTTCTGGTCTTGTGGTTTCTAGAAGTAATCTTCACAGTAACCTTCAGATACCTGCTTCACGTAGAATAAAGGGGTCTTGGGCTTACTCTTTGCCTTCAGCGCTCCAGAGGGCTCCGGCCTCACGAAGACTTTGAAGATATTATCATTTGTCCCCTGTTTAGGGTAAAGCTATTCCCCCAACAACCGCCTAGAGGAAAAGATGTCGCACGAGATAACTGATATAGGCAAGGCTCCCATGTTTAGTGGTACAAATTATTCCACTTGGAAAATTAAAATGACTACTCACCTTCAAGCTACGAGACTTGATCTTTGGTGTATAGTTGAAGAAGTTTATGCAATCACCGGTGAATTGACACAAGGAGACCACCGTATTTTTTAACTAAATGTTCAAGACAAGAATGCTATTTTTAACGCCCTTTGCCAATAAGAGTTTGATAGGGTGAGCCACCTTGATACCTCATACATGACAGAACAAGTGAGCTCAAGAATGCTAAGCTATACTTTATTAAGATTCAATATGAGTCATTTACCATGCTTCCGAATGAGACCGTCAACAACATGTATAGTCGATTCAATGTGATAGTGAATGAGCTCAATGGTCTTGGTACCAAGTTACACTGATTTTGAAGTGGTTGACAATATCCTTAGAGCACTACTGGAGAAATATGAAACTTTGGTCACATTTCTCATTAACTCCGATTTATCAACAATGACACCGGCCTTCTTGTTGGGCACGATCAACACAAATTAGTTGTACAAGACCAAGAAGCAAGAAATGGAGGAGATTTCATCCTATAATAAGAAGAGCATAGCCCTTAATGCCGAGGTTGTAAAGAAGACCAAACCGCACAAGGCCAGTAGCAATAAAGTAAATGATGCTGAAGAGGAGCTTGCACTCATCACTAAGAGGTTTGATGATCTTATGGCAAGAAAGAGAAGAAAGGGCAAGACCTCAAGCTTTAACTCCTATAAAAGAAGGGAAAGAAGGTCATCACACAAGAAAAATATCTATGATTTGAGATGTTTTGAGTGTGGTGATAAAGGACACTTTGCTTCAAATTGTCCAACAAAGGAGGGTGAAGAAAATAAGCCCACAAAAGAAAATAAGAATGGAAAGGAAAAGCTTTTGATAAAGCTCAAGAAAGGCACAAGGAAGTTGGAAGACTTCATCGGGAGTGGGACTAAAATGAAGAGAGCTCCAACTCAAGCTCCTACTCTGACACTGATTAAAGTGATGTAGATGCTCTAAAGAAGAAAGCTATGGCAGACATTGCTATCAAGGAGGCCTCTCCACCACTTCCACCATTTTTTATTATGGAAAAAGGGTCTACCAAAGTAACCCCTAATAGTGATAGTGAAAGTGAAGAAGAAAATGAATTTTCATATAATGAACTAGAGGATATGTTTAGGGAGCTCTATGAGTATAGTGAAAGGGATATTGAAAATTCAAAACACTAAAGAAGGAGCATGCATCATTTGTTAAAAAAATGAAAACATTGATTTTGTTTAGTAGGTGAACTACAACATTGGAGGTAAACATTAGGTGCTAGATAGTGGTTGTACCCAACATATGACCGGAGATGGAAAAATGTTCTCTACTTTTGAGGTTGGAAGCAAAGATCAAGAGAAAGTCACTTTTAGAGACAATAGCAAAGGAAAGGTAATTGGGTTAGGTAAAATTACTAATGATCTTTCAATTTCCAATATTTCTCTTGTTGAATCTTTAAATTTCAACTTGCTCTCTGTTGCCCAAATATGTGATCTAGGCTTATCATACACATTTAATTCTTATGAGATAGTTGTGACAAGCATAATTGATAACTCCTTTATTTTTAAAGCCTTTATTTTGGAAATCTCTAACTTGTATATTTTACTTCAAAAGAAACAAATTTGACAACTTGTTTAGTTGCACAAATCTCTTTGGGTTGGCTTTGGCATATAAGGTTGGCACACGTTGGAATGCATCAACTAAGAAAACTTTTAAAACGTGATCTAGTTGTGGGCATGAAGGATGTGATGTTTAAGAAAGACAAATTATATAGTGCATGTAAAGTCGGTAAACAAGTTGCTTGCTCTCGTCCCTTCAAAAGTATCATGTCCATATCTAGACCATTCGAGCTATTACATATGGACTTGTTTGGTCCAATAACATACAAGAGTATTGGTGGTAATAGCCATTATCTTGTTATTGCTGATGACTACTCAAGGTATACTTGGGTGTGTTCTTTTTGCATGACAAATCTAAAACCTCTAAACTTTTCGAAAAGTTTGCAAAAAGGGCCCCAAATGAATTTAAACATACTATTGTGAAAATAAGGAGTGACAATGGTTGTGAGTTCAAAAATACCAATATTGAGGATTATTGTGATGATATAGACATCAAGCATGAACTCTCCACAACATATTCTCCTTAATAAAATGGAGTTGTGGAGAGTAAAAATGGAACTCTTATAGAGATGGCTAGAACCATGCTCGATGAATATAATGTCTCAGATGCATTTTGGGCAGAAGCAATTAATACTGCTCGTCATTCTTCAAATCATATTTATTTACATCGGCTCTTGAAAAGGACTTTCTATGAACTTCTTGTTTGGAAGAAAGTCAAATGTCTCTTACTTTCATGTTTTTGGATGCACTTGTTATATTTACCGAAAGGGTGTGAGACTAACAAAATTTGAAAAACGTTTTGATGGAGGTTTCTTACTAGGTTGTGCCTCAAATAGCAAGGCATACTGTGTCTACAACAAGAGCGAATGTATTATAGAGGAAACTATGGATGTGCAATTTGATGAAACTAATGGCTCTCAAGAAGGGCACGAGAATTTGGATGATGTAGGTGATGATGGATTGATGAGAGAAATGTAAAACATCTATTGGTGACATCAAGCCCATAGAAGATGATGAAGAAAAGTCACCCTCATCTACTCAAGTTGAACCATCTACTTCCGCTACACCAAGTGAAACTCAAGTTGATATAGAGGAGGAGAAGGAACCAGTACCACAGAAACAGTCTTTAGTGACGGATAAAAGACGCGCGTCAGTAGTACACTTATAATCATATGTTGTTTCACACGCGTCAGTAATATTGCATTATTAGTGACATGCCATAATAGAACCCATCACTATAGACAAGGCTGGTAGGGACACTGTCGCGCCCCGATTTAATAAATCAGGACTTTATTGAATTTCCATAGAAAATCAATAACACAAGACGTTCATCATGCGACCACGTACAATACGGACAATCATTCACGGTTCGTAGACCGCATTAATACAAAAGTGAATAAAGGAGAAGAGAAACTAATAAAACAAGGGTCCTAGATGAACGCCTCCTTCCAGTCTCGCCTTGACTGGGTCGCTACTCCAGACCTTCATCCTCCCCGTAGTAGACTGGCTCTGATGTTGTAAGTCAACGGGGTGAGTACAGATGTACTCAGCAAGCCACCAAATGCAAATATAATGCAAGGTAATAACAAGGGAGATAGTGGCTAGTTTAGCGGAAGCAGCATAATTGTAAAGCTTTAAATGAGAGCAATTTATTAGTACGGAAAAGTAAACATGTGCATGTGTATCATCATCTTCTAACTCGAGGGGTACAGTCAGCCCCACCTCACTCAACAGTCCTTACGTGCCATGAATAACTTGAACATTCAAACAATTGTAAACTAACTGCGAGTAGTCACACAACCCGCCCTTGACCGTGGGCTCGGCTTTTCGAAAAGATTGATTTACTCTGATCAGAGATGTACCACTGTACCCACAAGGCACGCACTCATCACCTACACCGAAGTGTAACGAGATGACCCATCACACGGGAACTCGTGCCAAAACCTTCCATATAGTCCTCCCCGACTCAATAGCACCCTCTTATGGGTTTCATATGGTGTCCCGACGCATCGGAGCCCCACCATACCCCCCCTTGAGCCTCGTCGGTACAAGTCGCCCGCAGGCTAGCCCCTTGCCCCCTCCTCTATGGTGCATCGAGCCGGAGCATTCCATACTTCCAGTCAGGACTTACCCATTAGACTTGTGGTTGGTACGGAAGTGCTTTGCAACAGATCCCGCAGACCGGTCCTTATAGTGCCCCGGGTGCGACAAACCAGTGCCCGAGCTTGCACCCGGAACCCACCATACTTATAACCTAGCCAACTCCAACAGAGTCCAGAGACGAGAATAACAGGGAAATTCATATACAGAAATCCAGCTATCTACGACTCGTTCTTTTTAACCTATAGCAGTTGTGCCGGTACATTGGGCACTAGCTAATATTTTTATAGTAGAGTGACAAGGAGTTGAGGCTCAATAAGCATGGCTTGGGTTTGCACACAAGGACGGGGATCTAATAAATATAAGTGTAAGGCTTGAATATTCAACTAATGCAATATTAACCTATGGGTTATAGCGATAAGTTATTAATACATGGGCTCAATATGATCAACTGTATCCACAGAGGTGGTCGATGACTTGCCTTGCTCAGCAAATGGGGATGGAGGAACCTCGGGGTAGAACTCCTGCTCCTCGACGAACTCGTAGTCTTCACGATACGGAAAATAAACAATACATTCAATAAACAGATAAGATTCACCAAATATTAAACATACACATTTGTAGGTTTTATTATGTGAAGTAATATTTTAATATTTCAAGGTTTTGTTCAAAACAGTAAAGTTTAATGTTTTAGAATTTTTCCCAATTTATTTTCTGTATTATTAATTTTAACCCTAAGGGATTTTTGTTCATTTATTTATTAATAATATTTTGGGTAACAGAAACTTACTGTTTTTATGGTATTAATGTGTAGAGAATAATATTCTGGTTCTAGCAAAATTTGAATGGTGAAATTTGGAGTTAAAATGAACAAGATATGAATTTTTGAAGTTTAAACAATTTTCTGGAATTTTATTTAAACAGAAAACAGTCCCTGGTCCACGGTGAACCAGGTTCACCGTGAACCCGTGACTATTCGCGTGGACCGGGTCAACCAGGACCGTCGGATCTTGATCCGGTGATCGGGCGCGGGGCGGGATCCCTTTAATGAAAACGGACGGCTAGGATTAGATCTCGCGAACCGGTATGACGTGGACGCACCAGATTGCTCCAGCATTTTAAGTCGCGATCGACGGCTGTAAGCGCTCGGTACCGCTTTGATCAGATCCGAGGGCCCTGATTAAATCCCGGAGGGATTTAATCGTAGCCCTCCGATCACGATCGGACGGCTGTGGGTGCGTCCGGCACGGCACGTGCGTAAGGGGTACGTACCCCCTTCGTCTCCGGCGACGGCGGGCTCGGGTGCGGCCACGGCGGCGACGACGAGGGCCTAGGAGCCTAGCGAAAGCTAAAAATGGAACCAGGGGGTCGAGACGGTCTCGGCCATACCTTCGGTGGCGACGGCGGGCGAGGAATGGCGACGGCGGCGAGGGTAGACGGTGAAGGTGGTTCGGGAGCTTGACGGTGACGAAGATCCGGCGGGTTCCAAGGCCAGCGGAGTGGTGGCCGGGGATGAGGGGTCGTCGACGGTCATGACGGTGGCGGTGGCTAGGGCGAAGGGGGTCGGGATCGACGGCGATCGCTCGCCGGAGGTGGAGCAGAGGAGGGGCTCTCAACAATCGCAGCGGCGCTCTGGAGGGCGAAGGCTAGGGCTTAGGCGGTGTGGGCAGAGTGCGGTGAGCAGAGGGGTACTTATAGGGGTCACCGGCGGCACCTAAACGGAAGGAAACCGAAGGTTTCCAAGAACTCCGGCGAGGGTTTCCTAACTCTCGGCCGAGCTCCCATAAACGGCAAAACGCGTCGGGATTACAAGGAAAGGGATCATCGGCAGTAGGGGAAAGTGATACGAGGCAAAACCAGGCGAATGCGGGCGGCCGGCGGCGAAACAGGAAAGAGATCGCCGGAGGAGGGAAGGGGAGCGATCCCCTTCCATCGGAGACGAAGGTCCTGACAGGTGGGCTCCACCTGTCAGTGAGCGAACGCGAAAGGAAAGGGCAGACAGGCGGGGCCGGGCGGTCAGTGGGCGCAAGGTGGCTGACGCGTGGGTCCAGGCGGGGTGCGGGCGGGAGGAGAGAGGGGAGGTGAGCGCCGACAGGCGGGTCCCGCTTGTCAGTGAGAGGGCGGTGATGGGCTGGGCCAAAAAGGCCGCTGGAGGGGGTTTCGGGGTTGAGGCCCATTAAGGGTTTAAAATTGATTTTCGATTTAAAATAATTCCAGAAATTCGAATATTGGATTAAGGTTTGAATCACTGTTGATAAAAATTTGTAAAAATTCCTAAAATTATATTTTGATCTCTAGTCCATCTCATAAAATTTTCAAGTCCAGGTTTTGAGTATTCCTCCCTGTTTGGCTTTATTTGGGTTCTTTTGGGATTTATTTTTTTTTCTTTAATATTAAATTTAGAAATGATTTAAATAATATTTTCTTTTTATTTTATTCCTTTTTAATTTCTGGGGTGTTACAATCCTATCCCCCTTACAGAGAATCTCGTCCTCGAGATTCGGATCAATCCTCGAATAGCTCAGGATGCTGTGCCTTGAGTCCATCTTCTTTTTCCCATGTAGCTTCCTCTACCGGATGATTGCTCCACTGCACTTTGCAGAAGCGGATGACTCGACTCCTGGTGGTCCTTTCTTTGACTTCCAATATCTTGACCGGCTTTTCCACATAAGTCAGATCCTCTTGGACATCCAATTGCTGAAGATCCACTTGCTCCGTGGGGACGCGGAGACATTTCTTGAGTTGAGATACATGAAACACGTCATGGACTCCAGCCAACGAGGGCGGTAATTCTAACTGATAAGCCACTTCGCCTTGGCGTCGAACAATGGGAAATGGTCCAACATATCGAGGGGCCAACTTTCCTCTCATGTTAAACCGTTGAGTCCCACGAAGAGGTGTAACTCGAAGATAGACATGTTCTCCTTCTTCAAAGGCTAGGTCTCGACGGCGATTGTCGGCGTAGCTCTTCTGTCGCGATTGGGCTGTCTTGAGTCGGTCTCTGATGATCCGTACCTTCTCTTCATCTTCACGAAGAATGTCGGTTCCGAATACTTGGGATTCACCCGTTTGGTCCCAAAGTAGAGGCGTTCTGCACTTACGTCCATATAGGGCCTCAAAAGGAGACATCTGAAGACTGGCTTGATAACCATTGTTGTATGAAAACTCTGCATATGGCAAGCTCTTGTCCCAAGTGGCTCCAAAGTCCAAAACACATGCCCGAAGCATATCCTCTAGTATCTGATTTACCCTTTCTGTTTGCCCATCTGTCTGAGGATGGTAGGCGGTACTGAAATTCAATCTCGTGCCCATCTCTTCTTGGAGGTTCTTCCAAAAGCGAGAGGTGAACTGACTTCCTCGGTCAGACACTATCTTCTTGGGCACTCCATGAAGACATACTATCCGGGCCATATATAGCTCTGCTAGCTTAGGGCCACTGAAGGTCGTCTTGACGGCTATGAAATGAGCCACTTTCGTAAGCCGATCGATGATCACCCAAATAGAATCATATCCAAGTTGGGTCTTTGGTAATCCGGTGATAAAATCCATACCGATCTCTTCCCACTTCCATTCCGGCACTTTAAGTGGCTGCAACAATCCTGCAGGTCTCTGATGTTCAGCTTTTACTCTTCTGCAGGTGTCACATTCGGCGACGAACTGGGCAATCTCTCTTTTCATGCTAACCCACCAATAGCGTTCCTTCAGATCCAGGTACATCTTGGTACTGCCGGGGTGAATGGAGTACAATGTCTCATGGGCTTCCCTTAGGATAAGAGTCTTTATTTCAGGTTTATCCGGCACACATATCCGAGTTCCAAACCATATGGTGCCATTCTCGTCCTCTGAAAATCCGGGGGCTTTTCCTTGCCTCATGTTCTTCTTAATGGCAGCTATATCCGGGTCCTCTGACTGAGCTTCACGAATCTGCTCAAACAAGACAGGTTGGGTCTCCAAGGTGGCTAGATATGCTCTGGTGGTCAACCCAAGATTCAACTTTTCCATCTCCCTACATAACAAGGGTGCGTGTTCTTGAATCATCATGGCCGTGCAATATCCCTTGCGACTTAAGGCATCAGCTACCACATTTGCTTTTCCTGGGTGGTAGTGAATACCTAAGTCATAGTCCTTGATTAGTTCCAACCATCGTCTTTGCCTCAAGTTCAGATCTGGCTGTGTGAAGATATACTTCAAACTCTTATGATCTGTAAAGATCTCACAGCGATTCCCAACCAAATAGTGCCTCCAAATCTTGAGGGCGTGCACTACGGCGGCTAATTCCAGGTCATGGGTTGGATAATTCAACTCATGGGGTCTCAATTGTCTGGAGGCATAAGAGATGACTTTTCCATCTTGCATAAGAACACATCCCAATCCTTGGCGAGATGCGTCGCAATAGACATGGAAGTCTTTGCGGATATCCGGTAGGGTCAGTATAGGTGCAGATACCAAACGGGTCTTGAGGGTGCGGAAACTTTCCTCGCATTCAGGAGTCCATTCAAACTTCTCTCCTTTCTGCAACAACTTGGTCATTGGCTTGGCTATCTTAGAAAAATTCTCGATAAATCTTCGGTAATATCCGGCCAATCCAAGAAAACTTCGTATCTCAGATACGTTCGTGGGTGGCAACCAATCCGTAACTGCTTCTACGGTGGCAGGGTCTACTGTGATTCCTTGTGCAGAGATGATGTGTCCAAGGAACTTTACTTCTGCCGTCCAAAACTTGCATTTGCTGTACTTGGCATACAATTGGTGTTCCCTTAACTTTCCTAAGGTCAACCGGAGGTGAGTCTCGTGCTCCTTCTGGTCCTTGGAATAGATAAGGATGTCGTCTATGAAGACCACGATGAACTTGTCCAAATATTCCATGAATACCTTATTCATCATATTCATGAAGAATGCAGGGGCGTTGGTCAATCCAAAAGACATAACCGTACACTCATACAATCCATAGCGGGTCGTGAAAGCAGTCTTGGGTATGTCCTCCTCTCGGATTCTTAGCTGGTGGTAACCAGACCGCAGGTCGATCTTCGAGAATACCGTAGCTCCTTTGAGCTGGTCGAAGAGATCATCGATCCGAGGTAACGGATACTTATTCTTGATTGTCACCTCATTCAGGGCGCGGTAATCTACACACATACGCTTTGCCTTGTCTTCTTTCTTCTCGACGAAGATGACGGGAGCACCCCACGGTGATGTGCTTGGTCTGATATAACCTTTCTTCTCAAGATCCTCCAACTGTTGCTTCATCTCGGCTAATTCATTGGCGGCCATCCGGTATGGTCGCTTATAAATAGGAGTGGTTCCGGGCACCAAGTCAATCCTGAACTCGATGTCCCTCTTGGGTGGCATCCCTGGTAGATCCTCTGGGAATACATCCGGGTATTCACTGACTACTGGTATCTCCTCCAAGGTAATCTGATGCAGTCTTGTCCTTCCAGCCTTCATGCTGGGCATCTGGAATGTGACTATAATCCCTTCTTCATTAGTCACCGTTACTTTTCTCTGGGCACATTCTATCACACCTTGGTGTTTATTTAGCCAATCCATCCCTAGAATGAGGTCCAAACCTTGACATTCTATTAGAATGGGGTCGGCCCAAAATATCGTGCCTTGGATATCTACCCATACCCTTGGACTAAAGGAACAAGCGAGGGTTTGCTTTCCCGGGGTAGCTATTAGTACTGGCCTGGGTAGTTCGCTTATGTCCAGTACATTATTTTCCACAAAAGCAGTTGATATAAAGGAGTGGGTAGCTCCGGTGTCAAATAATACCACTGCATGCGATGAATGAACCATAAACTTACCCATGACAATCTCTGGTGCAGCCTGGGCTTCCTCGGCGGAGACGTGGTTCACTTTGGCGCGGACGGCGGGGTTGAAGGTGACTCCTTGAGCTCTCTTGGGATGGGGGCACTGGTGGGAGTAGTGTCCCTCTTGGCGGCAGTTGAAGCATACCACAGGCTTGCCATGCCTGTCTCTCAAGACCTCCGGCCTCTTGGCCGGGGCAACTGGGGCGGTCGGTGCGACTGGAGCGGCACGAGGTTGGCTGGCTCCGGCGTTGGCAGCTGGTGGCGCCGGGCGATACACTGGCCGGGGGTGATATTGTGGCGCTGGTGGAGGTGGAGCAAAACGGGGTCTTTGGGCCATGCCCTGATTCTGCCTGAAGGCAATCATGCGCTTCTTCTTCAAATCGACCTTATTTTGCTGGGTCTCTTGCATGATGGCCTTGTTCACCAACTTCTGGAAGTTGGCGAAATCTCCGGAGATAAGCTGTAGAGACAGCTCATCCTTCAGTCCCCGGAGGAACTTAGCCTGCCTGGCCGCATCCGTACGAACCTCTTCAGGTGCGTACCTGGCCAATCTGTTGAACTCATGCAGATATTCCGTTACGGACCTGCTCCCCTGCTGCAGGTCCCTAAACTCCTGTTGCTTCTGAGCAACGATGCCGTCGGGGATGTGAGCGGCACGGAAGGCAGCTGAGAACTCTGCCCAAGTGTGGGCGTGGCCCTCGGGCAGAGTCTCGCGGTGGTTGTCCCACCACTCAGCGGCGGGACCATGTAGCTGGTGGGTGGCGAAGGCCACCCTCTCCTGCTCAGTGCAGGTCAGGAGGTCGAGCTTCTTCTCGATCGCCCGCAACCAATCCCCAGCCTCCATGGGGTTGGTGGTGCTCGAGAAGGTCGGTGGGCGGACTCGGAGGAACTCCGAGAGCTGAGTTGCGGGAGCGGGAGCTGGTGTGGCGGGTCGGGGCAGCTCGGGCTGTTGGTGGAGGCGGAAGAAGTGAGCCTGCTGCTCTTGCATTTGCTGCTGCTGCTGCTGCATCTGGTGCAGGAGGGCTGAGACCAACTGGTTTTGAGTGGCCATCATTTCAGCCACGGTGGGGTGGTTGGCGATCGGGGCCTGCCTCTGCCCGGTGGTTCCCCATTGTGGCAGGTTGCCACTGTCCCCTCCGTTCTGAGGAGCGTCTGATCCTTGAGTGTTGGTCATCCTGGAATTTTCAATGTATACCTATTTATCTTGATGAACTTCTTTATATTTATTTCAAAAGAATACCGTTCTTGCGGTTACATTTATTAATTTTCTCATTCATGCCTTATATTGTGACATGAATGCTAATACAATCAAGTAAATAAAAATAACAATCAATCGTTATACTACGTCTATGGCAGCTCAGGGGACGGCTCGATCTCAGGCTCGTGAGAGACGGGCGGGGTCGAGGAACTGGACGGTCCGGCGGGTGGTGCGCTGCGGGAGATTCTCTTGGGCCTCACTGTGGGAGTCTGAATGGGTTTCTTCCGGCGAGGCGGAAGAGGTGCGATCTCCTCGATGTCCTTCTTCAACTCCTCGATCTGGTAGCGGAGGTGCGGGTTGGTAGCGACACGCTGTCGAAGAAGCTCATTCTGACGCCGCAACTCCTCTGCCTCGGCAGCCAAACGGTGTCCCTGCTGGATGCGGCGACGAAGCTCGCCGTTCTCGCGGTTCAGGTCCTCGGAGGAATGGCGGTAGAAGCTGATGGTGTCGCGCTGTCCATTGGCGTCCTGCAGCGCCTCGTAGTGGAGATCATCCATGGCCTCCAACAAGCGCATGGTATGACCTATCGCCGAATGCCGCTGGGAGAGGGTACTGACGAAGACACTGTGTGGGCTCCCCGGGGTGCGAAGAGGTACGAAGCGGAAGTCCGTGTCGTAGAGCTCGCTGTCGTAGATCATCCGGAGCTCCGTGAGTGCCTGGAGAGCGGTGCGCTGACTGGCTACCAGGAAGGTAGGTCCTCCTCCGCGGTAGGTGTGAGCTGTCTGAGGGGAGGGCTGGACGACGATGGTGACCTCGCAGTAGCTCTCTTCCTCGTCGGGGAAGACTCCATGGTACATTGGCTCATGCTCGAAGCCGAGGAAACTGACGAGCATGCGTAGCTCGCGGATGAATCCGGCCTCGTCACGAAGAGTCCCGCTCGTGGTGTGAACCGGCATCTACAAAAGAGAGAAAAATTTTTTTGTGAAAATCGTAGAAGATGAGAGGATAAGTAATCTTTTTGTAAAGTATAGTGAATATATATAAGTCCTAGGGTCAGGTCTGTTTGGCTTCCTACAGTCAAGTCGGCTCTGATACCATCTTGTCGCGCCCCGATTTAATAAATCAGGACTTTATTGAATTTCCATAGAAAATCAATAACACAAGACGTTCATCATGCGACCACGTACAATACGGACAATCATTCACGGTTCGTAGACCGCATTAATACAAAAGTGAATAAAGGAGAAGAGAAACTAATAAAACAAGGGTCCTAGATGAACGCCTCCTTCCAGTCTCGCCTTGACTGGGTCGCTACTCCAGACCTTCATCCTCCTCGTAGTAGACTGGCTCTGATGTTGTAAGTCAACGGGGTGAGTACAGATGTACTCAGCAAGCCACCGAATGCAAATATAATGCAAGGTAATAACAAGGGAGATAGTGGCTAGTTTAGCGGAAGCAGCATAATTGTAAAGCTTTAAATGAGAGCAATTTATTAGTACGGAAAAGTAAACATGTGCATGTGTATCATCATCTTCTAACTCGAGGGGTACAGTCAGCCCCACCTCGCTCAACAGTCCTTACGTGCCATGAATAACTTGAACATTCAAACAATTGTAAACTAACTGCGAGTAGTCACACAACCTGCCCTTGACCGTGGGCTCGGCTTTTCGAAAAGATTGATTTACTCTGATCAGAGATGTACCACTGTACCCACAAGGCACGCACTCATCACCTACACCGAAGTGTAACGAGATGACCCATCACACGGGAACTCGTGCCAAAACCTTCCATATAGTCCTCCCCGACTCAATAGCACCCTCTTATGGGTTTCATATGGTGTCCCGACGCATCGGAGCCCCACCATACCCCCCCTTGAGCCTCGTCGGTACAAGTCGCCCGCAGGCTAGCCCCTTGCCCCCTCCTCTATGGTGCATCGAGCCGGAGCATTCCATACTTCCAGTCAGGACTTACCCATTAGACTTGTGGTTGGTACGGAAGTGCTTTGCAACAGATCCCGCAGACCGGTCCTTATAGTGCCCCGGGTGCGACAAACCAGTGCCCGAGCTTGCACCCGGAACCCACCATACTTATAACCTAGCCAACTCCAACAGAGTCCAGAGACGAGAATAACAGGGAAATTCATATACAGAAATCCAGCTATCTACGACTCGTTCTTTTTAACCTATAGCAGTTGTGCCGGTACATTGGGCACTAGCTAATATTTTTATAGTAGAGTGACAAGGAGTTGAGGCTCAATAAGCATGGCTTGGGTTTGCACACAAGGACGGGGATCTAATAAATATAAGTGTAAGGCTTGAATATTCAACTAATGCAATATTAACCTATGGGTTATAGCGATAAGTTATTAATACATGGGCTCAATATGATCAACTGTATCCACAGAGGTGGTCGATGACTTGCCTTGCTCAGCAAATGGGGATGGAGGAACCTCGGGGTAGAACTCCTGCTCCTCGACGAACTCGTAGTCTTCACGATACGGAAAATAAACAATACATTCAATAAACAGATAAGATTCACCAATATTAAACATACACATTTGTAGGTTTTATTATGTGAAGTAATATTTTAATATTTCAAGGTTTTGTTCAAAACAGTAAAGTTTAATGTTTTAGAATTTTTCCCAATTTATTTTCTGTATTATTAATTTTAACCCTAAGGGATTTTTGTTCATTTATTTATTAATAATATTTTGGGTAACAGAAACTTACTGTTTTTATGGTATTAATGTGTAGAGAATAATATTCTGGTTCTAGCAAAATTTGAATGGTGAAATTTGGAGTTAAAATGAACAAGATATGAATTTTTGAAGTTTAAACAATTTTCTGGAATTTTATTTAAACAGAAAACAGTCCCTGGTCCACGGTGAACCAGGTTCACCGTGAACCCGTGACTATTCGCGTGGACCGGGTCAACCAGGACCGTCGGATCTTGATCCGGCGATCGGGCGCGGGGCGGGATCCCTTTAATGAAAACGGGCGGCTAGGATTAGATCTCGCGAACCGGTATGACGTGGACGCACCAGATTGCTCCAGCATTTTAAGTCGTGATCGACGGCTGTAAGCGCTCGGTACCGCTTTGATCAGATCCGAGGGCCCTGATTAAATCCCGGAGGGATTTAATCGTAGCCCTCCGATCACGATCGGACGGCTGTGGGTGCGTCCGGCACGGCACGTGCGTAAGGGGTACGTACCCCCTTCGTCTCCGGCGACGGCGGGCTCGGGTGCGGCCACGGCGGCGACGACGAGGGCCTAGGAGCCTAGCGAAAGCTAAAAATGGAACCAGGGGGTCGAGACGGTCTCGGCCATACCTTCGGTGGCGACGGCGGGCGAGGAATGGCGACGGCGGCGAGGGTAGACGGTGAAGGTGGTTCGGGAGCTTGACGGTGACGAAGATCCGGCGGGTTCCAAGGCCAGCGGAGTGGTGGCCGGGGATGAGGGTCGTCGACGGTCACGACGGTGGCGGTGGCTAGGGCGAAGGGGGTCGGGATCGACGGCGATCGCTCGCCGGAGGTGGAGCAGAGGAGGGGCTCTCAACAATCGCAGCGGCGCTCTGGAGGGCGAAGGCTAGGGCTTAGGCGGTGTGGGCAGAGTGCGGTGAGCAGAGGGGTACTTATAGGGGTCACCGGCGGCACCTAAACGGAAGGAAACCGAAGGTTTCCAAGAACTCCGGCGAGGGTTTCCTAACTCTCGGCCGAGCTCCCATAAACGGCAAAACGCGTCGGGATTACAAGGAAAGGGATCATCGGCAGTAGGGGAAAGTTATCCGAGGCAAAACCAGGCGAATGCGGGCGGCCGGCGGCGAAACAGGAAAGAGATCGCCGGAGGAGGGAAGGGGAGCGATCCCCTTCCATCGGAGACGAAGGTCCTGACAGGTGGGCTCCACCTGTCAGTGAGCGAACGCGAAAGGAAAGGGCAGACAGGCGGGGCCGGGCGGTCAGTGGGCGCAAGGTGGCTGACGCGTGGGTCCAGGCGGGGTGCGGGCGGGAGGAGAGAGGGGAGGTGAGCGCCGACAGGCGGGTCCCGCTTGTCAGTGAGAGGGCGGTGATGGGCTGGGCCAAAAAGGCCGCTGGAGGGGGTTTCGGGGTTGAGGCCCATTAAGGGTTTAAAATTGATTTTCGATTTAAAATAATTCCAGAAATTCGAATATTGGATTAAGGTTTGAATCACTGTTGATAAAAATTTGTAAAAATTCCTAAAATTATATTTTGATCTCTAGTCCATCTCATAAAATTTTCAAGTCCAGGTTTTGAGTATTCCTCCCTGTTTGGCTTTATTTGGGTTCTTTTGGGATTTATTTTTTTTTCTTTAATATTAAATTTAGAAATGATTTAAATAATATTTTCTTTTTATTTTATTCCTTTTTAATTTCTGGGGTGTTACAGACACCCTAATTAGTGACAGGTCATACAGTGACCCATCACTAAAGGTTTCCCCCTATAGTGATGGTCTATGCTGAGACCCGTCACTAAAGATGGGACACCACGTTAGTGATGATTGGTTGTACCACCTGTCACTGAACAGTATTGTTATACCCTGTTGGACCGGAAACGGCGACCAGAGGGGAGTGAATGGGAGCTTTTTCAAATTTCAGGCTAAAAATAACCTTCTGTTTTAGTTCTGTCTTCTGCGGAATAGGCTTCGAACACACCCTTCGAAGTTCTGGTTCAAATGTATTTCACAGCTCCGAAACCAGGCTTCGTAGGAACAAAAGTTCGAAGTCAAGAAGACTTCGCTCCACCCACAACTCTAAAAACTCAACTCTGCTAAGTCAGTGCAGGCTCCGCACACTAGGTGCCTTTGAGAAGACTTCGTACTTCACCCTTCGCAAGAGATGACTTCCCTCTGAGGACTTCGACCAAATACTCTGCACTACCAACTAGTACTAGGCTTCATATTTCGAAGGTCTAAACTCACATAGAGCACACTGCGCTAAGAACTTTGGCAAGGGAAGAAACATGCTTCGAGTTAAGCCAAGACTAGTGCTTCGCTAGTAATCAGAGAGGACTAGCCTCCAGTTACATAGAGCGAACAAACACTAAAAAACACACTTCACCAAAAACACTCTAGTGCAATAAACTCAACACAGGAAGAGGTGAGGCACAAAGAGATCAAGACATGCAGTGCAAAGTATGCATACAAGTTCAAACAGTAAATGAAAACAGAATCAAAGTTTCATTACTTGCACAAGGAACACAAAATAAACTCATAGACTAAATACAAGAGATGGCGTCTAGCACAGGAGTTCTACAATGACTGCTCAAAGTGTTACTGTTGCCTAGCTAGCCTCCACTATTTATAGGCACTATTCAGCCATGTGAATAGACTACTTTACCCCTAGGGTTTACGTTGTTTTTGTCTCTCTCAGACAGGGGGTACAGATGGTAGTCTACTTTATTTGTAGGCTTCTTTTGTCAGCTTCGCATAGGAGACAACATCAGCTTTTGCAGAGCAGACACGGTAAGAATTTGCAGTTTTGGATTCTTCTGAAGCCCCCCTTTGCACGCGAGGGGTGCGGTAGCTTCGGTGAAAAGCCTTGAGCCTGACGGCCTTCGCTTCACCGAAGTTAGCCTTCAATACAGTGACGGTTTTGAGCCGAAGCCATCAAAGCCCTTGATCCTTCGCGCCATCACCTCCGGAGTGGACCACCATGGCTTCGCAGCTACTCCTAGCTTGAACTCCATTAGTCCATGTACCGAAGCCATGCATGGCCAAAGTACCTCAAGTCAGCCACACTCCGAAGCCCCACCTTCGGAGTACCACCCTTCGAAGTCTCTCCTTTGTCCAAGGCCTCCGCATAAAGCATTCCATGAGCACTTCATCGCAGTGTCTCTCCCCGAGCACACTCCTCGATGATCCTCACCCGGACCATGCCTTCGATGCACCTTGACTTCTGAGACCTCCGTCAGGTGTACCTTCGAATGCCTCTATCCGGAGCACACTTCGAATGCCTTGCCTCCATTGAGGACTTTGTCCACCATACTCCGAAGTCACTCCTTTCGGAGTACCTTTTGAAGTGCCTCGCCTCCGAGGACTTCGTCTCGGGGTACCTTCAGCCGGATCCACGCTCCGCACCCTCTGCCTTCGCCTAGCGCACCATGACCCGAGGACCAACCTCGACCCCTCGCAGCCTTCGTGATCGAGCTCCCGCTCGCCTGGCATCAAGCCTCCCGCTTGACCCAGGTTCACTTGTTGTGAACCATCTGTTGCCTCTGAAGTCACCTGCGCACCATAGACAGACAGACAAGTGTATCCAGTACCCCGTAGACTTCTCCGGGCAAACAACCTCTGGTACACACTCCGGTGTACCGTCCAAAGTACCGAAACCTTCGATACGACCAAGTCATCGTGTGCTGTCGGACCCCTCCGACAGTCACACTCCGCTGCAACAGCTGCAGCAACCGAACCCTTCGATGAAACAACCTCCGAACCCCTTCGGAGGGACCCCTTTGAATCCAGAAGATCAATCCTGTCAATCACTCATCACAGACTCCAAAACCAACACTTTGGTTCTCAATCTCCCCCTTGATGAGTGCATTGACAACCAAATTCAAGTCCAAGAAATTTTGTAAAATTTCAGCACACAAGTGACCATAAAAACTCAGACACGAGCCAAATCATGTCACTTGACAAAAGAATTTCTCTCCCCCTTTTCAAAAGAGTAAAACCCCTTCAACAAATCTTTCCCTTTGCAAGATAAAAATTCCCCCTTACTGTAGAGAACTAAAAAATTTCTCCCCCTTTGGCAATGCAAGCATCAAGGAGCAGTTAAAAGATGCAAAGCTCGAAATGGGCAGAAGTGCAAAGACATATAAAGCAAAAATATGCCAACCTTAATACCAATTTTCATGTGCTCAGCTCAATTAGCATGTGATTTCATTATTTTGAAATAAAAGCAACACCACTCAATCAAGGTAACTAGACAAGTAAAAGCAGGTACTGTGCAAAGCTAGTCAATTTCTACTCTAAACAGACAAGTCCAGTTCAAGTGGAGTATTGAAAGCAAACTTGATTTACAATGAATTTATACTTGTTGTTCTTTTCATAATGCCAAGGGTTATTTGTTCGTCTACCTTATACTTTCCAATCAAGCCAAGCCTAGGCAAGAAAGCCATCAGAAGCTTAAGGCAGTGATTTTGACATACACTAAATTATCCCAGTTCATACCAAAATGCAATGGTAAGCAGTCTAGAATAAAGTAGTGCGGACAAACAAACCCACCTGAATCTTTTCACTTTTAGCATTTCAAATCATGGATTTTGAATTTTTTTAAGAATATCCATGAGTAAGCAATATGGTTTTTCAAGTTGTAATTGTCGCATCCAGAGAAAAGGATTCTTGCTATCAAGCAGATAAAAGATAGCTAAAGCAGTCCTACCTAAACATGCTAGATTCAAGACTAAGCAGTGAGCGTGATTTGATTTTGGAAAGGAAAATCATGCACAAAATGTATCAGACATGTTAAATAGAGCTGAGCCATCATGATTACATGAATTAAAACAAGACATATTAGTGCAAAACAAGTAAATGCAATTTCACACACAATGAGCATATGCATATCAGTGAAACTATGCTCCCCCTCACAAAATGCCGTAAGGGTGACAAATACCAAGTCTCCACGCAAGTAGGCAAAACGTGAAGCATCGAGGGGTTTTATGAAAATATCGGCTAGCTGGTGTTGGGTATCAACATATTGAAGTTCAATATCACCCTTCTCATTATGATCTCTGAGAAAATGATATCGCACATCAATGTGTTTGGTTCTGGAATGCTGAACCGGGTTGTTTGCAATACAAATAGCACTAGTGTTATCACAGAAAAGTGGAACACTCTTATAATCTAACCCAAAATCCCGCAAAGTGGAAACCATCCACAAAATCTGAGAGCAACAGCTAGCTGCAGCAACATATTCGGCCTCAGCCGTCTATTGCAACATATTCCATGAGCACTTCGCCACAGTGTCTCTCCCCGAGCACACTCCTCGACGATCCTCACCCGGATCATGCCTTCGATGCACCTTGACTTCTGAGACCTCCGTCGGTTGAACCTTTGAATGCCTCCATCCGGAGCACACTTCGAATGCCTTGACTCATCGCTGAAGGACTTTGTCCACCATACTCCGAAGTCACTCCTTTCGGAGTACCTTTCGAAGTGTCTCGCCTCTGAGGACTTCGTCTCGGGGTACCTTCAGCCGGATGCCATGCTCCGCACCCTCTGCCTTCGCCTGGCGCACCTTGACCCAAGGACCAACCTCGACCCCTCGCAGCCTTCGTGACCGAGCTCCCCGCTCGCCCGGCATCAAGTCTCTCCGCTTGACCCAGGTTCACTTGCTGCTAACCGTCCGTTGGCTCTGAAGTCTCCTGTGCACCACAGACAAACAGACAAGTGTATCCAATACCCCGGAGACCTCTCTGGGTAAACAACCTCCGGCACACACTCCGGTGTACCACCCAAAGTATCTAAATCTTCGGTACAACCAGATCATCGTGTACTGTCGGACCCCTTTGTCAATCACACTCCGCTGCATCAGTCGCAGCAAACGGACCCACTGAACCCTTCGGTGAAACAACCTTTGAACCCCTTTGGAGGGACCCCTTCGAAACCAGAGGATAAAATCTGTCAATCACTCATCACAGTCTCCGAAACCAACCCTTAGTTTCTCATACCTGCATATTCCAAAACCTTAAGGACACCTTTAGTGACATCCTTATATGGATAATCGCCACTGATGATAAGTATAGGACAGGCATTGAGCTACGCGTGCACTTATTGTTCCCAAATCCCAATTGTTGTCAGTCTTCGCCATAACTGTCGACCGGTAGTGCGGTTTCTCACCGCACCGATGATGACCCACACTATTACATGCTTTGGTGGATCGGCCCACACAGCAACTAGCATCAATATATAATTCTCCAATATATTTTAATCTAAAATCATATTTTTGTATGACACAATACATGAAATAATTAGAGTCATTTCGCAACCGATTATGTCATATCCCATTCGGGAGTGTTGGATTATAAATATGACCAGACAACTGGTCATATTTATAGATAGGCACTCTCGAATTGTCCATGCACTTTGGATTAGTCTGAGGATGTGCAGTCTGCATAGCTATACCATGTGGTCCCATATGGTTCTAGAGAGAGTTTCAGTGGTGTCTCCCTATTGTTCTCCGAATACACAACCCTCTCGACCCAAAGTTGAGATGTGTATTTGGAGAACAGTGGGGAAATATTGCCAAAATTCTCTCTAGAATCGTATGAGACAACGTGGTCTAGCTACACGTGGGCCGCACATCTCTAGATGGGATTTAGGTCCTATCCTTGCCTATTAGTGCTCATATATGATATGATGATTGTTTTATTATTTATAGATTGCAACAACATAGAGCTAGATGTATCTTGATTGTCATACTTGCAATGAGTACTTCAATAGGGTGGATTTTTTCATGAGTAGTGCTAGAGATGACATGGAAGCTAGTGGAAAGGCTGCAATGTGGTGTCCATGCTATGACTGTAGGAATGAGAATAAGTTTACCAATTTAGAATATGTGTGCGACCATTTGTTGAGACCAGGATTCAAGAAGGGATATCATATATGGAACAAGCATGGTGAAGAAGGATAAAACAATGGTGAAGTAGATTAGATTAGTAGTAAAGATGAAGGTGGGGCCAGTGATACAGACTACATGAGCGACAATGACATTTTAGGAATTCCAAATAATAAGTATATTGATATAGTGGACAATGTTGATCAGATAGTGCATAATGTGAAGGAACTAATTGCATATTCTAAAGGGGAGTTTGCCCAGTTCCAAAAACTTGTACGAGACTCAAAAACACTTATATATCATGGCTACAAAGAATAGTACACGGTCTTATACACTGTCCTAACAATGCTACAACTGAAGGCAACATACGGATAGTCCGATGTGAGTTTCAAAGCATTACTAAACTTGTTGAGGGACTTGATGCCAGAAGAGAATAAGATTCCTACCATTGTTTATGGTGCTAAGAAGATCGTATGCCCTATAGGGTTAGATATAGAAAAAATACATGCATGTATGAATGATTATGTTTTATTTTGTGGAGAGTATGCAGACCTTGACAATTTACAACATGTGGGACACATCGATTCAAGAATAGAAAAGATGATGATGAATTGGATGATGGGTGTAATAGAAGTAAAGTTCCGAGAAAGGTAATATGATATTTTCATGTAATCCCTAGTCTAAAACGGATATTTGCAAATGTCAATGAGTCAAAACGATTGAGGTGGCACAAAGAGCGACGTAAGAATGACTCTATGATACGACACCCAGCAGATTCTACTCAATAGAGAACAATTAACACCATATTTCCAAGGTTTGCTAATGATTGTAGTAATATTAGATTTGCCATGAGTACTGATGGCATGAACCTTTTTGGTAACATGAGAAGTATGCATAGCATGTGGCCAGTGTTATTGTCTATATACAACCTTTCCCCTGGCTTTGTAAGAAACATAAATATATCATATTGTCGATTTTGTTCTTTGGTCCTAAACAACCAGGCACCGACATTGACGTGTACCTTAGACCCTTGGTGAATGATCTAAAAATTATATGGCATGTAGGTGTTGATATTTGGGACGAGTATATACGAGAGTACTTACAGCTACATGCCATATTGTTTTTCACAATAAATGATCTGTTGACTCATCGTAACTTGTCTAATCAAAGCAAAAGGAAAGGTGAATTGTGCTCATAGTGCTCAAAGGAAACATCAAGCACATAGTTGAACCATTCTAGGAAAACGATATACATGTATCATTGACGTTTTATTCTAATGAAAACACCCATACAGAAGAATGAAGCTACATTTTGCTGTCTCTGTATAGAAAGGAGAACTTCCTAGGCATTTCAGAGGCATAGAGGTATATGATCAAGTAAAGGACATAAATGTTATACTCGGTAAGTGAAAACAACCTTCCACAAGTTGTGATGGAATGTGGAACAAGCAATCAATTTTGTGGGAGCTAGAATATTGGATATATCTCAATGTTCATCATTCCATAGATATAATGTATGTCGAGAAAAATGTGTGTGACAGTCTCCTTGGAACACTGCTAAATATGCCAGGCAAAACAAAAGATCATGAGAATGCTAGAGTAGATCTTGAGGAGATGGGTTTAAGACCGGATCTACATTCACAACAGATAGATAGAAGAAAGTTCTTGTCTCCATCTTGCATCACCTTTTTTAGGAAAGAGAGGAAGGAGTTTTGTGAATTCTTGCATAGCATTAAAGTTCCATCAGGTTACTCATCGAATATCAGCAAACTTGTCAACCTTGAAGGAGCTTAAGATGGTTGATGGAATGAAGACTCATGATTGTCATGTGATGCTGACTCAGATGATGGCTGTCAGAATAAGAAATGTGTTACCGGTAGGTATAAGAGAGAAAGTATGTTTTTTCTTCAATGCAATTGGACAGAAAGTACTCGACCCAATAATGCTAACAGAACTAGAGAAAAAAACAATTCTTGACTCTCTCTCTCTCTTCTTGAAATGTACTATCCTCCTTCATTCTTTGATATTATGGTACATCTGACCTCACATCTCATCAAAGAAATATTATTTCTTAGACTTGTTTTCTTGCATCAGATGTACACGTATGAGAGATACATGGGTGTTATAAAGAAGTATGTTGGGAATCATTCTTCACCCGAGGGTTGCATCACACAAGGTTAATCTAGCGAGGAGGTAGTAGAATGGTGTGTAGAGTACACAGATCTGAATAACCCAATTGGTATGGCTCACTCTCTCCATGAGGGTAAACTAGCAGGTCAAAGTAATCTTGGGCAAGCAAATAATCACTCCGGATCCAAAGGCATATGACCAAGCTAATTTCCTTGTGTTGCAACAATCGAGCGAAGTGTCACCATACATCATTGAGCATAATCACATGCTCTGTGCAGAGAACCCATCTTGTACCGAAGCTTGGATCGCAAAACAACATATGAAAAGGTTCAATACCTAGTTTCAGGATCGGATCGCACGATCAAAAACCTTAATGAGCGAATTGACCAAGTAGCTAGAAATAGGCCATATATACACTGTTACAATATATTAAGATTATCATATAAATGGTTATACATCCTACACAATTGATCAAGATAGCAAGAGCGCAAATCAAAACAGTGGTGTTTGTATAGATGCCTACGACAACAATAATATAAAGATCACACATTATGGTCAGATAGATGAGATTTGGGAACTTGACTACCTAGGGTTCAAGGTACCTCTATTTTGATGCTGCTGGGTCAATGGTACAAAAGGCATTACAGTTGACAAGTGTAAATCTAACTCACGTGGACTATAAATACGGACCTTTCATGCTCGCTAAACAAGTTGCTCAAGTATTCTATGTGTCTGATACAACAACTAAGAAAATTCATATTGTTCTAGCTGGAAAGAGACAGATTGTGGATGTTGAAAATGTAGTTGATGAGGACGAGTACAATTAATTTGATGAGATACCTACTTTTGCCACCTAAATTATTCCATAGGTTAAACTAGACGAGCAAACTCCGTACCTGTGCTCCGACCATTCTAAAGGATTATAAGTTAAGAAAGTGAGAAAACAAAAGGTGTAAAGTTTAAAATGTATATATACATGCAAGTGTTGTACAAGTGTTGAAATACTGAGATATGTGGGTGATTTGTACAAGTTCTACTGATTTGAGAGATGTAATATATATATGCAATTTGTGTCATAACTTGAAATCTAGAAGTACTGGTGATTTGATTATGTAATATATTTATGTGCAATCTATGCCATAACTTGAAATCGAGAACTACTACTGATTTATTATGTATATATATATATACAATCTATGTTATAACTTGAAATCTGGAACTACTACTCATTAGTGATGGGCAACAACTACTGCCCATCACTAATAATCATTAGTGATGGGGAACCACTAATGCCCGTCACTAAAGATCATTTGGCAATATTACTAATTTGATCTGATTACTGCGGGCAGTTAGTGGAGGTAAGTAGCTCGCACATTAATTTCTATTAGCCCCTTTAAATACACTAGCTTCTTGCATTTCGACTTCAGAACATTAGATTTTTGCTCATACTCTTCTTGCTTCTTTCTTTTCCATGGGGATTTTTGGTGGATGTTTCCTAAATCTATGTATTCACTGTTATGTGGAAGCATCAGGCCAGGCTTCATTCCACACAAACTATGACATGGCTTTGTTTACTAGAAGCACAATACTTGTGCGGACACATTAATAATACTAGTATCACAAACACTTGTGTGATCACTTTTATATGTGACTGCACAAGTGTTGTGCTCTCTTTGATCATCAGTGATGGGCAATAGTTCCAACCCATCATCGATGACTCTACTCAGTGACATGTGTAGATTTATTTAGAAAAAATATATCGCCTATTCACCCCCTCTAGTCGACATCTTGATCCTACAGTGAGGCATGATGTACTTTGCACAATACTCCCTTAAAAGTAAAGTTATGAATAAAATATGTTGTTAGCTAGTTATGCTAGGCAAGTGTAAATATATTGAGTGTGCATACATACAAGTGCATTATGGAGGGTAGACTAGTCGAGATATCTTGTAGAAGAGCTTTCCTAACTAGATTTATATTTGTATGTTTTCTAAAATAACATATGGTCTTTAGTTGATCCATTTATTTGGTGTCGCACACTCTAGCTATTTGTTTCCCCTTCTTCGGAGTATTGTTGGGACCATTCTTTGTCATTATATAAAACTAATTTAAGTACATAAAAAAGTGCATGTCTAGTAAGTAATATTAGGTTTGCTATAGATACCATAATCATTTTCCTCAATTTTTATAGTCGTTGGGGCCTTCTTATCACCAAAGTTAGTATAAAAGTTGGCAATAACAATCAATGGGGAATGTTCCATTGTTATTACCACATAATCCCCTTGTGTTAGGCTGGCTCTTTTACTAAAGTCAGGTCAACCTTTGTGGAGGCATACCCTTCCTCTACAACTTGTAACATCAACCTCACCGGTGCACTCATATCTTGTTAATACATTAAGAATGTCATCAACGTGAATGTTATTGATATCGCCAAAGTTTTTTGACAGAGATTGCAAGAGTAAGATAATATCGCATTAGTTTGTTAGTATTGTTAGCACATAAATAGATATATGCAATGTACAATATATAAACCTAGTGACATCAGTCGTTGACTAGATGATTGATCTTTATTAAGCAACTATTAAGAATAGAAATTGGTACCATAATGCTCCGCCTACTAGTAAAAGCACAATAAAAAAGTACAATAATACAGGTGGAGGTGGAAAAATAACATAATCATATTACATTAGTAAAAAATAATCCATCATTGCTTACACTCAAAGAATCCAAGTAATCCATCATAAAAGGTATACTCAAATATATAAATTCTCAATCATATACATAAAATACCATACACTTTTAAAGAATACATCATTGATTACACTCAAAGGTATACAGTAATCACTAACACTTTTCCAATTTCTCAAATTGGAAATGGTATTGTACATTTGATCAATGAAGGAGATCCGAGAATTACTGTTATTATGTACACTTTGCTTGGTTCACTCATGAGTACAATTGCTTGGATCTTTACAAGTTATTATGCACATTTTACTCCACAAATAGCAAGTAAGCTCTATAAATCAATGTATAAACCCTAGCTAAACCCTAAATCCAAACAATATGAGAGTAGGGGGCATCAATCCTCGCACGGCTAGGCATATGCAAAGTTGCCAAAAACAAAAGGGTAGAGATGGTCAGATGTTGTAGGCAAAGATGGCGGGACGACGGAGGTGGAGGTGGAGGAAGACAAGATGGTGGCGGGATGACTGGAGGTGGAGGCGGAGGAAGACAAGATGGTGGCGGGCAACTAGACAATCGTGATGGTGAAAATGACTAAGTCTCCGAGAATATATATAGGAAGGTTATCAATGCCAATTTGAATGGAGAATCAACACTGATAGTCACTATTAGTGTCAGTTCTAGTTTAGAGCCGAGACTAAATAATATTTTAATATTCATAAATATAAACATTTTATTTTAACACATAAAATCTACTCCTAATAAATGCATTTTTTACTGTACCGAATGAAACATTTTTAAACTAACATTTTAAAGTTATTTCCAAATTTTACCTATTTTAATTTAAATCCTAATAAATAAATTTTGGTTCATATTTCAAGCACTTGTAATTCAAATTTAACCGATTTAAATTTAAATCCTAGAAACACACTTAATTAAATAAAAATATTCAACTAACACGAAAAATGCCAAATTTTTTCACATGATAACATACGTTGTATTTTGATTGTAGAAAAACTTCCAAGTTCAGACAAGGATTAACCTAATGATTTGCTTTTAAACCCAACACATTTCTTCCTTAAATCCTAATTCATTAACTCCTGCTTTCTTAATCTCGTATGTGACAACTTTCTTAAAATATTTTTAAATTTTTATAACAATATCTAAGTATCATATTATAACACCATGATGGGTATCATGTTTTTACGACTTCATATGATTTTTTCGATTAAATAACCATTAAGCTCTATGTTGCCAACAAAGTGTCACAACCTAGAATTTTCCAAATTTCTATCAATTTAGTGGATAAGAACTAAAATATACTCAAAATATGAATATGATTTTTTATAAATTTTGGTTCATTATTTCAAGTACTTGCAATTCAAATTTCACCTATTTCAATTTAATTCTTACAAACACACTTAATGAATTAAAAATAGTAAACTAATACAGAAAAATACTAATTTTTTATAGGATAAGATACGTTGTATTTTGATTGTAGAAAAAGTTTCAAGTTCAAATGAGTATTTAACCGTTGATTTGCTTTTGAACCCAACTCATTCCTTCTTCAAATCCTAATTTATCGCGGGAGAATCATTGACTTTCTTCACATCATATGTGATAACTTTATCGAAATATTATTTAATTTTTATCATAGTATTTATGTATCATATTATAACACCATAGAAGGTCTTGTATTTTTTAGACTTTATTTTATTTATCATAGTATTTATGTATCTGTTGACACGAAAATGTGCTCCCGCACTTGGGACGGTTCGACGATCCAAAAGCGTGTGGATACTTAGGGATAAGACTAAGCATGACACAACACTGACGTCACGTTTCGACTACCCTTAATAGTGGCAAGGGGGTGAAGTCGCCAGGTAATCAGATCACAAAGAAACAATCCAATTAGCTGAAATATATGGATAAAATAAACCAATCGGCCGAACGGAGCCTGACTGGTTCGGAGTATACCGTGCGAAGGGTCACCAAAGGGGGTGCCTTCGGCATCTAGTGCAAAGGGTGCGCCGAAGGTAGCCTTCGGCGTTCGGATCGATCTGGTCAAAGACAGGCTCCGAACAGATCACGACGTGAAATCACCTCTGAACGAAAGGGTTCGGTGCGAAGCCTCTGACATGACAAAATCCGACGCGGAGCACTGGCGCGACGAAGTCCGACGCGGAGCACTAGAACGACGAAGTTCGATGCGGAGTGGGCTCTGGTATGACTCCGACATGAAGCAACTCTGATGCGAAGCAGCTCCGGTGTGCGGGACTTAACCAGACCGACACCAGCGTGACGAATCCGGCACGGTCGGGCGAAGCAAGGACTTGCCTAAGAGTGCTCTTGCAGCCTCCGAAACTAGCTTCCTAGCTCCAGAAACCTTCGGCGAAGGGAGCTCCGAATGTGAAACCTGCAACAAAACGAAGATCAAGTGCCAATTCAGCCTGGAGACCGAATTACCAAGTGTTGCAGTATACAAAACGAGGGGTAACAATCTATTACGTACATTAGCTGATGGTTCACAAGCGAGCCAACAAGGTGATAGCAATCTGTTACGTAGATTAATGGATGATTCACAGGTGAACCAACAAGGCTTACCACAATACGGCGTGGCCGACGGAGGGCTTCCAGCGCAAACCCATGAAGGTGCACTGATCTAATGCGGGAAGTAAAATAAGTAAAGAACGGTTCAAACTAGGGTTTGAAGAGTTGATCTGTGTTGGGGGTCCATGAACCGGCCCCACCCCTGTATTTATATGGGTTAGTCTTCTTATATCTAATTCTAATCTGATAAGATTCGGCCTAATCAAGATTAGAGATAAAAACAACTTGAATCTATATTAGACTCCTATCTAAAGCCTACCTGAAGTGGGCCTTCGGCAGGCCCACCGAAGGGTGCTCCTTGGGACGAAGCTTCGGTGAAGCAGGCCATCGAAGGGCCTCGGGCCGAAGCCAGCCTGCGAAGCAGGCCGCTAAAAGGCCCCCTGAGGCCCCATGCATGTGGGCCTCTGGCACTTTAGGGCTTCGGCCTGTACCAGGAGTTGTATATTTTTAAACTGGCAATGATACATCTTTAGCGGTGACTTGGAGATAACCAATATATGACGCTACTTTTAAGTGGTTCTGTGGTAGTGAGTGCATGTTAAATATGATGAGAGATATAAACAACAACCTCAATGGACTTATAATTGATCGACTATTTCTAAAATTAATAAACATTAGTCACAAATTGTTGACGCCAAGATTTGGTAAAGCCTAGGTCCCACCAAGTATGTCGTATATGAAGAAACGGAAAAATAAGAGAAAGTTATGAAGTTGGAACCCTGGGTGAAGTTATAAAAGTACTAGAAGATGAAGGGTTTCAGTTGGCAATCAAAGTGAAATGATCGTGCGGATAGACGTTTGAGAAGACATGGCGGTAGGGGGTGATGATGGTTGGTAATTTAGAAGCATCAGAGGCCATTTAATGCTCTGAAACTGGGGGGCATGTGTTGACGCCAAGATTTGGTAAAGCCTAGGGCCAACTAAGGATATCCTACGGTCAATAAAAGTCAAGGAGGGTCCGGTCAAATATGGTCAAAGAAGTCCGTCCGTTACAACATGCTTGGATATGAAAGAGCCGATGATGAAAAGATGAAGTTTTATCCAAAATCAGTTATGATAGATTGCTTGGATGACAAGTCTCTAGACTATAAATATGTATCTCTTAGTTAGGTCAAACACATATCTATATCAAACAACTACTCGTGCATCGCCACCCTTGGCTTCCCAAGGTTAATGCTGGCAGGATTTGGCATTCAGAGCTGGGCTGCATCGTTCTGATCTCCAGCGAAGAGTTGAGTCCCGCCACCCCCGACAATCATATCGATTAGGTCAGTACCTTCACAGCTGCATAAGTTTGATCTCTTGAAGCACTAGTTGAAACAGTACGGTCATTGGTTTACCGCGCTGTATTGGTTAGGTCTAAGGCTGCATCGGTTAGGTCTGACATCTCTTGCTATTGTATCTTTTTCATATTGTATACCGTTCATCTAAATAAAGCATGCCCAATACTTTAACATATTATTAAGATCATCGTGATTAGCTACTGTCTTTGTTAGGTCTGATATAGTTATTGTCATGATTTTCATGATATAGACATGTTATCTGACACGTTTTATTGATTTCTGTCGGAGTACAAGCTGATAGGTTATCTTCAATTCAATGTCACATCTTATTCACCATCGGAAAGCGTTCATCGGCCCATACGTGTAAACTACATATCTCATCGACCGATGGTATGTTTGCCCAATCGCTTCGCCTGTGGTCATAGGCCCTATGGCCGATCGGTATAATAGTCCACGATTATCCTATCCTCACTACAGTCATCGGCTCGATAGCCGATAGGCTATGCTACTGATATTGTCTTCTATGTTTCCTTATCAGTTGCAGGGTCAAACTGATTGGCACGTCTTGAGCCCCTTTTTCTAAGAACGTTGGACCTGCACTGGAGTTAAACAGATCTTTCAGGCCACGCGTGTACCAAAAAAACGCACCAACACAAATCTAGGATTTAAAAATTTCCAATAGATTTTCCCATTGAATACTCTAATTTATATCAAATTAGCCTATATATATAAGTGTTAATCTATACTATTTAAAAATGACTAGTAGTGGTAAATCTACCACCACTACAATTCTTTTTATTTGCACGTGGTTCTTCATTGCCAGTGAAATTTATTCTTTTAATGTTTTAATTTTTTACCTGTTACAACGCACGTGCACTCAACTAGTTTTAAAGAATTTTGGAATGATTACTTCAATTTCTATAAAAAACTGTGAAATTCGTACGTTCTAAATCCACTTACTACATGTGTGGCTGAGCATGAAAATAGGCGTAATTTTCTAGCATGAAGGTAAACATGAAATTTGGTTTTCTTCTCTCCATAGGATAGATCCTGAATTTTATTTTATTTTTAAAAAAATACTGGGCTCAAGAACGTGGACAAGTGGTGCAAATTATGGCTCTTCTGCATATGTGCCCCATCCCTATCAAAGGATTTGGGTTTCCAAATCAATCTGGATCCACTCATCCACCTAACTACTTACCATGTATGCTTTGACTTCTGTGGGTTGAGCCTTTTTCTGACTGTTGCCCGAGGTATTTTTCCGATCAAAATCTGAAATCTCCCATCCCAAACGAGCCGAAAATTTCAGTTCTTTGACATCTTTGATATACAGCTTTGCTGTTTCAGCATTTATGCCTACTATTATTTTTTTGAGTGCTATATAAATGCACAGTTGTAAAGTCAGTGATCCCATACAGCGATGTGACAATAACATGGCGATTTTCAATGATTTTTCTGAAGATATGAGGCGTGTTCATGTGCAAACCTGACTTGCTGGAATGTTCAACAAAATAAATGCAGTCTTCGCCTACTGACTGGTTAATTACATTGATACAAATTTATTTTGAATGAACTATCTATTAGAGTATTAGAGAGGTAGTTTCTCTATAAGTGATATGTGCTGTCTAAAAAAGAGACTAAAATATAATCTATAGGTTTGCACTGCCCTTACACATTTCACTATTAACAACCGGAAGGAGACTGTTTACCACTATCTATAAACAAAAAATTGACGTTATTAAAAGTAATAATCAGGATGAACATGCAGACATGCACACCACCAGCGCTTGGTCGATATAGACAAAAAAAACAACGCAAATTGCTCCTGCAAAGTGCAACAATTTCAACAGAAGCAGGTAAAATCTACTTCGATTTAAGTACCTGCCAGACCATTGGATCTATTGGCGCAACTTTGCCCTGCATGTGTCATCAGACTATCAGAGTAGGCATCGTGCGTGCTTATTCAATTAACAATTTGGACAGATCTGATCCTGAGGAATAAATCTACCACTACCAGGCACAAGCCAATAGAGCAGCAGTTAGATGTCAAGAGTTTCTTTTGTATTAAATTTGCGTTTCAATCAGATCTTGATTTGCACTTGGATGTTATTTTAGCAAAACACAAACAAATTAAAACTAGAGCTATATTTTTGTCACACTGTCAAAACTAAGGCATTTTTTCGCCGGCCAAACTATGAGATGCCACGCTTTGGCAAGGCAAAAGAAATTAAAAGCATGTCCATAATCTTAACAAATAAGACAACCCATTAGCCCAGTACGTCCTTTACTCTGTTAAACTGACCGATCAGATTCAGATCTGGATAAACACAATTCAGATCAACGTGTTGCTATGCGCCCAACAACAACCATGACAGGTTGGAGACACGGGTTCGCTTTCCTTGATGTTTACCACCTTTTTCCGCATCACAACTCGCAACCAAATTGTAGCGACACTTTATTCCATCGCTGACAGAAATTATTGGGCACAGCCTTTCGAAGAAACTCGTCTGCCACTATCAGCTTTTTGCAAGAGAAGTGATACACTGATACCACGGGAGAAAGAACAGCTCAGAGTATTGATTGCTGAGTAGCGCTGGATCCGCGGAATGCACGCGTTATTTACGAATAAGGGTCACGTGTTATCCCGTCATTGTATTTGCGCTTGTTTATGACTATATTTTGCAACTACTTTGTGATATGGAAGTTCATTTGCGATGGTGTTTTGAAAATAACAAGCGGATGATCGCCTTGCATTGGTTTTGAAAACAAAAAAGGCTACTACTACCCACAGATAGCTAGAATAAAAATAGTTTGTAGGAATAAGATCTAGTGGCTCGATCTCCTTTGCTTTGCATTTGTCGGCAGCGACTCTCCCAAATTCGTAGATTTGTGTCGCAGTCACGAGATAATTTCACACGATCTTAATCAGCCTGGTTTGGTTGGTTTCTTAAGGATGTGTGTTTAATTGGAGGACTAAGATGAGATATGGAGTCAGGTTAGAAAACTGGTGGAATGCGGCGATTTTAGAATAAATATTTTCCTTCTACTCAAGGTGAAACATGCTCGTCTTAAAATAAATGAGCAGACGAACTCGTTCTACTCGCATGTCAGGCACAGTTTTAGATGAGTACATAATAATAGCGAGGCTAGCGTAGCACTACAACCTGTGACGTGACTGGTGAGCTCCGCGATGACTAGGCGAGCATGGCCGTGTTTGGTTGAGCTTCTCACAGTGGTTATGGTTGGAGTCTCTCAAATATAGGATTAGTTTGACCTGATTCTTTTTTTCGTTCATGTCTATTTTTTCTCTTGTGCACATATTATTTTCTCTCTCATATATTATTATAGGTCGAACGATACACATATTTAAACATATCACTGCTTCACACAAAACTATTACAGATTAAAGGTTGTATTTATAGAATTTAAAAAATTGAGATTGAGATTATAGAAAAACTATTACAGATTGATTATTTTTTAAAGATAAGATTTAGGATAATCTCTACGAGATTTAGATAATAAAATTTAAACAATCTTGAAGACGCTCTTGTATATTCCATCTATTCCATCTTATATAAAACAGGATGGGTTCATATCCCTATTGTCTTCAAACCAAATTAAAGGAGCCGATTTTCTCTCCCACGGAATAAAAGCGAGCTAGGGGTTATGGCTCAACGGTGCGCCCAAGGCTTCTCTCCGCCGAAGATCCCCCGACGGCCTCCGCCGTCTGAAGCTTCGTCACTCCCAGCTAAGTCGCTCGCTTCCCCCGCTTCTTCGTCTCCCCTTGGTGGTCCTCTGCTGAATCTTCTTGAGACCGAGAAGGACTCGGCCCTTGCCGAGTTGGTCTCTAAGTGGGACTTATCTCCTGGTAGAGATTTTCAGCACTTGATTTTCTCTCATTTCGGAACCGCAGTTCACCATCCTTCGGCCTCACCGGCCGGGTCCTTTCTGCTTTTAGCCTCCTTTCGTCGCCACACTTTTAGGTTAACTGATCTTACTGTTAGTTTGGCGATTCATGCATGTCTAGGGGACTCACCGGCTGGTTTCCACGTCTGTCAAGTTTCTGCTCGGCAGTTTAGGGTTTCGGTTGCTTCTAAGAGGGTTGGACTTCTGGTCTGCAACTTCTTGCACTTTTACTCTGATCACTTTGCTATCTCTTTCCATCTTTGGAGAAATGGTGGCCCTAACTGGCGCCTTGAGCTTGCTATGTGGGAAAGGGAGGAACGAGAGTGTTGGATCACCCCTAAGCGTTCCAATCGGAGGAACCCCAGCTTTGCTCTTCAGGGAGCTCGTTCTAGCTCAAAGCTTAGACGCTCGTCCTCCAAACATGTCTCTTTCGCGCATTCTACTTCCACACAGTTTTTCTTCTCCGACAAGCCTCCTTGCAGCTCCTTACCGTTAGAATCCTTTTCAAATGAGGGTGTTCAGCGGGTGACCCTGGTGACTTCCCAGCGCTTATTTCGAGGTTCATCCTTCCGTGTGGGCTCCATTGAGGTGCCGCAATCTACGTTGTTTAGGTCGCAGGCTACTACCTCCTCTAGAGGGTCTCATCAGCCGGTCCCAGTGAAGAAAATCTTTACTCGGCTGCGCAGTGTGCTGTCTCGTTGCAAGTCACCTCAAGTTATTTTCCCTGCCAACACCTCTTCTCAGCGGATCTCTACTACTTTGAGTAATAAACCAACATCCATAACTTCGCAGCGCTGTGCTATTCACAACTATATTCATCGCTTCGCTCAACAGAATCCCCCAGGTTGCCTCTTTCTTCGCTGGGTGCCAAAAGCGCCTGCCTCAAATCCCTCTCTAGCGATTGTGCCTTTTGCCAACAGCTTTCCTTCCTCTTCACAACCTCCTGAGCGCAAGAAAGCGTCCCTGTTCGGGGCGATGGCAAATTTCCCTGCTGATCCAATCGCCTTCCTTCCGAGGGGGGCTTGCTCATTGACGGTGGAGGACAGCTTCGCAAGCAGAGAACCGTTGTTTCTCTTTCTGGTCAGCACATCAGGAGAAATGAAGATCTAGCGCTGGCCATCTGCGAGGAACACCTTACTCCAATGGAAAGGAATGAATTCTTGCTTCTTATTCATCATCACATTACTCAAGTGCTTAGGCTTCAAGTGCAAAGGTATGGGATCTACCCTCTGGCAGTAGGGTTTTTTAAAGTGGGTGGCATTTTTCAGCGCGATAGCCTCATTAGATCAGGACCACATTGGATTGGGGAAAGACTTGTCTCGTTTGTTAAGCATGATGAAGCTCTTAACTTCATAAACTCCCCAGCTACTCGTATTGTTTGGGTAATGTTCTTAGCATTCCCTTTAGACTTCAAGGAGCATAATTTCCTAGAGCAAATTGTCTCTTCTTTTGGTAAACTACTCTACTGGAATTCAGATGATGATAGCTACTGTAGAGTCCTTCTAAAAGTGCTTGTGGATAGTACAATAGACATTCCTAGAAGTATTACACTAAAGTCTTGTCACTCAATGGATGGAGAGGGTAGATCTTGGACCTTTCCGGTTTACATTATTCACAATGATCTAGCAGACGGTTTTCCGGGTGATGAGGATGACCTTCCACCGGATGGGGGTAACCCTCACCCTTTTAACGGTGAGGTCTTTCATGGTGAACCAATTTGGGTTCAACAATGGGTAGACGAACAGCTCATACATGCTAACCCAAACCATGTACCACCAGCAAACAACTTTCAGCAAGCAAATCACGTTAACATTGAGCCTGTGATTCAAAATATGCAATGGGAGCAGTGGCCAGCGCCTGAGGTAGACAACCAACATTTAGAGCAAGAACAAAATCAAGATGAACTTAGCATGGAAGTCTCTGGTCTTTCTATTGGCTTAAACAGTGGGTCTACAGCTTTATCTGCTAACAATAACAATGTCTCTATTATGATGAACTCGGTTGATAACTCCATTCATAATGGGGTGCCACGGCTTCCCTCTCCACACTCGCAACTGCCATACATGCCACGGCCACCTATTAAGCTGGTCTACTCAAGACGTCAACGGGCATCACAATCAGGCCAGCACTCGGGGAGTAGTCAAGGAATGGTAAGATCAGAGAACTTCATTACAATTTCAGGATTGAGACGAAGTGCTCGGATTAGGGATAAAAAATGGCTTTAAAAATGCTGCTTTCCCTAGTAGATTTGCTGATTTTCATATGCAGGGCTCATCCTCAAGGGTCTTCAAAGGGAAGGGCATCATGTCAGAACAGCCAACACTACAACAGTTTGTCAATGCAGCAACAGATGGTATGTACTACTCAAAACTCACAACTTCACAAATTCAACATGCAGCAATCCACTTTTGTGGTCTCAATGCAGAGCAGGTGACTGAGGGTAGACTGATCACGGAAGACCAGGGAACTGCAGGGCAAATAGTCCTAGCTCAAGGAGGCAACAATGGAGTGGAAGATGAAACCAGCTAAGCAACAAAAGCAAGGGGAGGAATTGGGGGAAAACATAAGACACCCCTCATTTTGGTTGTGTAATCTTAATGTTCAACCTTGTCTAGTATTAGGGGTAATAGAACTTCAGTGCTTCCTTCGGGTTTCGGCCGACTTGCCAAAGACTTTGTTACTCTCGGCTGTTACCTCAGTTGTTTTCACTTGTGTCTGGTACACAAGTCCTCGATACTATTTAGCACTTGCAAATGGGTAGAAATATTAAATGGACCATTCTGAACTGGAATATCCGAGGTCTGAATGCACCGAAAAGAAATTGGCAGTTAAAGCGCAGTTGTTAGATAAAAAGTACTCCATCTTCTGTATTCAAGAAACAAAACTCTCTCAAGTTGATCATGGCACAATTAGAGGATTTGCACCAAAAAGATTCAATCAATTCGCCTTCTCCCCTGCAGTAGGCGCCTCAGGAGGAATTATTATTGGATGGGTTGGCTCTAGATTATCAGGTGAAATCCTTTCAATTAACTTCTTCCAAATAACAATTCAGATAAAATCAATTGCGGATGGACACTCCTGGCTTCTTACAACAGTGTATGGGCCTTGTAGAGAACCAGGCAGAACACTATTTTTGATTGGCTCTCTCAACAGGAATTTGCGACACATGACAATTGGATGATTCTTGGGGATTTTAATCAGTATAGATTTACTGACAACAGGAACAAGATAGGTCAACAACATTCACAATCTCAGCTACTTAATGATTGGGTTCTTCAACAAGGACTATTAGAAATCCCACTAACAGGTAAACGCTTCACATGGAGCAATATGCAAAGGAATCCACTACTTATTCAACTAGACTGGTGCTTCACCTCATCTCAGTGGACAATTCAATTCCCAAATACCATATTCACAGGCTTGGACAGTCACATCTCAGATCACATCCCATGCAATATAGAGATCAATACCACTATCCAAAGATCTTACATTTTCAGGTTTGAAAATTACTGGCTATCCCTAACTGGTTTTAAAAACACGGTTGAACAGTCATGGCTCAAACATCACAATCATTCGATTGAATCAAACATATTAGCTTACAAAACTAGTTGTCTTCAAAAAAGTCTAAAAAAATGGGCATCTAACAAAGGACAGCTAGAGAAAAGATTAAAGCTTGTCGAGCAATCATTTTGGCAATTGACACCTTTGAAGAATACCGTCTGATCAACATTAAGGAATTTAACTTCAGGAATCTTCTTCGGAACCATGTTAAAGAACTATTACAACAACAGAACTCTTATTGGAGACAAAGATTCACCTCTAGGTGGGCAAGGTTAGGTGATGAAAACACAACCTTCTTTCATGAAGCAGCGACAACATGGCTACGTTGTAACACAATTGCGGCTCTTCAAATGAAGACGGTCAACTTTTATTCACTCATCAGGAAAAAGCTGACTTACTCCTAGATGACTTCATTAAACGGCTTGGCCATTCCAATAACAACTCAATGGAGTTTGATTTTCTAGGACTGTTTCATCATTTTCAGGATGTAGAAGCTCTGATTGCTCCTTTCACACAAGAAGAGATAGACAGAGGGCTACAGGCTATGCCATCTTATAAAGCTCCAGGTCCGAATGGTTTTAACACACTTTTTTACAAATATGCTTGGGACATCATCAAGACAGATTTCTATAAGTTCTTTGCGGCCTTTCATGGTGGGCGACTGGACCTAGCACCCATTAATAATTCCCACATTATCCTGTTACCAAAGATCAATACTCCATTACGAACAAATGAGTTCAGACCAATTGCCCTGGTCAACTTTGCAATAAAACTGCTAACCAAAGTCTTGGCAAATAGATTACAACTGATTCTATCTAGAAACATTCACAGGAATCAATATGGCTTCATTAAAGGAAGAGCAATACAGGATTGCCTAGCATGACATATGAGTTTACAC
>JAAALK010000288.1:70413786-70426625 GCA_019279435.1 Zizania palustris | reverse complement strand
AGCATGTTGTAACGGACGGACTTCTTTGACCATATTTGACCGGACCCTCCTTGACTTTTATTGACCGTAGGATATCCTTAGTTGGCCCTAGGCTTTACCAAATCTTGGCGTCAACACATGCCCCCCAGTTTCAGAGCATTAAATGGCCTCTGATGCTTCTAAATTACCAACCATCATCACCCCTACCGCCATGTCTTCTCAAACGTCTATCCGCACGATCATTTCACTTTGATTGCCAACTGAAACCCTTCATCTTCTAGTACTTTTATAACTTCACCCAGGGTTCCAACTTCATAACTTTCTCTTATTTTTCCGTTTCTTCATATACGACATACTTGGTGGGACCTAGGCTTTACCAAATCTTGGCGTCAACAATTTGTGACTAATGTTTATTAATTTTAGAAATAGTCGATCAATTATAAGTCCATTGAGGTTGTGTTATATCTCATCATATTTAACATGCACTCACTACCACAGAACCACTTAAAAGTAGCGTCATATATTGGTTATCTCCAAGTCACCGCTAAAGATGTATCATTGCCAGTTTAAAAATATACAACTCCTGGTACAGGCCGAAGCCCTAAAGTGCCAGAGGCCCACATGCATGGGGCCTCAGGGGGCCTTTTAGCGGCCTGCTTCGCAGGCTGGCTTCGGCCCAGAGGCCCTTCGATGGCCTGCTTCACCGAAGCTTCGTCCAAGGAGCACCCTTCGGTGGGCCTGCCGAAGGCCCACTTCAGGTAGGCTTTAGATAGGAGTCTAATATAGATTCAAGTTGTTTTATCTCTAATCTTGATTAGGCCGAATCTTATCAGATTAGAATTAGATATAAGAAGACTAACCCATATAAATACAGGGGTGGGGCCGGTTCATGGACCCCCAACACAGATCAACTCTTCAAACCCTAGTTTGAACCGTTCTTTACTTATTTTACTTCCCGCATTATATCAGTGCACCTTCATGGGTTTGCGCTGGAAGCCCTCCGTCGGCCACGCCGTATTGTGGTAAGCCTTGTTGGTTCACCTGTGAATCATCCATTAATCTACGTAACAGATTGCTATCACCTTGTTGGCTCGCTTGTGAACCATCAGCTAATGTACGTAATAGATTGTTACCCCTCGTTTTGTATACTGCAACACTTGGTAATTCGGTCTCCAGGCTGAATTGGCACTTGATCTTCGTTTTGTTGCAGGTTTCACATTCGGAGCTCCCTTCGCCGAAGGTTTCTGGAGCTAGGAAGCTAGTTTCGGAGGCTGCAAGAGCACTCTTAGGCAAGTCCTTGCTTCGCCCGACCGTGCCGGATTCGTCACGCTGGTGTCGGTCTGGTTAAGTCCCGCACACCGGAGCTGCTTCGCATCAGAGTTGCTTCATGTCGGAGTCATACCAGAGCCCACTCCGCATCGAACTTCGTCGTTCTAGTGCTCGTCGGACTTCGCGCCAGTGCTCCGCGTCGGATTTTGTCATGTCAGAGGCTTCGCACCGAACCCTTTCGTTCAGAGGTGATTTCCGTCGTGATCTGTTCGGAGCCTGTCTTTGACCAGATCGATCCGAACGCCGAAGGCTACCTTCGGCGCACCCTTTGCACTAGATGCCGAAGGACCCCCTTTGGTGACCCTTCGCACGGTATACTCCGAACCAGTCAGGCTCCGTTCGGCCGATTGGTTTATTTTATCCATATTTCAGCTAATTGGATTGTTTCTTTGTGATCTGATTACCTGGCGACTTCACCCCCTTGCCACTATTAAGGGTAGTCGAAACGTGACGTCAGTGTTGTGTCATGCTTAGGCTTATCCCTAAGTATCCACACGCTTTTGGATCGTCGAACCGTCCCAAGTGCGGGAGCACGTTTTCGTGTCAACAGATACATAAATACTATGATAAATAAAATAAAGTCTAAAAAATACAAGACCTTCTATGGTGTTATATAGATACATAAATACTATGATAAAAATTAAATAATTTCGATAAAGTTATCACATATGATGTGAAGAAAGTCAATGATTCTCCCGCGATAAATTAGGATTTGAAGAAGGAATGAGTTGGGTTCAAAAGCAAATCAACGGTTAAATACTCGTTTGAACTTGAAACTTTTTCTACAATCAAAATACAACGTATCTTATCCTATAAAAAATTAGTATTTTTGTATTAGTTTACTATTTTAATTCATTAAGTGTGTTTGTAAGAATTAAATTGAAATAGGTGAAATTTGAATTGCAAGTACTTGAAATAATGAACCAAAATTATATAAAAATCATATTCATATTTTGAGTATTTTAGTTCTTATCCACTAAATTGATAGAAATTTGGAAAATTCTAGGTTGTGACACTTTGTTGGCAACATAGAGCTTAATGGTATTTAATCGAAAAAATCATATGAAGTCGTAAAAACATGATACCCATCATGGTGTTATAATATGATACTTAGATATTGTTATAAAAATTTAAAAATATTTTAAGAAAGTTGTCACATACGAGATTAAGAAAGCAGGAGTTAATGAATTAGGATTTAAGGAAGAAATGTGTTGGGTTTAAAAGCAAATCATTAGGTTAATCCTTGTCTGAACTTGGAAGTTTTTCTACAATCAAAATACAACGTATGTTATCATGTGAAAAAATTTGGCATTTTTCGTGTTAGTTGAATTTTTATTTAATTAAGTGTGTTTCTAGGATTTAAATTTAAATCGGTTAAATTTGAATTACAAGTGCTTGAAATATGAACCAAAATTTATTTATTAGGATTTAAATTAAAATAGGTAAAATTTGGAATAACTTTAAAATGTTAGTTTAAAAATGTTTCATTCGGTACAGTAAAAAATGCATTTATTAGGAGTAGATTTTATGTGTTAAAATAAAATGTTTATATTTATGAATATTAAAATATTATTTAGTCTCGGCTCTAAACTAGAACTGACACTAATAGTGACTATCAGTGTTGATCCATTCAAATTGGCATTGATAACCTTCCTATATATTCTCGGAGACTTAGTCATTTTCACCATCACGATTGTCTAGTTGCCCGCCACCATCTTGTCTTCCTCCGCCTCCACCTCCATCATCCCGCCACATCTTGTCTTCCTCCGCCTCCACCTCCGTCGTCCCGCCATCTTTGCCTACAACATCTGACCATCTCTACCCTTTTGTTTTTGGCAACTTTGCATATGCCTAGCCGTGCGAGGATTGATGCCCCCTACTCTATTGTTTGGATTTAGGGTTTAGCTAGGGTTTATACATTGATTTATAGAGCTTACTTGCTATTTGTGGAGTAAATGTGCATAATAACTTGTAAAGATCCAAGCAATTGTACTCATGAGTGAACCAAGCAAAGTGTACATAATAACAGTAATTCTCGGATCTCCTTCATTGATCAAATGTACAATACCATTTCCAATTGAGAAATTGAAAAATGTTAGTGATTACTGTATACCTTTGAGTGTAATCAATGATGTATTCTTTAAAAGTGTATGGTATTTTATGTATATGATTGAGAATTTATATTTGAGTATACCTTTTATGATGGATTACTTGGATTCTTTGAGTGTAAGCAATGATGGATTATTTTTACTAATGTAATATGATTATGTTATTTTTCCACCTCCACCTGTATTATTGTACTTTTTATTGTGCTTTTACTAGTAGGCGGAGCATTATGGTACCAATTTCTATTTTAATAGTTGCTTAATAAAGATCAATCATCTAGTCAACGACTGATGTCACTAGGTTTATATATTGTACATTGCATATATCTATTTATGTGCTAACAATACTAACAAACTAATGCGATATTATCTTACTCTTGCAATCTCTGTCAAAAAACTTTGGCGATATCAATAACATTCACGTTGATGACATTCTTAATGTATTAACAAGATATGAGTGCACCGGTGAGGTTGATGTTACAAGTTGTAGAGGAAGGGTATGCCTCCACAAAGGTTGACCTGACTTTAGTAAAAGAGCCAGCCTAACACAAGGGGATTATGTGGTAATAACAATGGAACATTCCCCATTGATTGTTATTGCCAACTTTTATACTAACTTTGGTGATAAGAAGGCCCCAACGACTATAAAAATTGAGGAAAATGATTATGGTATCTATAGCAAACTAATATTACTTACTAGACATGCACTTTTTTATGTACTTAAATTAGTTTTATATAATGACAAAGAATGGTCCCAACAATACTCCGAAGAAGGGGAAACAAATAGCTAGAGTGTGCGACACCAAATAAATGGATCAAAAGACCATATGTTATTTTAGAAACATACAAATATAAATCTAGTTAGGAAAGCTCTTCTACAAGATATCTCGACTAGTCTACCCTCCATAATGCACTTGTATGTATGCAATCAAATATTTACACTTGCCTAGCATAACTAGCTAACAACATATTTTATTCATAACTTTACTTTTAAGGGAGTATTGTGCAAAGTACATCATGCCTCACTGTAGGATCAAGATGTCGACTAGAGGGGGTGAATAGGCGATATATTTTTTCTAAATAAATCTACACATGTCACTGAGTAGAGTCATCGATGATGGGTTGGAACTATTGCCCATCACTGATGATCAAAGAGAGCACAACACTTGTGCAGTCACATATAAAAGTGATCACACAAGTGTTTGTGATACTAGTATTATTAATGTGTCCGCACAAGTATTGTGCTTTAGTAAACAAAGCCATGTCATAGTTTGTGGAATGAAGCCTGGCCTGATGCTTCCACATAGTGAATGCATAGATTTAGGAAACATCCACCAAAATCCCCATGGAAAAGAAAGAAGCAAGAAGAGTATGAGCAAAAATCTAATGTTCTGAAGTCGAAATGCAAGAAGCTAGTGTATTTAAAGGGGCTAATAGAAATTAATGTGTGAGCTACTTACCTCCACTAACTGCCCGCAGTAATCAGATCAAAGTAGTCTATTGCCAAATGATCTTTAGTGACGGGCATTAGTGGTTCCCCATCACTAATGATTATTAGTGATGGGCAGTAGTTGTTGCCCATCACTAATGAGTAGTAGTTCCAGATTTCAAGTTATAACATAGATTGTATATATATATATACATAAAAATCAGTAGTAGTTCTCGATTTCAAGTTATGGCATAGATTGCACATAAATATATTACATAATCAAATCACCAGTACTTCTAGATTTCAAGTTATGACACAAATTGCAGATATATTACATCTCTCAAATCAGTAGAACTTGTACAAATCACCCACATATCTCAGTATTTCAACACTTGTACAACACTTGCATGTATATATACATTTTAAACTTTACACCTTTTGTTTTCTCACTTTCTTAACTATAATCCTTTAGAATGGTCGGAGCACAGGTACAGAGTTTGCTCGTCTAGTTTAACCTATGGAATAATTTGGTGGCAAAAGTAGGTATCTCATCAAATTAATTGTACTCGTCCTCATCAACTACATTTTCAACATCCACAATCTGTCTCTTTCCAGCTAGAACAATATGAATTTTCTTAGTTGTTGTATCAGACACATAGAATACTTGAGCAACTTGTTTAGCGAGCATGAAAGGTCCGTATTTATAGTCCACGTGAGTTAGATTTACACTTGTCAACTGTAATGCCTTTGTACCATTGACCCAGCAGCATCAAAATAGAGGTACCTTGAACCCTAGGTAAGTTCCCAAATCTCATCTATCTGACCATAATGTGTGATCTTTATATTATTTGTCGTAGGCATCTATACAAACACCACTGTTTTGATTTGCGCTCTTGCTATCTTGATCAATTGTGTAGGATGTATAACCATTTATATGATAATCTTAATATATTGTAACAGTGTATATATGGCCTATTTCTAGCTACTTGGTCAATTCGCTCATTAAGGTTTTTGATCGTGCGATCTGATATCTGAAACCCAGATATTGAACCTTTTCATGTGTTGTTTGTGCGATCAGCTTCGGTACGAGATGGGTTCTCTCATAAAGCATGTGATTATGCTCAACAATGTATGGTGACACTTCGCTCGCTTGTTGCAACACGAGTTAATGAGCTTGGTCTATGCCTTTAGATTCGGAGTGATTGTTTTCTTGCCCAAGTTTCTGACCCACTAGCTACCCTCATGGAGAGAGTGAGCACACTAATTCGGCTATTCAGGTCTGTGTACTCGACACATCACCTACTACCTCCTCGCTAGAGTAACTTTGTGTGATGCAACCCTCGGGTGAAGAATGATTCATAACATCTTATTTAGAACACACATGTATCTCTCATACAGGTACATCTGATGCAAGAAAATAGGTTAAAGAAAAGAATATTTATTTGACAAGATGTGAGGTAGATGTACCATAATATAAAGATTGATGGAGGATATACATCTCAAGAAGAGAGATAGTCCAAAATTGTTTTTCTCTAATTTTGCTATCATTGTTGGGTCAAGTACTTTATGTCCAATTGCATTGAAAAAACACAAACTCATTATTGCCTCTCTTACCCCCACTGGTAACACATTTCTTATTCTAACAACAATCATCTGAGTCAGCATCACATGACAGTCATGAGTATTCATTCCACCAACCATCTTAAGCTCCTTCAAGTTGACAAGTTTGCTGATATTCGATGAGTAACCTGATGGAACTTTAATGCTATGCAAGAATTCACAAAACTCCTTCCTCTCTTTCCTAAAAAGGTGATGCAAGATGGAGACAAGAACTTTCTTCTATCTATCTGTTGTGAATGTAGATCCGGTCTTAAACCCATCTCCTCAAGATCTACTCTAGCATTCTCATGATCTTTGTTTTGCCTGGCATATTTAGCAGTGTTCCAAGGAGACTGTCACACACATTTTTCTCGACATACATTATATCTATGGAATGATGAACATTGAGATATATCCAATATTCTAGCTCCCACAAAATTGATTGCTTGTTCCACATTCCATCACAACTTGTGGAAGGTTGTTTTCACTTACCGAGTATAACATTTATGTCCTTTACTTGATCATATACCTCTATGCCTCTGAAATGCCTAGGAAGTTCTCCTTTCTATACAGAGACAGCAAAATGTAGCTTCATCTTCTGTATGGGTGTTTTATTAGAATAAAATGTCAATGATACATGTATATCGTTTTCCTAGAATGGTTCAACTATGTGCTTGATGTTTCCTTTGAGCACTATGAGCACAATTCACCTTTCCTTTTGCTTTGATTAGACAAGTTACGATGAGTCAACAGATCATTTATTGTGAAAAACAATATGGCATGTAGCTGTAAGTACTCTCGTATATACTCGTCCCAAATATAACACCTACATGCCATATAATTTTTAGATCATTCACCAAGGGTCTAAGGTACACGTCAATGTCGGTGCCTGGTTGTTTAGGACCAAAGAACAAAATCGACAATATGATATATTTATGTTTCTTACAAAGCCAGGGGAAAGGTTGTATATAGACAATAACACTGGCCACATGCTATGCATACTTCTCATGTTACCAAAAAGGTTCATGCCATCAGTACTCATGGCAAATCTAATATTACAATCATTAGCAAACCTTGGAAATATGGTGTTAATTGTTCTCTATTGAGTAGAATCTGCTGGGTGTCGTATCATAGAGTCATTCTTACGTCGCTCTTTGTGCCACCTCAATCGTTTTGACTCATTGACATTTGCAAATATCCGTTTTAGACTAGGGATTACATGAAAATACCATATTACCTTTCTCGGAACTTTACTTCTATTACACCCATCCAATTCATCATCATCTTTTCTATTCTTGAATCGATGTGTCCACATGTTGTAAATTGTCAAGGTCTGCATACTCTCCACAAAATAAAACACAATCATTCATACATGCATGTATTTTTTCTATATCTAACCCTATAGGGCATACGATCTTCTTAGCACCATAAACAATGGTAGGAATCTTATTCTCTTCTGGCACCAAGTCCCTCAACAGTTTAGTAATGCTTTGAAACTCACATCGGACTATCCGTATGTTGCCTTCAGTTGTAGCATTGTTAGGACAGTGTATAAGACCGTGTACTATTCTTTGTAGCCATGATATATCAGTGTTTTTGAGTCTCGTACAAGTTTTTGGAACTGGGCAAACTCCCCTTTAGAATATGCAATTAGTTCCTTCACATTATGCACTATCTGATCAACATTGTCCACTATATCAATATACTTATTATTTGGAATTCCTAAAATGTCATTGTTGCTCATGTAGTCTGTATCACTGGCCCCACCTTCATCTTTACTACTAATCTAATCTACTTCACCATTGTTTATCCTTCTTCACCATGCTTGTTCCATATATGATATCCCTTCTTGAATCCTGGTCTCAACAAATGGTCGCACACATATTCTAATTGGTAAACTTATTCTCATTCCTACAGTCATAGCATGGACACCACATTGCAGCCTTTCCACTAGCTTCCATGTCATCTCTAGCACTACTCATGAAAAATCCACCCTATTGAAGTACTCATTGCAAGTATGACAATCAAGATACATCTAGCTCTATGTTGTTGCAATCTATAAATAATAAAACAATCATCATATCATATATGAGCACTAATAGGCAAGGATAGGACCTAAATCCCATCTAGAGATGTGCGGCCCACGTGTAGCTAGACCACGTTGTCTCATACGATTCTAGAGAGAATTTTGGCAATATTTCCCCACTGTTCTCCAAATACACATCTCAACTTTGGGTCGAGAGGTGTGTATTCGGAGAACAATAGGGAGACACCACTGAAACTCTCTCTAGAACCATATGGGACCACATGGTATAGCTATGCAGACTGCACATCTCAGACAATCCAAAGTGCATGGACAATTCGAGAGTGCCTTTCTATAAATATGACCAGTTGTTGGTCATATTTATAATCCAACACTCCCGAATGGGATATGACATAATCGGTTGCGAAATGACTCTAATTATTTCATGTATTGTGTCATACAAAAATATGATTTTAGATTAAAATATATTGGAGAATTATATTGATGCTAGTTGCTGTGTGGGCGTCCACCAAAGCATGTAATAGTGTGGGTCATCATCGGTGCGCGGAGAAACCGCACTACCGGTCGACAGTTATGGCGAAGACGACAACAATTGGGATTTGGGAACAATAAGTGCACGCGTAGCTCAATGCCTGTCCTATACTTATCATCAGTGGCGATTATCCATATAAGGATGTCACTAAAGGTGTCCTTAAGGTTTGGAATATGCAGGTATGAGAAACTAAGGGTTGGTTTCGGAGACTGTGATGAGTGATTGACAGATTTTATCCTTGGTTTCGAAGGGGTCCCTCCAAAGGGGTTCAAAGGTTGTTTTCACGAAGGGTTCGTGGGTCCGTTTGCTGCGACTGATGCAGCGGAGTGTGATTGACAAAGGGGTCCGACAGTACACGATGATCTGGTTGTACCGAAGATTTAGATACTTTGGGTGGTACACCGGAGTGTGTGCCGGAGGTGTTTACCCAGAGAGGTCTCCGGGGTATTGGATACACTTGTCTGTTTGTCTGTGGTGCACAGGAGACTTCAGAGCCAACGGACGGTTAGCAGCAAGTGAACCTGGGTCAAGCGGGAGATTGATGACGGGCGAGCGGGGAGCTCGGTCACGAAGGCTGCGAGGGGTCGAGGTTGGTCCTTGGGTCAAGGTGCGCCAGGCGAAGGCAGAGGGTGCGGAGCATGGCACCGGCTGAAGGTACCCCGAGACGAAGTCCTCAGAGGCGAGACACTTCGAAAGGTACTCCGAAAGGAGTGACTTCGGAGTATGGTGGACAAAGTCCTTAGCGATGAGTCAAGGCATTCGAAGTGTGCTCGGATGGAGGCATTCAAAGGTTCAACCGACGGAGGTCTCAGAAGTCAAGGTGCATCGAAGGCATGTCCGGGTGAGGATCGTCGAGGAGTGTGCTGGGGAGAGACACTGTGGCGAAGTGCTCATGGAATATGTTGCAATAGACGGCTGAGGCCGAATATGTTGCTGCAGCTAGCTGTTGCTCTCAGATTTGTGGATGGTTTCCACTTTGCGGGATTTTGGGTTAGATTATAAGAGTGTTCCACTTTTTGTGATAACACTAGTGCTATTTGTATTGCAAACAACCCGGTTCAGCATTCCAGAACCAAACACATTGATGTGCGATATCATTTTCTCAGAGATCATAATGAGAAGGGTGATATTGAACTTCAATATGTTGATACCCAACACCAGCTAGCCGATATTTCAAAAACCCCTCGATGCTTCACGTTTTGCCTACTTGCGTGGACTTGGTATTTGTCACCCTTACGGCATTTGTGAGGGGGAGCATATTTCACTGATATGCATATGCTCATTGTGTGTGAAATTGCATTTACTTGTTTGCACTAATATGTCTTGTTTTAATTCATGTAATCATGAGGCTCAGCTCTATTTAACATGTCTGATACATTTGTGCATGTTTTCCTTTCCAAAATCAAATCACGCTCACTGCTTAGTCTTGAATCTAGCATGTTTAGGTAGGACTGCTTTAGCTATCTTTTATCTGCTTGATAGCAAGAATCCTTTTCTCTGGATGCGACAATTACAACTTGAAAAACCATATTGCTTACTCATGGATATCTTAAAAAAATTCAAAATCCATGATTTGAAATGCTAAAAGTGAAAAGATTCAGGTGGGTTTGTTTGCCGCACTACTTTATTCTAGACTGCTTACCATTGCATTTTGGTATGAACTGGGATAATTTAGTGTATGTCAAAATCACTGCCTTAAGCTTCTGATGGCTTTCTTGCCTAGGCTTGGCTTGATTGGAAAGTATAAGGTAGACGAACAAATAACCCTTGGCATTATGAAAAGAACAACAAGTATAAATTCATTGTAAATCAAGTTTGCTTTCAATACTCCACTTGAATGGACTTGTCTGTTTAGAGTAGAAATTGACTAGCTTTGCACAGTACCTGCTTTTACTTGTCTAGTTACCTGATTGAGTGGTGTTGCTTTTATTTCAAAATAATGAAATCACATGCTATTGAGCTGAGCACATGAAAATTGGTATTAAGGTTGGCATATTTTTGCTTTATATGTCTTTGCACTTCTGCCCATTTCAGAGCTTTGCATCTTTTAACTGCTCCTTGATGCTTGCATTGCCAAAGGGGGAGAAATTTTTTAGTTCTCTGCAGTAAGGGGGAATTTTATCTTGCAAAGGGAAAGATTGTTGAAGGGGTTTTACTCTTTTGAAAAGGGGGAGAGAAATTCTTTTGTCAAGTGACATGATTTGGCTCGTGTCTGAGTTTTATGGTCACTTGTGTGCTGAAATTTACAAAATTTCTTGGACTTGAATTTGGTTGTCAATGCACTCATCAAGGGGGAGATTGAGAACCAAAGTGTTGGTTTTGGAGTCTGTGATGAGTGATTGACAGGATTGATCTTCTGGATTCAAAGGGGTCCCTCCGAAGGGGTTCGGAGGTTGTTTCATCGAAGGGTTCAGTTGCTGCAGCTGTTGCAGCGGAGTGACTGTCGGAGGGGTCCGACAGCACACGGACTTGGTCGTATCGAAGGTTTCGGTATTTGGACGGTACACCGGAGTGTGTACCGGAGGTTGTTGCCCGGAGAAGTCTACGGGGGTACTGGATACACTTGTCTGTCTGTCTATGGTGCGCAGGTGACTTCAGAGGCAACAGATGGTTCACAACAAGTGAACCTGGGTCAAGCGGGAGGCTTGATGCCAGGCGAGCGGGAGCTCGATCACGAAGGCTGCGAGGGGTCGAGGTTGGTCCTCGGGTCATGGTGCGCTAGGCGAAGGCAGAGGGTGCGGAGGTGGATCCGGCTGAAGGTACCCCGAGACGAAGTCCTCGGAGGCGAGGCACTTCAAAAGGTATCCGAAAGGAGTGACTTCGGAGTATGGTGGACAAAGTCCTCAATGGAGGCAAGGCATTCGAAGTGTGCTCCGGATAGAGGCATTCGAAGGTACACTGACGGAGGTCTCAGAAGTCAAGGTGCATCGAAGGCATGGTCGGGTGAGGATCATCGAGGAGTGTGCTCGGGGAGAGAACTGCGACGAAGTGCTCATGGAATGCTTCATGCGGAGGCCTTGGACAAAGGAGAGACTTCGAAGGGTGGTACTCCGAAGGTGGGGCTTCGGAGTGGGCTAACTTGAGGTACTTTGGCCATGCATGGCTTCGGTACATGGACTAATGGAGTTCAAGCTGGGAGTAGCTGCGAAGCCATGGTGGTCCACTCCGGAGGTGATGGCGCGAAGGATCAAGGGCTTTGATGGCTTCGGCTCAAAACCGTCACTGATTGAAGGCTAACTTCGGTGAAGCGAAGGCCGTCAGGCTCAAGGCTTTTCACCGAAGCTACCGCACCCCTCGCGTGCAAAGGGGGCTTCAGAAGAATCCAAAACTGCAAATTCTTACTGTGTCTGCTCTGCAAAAGCTGATGTTGTCTCCTATGCGAAGCTAACAAAAGAAGCCTCCAAATAAAGTAGACTACCATCTGTACCCCTGTCTGAGAGAGACAAAAACAATGTAAACCCTAGGGGTAAAGTAGTCTATTCACATGGCTGAATAGTGCCTATAAATAGTGGAGGCTAGCTAGGCAACAGTAACACTTTGAGCAGTCATTGTAGAACTCTTGTGCTAGACGCCATCTCTTGTATTCAGTCTATGAGTTTATTTTGTGTCCTTGTGCAAGTAATGAAACTTTGATTCTGTTTTCATTTACTGTTGAACCTGTATGCATACTTTGCACTGCATGTCTTGATCTCTTTGTGCCTCACCTCTTCCTGTGTTGAGTTTATTGCACTAGAGTGTTTTTGGTGAAGTGTGTTTTTTAGTGTTTGTTCGCTCTATGTAACGGAGGCTAGTCTCTCTGATTACTAGCGAAGCACTAGTCTT
>JAAALK010000288.1:70052459-70413686 GCA_019279435.1 Zizania palustris | reverse complement strand
GCAAGTCACCAAACCAATCTTTTGAGCATATTGAACCCATGCTTTATTAAACTATCGCTAAAACTCATAGGCTATACATGCATTAAGTCCAATGAAAACCCTTACACTATATTTATTTAGGATCCCCCGACCTTGATGTGCAACCCAAGCCATGCTATCTCGCCTAACCTCCTTGTCACCATATGATTAATGATATTAGCTAGTGTCCAATGTATCGACACGATCGCTATAGGATAAAAATGAGTCGTAGCAAAATGGTTCTACTATATGATCCCCATTACTTCTTATCCTTGGAATTCTATCGGTGATGAGTTATGGTTGTGAGTGTATGCATGGTGGGTTCCAGAGTGCAAGCTAGGGCATTGGTCGGTAGCACCCGGGGCACTATAAGGACCAGTACTGAGGGATCCGTTGCAATACACTTCGTACTAACCACAAGTCTAATGGTAAGTCCTAACTAAGGTATGGAGTGTTCCAAACCGAGGCCTCATTTGGAGATGGGTCAAGCAGCACCTTCGGGTGGCTTGTACCGACGTGGCGCAAAAGGGGGTGCGACGTTAGCCGGGATGCGGCCCGGCGCGCCGGCGAAACCTAGAGCGGTTGGTTATCGCTTGGAGCATTTCATGCCGAGGTTTTGGCATGAGTTCCCGTGGTATGGGTCATCTCGTTTGGGATGAGTGCGTGCCTTGTGGGTACAGTAGTACATCTCTGATCAGAGTCTTAAATCTTTTCGAAAAGCCAAGCCCACGGTCAAGGGCGGGTTGCGTGACATCTCACAGTTAGATTACTCTGAATATGGATGTGCATGTTGGTTGACATGTAAGGACTGTTGTGTGAGGAGGTAAAACGTACTCCTCGAGTTAGATGATGACGTTGATGTTCATGTTTACTTTTCTGCATGATTAAATTTGACTACACTAAATGCAATAACTAAAAATGTACTTTTCCGCACTGTTAGCCATTACCCTTCCTTGTTTATTATCCTGCATTATTACTTGCATTTGCGGTGGCTTGTTGAGTACTTTTTGTACTCATACCCGTTGGACCCATAGAGGATGCCTACTATGAAGATGGTCTGGAGTAGCGACCCAGTCAAGCAAAGATCCTGAAGAAGGCGTTCGTCATGCTATTTACTTTTATTCCTATTTTATTTCAACTCTGATGTAATAATTATGGTCTGCGTACCATTAATACTGTCGTATGTACGATTGTCGCATGATGAACCTCTTGTATTATTGTTTTTCTATGGAAATTCAATAATAGTTCCGATTTCGGTAAATTGGGGCGCCACACGAGCCCACGGTCAACGGCGGGTTGCATGACATCTCGTAGCTAGTTTACATTCATGACTGTTGCATGATGAAACGACATGTAAGGACTGTTGAGCGAGGAGGGATAACTGGACTCCTCAAGTTAGATGGTGATGCATTGCTCATGTTATTATTATGTACAATTAAATTTGACTACATTAAATGCTGCCATTTGAAAATGTACTTTTCCGCACTTTAAACCCTTATCATCCCCTTGCTATTTGAGGAGCCATGCTGAAGAGCGTGGGCCTCATGGCTCCAGATGTGATGAGTCATTGTCAACGGTAAGTCAAAGAGGACTGAAAAGAGGAGAAGACCTGCTGCGTCTGGGCCGCGTGTGACTCAGGTACAAGGGCAGTGAGTGACTGTCGGGCAGAGAGGCCGCGAAGTCGGGCTGGCCCAATCCGGGTACATGGGCTAGGAGCAGCAGAGGATCCACTAGGCTGTTGACCAGGATTGACTCAGGTACACAGGCGGCGAGCGATTGCCGGGCTGAGGGAGCTGAGGAATCGAGCCGGCCCAATCCGGGTACCTGGTGCAAAGCCGGTGGACGCTTTGTCAGTTTTGGCGCAAAACTGACGACCGCTGATCTTGGAACGGACCATCCAGAAGTGAAGCCGTAGTCGCTACGAAAGCTTCGCTTCCGGATAAGTCATCTGTAAATAGGAGTTTTCTATTTTGTCCTTAGGCCCACAGTCAGTCAATCGAGTCTGTAAAAATATCCTAAGGGAAGTTGGGTCTTTTCCTTTTATTTCAGCGTCTGTAAAAAATCCTAAGGGTCTGGTGGAATATTCCTAGCTATTGGGCTGCCTATAAATAGGACCCCAATCCCTAGTGTTAGGTTACCCTTTCAGAAATCACTTTTTAATCAAGAGATTGGGTCATGTTTTGTCCTCTCTCTGTTTATTCTCCTGCGTGCGCCGCCAGGCTCCTGTTCATGCAATTTCATCCTGCGTGCAGTGCCATCGTGAGTTCTGTTCTTCACATTTCTGTGAGTTTTTTATTCTCTATTCCTGTCATTCAGTGTGCAGTGATTTGTGGCTTTACTGCATCAATTTTTGTGCCTACAAGTTTTTGTCTCCGTGCGAATAGTCTCCTCTGGTTGCTTCTGTTCTTCGGCTGAGGAGTACTAGTTCTTCTTGCATGCTCCTGTAGTAGCAAGTAGTACCTATCTCTTGTAGCTACTGTATGCTAGTTTTCTAGCCCTTGCTTTTTCCTGACATGGCTTTTTGATCGAGAAGATAGTGTCTGGCATGTTTTTTGAAGGTTCTAGCGAAGCCCTATACTGTGTTTGAAGTCCTTCAAGTCCTTCAGTTTCTGTGAAGTAGGCTTCGATCAGGCTTCTCTATAGGCTTTGTTGTCATTAGTAACTCCGAACTTTAGTTGAAGACTCTGTTTCGAAGTATGCACTGGTTGAAAGTTTTATCCTCACATACTTGGACTGTCCTTTCGAAGCACACTTCGACCAGTTTCGAAGTTAGCTTCGAAGCTTGACTCTCTGGCTGGCTTCGCTCGGAGTGTGTTACTGAGAAGTTTCTGCTGTTGTGGGTCTCAGTTTGTGCTTTCAGAGGTTGTGATTCGAAGTGTGTTTCTAGGCTTCGGTTTCCTGTGCGAGAGCACCAGTAGACTCCGATTCGAAGTTGGTCACTGGTTCGAAGGTTACCACTCCGGTAGTCATACTTCGATCAAACTAGCTTCGAAGGTTGCGTTGCTGGCTTCGATGTTTCTCAGTTGATTTTTCTTGTGTTGAGTTTTATAGCTTCGAAGTGTGTTTTTCGAAGTAGGCTTCGGTAGTTTCATACTTCGCACAAGGCACTTCGCACCGAAGCATGCTTCACACTTTTCTATACTCTTCACCGAACTAGACTAGACTTCGTCAACCTTCGGCACGTTCAGCCTTCGACAAAAGTATTTTGAAGCATACTTCGTCACAACTTCCACGGGCTTCGACCTTCGACATCTTCAGGCTTCGCACGAACCCCGAAGCAGGCTTCGACACTGCGAAGCAGGCTTCGTCAAGTACCTTACTGGAGACAAATTTTGAACAGTAACTTATCATTTCGTTTTACGTGCACTTAGATCAATTGCTGTGATGATTTGTTTCTGTGAAGTTTGATCTGCCTTGTTTTGAATGACCTGTTTATCTGCCTATTAGCATTGTATTGGTGTTTCTTTGTCTAGGACACCGGTAGTTTCGAGGCTAGATACTTTTTGGCGTTGGTGATCTGTTTACGTTTTGCTGCTTAGTCTTTTGAGGTGCGTTGGGTGTTGGGAGCAGGCCATTGATTCGAAAGAATTTTTAGGCGCCCATTCACCCCCCTCTGGTCGCTACTTTCGGTCCTACACTATTACCCTGCATCACTATTGCATTCTCAGTGGCTTGTTGAGTACTTTTGTACTCATACCTATTGACAAAATATTTTAGACGGCGAGTCCTATGAAGACGGAGGTCTAGAGTAGCCATCCCAGTCAAGGATGTGAGTCCTGGAGCAAGATGTTCATCGCCAAGAATTTTTCTCTTTATTATTAAATTCTGTGTGATAAAATAGCCTGCGAGCTATACTTTGTTTGTCGTATGTACGAGGTCGTGTGATGAACATCTTGTATTTATTGTTTTTATCTAGAAATTCAATAAAGTCCCAGTTTTGTAAAATCGGGGCGTGACACTAACTCAATATCAGTTATTTGTAAGGTCACAAGTCAGGTTCCCGTTTACTTCATAGTCATCTTCAGGAGCCTAACTTTTGTTGGTGATTCCATGCACCAACTCGTTCTCACCTCTACTCAATAGAAGGCGAAGGCTCCACACACATGTTGTTGATAGCAAAAAATGGCATTAGTGGTTGAGATTATCAAAATACTAATTTTGGTAATTTGGGCCGAAAATACACATGTCCTCGGTTGAGCCGAAGCCCTATAGGGCCAAAGGCCCACAAAGCCATGAGCTTCAGAAGCTTCCAGCAAGCTTCGGCCCACCGCACTGAAGCTTCAGCCCACCACACCGAAGCTTCGGCCTGAGGAGTAGGCTTCAGCGGGTCTGGCCGAAGGCCCACTCCGCCAAAGCTTTGACTCGAGGAGCAGGCTTCGGTGGGCCTGGCCGAATGCCCACTTCAGGCAGAGATCGAGATTGAGTCCTATTTTTGACTAAGTCTTTCACGCGTGATCAAGCCAAATCTTATCAGATTAGGCTTAGAGATTAGAAGTCTAGCCCCTATAAATAATAGGGGTGAGGCCGGTTTAGAACCCCCCCCAACACAAATCAACACACAGCCCTAGCTTTGAACCGTACCTTTATTTTACCTTTACTTTCCGTACTCTTCGTGGGTTTGCCTAGAAGCCCTCCGCCGGCCACTTTGGAATAGTGGTAATCCTTGTTACTTCGCTTGTGAAGTATCCGTTAATATGCGTAATAGATTGCTTTTGCCTTGTTACTTTGCTTGTGAAGTATCCGTTAATCTACGTAATAGATTGCTATCGCCTTGTTACTTCGCCTATGAAGTATCCGCTAATCTGTGTTATAGATTGCTACCTTTGCCCCTAGTGCAGCACTTAGCGGAATTCGGTCCTCAGGCCGAATTGGTACTTCGAATCTACTCTATTGCATGTTTTCCACGTCCGGAGCCGCTTCGCCGGAGGTCCCTAGAGCTAAGAAATTGGTTTCAGAGGTTGCTAGAACACCCTTTGGCGAGATTGCTGCCTCGACCACCCGTGCCGGACCATCACGATGTTGCCAGTTTGGCCAAGTCCCGCACGCCGACATGCTTCACCAACCGACTTCGTCACGACAGGCTTCACCACGCTCGTACTCCGCTCCAGATGAAGTCGCGCTCGTGCATTGCGTCTAAGTCATTAAATTGTATCTTACTGTATCAGAGACTTCACACCGAACCCCGCTGTTCGGAGGTGATTGTCACGATTGGGTCGGTTCAGAGTCCATCTTCGGCCAGATCAGTCCAAATGCCGAAGGCACCCTTCGGCGGAGCACTTCGCACCAGACACCGAAGGTACACTTCGGCAACACCCTTCGCACCATACTTCGAATCAGTCAGGCTCCGTCTAGTTTCTGAATTGTTCTGTTTTATACCTGGAGACTCCACCTCCTTACCATGGCTAAGGGTAGTCGGAACGCGATGTCGATGTTGTGTTACGCTTAGGCTTGTCCCTAAGTATCCGCACACTTTTGGATCGTCGAACTGACCCAAGTGTGTAGCACATTTCTGTGTCAACACATCTATTATGCGCTCATCTGCTTCCATGACGTTTGAGCATCTAGCTCTATCCAGAGTGGCCGAGCATCCAAGTTCGCCTAGTATTCACCCACAAGTCACCGTCGACTCTTCCGCTGACTTCATCATTGTCACGCCCCAATTTAATAAATCAGGACCTTTATTGAAATTCCATAGAAAATCAATAAACCAAGACGTTCATCATGCAACCACGTACAAGTACGAGCAATCATTCATGGTTCGTAGACCGTATTAATATAAAAGTGAATAAAGGTGAAGAGAAACTAATAAATCAAAGGGTCCTAGATGAACACCTCCTTCCAGTCTCGCCTTGACTGGGTCGCTACTCCAGACCTTCATCCTCCTCGTAGTAGACGGGCTCTGGTGGTGTAAGTCAACGGGGGTGAGTACAAATGTACTCAGCAAGCCACCGAGTGCAAATATAATGCAAAGTAATAACAAGGGGGATAGTGGCTAATTTTGCGGAAAAGCATAATTGTAAAGCAATTAAATGTGAGAAAGTTATTAGTACTGAAATGTAAACATGTGTATGCATCATCATCTTCTAACTCGAGGGGTACAGTCAGCCCCACCTCGCTCAACAGTCCTTACATGCCATGAATAACTCAACCATTCACACAATAGTAAACTAATTGCGAGTAGTTACACAACCCGCCCTTGACCGTGGGCTCGACTTTTCGAAAAGATTAAATACTCTGATCAGAGGTGTACCACTGTACCCACAAGGCACGCACTCACCACTTACACCAAAGTGTAACGAGATGACCCATACCACGGGAACTCGTGCCAAAACCTTCCATATGGTCCTCCTCGACCCGACAGCACCCTCTTATGGGTTTTGTATCGTGTCTCGACGCGTTGAGTCTCACCATACCCCCCTTGAGCCACGTCGGTACAAGTCACCCACAGGTTGCCCCTTGCCCCCTCCACTATGGTGCATCGAGTCGGATTGTTCCATACTTTCAGTTAGGACTTACCCATTAGACTTGTGGTTGGTACGGAAGTGCTTTGCAACAGATCCCGCAGACCGGTCCTTATAGTTCCCCTGGTGCGACCAACCAATGCCCTAGCTTGCACTCGAAACCCACCATACTTATAACATAGCCAACTCCAACAGAGTCAAGAGACGAGAATAACGGGTAAATTCATATAACAGATTCCAACTATCTATGACTCATTCTTTTTATCCTATAGCATTTGTGCCTGTACATTGAGCACTAGCTAATATTGTTTTATAGTAGAGTGACAAGGAGTTAAGGCTCAATAAGCATGGCTTGGGTTTGCACACAAGGACGGGGATCTAATAAATATAAGTGTAGGGCTTGATATTTGACTAATGCAATAATATCCTATGAGTTATAGCAGTAGTTATGAAAACTGGGCTCAATGATGATCAACTATTTCCACAGGAGGGTTCGATGACTTGCCTTGCTCAGCAAATGGTGATGGAGGAACCTTGGGATAAAACTTCGGCTCCTCGACGAACTCGTAGTCTTCTCGATACGGAAAAATAAACAATACATTCAATAAACAGATCAAAATCCACCCAATAATAGACATACATGTTTATGGGTTTTATTATGTGAAGTAAAGTTTTAATATTTCTGAAGTTTGGTGAAAACAGTAAAACTTATATTTTTTAAGGCTTTTCCTAATTTATTTTCTGAATTTACTATTTTATCCCTAAGGGGGTTTTTATTTGTTTAATTGGTAAGAATATTTTGGGCAACAGTAACATACTGTTTTTATGGCATTAATATGTAGAGAATAAAATACTGAATTCAACAAAATTTGAATGGTGAAATTTGGAGTTAAATTGAGCAAGTTATGAATTTTCAAAGTTTAAATCAATTTCTAGAATTTTATTTAAACTGGAAAATGGGCTATGGTCCACGGTGAGCCAGGCCCACGGTGTACCTCTGCACTGTGCGTGTAGACCCGATCGCTCTGAGCCGTTCTATCAAGATCCAAGGCCCAGGCGCGAGGCGGGATCGTTTAAGTGGAAATGAACGGCTGTGATTAAATCCTGCGAATCGGTATGACGTGGATGCCTGAGATCGAGCCAGGGTTTTAAGTTATGATCAACGGCCAGGATTAAAACATACCGGTTTGACCAGATCCGAGGGCCCAGATTAAATCCCGAAAGGATTTAATCTTAGCCCTCCGATCGTGATCGGACGGCCAGGGTGCCGTCCGGCACGGCACGGACGTAAGGGGTACTTAGCCCCCTTCGTCTCCGGCTCCGGTGGGTTCGGGCGCGGTGGTGATGGCGGCGGCGAGTGCCTATGGCACTAGCTCTCGACGGAAATGGATAGAGGAGGTCATGCCAGTCTCGGCCATACCTTCGGCGGCGACGAAGGGCGACGGACGGTGACCGGCGGCGAGGGTAGACGAAGGGGGTCTTCGGGAGCTCAACGACGACGGCGATCCAACGGCGTTTACGGCCAACGGAGTGGATGCCGAGGTAGGGAGGGCTTCGGCGGTCACGACGGTGGCGGCGGCGAGGGCGGAGGAGGTCCGAGGCGGTGGCGAGAGGTCGCCGGAGTTGAAATAGAGCCGAAGGCCAAAATGAGGGTGGCGACGCTCTGATTTCGCTCTAGCATGGCTATGGTGGTGTGGGCTGAGTGCGGTGAGGGCGAGGGGTTCTTATAGGGGGTCATCGGCGTCCAAACGGAAGGGAACCGAGGGTTTCCCTTTTCTCCTCGCCGGTGTACTTTCCTAAAGCTCGGGTCCTTTCTATGTATGGCGAAAGCGCGTGGCCCTCAGTGGAATGAGATCCCTGGCGGTCGGAGAAAGCGATCCAGCGGCCAATTTGGTGAGATCGGGCATGGGGCGGCGGATTTGGTAAGTGGGGGCTCGCCGGCGATGGAAAGGGGATCCCTTTCCATCGGGGAATATAATCCCGACAGGTGGCCCCCACCTGTCAGTGGCCGAGCGCGAAGCCAACAGCGCCGACAAGCGGGCCACGGATGTCAGGGAGCGAAGGCAAGAGGGGAGAGGCTGACCAGTGGGACCCTGGCGGGCGCGAGCGGGAGAGGAGAGAGGGGGAGTGCACCGACAGGCGGGTCCCGCTTGTTAGTGACACGTAGTTGGACTGGGCCGGGCTTGGGGTACTTTGAGGGTTGAGGCCCATTTAGAATTTTAAATGTTTTCTGATTTAAAATAATTCCAGTAATTCATTTATTTGATTAAGGGTTGAATCACTATTGATAAGAATTTGTAAAAATTCCTGAAATTATGTTTGGCCTCTAGTTTATCCCATAAATTTTCTAAGTTCAGATTTTGAATATTTTCCATGTTTGGCTTTAATAGGGCTCTTTAAGGGTTTTTCTTTAATAATAATATTCAGAAATTCCTTTAATAATATATTTATTTTATTTATTTTTTTAAATCTTGGGGTGTTACAATCCTATCCCCCTTACAGAGAATCTCGTCCTCGAGATTCGGATCAATCCTCGAATAACTCCGGATGCTGTGCCTTGAGTTCTTCCTCTTTTTCCCAGGTAGCTTCCTCTACGGGATGATTGCTCCACTGAACCTTATAGAAGCAGATGACGCGACTTCTGGTGGTTCTTTCCTTAACTTCCAAGATTTTGACGGGCTTTTCCACATAAGTCAGATCCTGTTGAACATCCAACGGCTGTAGGTCCACTTGCTCTGTTGGGACTCGGAGACACTTCTTGAGTTGGGACACATGAAACATGTCATGTACCCCGGCTAGTGAGGTTGGCAGTTCTAACGGATAAGCGACTTCGCCTTGGCATCGAATAATGGGAAAAGGTCCAACATATCGAGGGGCCAACTTTTCTCTCATATTAAACCGTTGAGTGCCACAGAGAGGTGTGACTCGGAGGTAGACATGATCTCCTTCTTCAAAGGCTAGATCTCGGCGACGATTATCCGCATAGCTCTTTTGTCGTGATTGGGCTGTCTTGAGTCGGTCTCTGATGATCTGTACCTTCTCTTCAGCTTCCCGAAGGATGTCTGTTCCAAACACTTGGGATTCACCGGTTTGATCCCAAAGTAGAGGCGTCCTACACTTACGTCCATATAGGGCTTCGAACGGGGACATCTGAAGGCTGGCTTGATAACTGTTGTTGTACGAAAACTCGGCGTATGGTAAACTCTTGTCCCAAGTTGCTCCAAAATCCAAAACGCATGCCCGTAGCATATCCTCTAATATCTGATTCACTCTTTCCATTTGTCCATCTGTCTGAGGGTGGTAAGCAGTACTAAAGTTCAATCTTGTTCCCATCTCCTCTTGAAGGTTCTTCCAAAAACGAGAGGTAAACTGACTTCCTCTGTCGGACACTATCTTCTTGGGCACTCCATGAAGACACACAATGCGGGCCATGTACAACTCTGCGAGCTTAGGGCCACTGAAGGTCGTCTTAACGGCTATGAAGTGTGCTACTTTCGTTAGCCGGTCAATGATTACCCAAATAGAATCGTATCCAAGCTGGGTCTTCGGGAGTCTGGTGATGAAATCCATACCGATCTCTTCCCATTTCCATTGAGGCACTTTAAGTGGCTGTAACAGTCCTGCAGGCCTCAGATGCTCTGCCTTTACTCGTCTGCACGTGTCACATTCCACGACGAACTGAGCAATCTCTTTCTTCATGCTAACCCACCAATAGCGTTCCTTCAGGTCTTGGTACATCTTGGTACTCCCGGGGTGGATGGAGTACAGAGTATCATGGGCCTCCCTTAGGATAAGGGTTTTTATTTCTGGTTTATCCGGCACACATATCCAGGTTCCAAACCATACGGTGCCGTTCTCGTCTTCTGAAAATCCTAGGGCTTTACCTTGTCTCATGTTCTTCTTAATGGCGGCTATATCTGGGTCTTCCAATTGGGCCTCATGCATCTGCTCAAATAGAACTGGCTGGGTCTCCAAGGTGGCTAGATATGCTCCTGTGGTTAACCCAAGGTTTAGCTTTTCCATCTCCTTATAGAGTAAGGGCGCGTGATCCTGAATCACGATGGCGGTGCAATATCCCTTACGACTTAATGCATCAGCTACCACATTTGCTTTTCCGAGGTGGTAGTGAATACCTAAGTCGTAGTCTTTTATTAATTCCAACCATCGTCTTTGCCTCAGATTGAGGTCCGGCTGCGTGAAGATGTACTTCAAACTCTTGTGATCTGTAAAGATTTCGCAGCGATTTCCGACCAAATAATGCCTCCATATCTTAAGGGCGTGCACAACAGCGGTCAATTCCAAGTCATGGGTCGGGTAATTTAGCTCATGAGGTCGCAACTGACGAGAGGTGTATGAAATAATCTTTCCGTCTTGCATGAGAACACATCCCAATCCTTTGCGAGATGTGTCGCAATAAACAAGGAAGTCCTTCCTGATATCTGGTAGGGTCAGTATGGGTGCTGACACCAGCCGGGTCTTGAGGGTGCGAAAGCTTTCCTCGCACTCGGGAGTCCATTCAAACTTCTCTCCCTTCTATAGTAACTTGGTCATAGGCTTGGCTATCTTGGAGAAATTCTCGATGAACCTCCGATAATACCCAGCTAAACCAAGAAAACTGCGTATCTCCGATACATTGGTGGGTGGTAGCCAATCCGTAACTGCTTCTACGGTGGCAGGATCTACTGCAATATCTTGTGCAGAGATGATGTGTCCAAGGAACTTTACTTCCGCCGTCCAAAATTTACACTTGTTGTACTTGGCGTATAACTGATGTTCCCTTAGCTTTCCTAAAGTTAACCGGATGTGAGTCTCGTGCTCCTTCTGATCCTTGGAATAGATGATGATGTCATCTATAAAAACCACAATGAATTTGTCCAAATACTCCATGAACACCTTATTCATCATATTCATGAAGAAGGCAGGGGCGTTGGTCAATCCAAAAGACATAACCGTGCACTCATATAATCCATAGCGAGAGGTAAAAGTCGTCTTGGGTATATCCTCCTCTCGAAACCTCGGCTGATGAAATCCGGATCACAGGTCGATCTTGGAAAATACCATAGCTCCTTTCAGCTGGTCAAATAGATCATCGATCCTGGGTAACGGGTACTTGTTCTTGATGGTCACCTCATTCAAGGCTCGGTAATCCACACACATACGCTTAGCCTTGTCCTCTTTCTTCTCAACGAAGATGACGGGGGCGCCCCACGGAGATGTGCTAGGTCTGATGTAGCCTTTCTTCTCAAGATCTTCCAGTTGCTGCTTCATCTCAGCTAGCTCATTGGTGGCCATCCGGTATGGTCACTTGTAAATGGGAGTGGTTCCGGGTACTACGTCAATCCGGAACTCGATGTCCCTCTTGGGTGGCATCCCTGGTAAATCCTCCAGAAACACGTCTGGGTACTCGCAGACTACCGGTATCTCCTCCAAGGTAATCTGGTGCAGCCTCAGTTTTCCGAACTTCAGGCTTGGCATCTGAAATGTGACGGCAGTCCCTTCTTCACTGGTCACAGTTACTTGTCTTCGGGCACATCTTATCACTCCTTGGTGTTTATTGAGCCAATCCATTCCTAGAATGAGGTACAAGCCTTGGCATTCTATTAGGATGGGGTCGGCCCAGAATATTGTGCCGTGGATATCTACCCATACCTTTGGACTATAGGATTGGACTAGAGTTTGTTTTCCAGGGGTGACTATTAGCACGGCTCTTGGTAGTTCACTTACGTTCATATTATTCTTTTCCACAAAAGTCGTTGATATGAAGGAGTGCGTAGCTCTAGTGTCAAATAAAACCACTACAAGGGCTGAATGTACCGTGAACTTACCCATGATGATCTCTGGCGCGACCTGGGCTTCTTCGGCGGTGACGTGGTTGACGCGGGCACGGATGGCCGGGTTTGTTGCAACTCCCTGAGCGTGCTTGGGGTGGGGGCACTGGTGGGAATAATGCCCCTTCTAGCGGTAGTTGAAGCAGATCACGGGCTTGCCGTGCTTATCGCGCAGAACTTCTGCCTTCTTTGCCGGGGCGGTTGGAGCGGCAGGTGCAGCGGGAGAGGGGCGAGGCTGTCCGGCTCCGGCGTTGGCGGTGGGTGGTGCCAGACGATACACCGGGCGGGGGTGGTATTGTGGCGCCAGTGGAGGAGGGGTGAAATGAGGCCTCTGTGCCATGCCTTGGTTCTGCCAGAAGGCAATCATTCTCTTCTTCAGGTCAACCTTGTTTTGCTGGGTTTCCTAAATGATAGCTTTGTTTAGCAACTTTTGGAAGTTGGCATAATCTCCGGAAATGAGCTGAAGGGACAGCTCATCCTTCAGTCCTCGGAGGAACTTAGACTGTCTGGCCGTATCGGTACGGACCTCCTCGGGTGCATACCAGGCCAACCTGTTGAATTCACGCAGGTACTCGGTGATGGTCCTGCTCCCTTGTTGCAGGTCTCGAAATTCCTGCTGTTTTTGGGCAATAATGCCATCCGGGACATGGGCTGCGTGGAAAGCAGCCGAGAACTCCGCCCAAGTGTGGACGTGTCCCTCAGGTAAGGTCTCGCGCAGGTTGTCCCACCATTCTGCGGCGGGACCCTGAAGTTGATGGGCGGCGAAAGCCACCCTCTCCTGCTCAGTACAAGTCAGGAGGTCTAGCTTCTTGCTAATGGTTCTCAACCAGTCACCAGCCTCCATGGGGTTGGTGGTGCTTGAGAACGTGGGTGGGCGGACTCGGAGGAATTCCGAGAGCTGTGAGGTGGGGGCGAGAGCGGGAGTGGCAGGGCGAGGCAGCTCGGGCTATTGGTGGAGGCGGAAGAACTGAGCCTGCTGCTCTTGCATCTGCTGCTGCTGCTGTTGCATCTGGTTCAGTAGGGCAGACACCAACTGATTCTGAGTGGCCATCATCTCGGCCAGGGTGGGGTGGTTGGCGACCGGGGCTTGCCTTTGCCCGGTTGCTCCCCACTGGGGCAAATTGCCCTTCTCTCCTCCATTCTGGGGAGCGTCAGAGCCTTGAGTGTTAGTCATCCTGAAGTTTCCAAAATAGATAACATCTTCTTAGGGGAAATGATACTAAGCTTTATTTCAAAATGTCGTTCTTACGATTACATTTATTCATTTAATTCTTCACTCATGCCTTATATTTTACATGAGTGGCAATACAATCCAAAACAATAAAAGGAAACAACCAATCGAAAAAGCTACGTCTAAGGAAGCTCAGGGGACGACTCGACCACGGGCTCGATGGAGACGGTCGGGGTCGTGGAGCTGGAGGGTCCGGCGGGAGGTGCACTACGGGAAATCCTCTTAGGCCTCACGGTGGGGATCCGAAGCAATTTCCTCTTGCGAGGCGGAAGGGGTGCGATCTCCTCGAGATCCTTCTTCAATTACTTGAGTTGATGATGGAGCTGGGTGTTTACTATGGCACCTTGGCGTAGAAGCTCATTCTGACGCCTCAACTCCTCTACCTCGAGGGTCAACGGGGGGTTCTGCTGGACCTGTCGACGAAGCTCAGCATTCTCGTGGTTCAGGTTCTCCGAGGTATGGTGGTAGAAGTCGATGGTGTCATGCTGGTTGTCTGCGTCAAGAACGGCCTCTGTGTGGAGGTTGTCCATGGCCTCCAATAGTCTCATGGTGCGGGCGATGGCGGAGTTGCTCTGTGTGAGGGGGCTGATGTAGATGCTGCGGTGACTCCCGGGTGTGCGCATGGGCATGAAGCGGTAGACGGTGTCGCGGAGGTGGCAGTCGTAGACCAGTCGAAGCTCGGCGAGGGCCTGAAGTGCGGCGCGCTGGCTGGCCACTACGAACGAAGGTCCTCCAACTCCATGGGTGTAAAAAGGTGGCTGCGTGGACGAGGAGCGGATGACAACCGTGACTTCGCAATAGCTCTCGCTCGCATCGGGAAAGATCTCGTGGAACGTGGGCTCATGAGGAAACCCCAAGAAGTTGACGAGCACGCGAAGCTCGCGGATGAATCCAGCCTCGTCACGAAGAGTCCCGCTCATGGTATGGACCGGCATCTACAAAAGAGAGAAAGTTTTTGTGAAAACCTCGGAAGATGAGAGGATAAGTAATTTTGTAAGAAAAATATAGTTATTATATGTCCTAGGGTTAGGTCTGTTTGGCTTCCTACAGTCAAGTCGGCTCTGATACCATCTTGTCACGCCCCGATTTAATAAATCAGGACCTTTATTGAAATTCCATAGAAAATCAATAAACCAAGACGTTCATCATGCGACCACGTACAAATACGAGCAATCATTCATGGTTCATAGACCGTATTAATACAAAAGTGAATAAAGGTGAAGAGAAACTAATAAATCAAAGGGTCCTAGATGAACGCCTCCTTCCAGTCTCGCCTTGACTAGGTCGCTACTCTAGACCTTCATCCTCCTCGTAGTAGACGGGCTTTGGTGGTGTAAGTCAACGGGGGTGAGTACAAACGTACTCAGCAAGCCACCGAGTGCAAATATAATGCAAAGTAATAACAAGGGGGATAGTGGCTAATTTTGCGGAAAAGCATAATTGTAAAGCAATTAAATGTGAGCAAGTTATTAGTACTGAAATGTAAACATGTGTATGCATCATCATCTTCTAACTCGAGGGGTACAGTCAGCCCCACCTCGCTCAACAGTCCTTACATGCCATGAATAACTCAACCATTCACACAATAGTAAACTAACTGCGAGTAGTTACACAACCCGCCCTTGACCGTGGGCTCGGCTTTTCGAAAAGATTAAATACTATGATCAGAGGTGTACCACTGTACCCACAAGGCACGTACTCACCACTTACACCAAAGTGTAACGAGATGACCCATACCATGGGAACTCGTGCCAAAACCTTCCATATGGTCCTCCTCGACCCGACAGCACCCTCTTATGGGTTTCGTATCGTGTCTCGACACGTCGAGTCTCACCATACCCCCCTTGAGCCACGTCGGTACAAGTCACCCGCAGGTTGTCCCTTGCCCCCTCCACTATGGTGCATCGAGTCGGAATGTTCCATACTTTCAGTTAGGACTTACCCATTAGACGTGTGGTTGGTACGGAAGTGCTTTGCAACAGATCCCGCAGACCGGTCCTTATAGTGCCTCGGGTGCGACCAACCAATGCCCTAGCTTGCACCCAGAACCCACCATACTTATAACATAGCCAACTCCAACAGAGTCCAGAGACGAGAATAACGGGGAAATTCATAAATTCATATAACAGATTCCAACTATCTACGACTCATTCTTTTTATCCTATAGCATTTGTGCCTGTACATTGGGCACTAGCTAATATTTTTTATAGTATAGTGACAAGGAGTTAAGGCTCAATAAGCATGGCTTGGGTTTGCACACAAGGACGGGGATCTAATAAATATAAGTGTAGGGCTTGATATTTGACTAATGCAATAATATCATATGAGTTATAGCGGTAGTTATGAAAACTGGGCTCAATGATGATCAACTATTTCCACAGGAGGGTTCGATGACTTGCCTTGCTCAGCAAATAGTGATGGAGGAACCTCGGGATAAAACTCTAGCTCCTCGACGAACTCGTAGTCTTCTTGATACGGAAAAATAAACAATACATTCAATAAACAGATCAAAATCCACCAAATAATAGACATACATGTTTATGGGTTTTATTATGTGAAGTAAAGTTTTAATATTTCTGAAGTTTGGTGAAAAACAGTAAAACTTATATTTTTTAAGGCTTTTCCTAATTTATTTTCTGAATTTACTATTTTATCCCTAAGGGGGTTTTATTTGTTTAATTGGTAAGAATATTTTGGGCAACAGTAACATACTGTTTTTATGGCATTAATATGTAGAGAATAAAATACTGAATTCAACAAAATTTGAATGGTGAAATTTGGAGTTAAATTGAGCAAGTTATGAATTTTCAAAGTTTAAATCAATTTCTAGAATTTTATTTAAACTGGAAAATGGGCTATGGTCCACGGTGAGCCAGGCCCACGGTGGACCACTGCACTGTGCGCGTGGACCCGATCGCTCTGAGCCTTTCGATCAAGATCCAAGGCCCAGGCGCGAGGTGGGATCATTTAAGTGGAAATGAACGGCTGTGATTAAATCATGCGAATCGGTATGACGTGGACGCCTGAGATCGAGCTAGGGTTTTAAGTTACGATCAACGGCCAGGATTAAAACATACCGGTTTGACCAGATCCGAGGGCCCGGATTAAATCCCGGAAGGATTTAATCTTAGCCCTCCGATCGTGATCGGACGGCCAGGGTGCTGTCCGGCACGGCACAGACGTAAGGGGTACTTAGCCCCCTTCGTCTCCGGCTCCGGTGGGTTCGGGCGCGGTGGTGACGGCGGCGGCGAGCGCCTATGGCACTAGCTCTCGGTGGAAATGGATAGAGGAGGTCATGGCGGTCTTGGCCATACCTTCGGCGGCGACGAAGGGCGACGGACGGCGACCGGCGGCGAGGGTAGACGAAGGGGGTCTTCGGGAGCTCGACGGCGACGGCGATCCAACGACATTCACGACCAACGGAGTGGATGCCGAGGTAGGGAGGGCTTCGACGGTCACGACGGTGGCAGGCGGCGAGGGCGGAGGAGGTCCGAGGCGGTGGCGAGAGGTCACCGGAGTCGAAATAGAGCCGAAGGCCAAAATGAGGGTGGCGACGCTCTGATTTCTCTCTAGCACGGCTATGGTGGTGTGGGCTGAGTGCGGTGAGGGCGAGGGGTTCTTATAGAGGGTCGCCGGCATCCAAACGAAAGGGAACCGAGGGTTTCCCTTTTCTCCTCGCCGGTGTACTTTCCTAAAGCTCGGGTCCTTTCTATGTATGGCGAAAGCACGTGGCCCTCGGTGGAATGAGATCCCTGGCGGTCAGGAGAAAGCGATCCAGTGGCCAATTTGGCGAGATCGGGCACGGGGCGGCGGATTTGGTAAGTTGGGGCTCACTGGCGATGGAAAGGGGATCCCTTTCCATCTTGGAAGATGATCCCGACAGGTGGCCCCCACCTGTCAGTGGTCCGAGCGCGAAGCCAACAGCGCCGACAGGCGGGCCACGGATGTCAGGGAGCGAAGGCGAGAGGGGAGAGGCTGACCAGTGGGACCCAGGCGGGCGTGAGCGGGAGAGGAGAGCGGGGGAGTGCGCCGACAGGCGAGTCCCGCTTGTCAGTGACACGCAGTTGGACTGGGCCGGGCTTGGGGTACTTTGAGGGTTGAGGTCCATTTAGAATTTTAAATGTTTTCTAATTTAAAATAATTTCAGTAATTCATTTATTTTATTAAGGGTTGAATCACTGTTGATAAGAATTTGTAAAAATTCCTGAAATTATGTTTTGGCCACTAGTTTATCCCATAAATTTTCTAAGTTCAGATTTTGAATATTTTTCCCTGTTTGATTATAATAGGGCTCTTTAAGGGATTTTCTTTAATAATAATATTCAGAAATGCCTTTAATAATATATTTCTTTTATTTATTTCTTTTTAAATCTTGGGGTTTTACAATCATCTTCACCAATTCAGGCGGGCATACAGTCCAACAACGCCAATTCATCAAGGTCGCTTCAAAGCAGTCCCACCAGTAGATTATGCCGATCAAGCCAGCACCCTCGCCAAACCTCGTCATGATGATGAGAGGTGATGTCTTTGATAACGAGCTCTTAGACGTCGCAAAGTCTAGCACTCACCAGTGGGAGCACCAAAGACAGAACGCCGCCAGATCATCCCGCTATTCCAGGGCCTGTCCTGTTGCTAGGACCTCACTACCGATCGTCAAGCACAAATCTCGCAACAGAGCATGTAGGATGCTTTCATGGTAGACTTTGAAGGTCATATTATGTACCGCACTTCGACCGCAAATTTGGTCATCATCGAGAGAGTGTTAACTGCTCTTCCTGATACACTCGAGCTCTAGAGGGCTCGGGATATGAAGCCCCCGTAAGGTCACGGTTTCCGGACTGAAGCTCATCTCACCGACCGTATCGGAGGTCGGAGCATTCACATCCTCGTGAGTGTCACATGATCTCCTACTCGGGTGATCCCTAAGACATCATCAATCAAGCGTGAAATGCACACAACACCATTTATCATCATCGCGGTGAATACGAACGTAGAGAGTTCTGTCGTCGAGAACAATTCGACCAGAGCCATGGCATGCCGGGGGGTTAATCGGCCCGACAATGACATTTCATGTCATGATGACTTTTTAGCATTCTCCGAGTGTCTACGCTAGGTGGTATGGCATCGAAGCTTTCGCCCGATGGGAGTTGAACCATATGACATCAAGACCAACACCTCTCAATGGTTGTGGCTATACCATATGAACATTCACGTAGCTAGAGGAGACAAAGACATCATGGCTAATTATCTCCCAATTATGCTATCTTCAGCCGTCATCAGTTGGTTGGCTGGACTCCCAAAAAACTCCATTGACTCTTGGGGGAGTTATGTAATGTCTTCATCACCAACTATCAAAGAACCTTTCAAAGGTCGACCTCACAGCATGACCTACGCTAAATACGCCAAAAGGATGGTGAGTCCCTCAAGGACTATATTCACCATTTCTTCAAGCGCCAGAACATTCGTCGCTAGCATCTCTCTAACATCGACATTATGTCCATCTTCCAAGATGGCCTACGGAAGCCATTGGAGCTATTTCGCCATCTTATCATTTACAAGCCAATGGATCTAGATGGCATGATCACTGTCATTGAACAGATCGCTAATGCTAAAGACACTGAGTGGGAGCAAATGTTACCGACCACTCAGGAGTCCAATAAGGACAACAAGAAAAAGAAGGATCGTTATCGTTCGCCCCAATGAGAAGACCGCAACAAGCCTGAATCCTCATCTCAACCCATGAACAAAAATAGGAAGGACAAATTGGTCAAGGTCGCTGGACAACCACTCAATTCCTCAGGGCCGAAGGAACTCAACATTACAGGAGGTATTGGATAAACCCTACATTATTCATCCTAACAGTAACAACACCATCCTCTTGTGTTATCAATTACATAATCAAATGGTCAAATAGGAAAAAGAAAATCACTGGCAAGATAAACATCGTCAGGACAACAAAAAGAAAAAGAAGTCTGACAAGGATGACAAAGATGTCGAGACACCTCTGGCAGAAAACTGACTTTTAGGAGATTTCTAGGAAGTCTCCATGATATTCGGTAGAGCTATCGTCACCGATTCCAAGCGCTAGCAAAAGCTACTTGCCCAACGCATCAAAAACATCAACACCGTGGCGACTGAACGCCCGCAGTGGTCAAAAATCCTAATCACTTTTAGGCAGGATGATCAGTGGATGGAGTTCCCAAGCCAGGATGATTTCCATTGGTTGTTGACCCCGTCATCCTCAAAGTGTGCCTGAAGAGAGTGTGAAACTAAGTGTGGTTTTTGTCTTTATGATGAGTGATTGACATGGATGAGCATTTGAGTGATCGAGTGATTGAGTGATGGTTTGTATGCATCGAAGGGTTCGATGTACGGATGAGGATTGTGTGCCGAGGTGTTCGGTGTGCGTCACGTTCTTGTTTTGGCTTGCCTTGTATGTGCAGGGTGGAGATGCTGACCAACTATCAACGACAGGTGATCAAGGATCAAGCGGGGAGATCGATGCCGAAGGATCAGAAAGGCCGGGTGAAGTTGGAGAAGATCTCAAGAGTGCACAAAGAGACTGAGCAAGACATGGACAGACGGTTGGTCGCAACGACGTGACGACCGAGTCTATGAAAGGGAGGCCAGTGCAAGTAATCAGGTGGCTCGAAGGGTATCGAGAGCGGAAGAGGCTTGTTGGCACTCGGATTCGCAAAGCGGTGTCATGATTCGAAGAGTTGAGAGACTTTGTCGATTTTTGCTGAAAATCGTCGCAATTTAAGTGTTTCTAATTTCAATAAATTAGAGTTAATTTTTGTTTAGCAGTCTAGATTAATTGTACTCTTTTAATATTTTTTCAGGATTTTTAAAGTCTGGAATTATATTAAAGGAATAGAACGTTGATGTAATTTAGAGACTTTAGAGGGTGTTTTTCAGATTTTTCCCCCATGGATGGCCTATAAATAGAGGTCCATAGCCATGGGTTTCTCTCTCTCTTTTGGCTGAACAATTGATAGCTACTCTATAAAATTTCTGCCTCTTTTTCTTTCACTATGCACTACTGAGTTCTCTGTTCATCATATGGAATACACACAGTGAGGCGATGGAACTGTAACTCCCTCTGTCGCATGACTTCATTTATTCTGCATTCATTTTTGTGAGTGTTTTTCTGATGATTTCTCTGCAGAACATGAGTTTGAGGTTCATATAACTTTTGTTGTGGATGGTTTAAATGTTCCATTTTTGATATTTGCAACTTGTTTCAACATTTCGTATGAACAGAATGATCAGTTGAATACCCTATCTCAACTCAGTTTGATTGCTTCTGTTTTTCTCTGAGTGCTGTCACAGATAGATGTTTGAGACTACTTTTGTGAAGTTTTTGATGCTGAACTTGGATCTGAAGTTATTATGACTTTTGTTGTTCATCATCTCTGTGTTCCATTTTTGAAGATTGAAATCTGTTTAAACTACTTCTTCATGGTTTTCCTACTCATCTAAAGTGCTATAGTTTTTCTGAATAGAACACTCCTCTATGAACAATTATTTGTGGATGTGTTCTTGTGGGAAAACTGCTCAAACTGTTCTGATTTGATAAAGTCTTTGAGGATCCTTTAGAAACTGAATCATGTGGTTATTAAAAACAATCCTTGAGGTTGACATGCATGCAAACCTGATTTAGATTTATATTTGAAACTGCTTGGTCCATATTTCTTCAGCTAAGAACAAAAAGTTTTGATCTATAAGTTCTGAAATCTTATATGAGCTGTTGAACTATTGTTGATCTGATTTCATATGTGATTAGTTAGAATATCTGCTGTTGCTGTAAAGTGGAGAAAATACTTGTGAACACCTGAATTTGCCTTTCATATAAAAAGCTGAAGTAGATGTACTATTGTCAGATTCTGGACCACACTTTTATAAAAAAAGCATTGTTTCTGTCTAACTAATGTTCAGAATCTGTCTAAAATCAAATTGTCTTGATCTGCTATGTGTTACCGCTGTGATTTTTACCTGATTATCTATGCTTAATTCAGACTAAATCACTACTGTTTGATCAGTTTCTTCTTTACTGAAATCAGTTAATTTAGAACTTATGTTACAATCTGAATTCTGAAGTTTTCTGTCATGAGTATATTTCAGTGATAATGTTGTATTTACCCATGATGCTGATTTGAAGCAGTCACTATTCATTGTCAAATTGCTGAGTGTTTGGTCTCTAGTGAAGAGTTATTGAATTTTCAGCATTAGCAAGAAGTATCAGTAGTGATTACTCACATCAGCTACAGGCTTGCCAAAATTGTTCATCTTCTCTATTCATCATCATTTTCAACTCAGTGCTGTTTGAGTTCTGATGTAAATGGCTTGTGTCAATCACATGCAGTATGACTAAATTTCATATACTGCTGTTACTTCTAAACAGAAGCTACTGATTCTTAGTCATGCCTTACATCCAGTGGCTAATGAGTGCTTGATTTGGAATACTGCTGCCTGCCCTTTTAATCTACTCTGAATTGGTTTACTTTGAATTCATTACTGCTGTCAAGACTGAACAATTTGAGAGAAGAGTATTCTGTTCTAGAATTTACATTACTTCTCCTGTGTTCATTCTACCGAGTGCTTGTAAGTTCTTGTGAGAGTGATTAGTGTTGTTCATCATCTGGTAATGTGTCTTTGCCAAACTACAGCAAGTTTGTTCCTGAAATGATACAATGATGTTGTTCCTAAACCAGAGCCTCAGTACTTTCAGTTCATCAATTCTTCAGTTTCAGCATTCTGTACAAGTTTTCTGAACCTTTTAAGTAGTGATCCTTGTATGTGATACATTGATTCATCTACACGGATACATGAATGAGATCATTCTTGGCTGATTTCATACTCCATCAGTATTCAGTTTCTGGTTACCAACTGTTTTGGTTTTGGTTCTTCTGCATTTTACTTTCAGTTCTGAAATTCTTACTTGATAAAAGTTTTGAGTCACCAAGCTTTTAAGAGTTCAGCAAAAATTCTATTCGTCATCCAGAACATCAATTCAAAGTGTTTAAATCTTGATTTGAACAGATTTAAATTGCAAAAATTAATGTTTTGTATGTTTTGATATTTTCTGAACTTTGTCGGCATTTCATAGACCGACTGAGATAGTTGGTGACTCATACTCCGACTGAGTCAAGTGAGTCACCAATCCAAACTCCGACTTGAGCAATTCGGAAATTCAGACTCCGGTTTAGATAGAAATTTTATTTGGGGTTATTTTTTGTTCCGAATTTGTACCGCTGATCTCAATTCTGCTTCTGTAATTTTTAGAGGTGTGTTGGGTGTTTTGAAAAGGCCATCTTATTCACGAAAATTTATTGAGGCGCATATTCACCCCCCTCTAGTTGCTATTCCGATCCCACAGAGAGTGTTGATCGATGGTGGTAGTAGGCTTGACGTCCTATTCAAAGGGATGTTAGCAACACTCAGGTATCGATGAGTCCGTGCTCTAGAAGATAGATACACCTTTCTATGGGATTGTCCCTGGGATGGCCTCCATTCCACTCGACATGCTCACCTTGTCTATGATGTTCAGCACTCGAGACAACTATAGGACCGAGCATATCACGCTGTGCTTGGGCGACCGTCCCTCACTAAATTTATGGCAGTACCTTATTAACCTTACCTGGTCCTCCAAATTCCAGGAATAGGCATGTCCTTTTCAATAAAGAGGGATGTTTCCACCTGACATGCATGTGAACAGGAAAACCTCGCCTTGGGAGAAGCCACTAACATTTCTTTTCGAATGGAGGAGACCATCCAAGTGGCCAAGATGATGCTAACCACAACCATGGAGATCCTGACTCCCACGCCATCGACATTAGGATTGGTGCCCTCGTCGGCTCAGTACAAAAGTATTCATCTCTCGAATGTTGACACCTTCAATATGGCGTTGATTGGAACAATGATTGATCCTAAATAGGAAAACACACTTGTTAGCTTCATGCACGCCAATATTGACATATTCACCTGACAACCATCTAATATGACAGGAGTGCCACACGAGCTGATCAAGCATGAATTCCATTTCTTCCCAACCACCAAGCTGGTCAAAAAGAAGATGTGCCAATTCACCCATGAGCATAAAGAGGTCATCAAAGAAGAAGTTACCCACCTGTTAACGACTGAGTTTATAAAAGAGATGTATCGTGATTCTTGTAAAAAAGAAAAATGGGCAATAGAGAATGTGCATTGACTATATTGATCTCAACAAGAGATGCCCTAAAGATCCATTCCTACTACTGTGCATCGACCAAGTGGTTGACTCTATAGCCGGTAACTCCCTTCTCTACTTCCTGGATTGTTATTTAAGATATCATCAAATCAACCTGAAGAAAGAAGATCAAGACAAGACATCATTCATCACCCCATTCAGAGCCTATTGCTATGCATCAATGCCTTTTGGGATGAAGAATGTGGGGGCTACATATCAGCGTGCTATTCGGCATTGCCTTGTTGATCAAACTGGTCATAATGTAGAGGCTTATGTGGATGATATTGTTATTAAATCCAGAAGGCTAGAAGATTTAATTTTAGATATCCAAGAGACTGTTGATAACCTTCGCAAGTTCAGGTGGCAGCCTAATCTTGATAAGTGTGTATTTGGGATGCCCACTAGAAAACTGCTTGGTTTTATTGTGAGTAGTCAGAGAATTAAAGTCAATCTAGAAAAGATTTCAACAATATTGAATATTTACAAACCCACCATGTCAAGTTTTTTAGCGTCTCACAGGTTGTATGCATCACTTGGGCATTTTATCTCCCAACTTGATGAAACGCTCCATGTGACTGCTGACATCCATCATCATGACGCAGCTTCCATCTACGTCAATCATCGGTCACGTTCACATGTGGTCTGACACCAACAGAAATCATTCTACATCGGTCATGGCTTCATCGTCTACTATCGTATAGTATATTCACCATACTCTCTTATGGTTCTTAATCATGTTTAGTGAGATCATAATTGTCACGTTCATATTTACTAGTATGTTAGATGTTTATATGTTAGTTCTTGCAGTTTTCATAATTTATCTAATTCAAAAATTAGCATTGCAATTGCCTAACTATCCAACAGTACTGAATTAAATCAAGAGAGGGCTAAATCGTTGTTGAAAACGGAGAGGGCTAAAATGAGTTAACACACTCACTCACTACCGGAAAGAGCACATTTGCCGAGTGCCCGAGTGTTTGCCGAGTGCATTCCTTCAGGCAATCGGCAAACCCTTGTTTGCCGAGTGTGGCTTGAAATGCACTCGGCAAACATATTACACTCGACAACTAAACTTGTTTGCCGAGTGCCATGGATAAGGCACTCGACAAACAAGTGAAAAAATCTCGCTGCCCATTTTTCCTGCCGCCGTTATAATGACAGAGGGGGGAAATAGGGTTTGCCGAGTGCCTACTAACGGACACTCGGCAAACCCTTGTATTTGCCGAGTGCTTTTTTAACATGGCACTCGACAAAGAAAACAATCCCATTATTTCATGTGAAAACACATTTTGAGTCCATATCACATTTTAAACATGTTTTGAACTTGAATTTTTTATAATCATAATTCAACATCTGTTAATCCATAGAAAATGTTCATATTTTTATGAGTGGGTTTGCTATTTTTAATAAATTAATCATGTTTCTAGGATTTACTTCGAAGTGAGTCAAATTTCAACTGCAAGTACATGAAATAATGACTCAAAAATTATAGAAAAATCATATTTATGTTCATGATTCCATTTGTAATCTTTTACAACTAAATATAACTAAATATTTAAAATCTAATTTACGACACTCAGGCGGCAACATGGAGCTTATTGGTTTTTTAATTATATAAAATTAAATTGATGCTAAAAAATATGATACTTGACATGGTGTCATTATATCATACATACATACTGTTATAAAATTTTCATAATGTTTCGACAAAGTTTTCATGTACGACGTTTGAAAATTGGAGAATCCTCGAGAAGGTTAATGAGTTTAGGGATGTAATGAGTTAGGTTTAGAAGCAAATCGATATTCAAATATTTGTTTGAACTTAAAACTTTTGTACTACTAAAACCCAATGTATCTTATACCATGTCAAAATTTGGCATTTTTAGTGATAGCTTGCTATTTTTAGTTAATTAAAGTTTTTTATAGGAATTTAATTAAAAGATCCCAAATTTGATCTACAAGTGCCTTATGTTTGTTTATTTGAACTTAGAACTTTTCTAGGATGAACAATAAGTGTATATTATATAATGTAAAATTATGGAATTTTTTACTGTATTTTTTCTATTTTAGTTTTTTGAAAACAAATTTAAAAAATCTTTGCCGAGTGCTATTTAAAAAGCACTCGGCAAAGAAGTGGAGGTACCCATTATTTCATGTGAACTCATAATGTATGTACGTATGACATTTTATACATATTTTGAAATTGATTTTTTTTTCAGTTTTAATTCAACATTTTTTAATTCATGGTAAAGTTTCATATTTTTCTGAGTTACTTTGTTATTTTTAAATAATTAATCATGTTCCTATGATTTAATTTGAAGTAGGTCAAAATTGAACTGCACGTACATGAAATAATGACTAATAAATTGTATAAATACATATTTATGTTCATGAGTCTATTTGTAATCTTTTAGCACTACATATAACTAAATATTAAAAAATCTAAGTTACGACACTAAACCGGCAACACGGAGCACCAAGGTTTTTAATTATAGAAAATTAAATTGAAGCCTAAAAATATGATACTTGACATGGTGTTATTATATCATACATATATACTGTGGTAAAAATTTCATAATGTTTTGACGAAGTTTTCATGTATGACCTTAAGAAATTGGACAATTTCGAGAAGGTTTATTAGTTAAATTAGGGATTGAATGAGTTAGGTTTAGGAGCAAGTCGATATTGTTAAATTTGTTTGAACTTAAAACTTTTTGTACTACTAAAACCCAATATTGCTTATACCATGCTAAAAATTGGCATTTTTAGGGCTAGTTTGCTATTTTTTGATAATTGAAGTTCTTTATAGGATTTTAATTGTGACATCCCAATTTTGAAATACAAGTGCTTTAAATTAGTTTTTTTGAAATAAGAAAATTTCTAGGATGAAAACTAAGTATATATTATGTAATGCCAAATTATGGAATTTTATACTCTCTTTTTTCTATTTTAGTTTTTTTAAAAAAATAAAAAATCTTTGACGGGTGCAAATAACTGTGGCACTTGGCAAATAAGCAAAAAATCACCTTTGCCGAGTGCCAGAGCTATTGGCACTCGACAATTTTTTTTAAAAAAATAACAGTCGCCGAGTGCCTCGCTATTGGCACTCGCAAAAAAATTAAAAAATTAAAAGTCGCGAGTGCCTCCCAATTTGGCACTCGGTGAATATGGGAATAGGGTTTAATTCGGCCCCGCAGATTTGGGCGCAATAAGCACACTTATTGCGCCCAGATCTGCTCCCCAGTGCCACCCCACCGCCCCCTGCTCCCCCGCACCCCACCGCCCCCTGCACCCCCGCCGCCGGCCGCCCCTGCGTCCCCGCATCCTGCCGTCGGCTAAGACCCACCGCCCCCCGCGCCGGCGGCCGTCGGCGAGCCTCGCCCGGCCACCCCCTCCATCCCCCGCCAGCCCCTCCGCCACCGGCGCCGCCGCCTCCTCAAATCCCCGCCTCGGACGCCCCCGTCCCCTCCTCCTCCGGCCGTTGCCCCCCTCGCTCCGGCCGCCGTCCCCACCGCCCCCGGCCCCTCCTCCTCCGATATTTAATTTTTTTAATGTAATGTAATGTTTAAAAATGCAATGTTAATTCCATGTAATCCCATATTTAATGTCATGTTAATTCCATGTTTAAATATTAAAAATGCCATGTTAAATATCATGTTAATTCAATGGTTAATTCCATATTTAATGCCATGTTAATTCCATATTTAATGCCATGTTAATTCCATGTATAATTATTAAAAATGCCATGTCAATTCAATGTTTAATTCCATATTTAATGTCATGTTAATTTCATGTTAAATGCCATGTTAATTCTATGTTTAATTATTAAAAATGTCATGTTAATACCATGTTGTTCTAATATACATGTTTTAGAAATTTTAATATAATCGTTGTAATACTTTTAATGTTTTAATGGTTATGTTGATTAATATCTTGTGTATGTAGATGTCGGCCATCGTGCCGTGATATATATATATATATATATATATATATATATATATGTGTGTGTGTGTGTGTGTGTGTGTGTGTATGTGGATGTCGGCCATCACGTCGTGATGTGTGTATGTGGGTGATGGCCATCATGTCATCCTATTTATAGATGCTAGATTTGCTGTGTATTAGAGAGAAGATGTTGTCAAAAATTTAATTTTTTCTAGTTATTGTCGCGTAACGTAGGCATCCCCCGTTCGGAAGAGTTACAGTTTAGAATATGCATTTCTTTGCATATCTGTGGCCGTAACTATTTCGAATTGTCCATGTTTGGACAGCCGGAGGATGCGTAGATTGAGCTCATTTTCACGCCCCGTTCTAATTCGACTCAGGGTTTTGGCAGCACCTCCCCATTGTTCTCCAAACGCACATCCTCTTGGCATGTTGCCCAGACGTGCGTTTGGAGAGAAGCAGGAGGTGCTGCCGAAATTTTGGGTAGGATCGGAACGGAGCGTGAAAACGAGCTCAATCTACGCATTCTCTGGTGGGATTAGGACCTATCTTTACCTATTAGACTGTTAGATGCATCTCATTTCTCACTAATCCCTAAACATGGGTGTTGTTTTCTAGTTTAGTACAAGATGGATGATCGTGAGTGGATGTACACGGGTCACCCTAGTCAGGCCGAGGTGACCATGGATTGGATCAAGAACACTGAAGTATTCTTAGAGACGGCGTTGGGTAGACAGAATGTATGTGACAAGACCTAGTGTCCATGTGTAATGGCATGAAAAAATTTGGCGCATAAGAGAAACGGGGATTGTGACGCCATGGCTTTGTGCCAGGTTACCCGTTTAGCGCCGAACTACCGAAGGGATAAATAGTCTATTTATTTTTGTTTTAAATTATAATAATTCGGTTTATTTTCATAAGCTAAAATAAATAAATCAATTTATTATGTTAACTTATTATAATTTAGATTAATATTAAATCAATCCAATAAAATAATCTAACATGTATTTTTTAAGATAGATTGTTATAATTATAAGTGTTGGGGGAAATAATCCCGATGGCTAGGAGGCCCACCGTCGGGAGATTTGAAGCCAAGAACACCGGAGTCCACCCCCCGGGAGAAGGCTGCCGGAGGCCGCCCCCCGGGAGAAGGCTGCCAGAGGCCGCCCTCCGAAAGAAGGTTACCGGAGGCTGCCTTCCGAGGAGAAATTGACGAGGGCCTCTCCCTCGGCCGCAGTAGCAAACCCGAAGAAAACATTGGCGGGAAAAGGACGAGGCTGACGTACAGGGGAACAGGATCGCGATTCTCTGACCCGTGTCGGGCGGCGCCGGCCGCGTCCGACACGGCTGATACGCTGTCAGAGTCGAATCTTCTTGTCTGTACTGTATATAGTCCATTTTGTCTGTACTGTTGACCGGCGGTCGGCCGGGTAGTCGTTGGCGTTCCAGAGGCGCTTGGCCTCTGGACGGGGCGCCTTATAAATACCCCCCTCCAACCACAGTTGTAAGGGCAGGCTAAAAAAACCATTGAATACACTACTCTCATTTTCCACTAAGAAAACCTGCTGGTCCGATCCGTCGTTCCAACAGTTGGCGCCGTCCGTGGGGATTCTAGTCCAAAAAGCTAGCGTCCTCTACATCCATCCACCTAAGCATGTCAAGCCGGAAAGGGGCGAGCACGGTCCCCCTGCGCAGATCGACTCGGACCGCCGGAGGCGAGCCCGCCCCGGCCGTCGACCCCAACCTTCCAGCTTCCACCACCACACCCGTGGGGGGCGCGTCCACGATGGATCCCGCCCAGTTGCACGAAGAGACGATTGGAGCACCAGGCACTGACGGTTTGCCCGAGCCGACCTCCGCCAACCTGGCCGGGTCGCCGGGTGGGCCACCGGAGCAGCATCCACCGGGCGGACCCCCAGTGGTGTCCCTTCGGACAGACTACGTCCGCTCGAGGGACCCCGACACCACTTCCGGAGGGAGTGGGAGCCAAGCTGATGCCCTGGCCGCCGAAAACGCCAGGCTAAAGGCGGAACTGGCTTTGTGGCGCCAGGAAGCATCGCTTCGGCCTCCGGCCCCTCCGGCACCCTTCCGCGCCGCGAAAGCTGCGGTCACGGACTTGATCGATGACGAGAACCCCCCGGATGAGGAGAACGCGTCCTACGACGAGGACTCCCCCCTGCACCCGGATCTCCAGAGGGTGCGCTTCGGCTCGAACTTTCACGCCGCAAAGCTCCCCAAATACTCCGGGGACTCCGACCCCGGCGAGTTCTCCCGCTCCTACGCCCTGGCGATAGAGGCGTCCGGGGGCAGCCGGGACACCATGGCCAAATGCTTCCCCTTGGCGCTCGAAGGGATCGCCCTCCGGTGGTTCTGGTCCCTCCGGCCAGGGACTATCCACTCGTGGGAGCAGCTGAAGAAGAAGTTCGTCAACAACTTCCAAGGGACCTTCGTGCCCCCCATGTCCACCGGGAGCCTTTTTCAAGTAAAGCAGCAGCCCGGGGAAACCTTGCGGCAGTACTCCCAACGCTTCGCACACACCAAGGCTCAGATCAAGGGGCTCTCGGCTTCCTCCGTCATCGACGCGGCCCGAGAAGGCGTCACCCACCCCGGCCTCCTTGATAAGCTCCACCGGAAGCCCATCTCTTCCGTGGTGCAACTCATGACGTACTTTGAAGAATACGCGCGGTCCGAGGAGGGCCAGATGCGCCGACAAGCAATGGTAGTCCCCGTTCGGGCCCCGAGCGCCAGGACATTCGAAGCGCCCCCGGACTCTGGCCGGGGCGAACGTCATGCTCCCGACTTCCACCGCCCGGAGCTCGCTCGGCGGGACCTCGCCCACCGAGACTCTCGAAGGAGCCGAAAGCACCTTCGGGGGGAGGTCCTCAATATAACCCCCCAAGCGCCCGCCAAGCACCTTCACACGCCCGGCGGCCATCGCCAGGTCAGACCCAAGCCTCCGGCGCCCTCCAAAGGAACCCTTTACTGCAGCGTCCACGGCGCGAACCGGAGCCACGACACCGACTCTTGACGGACCATACTCGCTCTTCGCAGCGACTACCTCGAGCGTAGTACCGGTCGTGGCTCCTCCGACCGGGGGAACCCTTCCCCTCGGCCAGAAGCAGTCTAGGTAGTCGGGCGCCGCGAAGATCCGGACGCCGTGACCCCGGTCGCGGAGTTCGGCGGGGTCCCGGCCCCCAAGCTGGAAGCCGCCCCGGACCGGGGCAAGCGAATAGTCCTTCCCATATCCGGAGGGGGGGCCCTGGGAGCGCTGTCCAAGCAGCAGCGTCGAGACTACGTTCAGGAAGTCGGGCATATCGGCACGTCCGGTGCCTCAGTCCTCCCGGAGTGGTCCCATGTCCCCATCACCTTCACCGCCGAAGACACCGCCGGAGTCAAGTTCCCGCATGCCGATCCACTCGTCATTTCAGCAGACGTCGCCGGAGTCGAGGTGCGTCGCATTTTGGTCGACGGGGGGAGTTCCACTGACATCATCTTCGTGCAGGCCTTCGATCAGTTGTGCTTATCACGCAAGCACCTGTTACCGGCTTCGCGCCCGCTCCAAGGCTTCGCAGGCCCCCCGCTCGACGCCCTCGGCCAGGTCCTGTTGGAGGTGGCCTTTGGCAGCGCACCCCTCCAGTGCCGCGAGGAAATCCTGTTCGATGTCGTTGACGCTCCGTACGCCTACAACGCCATATTCGGGCGAGGGATACTCAACCGCTTCGGCGCCATCGCCCACCACAACTATCTCTGCCTCAAGATGCCGACTCCCGGAGGGGTCTTATCCGTCCTGGGCGATCAAGCCACAGCGCGCCGGGTCGAGTACGGCCATTCAGCGTCGCTCGAGCCACGGCAGGTCCACAGCGTTCGCGATGGTGCCGATGAGGCAGACCTCGCAGGCAACCCCGATCCTGGTCAGAGGGGGTGCCCAGCCAAACCTCTTCCGGAAGGGGAAATCATCACCAGGACCTTGATCCAGGGAGGAAAGGAGTACCCGATCAAGTTCGGAGGGGGCTTGGAGCCGGAGGTTTCCGAGCAGCTCGAGGCCATCATCCGCGGCAACCTCGACATCTTCGCATGGTCTGACGGGGACATTCCCGGCGTCGACCGCTCGATCATCGAGCACTCACTGGCCGTCGATCCGAAGGCACGACCGATTCGCCAGGGGCTCCGGAGGTTGTCCACCGAACGGGCCGAGCTCGCCAAAGCGGAGACCGACAAGCTGCTCCGAGCGGGGGTCATCCGAGAAGTGAGTCATACCGAGTGGTTGTCCAACCCTGTCTTTGTCCAGAAGAAAACATCTGGCAAATGACGCATGTGTATCGACTTTACCTCTCTGAATAAAGCTTGCCCCTGTGACCCCTACCCCCTGCCTCGCATCGATCAGCTCGTTGATTCCACAGCCGGAGCCGAGCTCCTCAGTTTCCTCGACGCATATTCAGGATATCACCAGATCTGGCTCAAGCCCGAAGACCAAGTAAAGACCAGTTTTGTCACTCCGGCCGGAGTATTCTGTTACCTCCGAATGCCCTTCGGCCTTCGTAATGCCGGCGCCACCTTTTCAAGGTTAATTTCCAAAGCCTTAGGGCATCAGCTAGGGCGCAACGCAGAAGCCTACATGGACGACATTGTCATCAAAAGCACCTCCAAGAGTCACCATGCCTCGGACATAGCTGAGACCTTCGACAGTCTCCGGCGGTGCGGCATCCGGCTCAATCCAGACAAGTGCGTCTTCGAGCGCGCGCAGGCAAGCTGCTCGGGTACCTCGTCTCCAGCCGGGGCATCGAGGCCAGTCCAACGCAAATCCAAGCACTGCAGAACATGGCCCCACCCCAGAACCTAAAGCAAGCGCAAAAGCTGGCCGGGCGGTTGGCCGCGCTCGGTCAATTTCTCGCCAAATCAGCAGAACGAAGTCTGCCCATCTTCGAGGCGCTCTGAGGTTCCAAGCACTTCGAATGGACCCCTGAGTGCCAGGATTGTTTCCAGCACATCAAAGATTACCTCTCCAGCCTCGTAGCCCTTGCCACACCCCGGGCCGACAGCCCTCTGCTGGTTTACCTCGCCACCTCCGGCAATGCGGCGAGCGCGGCCTTGGTTCAAGAGGAGGAGCTTGCCGGGAAGCTGATCCAGCGCCCCATCTACTTCGTTTCCGAGGCTCTGACAGAAGCTAAGGCTCGGTATTCCGAGCTCGAGAAGGTGGCTTACGCCCTCGTCATGGCCTCTCGGAAGCTCCGGCACTACTTCCTGGCCCACGACATCATCATCCCGACCGCCTACCCGCTCGGCGACATGTTCCGGAACAAGGATGCCACCGGCCGCATCGGGAAATGGGCGGTAGAATTAGCCCCGTTCGGGATCTCTTTTGTCGCCCGGACAGCTATCAAGTCCCAAATCCTCGTCGACTTCGTCGCGGAGTGGACGAGAGCCCGGGAACACGCGAGCACCGATGCAGGCGAGGGGATCTGGACCGTCTTTTCAGACGGTGCCTACCAAGCCTCCGGGGCTGGGGCCGGAGCAGTCATCGTCTCCCCCTCCGGCCAGCAAGCCCTGTATTCCGCCCGGCTCAGTTTTAAGGCCACCAACAACATCGCCGAGTACGAAGGAGTCCTCTTGGGACTTCGCAAGGCACTGGCATTGGGAGCCGCCCGCGTGGTCGTAAAAACCGATTCCCAAGTGGTCGCCGGGCACATCGACAAGAGCTTCCGGGCAAAGCACCCGGACCTCGCTTCCTACCTCGACTCCATCCGCAAGTTCGAAGTATCCTTCAAGGGAATATCCGTCCAGAACATCCCGCGAAGCGACAACGCCCAGGCCGATGCCCTCGCCAAGGCCGGGGCCGGCGCTCAAGCCCTACCGCCAGGGGCTTTCTTCGAAGAACTTGCTCAACCTTCGGCAACCCCTCGAGGTGAGGCGTCCACCCCCGCCACCCCGGAGGAACCCGAACCATCGCCGCGACCAGTTCCCGTACTTTGTACGGCCAGCACCGATTGGCGCGAGCCCATCCTGCGCACGCTCGCAGGCGGCGACGCCATCCGTCCCAGCCCGGAGCAGGCTCGCTTGCAACTCCGGGCGAGGTCATTTGAAGTCATCAATGGGATTCTGTACAAATCCGGAGTGTGTTCTCCACTCCTCCATTGAGTCTCGCACTCGGACGGTGTTGCCATGCTCCGAGAGATACACGAGGGGCTGTGCGGCAGCCACCTAGCTCCGCAGGCCCTCGCGGGCAAAACTCTCCGGCAAGGCGTGTACTGGCCCACTATCATCGCTGATGCCGAAGAACTCGTCCGCACCTGCCAAGGTTGCCAGTGGATGGGCCGCCGCAGTCACCGCCCTCCAGCAAGCCTGCTACCTATCCCGGAAGTCGAGGTAGGGGCCCGAAGTCATGGTCGCCCCTCGCCCGGACCTCTCTCGTCTCTTCCTACGCTCCTCTTCCTTCTTCTGGGCGCGAAAAGCCCTCTGATCCGCTTGGAGCTCGGCCCAGCTGCGCAGACCGCCCTCCTCGGGGGGCGCTCCGCCCGAACCAGCCTCCGTGTCGGACCAGTCAACCGGTTCGAGGGATGAAGACGGCGAGCGGGACCCTCTCTCTTCCTGCTTCACATGGCTCAGAACCCCTTGGAGCATGTCGGAGTCCACGCGCCCGTCACCGCTGCGGGGGAGAACGAAGCGCGCAGGTCGGTTCGCCCGCATAGCTTCGAAGATAGCCCATCGATGTCGAAGGGCGTCGTCGGAATCAAGCACCTCGACATCGAGATCACAACAGTGAACACCCTGAGTAAGTTTCGGAAAAGTACTCTTTACTAACATACGATCAAGTTTCCTAAGCTATTATAGGGTAAAGCGGAGACAGATTCCTAAAGCTACACCTGCGGGTCCGGCAAGCGGGCCGAGGTTGAAGGCTTCGAAGGGGCCGGGGGGCCGCGCGCGCGGAGCGCCTCCTCCAGCCAAGCCTAGATCGCCGCGGGGCCCTCGGTCTGCTAGGTCGCCTTGAGCGCCCTCCAAGAATGAGTCAGCGCGGGGCTCGGCGTCCGGAGGTGGTCCCCCACGAAGGTGACCGGGTGCGGACTCGAAGGCGAAGGAAGTGGAAGCCCGGACGCCTCGAGGTGCTGAAGAATTCCATACGCGGCCACCCGAGCGGACACCTCGCCATACTGCGCCATGGCAAGATGTATTTGCCGGATGGCGGACCGAATGAACTTCACCCGGCGGACCAGGGGCTCCCGGGCGATGTCGAACGTGCCGCAGCCGGTGCCGTAGCGCGCCAGCATCTTCCGTAAGGATTCGGCGGCTTCGGCCGCTGTCTTCCCGGCCTCGGCGAGCTCCTCGGCGACCTTCCCGATCCGCGCGTTGAGATCCGTCTCGACCTCTTCCAGTTGAGTTACCCGGGCCTCGAGGGCCTCGACCGTATTTCCCGCCTCCAAGGCCTGAGCCTGAAGCCGGGACACCTCTCCTTCGAGCCGCTCTGCTTCCGAAGCCCGGGACCGGAGTACCTCCGCCTCGGCGGCTCGGGTTCGGAGGGCGCCGACCTCCGCCTCCAACTCGTCGACGCGGGCAGCCCGGGCCCGGAGCCCCTCCAGTTCCGCGACGCGGGCCCTGAGAGAGTCTGCCTCCGCCGCTCGGGCCTCCAGCGCCGCGACCCTCGACGCTTGAGATCGGAGGGCCTCGGCCTCCGATGAACGCTCGCGGGCCAACCTCTCCGCGGTAGCCACCCGGGATGCGAGCTCCGCGGCGTACGCCTCGTGGTGTTGGCGTTCGGAGAGCAGGGCAGACAGCTGCCCCTGCGCCAGTGCCACCACCTGCGCGCGAGAAGATGGTCAGCGAGCCGCCAAGGGGGCGTCGAGTATGTCCGAAGGAAATACCTGGCCCGCTGCCGTCTCGATGGCCCTCCCGAGGTCCAGGCCATCTGATAGCCCCAGCTCGCCTATCACTAGAGCCTCGCGCAGCCGCAGGTAATAGTCGTGGACCGGGGCCACCCTGGAAGCAAAATCCTCGCCGTCCGCCAAGAAGGGGCGCAGAAGCGGCACGGAGCCTTGCGCGGCTCGTCGATCGGCGGGGGCTGAGGTCGGACCTCGGTGTCCCCAGCGGGTTCCAAGGGAGCTCTTTCAGCACTCCTGGACTCGGGGCCTCCCTCGCGTTGACAGGGGCTCCGGATCTCGCGTCCGGGGCGTCTGCCGGGTAGCAGTCGGCTGGCTCCGCGCCTCCAACTAGAGTGCCTGCGCAGGCAAACAAGAGTTAAGTGTAGAAAAGCTCCTCGCGCGCAAAGGAGCACGACGAAGTTACTATACCTGCGCCCGTAGCAATGCCGGGGCAAGCCGGAGGCTGGAGATGGTCCGACGGGCTTGGGCGGAAGAAAAGGTTGTCGATGGAGTTTGGCGGAGAGCTCGCCGCCGCCGCGGCCAGTTCCGCCTCCTTGTCGGCGCTCTTCTCGACGGCGCCAAGCGGGTCGGCTAGGCCCTCACGGTCCAAGCTATCCGCAGCCTCGCTGTCAGCGGCCCTGCTCTCAAGGGAGCCCGCGGAGCCCCTCGCCGAAACGGGTATAGGGGAGGAAGCGATCCCCGGGCGCGGCGCCGCTTCGGCGGTGCGCGCCCCTTGTCCGGCGCCCGGTGCGGGCTCCGTTGGGTTCGGGCGAGGGGGAGCACCCCCGCTTCCTCCGACGCCCGGCCGGACCGGCGAAGCCGGAACCGGAATCTCCGGCGGGTCTCCTGACTCCGACTAGACTCCCTCGCTGGAGCCCCCTCCTTCCGAATGGGAGGCCGAGGAAGGTCCCGGGGACACGCGCCTCGGCCCCTTCACTATCTTCTTCTTCTTCGAGCGGCCTGGGGAGAGGCCGCCGTCAGCTTCGTTCGCTTTCCTCTTCGAGACGTCCCGAAGGACCTCGCCTTCCGGAAGGGGCAGAGGCGTAAGCTCGAGCGCCCCCCACACCCTGTTGAAGTGCTCCCAGGAGCCCACCAGCTCCAGCCGGCGGGTCCGTTCGGCTGCGGTGGGGACCCCGAGGATCCTCTCTGCCTGGCGGGTGACCTCTTCGGGTGTCCGGGCGACGAGCGATCCTGCATTTCTTCGTCAGGGCCGAGGTACACCTCGAGCACGCAAAGCAGAGACGAAGCAACCAGGAGTTGGTACTTACCGAGCCGGCGGGAGAGCTCTGTTGACATCGACTCGTCCTGGCTGCTCCGGAGCGAAGCGGGCCACTCCTCCTTCAGCGGGGAGATCTCGAGAGCCACGAACTCCTCCGCCAAGTCTCGCATACTCATCCGGCGGGCGACGATTTGAAGGAGTTGTACCCTCGCAGAGATTGTTCCGGCGTTGGTTTCGACGCGTGCCTCTCTCCGGAACCAGATGTGGCGCGGTATCCCAGCCAGGCCGGAGGCGAGCCCTACGCGAACGTAGAACCACCGGTTCACCCACTTCGAGTACCACCTCTCGTTGGTGGCCTTCGCCGGGAAGGAGTCTGCGTACCTCCTTCGGAGCTGGAAGTTGATGCTCCCGAAGGCCAGCACCCGACCCTCTTTCTTCTTCGGCTGGCAGAGGGCCTCGTGCATCTCCGCGAAGACCTCCGCTCTCCCCTCGCAGCCTTCCACGTGCATGGCCCACTCGAAGATGGCGAGGCGCGCCACGGCGTTGGGGGACAGTTGCGGGAGTTCCAGATGGAACGCGTCCAGAACCCCCGCAAGAAGTTCCGAGGCGGGGAACCCTAGGCCCGCGTCGAAGAAGGCTTCAAAAACGATGACCTCGCCCTCCCGCGGCTGCGGGGCCGTCTCTCGGCCCGGCCTCCTCGCCGGCGTCTCTGGACCGAGACGGCTCCTGGTTGCTTGCTCAATCGAGGCCTCGGTGCACACGGACGCCCCGAGCTCCAAAGTCTGCTCTCGGAATCGCTCAGAAGCGGGGCGGAGATCGCGCGTGCCGCGCGCCTCTGACGTGTCTGTCGCCGCCGCCGCCGTAGCCGCCGCCAGTTGGCGTTGCAGGAAACGCGGATCCATCGCCATTGTAGGGGCGGTGCTCCTCGCCATTCTTGAAGGGCAGGGAGAAGGAGTGCAGAACTCAAGGAGCGGGCTGAACGGCGGCTCAAATGGCTAAAGTGGTGCGTGCGGGTGAATGAGGAGGAAGCCGCGAGGAGCGGTTATATACCCTGTCGCAAGACCAACGGTTTGCCTCTCGATTCGGTTAGCGTGTGAACGCGGCGGTTCGCGCGTCACCGCATTTAAGACTGGCTGGCGCATCGGGGTGCGGTGGCGGCTCCCCGGCGGCCCGCCTCCTCGATGCCACCAGCACGCGCATTAATTGCTCCTGACGGCGCCTGTCCGGCCCCTCGGGGTCGGGCCCCCCCCCCTTCGGGGCCAAGATGCGCCGGTCTCCGGTCGTGAGAAACCAAGGGTTGGTTTCGGTGTTTTGTGATGAGTGATTGACTGGATTTTACCCTCTGTTCGAAGGGTACCTCCGGAGGGGCTTCGGAGGTGGTACCTCCGAAGGGTGTTCGGAGGTGTGTCACCGGAGTGTGTTCGGTGTTTGCTTGCTGCAGCTGTGCAGCGGAGTGTGCCTGTCGGAGGGGTCCGGCAGTACACGATGACTGGGTTCGTACCGATGGCTTCGGTACTTTGGGCGGTACACCGGAGTGTGTACCGGAGGTTGTTAACCCGGAGAGGTCTCCGGAGTACTGGATACACTTGTTTGCTTGTCTGTGGTGCGCAGGGACTTCGGAGGCGACGGACAAGGTTCGAGCCAGGTGAACCTGGGTCAAGCAGGAGGCTTGATGCCAGAGGAGCGGGGAGCTCCGTCACGGTGGCTGCGAAGGTGGTCCGGGTCGGTCCTCGGGTCGAGGCGTGCCAGGTGAAGGCAGAGAGTGCGGAGCGTGGCTCCGGCTGAAGGTGCTCCGAGACAAAGTCCTCGGACATGAGGCACTTCGAAGGTACTCCGAATGGAGTGACTTCGGAGTTGGTGGATCAAGTCCTCTACGGAGGCAAGGTGTTCGAAGTGTGCTCCGGAGGGAGACACTCGAAGGTGGCCCGACGAAGGTCTCAGAAGTCGAGGCGCATCGAAGGCATGGTCCGGATGAGGCTCGTCGAGGAGTGTGCTCGGAGTGAGACACTGCGACGAAGTGCTCATGGAATGCTTCATGCGGAGGCCTTGGACGAAGGAGGGACTTCGAAGGGTGGTACTCCGAAGGTGGGGCTTCGGAGTGAGGATGACTTATGGTGCTTCGGCCATGCATGGCTTCGGTACACGGACGGACGGTGTTCGAGCTGGGAGGAGCTGCGAAGCCGTGGTGATCCACTCCGGAGGTGGTGGTGCGAAGGCCCAAGGGGCTTTGACGGCTTCGGCTCAAAACCGTCACTGTATCGAAGGACTTCTTCGGCGGAGCGAAGGCCATCAGGCTGCAGGCTTCTCGCCGAAGCTACCGCACCCTCGCGTGCGAAGGGAGGTTCCAGAAGTCAACACTGTAAAGGCTGACACTGTCTGTTCTGAAAAAGGCTGACACTGTCCCCTCTGCAGCTGACAGAGAAGCCTCCAAAAATAAAGGTGGACTACCTTTTGTACCCCTTAGTTCTGAAGAGACAAAATGAATGTAAACCCTAGGGGTAATGTAGTCACTTCCTTAGGATGAAGCCGTGGGCTATAAATATGGGGGCTCGGTAGGTAACATTTAACACTTTGAGCATTTACTGTTGAGCTCCTGTAGACAGACCTCGCTGTATTCATTCCGAGTTCAATTTATTTCAGTGTTCCTTGTTCAAGCGGCGAAGCCCTGCTTCTGTGTACTTTTGCTTGAACTCGCGTTGCATACCTCGCTAGTCTTTAGCTCACCGAAGCCTGTCTTGGCGAAGGGTGTTTTTCTCGCGAAGTGTGCTTTTCAGTGTGCTGTCGCTCTGTGTAACACGAGGCAAGACCTCGCTGATTACTAGCGAAGCCCTGGTTGTTTCCCGTTTTGCTTCTTGTGTCGAAGCCCTTAACGTAGTCCGCTTGTGTGCGTGTAGACCTTCGCGTACGAAGCCCAGCATCAGTTGCTGTTGCCAAGTACTTGGTCGAAGTCCTCAGAGGGCTACCCACTCTTGCGAAGGGTGAAGTGCGAAGCCTGCTCGAAGCACCTCGTGTGCGGAGCCTGCACTGACTTAGCAGAGTAGATTTTCGAGGGTTGTTTGTGGAGCGAAGTCTTCTTGGCTTCGAACTTTTTGCTCCTGCGAAGCCTGTGTTCGGAGCTGTCGAAGTACCTCCGAACCAGACCTTCGAAGGTAGTGTTCGTAGCCTGTTCCGCAGAAGACAGAACAAAACCGAAGGCTAAGTTTTTAGCCCAAAATTTTAAAAGCTCCCATTCACCCCCCCTCTGGTCGTCGTTTCCGGTCCAACAATTGGTATCAGAGCAGGTTAAGATCACCAGTTGACCTTAACCGGTTTTGTGATCTGTTGGCGACATGGATAGAGGCAGTAAAATTCCTCTGTTCGATGGGACAGATTTTGCATACTGGAAGGTGCGCATGGAGGCTTACTTGTTAAGCCAAGGAAATGCAATTTGGGAGATTGTGGACTCACAATACTCCATCCCTAATACCCGCACCACTCAAACTGAAAAAGATCAGTATATTGCCAACTCGAAGGCAAGGAACATACTGTTCATTGGTTTGAGTCGGAGTGAGTTTGACAGGGTGCAGCACCTTAGGACTGCTAGGGAGATTTGGACAACACTCACTGTCTTTCATGAGGGCTCTGCTCAGATTAAGGCCAGGCGCCAAAGCACCTACAACCAACAGTATCAGCTGTTTGTGCAGGCACCTGGTGAATCTATAGATGCCATGTTTTCGCGCTTTGATGCTATAGTGAGTAACTTGCGATCCAACGGGACGCTTGCTTACAGTGATCATGATAGGGCTATCAAGCTTCTCTATGCTCTTGACCGTAGCATATGGGAAGTAAAGATATCCAGCATTGAGGAGTCCACAGGTTATGATACTCTAACCTGTGATGAACTCTTTAGCAAGCTGAAGTCCACAGAGATTGCCAAGGCATCTCTTGCAGTGCACAGAAGCTCTTTGCCACAGCCATTGGCATTGGTTTCTAGCACTAGCCGTGGCACCACTGCAGAACCAAGCTCATCAGGCACTTGTGTTCTTGCAGATGGTTTTGCTTTGTCCTCCCTGGTCTCCGTCACAAAGGAGCAGGTGGATACTCTAGCTGATGACGAGCTTGCTCTCATTGCCCGGAGGTTCACCCGCTTTCATCATGAGAGACGGGATCAGAGGAGAAGTGGTTTTAGTGGCTGCTATGAATGTGGCGACACCTCTCACATTAAGGCCAACTGCCCCAAGGTCAAGAAGAGAGAAGAGAGTGACCGCCCCAAATTCCACAAAAAGGAGAGGAAGCCCTTTGTGAAGGGCAAGCGTGGCAAGATGGCTAAGAAAGTAGCCAAGGCCGCTTCCAGAGCTTTTGTTGCTGCTCTCAGCGACATCGACACGTCCTCAACTGAGGAGTCGAGCTCTGAGGAGGAGGAGTCCCCAAGGAAGGAGGACAAGAAGGACAAGAAGGGACGTGACTTCACCGGCCTTTGCTTCATGGCCGACAGCGATCACAGCGGCGATGAGCTTGACTCATCTGAGGTAAACCTATCATCTGACCAGCTTTTAATTAAATTAGATGAGCTGAATGAAGTAGTGCTAGGTCAGGATAGATTACTTGTGCAAGCTGCTAGAGAAAGAAAAGACCTTAGACTTAGGCTAGAAAATATTTCTACTGAATATGCCATGCTTAAGTCTAAGTTTGATGATGCTGAATGTGAGTCTTGTTCTGTTGTCATGGGTGAGCTTGCTCAGTTGCGTTCTGTACATGCTCAAACTCTTTCTGAGCTTGAGACTGCACAGAAGCAGCTTTTGGAGGTGGATTCTAGACCTCATGATGTTATTGATTGCATGAACTGCTCTTTATTACGCGATAGTATTAATTTACGAGATAAGCATGTTCATGATTTGGAGGCTAGATTGGAAAGGGCCGGTAGTTCTAAGGATGTGCAACCTGTTTGTGACACTTGCATCACCCTTAAGGACCAGCTAGGCACTGTTAGAGAGCGGGCTGAGAACCTCATGTCCGAAAATGAATACCTTCTTTCTGTGGTAAATAAATGCACTGAGGGGAAGGGTAGGATGGATTTGCTCTTGGCCAAGACCAAGTTGTGTGCTGACAGAGCCGGGGTAGCTCTAGGTTTGGGTTTTGAGAGGATAGCTTCAGACAGTAAGACCAAAACTGTTTTTACCTCTCCCACCACCCTAGAGAAAGAGAGAGCTCTGTTGGACACCCCATCAGCCAAAAAGCCTTCCCATCCACCAAAGAAAACCACTCCTCCTACCAAGAAAAATCCTCCCAAGAAAACCACTCAAAAGAAACCCAAGGAGCCTGTGAGAGTTGCTCCTGTGACCCATGAGAGTGCCCCCAGGAGAGTGTTTCAGTGTTCCTATTGTCAGCGGGCGGGTCATTTAATTGGTTTCTGTTTCCGTCGCATCAAGGATGAGCGACGTGCTCAGGCGATGAGCTATCAGGACATGCATTACCCATCCTTAGGTATGCATGAGTCTGAGTTTTACTCTCGTCCTGTTTTCGAGGCTCCTCGTGCTTCTCGGAGAGGTTTTGCTCCTCGAGGTGTTCACCATGTTCCATATGGTGGTAGACCTCGGGCGAGTAGCTTTGTACCTCATCAGAGTAGGAGACCTCGTCATGCTTTGCGTTCTTTGCATGTAGGTAGACCTCGCACTTTGCATCATTCTAATTTTCATGTGCGTAGACCGTCTGCTTTTACTGTGCCTACTACTCGTGTCACTCAGTGCTGGATGCCTCGCCATTATTTTACTCACCCCAGCACTGAGCGATCGAGACGTTTTTATCATGTGTAGGCGACAGGTCGAGGCTTGGAGGGCACGTGGATCATGGACTCCGGTTGTTCGCGCCACATGACCGGAGATGCAAACTGGTTCTCCAACCTCACCACAACCAAGCAAAGGGAACATATCACCTTCGGAAACAATCGAAGGAGTAGAGTGAAAGGTAAAGGTGTGGTAAGAATTAACGCAAACTTCACTCTCAAAGATGTTGCTTTGGTTGAGAACCTGGGATACAATTTGCTGTCTGTATCTCAGTTGCTTGATGAGGGCTTCGAAGTGCGATTTCATCGCGATACTTCGCAAGTGCTCAATTCAGATGGCGTTGTGGTGTGTAAGATCTTTAGGGTTGGGAGAGTTTTTGGAGCTGATTTTTCAGAGTCATCTGGTTCTTCTCATTGCCTTGTTGCACATTCGACTTCTGAGCTTTGGAAGTGGCATAGGAGACTAGGGCACATGAGCTTTGAGTTGCTCGCTCGTCTGAGCGCCCTAGGTTTGATCCGAGGATTGCCCAAGCTCAAGTTTGAGAAGAATTTAGTTTGCGCTCCATGTCGACATGGAAAAATGATTGCCGATTCGCATTCGCCAGTCACCACAGTGATGACTGAACAGCCCGGAGAACTTCTCCATATGGACACTGTAGGTCCTTCTCGGGTTAGTTCTTTAGGCGGCAAGTGGTATGTACTTGTTATTGTCGACGATTTCTCTCGCTACTCTTGGGTCTTCTTTCTTGCCAGCAAGGATGAAGTGTTTTCACACTTTCGGAGCTTGGCTTTGAGACTTTTCACTGAACTTCCTGGTGCATTAAAATTCATTCGAAGCGATAATGGCACCGAGTTCAAAAATAGTCTCTTTGTTGACTTTTGCATGGAGCATGGCATAGAACATCAATTCTCTGCTCCGCGGGTTCCTCAACAGAATGGTGTTGTTGAGAGGAAAAACCGCACCTTGGTTGAGATGGCTAGGACGATGCTTGATGAGCATAGGACTCCTAGAAAATTCTGGGCTGAGGCCATGAACACTGCATGTTACATCTCAAACCGAATCTTCTTGCGCTCAATTTTAAACTTGACATCTTATGAGCTGCGTTTTGGGAGACAGCCCAAGGTTACTCATCTTCGAGTTTTTGGCTGTCGCTGCTTTATCCTAAAACGTGGTAACTTGGATAAATTTGAGTCGCGATCTTCTGACGGGATCTTTTTAGGTTATACTACTCATGGTCACTCTTATCGTGTTTATAACTTGGAAACTAACACTGTCATCGAGTCATGTGATGTGACTTTTGATGAATCGACCCCCTCTGTTAGTTCTGGATTTGAACAGGCAAATGAACACGACATGGAACAGACCTTATTCGAAGACGAAGATCCCGGAGAATTCGAGGATGATCCCCTACTACCCTCGACATCAACCCCCGAAGCTGACCCCGCTTCAACTACTTCGGCACGAGGTCCCGAAGCGACTACCTCAACATCGGTCATCTTGGACCACTCCAACGCACAAGTTGAGGGGGAGACTGCATCCCGCCGCGAGGCTCCACATCATGTCCAAAGGATGCACCCTCCCGAGCAGATCATTGGTGAGCTTGATCAAAGGGTAACACGCTCTCATGCCCATTTCACTCATGCTGCTTTTGTTGCTTCTTTCGAGCCCTTAGATGTTAGTCATGCACTTTCTGATTCTAGTTGGATCAATGCCATGCATGAGGAACTTGAAAATTTTGAGAGAAACCAAGTCTGGACTTTAGTTGATCCTCCACCAAATGTTCATTTCATTGGAACAAAATGGATTTTCAAAAATAAACAAGGGGAGGATGGAACAATTGTTAGAAATAAGGCTAGACTTGTAGCTCAGGGCTTTTCTCAACTAGAAGGGATTGATTTTACTGAAACTTTTGCACCTGTTGCTCGCCTTGAGGCCATTAGGATTTTGCTTGCCTTTGCGACATCCCGGGGATTCAAACTCTATCAAATGGATGTCAAAAGTGCTTTTCTTAATGGCTTCATAGGTGAAGATGTGTATGTAAAACAACCCCCTGGTTTTGAAAACCCCAAGTACCCACATAAAGTCCTTAAACTTCATAAGGCTCTTTATGGACTCAAGCAGGCCCCTCGGGCATGGTATGATAGACTTAAGTCTTTTCTGCTTGAGCGAGGGTATTTGATGGGCTCTGTTGATAAAACTTTGTTTACTCTCAAGCATGGCAAAGATTTCCTCCTAGTACAGATTTATGTGGATGATATCATCTTTGGTGGCTCTTCTCATGCTTTGGTTGCCGAGTTTGCAGATACCATGAGCAGGGAGTTTGAAATGTCGATGATGGGTGAACTCACCTTTTTCCTTGGTTTGCAAATCAAGCAAAGCAAACAAGGTACTTTTGTCCACCAGACAAAGTACACCAAGGACCTGCTCAAGAAATTCGACATGTCCGATGCGAAGCCCCTCGCCACTCCAATGGCTACATCTGTAGCATTGGACCCTGACGAAGATGGAGAAGCCGTAGATCAGAAGGAGTTCCGAAGCATGATCGGCTCCCTCCTCTACTTGACTGCCACGAGGCCGGACATACACTTCGCTGTGTGTCTGTGCGCTCGTTTTCAGGCTTCGCCACGAGCTTCGCACCGCCAAGCGGTTAAGCGCATTCTAAGGTATCTCAAACACACCCTTGAGTTTGGCATATGGTATTCATCGTCTTCATCTTTATGTCTTAGAGGTTATTCAGATGCGGATTTTGCTGGGTGTAGAATTGATAGGAAGAGTACCTCTGGTACTTGTCACTTTCTGGGTACGTCTTTGGTTTGCTGGTCTTCCCGCAAACAGTCTAGTGTTGCACAATCAACGGCTGAGGCCGAATATGTTGCTGCAGCTAGCTGTTGCTCTCAGATTTTGTGGATGGTTTCCACTTTGCGGGATTTCGGGTTAGATTATAAGAGTGTTCCACTTTTCTGTGATAACACTAGTGCTATTTGTATTGCAAACAACCCGGTTCAGCACTCCAGAACCAAACACATTGATGTACGGTATCATTTTCTCAGAGATCACAATGAGAAGGGTGATATTGAACTTCAATATGTTGATACCCAACACCAGCTTGCCGATATTTTTACAAAACCCCTCGATGCTTCTCGATTTGCTTACTTGCGTGGGGAACTTGGTATTTGTCATCCCTACGGCATTTTGTGAGGGGGAGCTGAGTTTAAATTGCCTTGCATATGCTCATTATGTGTGGAATTGCATTTACATCTTTTGCTATTATATGCCTGCTTTTAACTCAAAGAAATCATGACAGCTCAGCTCTATGAAATATGTCTGGAACATTGATTGTGCATGATATTTTATTTTCTAAAATCAAAACTTGCTCACTGCTCAATCGTGTATCTAGCTTGTTTAGGCAGGACTGCTTTTAGCTATCTTTTATCTACTTGTCAGCAAGACACTGTTCTTTGGATGCTAAAAGTTGCAACTTGAAAAATTGTGTTCTTTTTCATGGATATTCATCAAAATAATTCATTCATCTGAAACAAAATCAAAAATCCATGATTTGCCTGGTTAAAATGAAAAGATCCAGGAGGGTTTGTTTGTCGCACTACTCTATTCTAGACTGCTTACCATTGCACTTTGGTCTGAACTGGGATAGTGTAGTGTATGCCAAAATCACCGCCTTAAGCTTCAGATGGCTTTCATGCCTAGGCTTGGCTTGATTGGAAAGTATAAGGTGGACAAACAAATAACCCCTGGCACTAAGAAAAGACCAACAAATTTAATTGCTCATCAAGTTTGCTTTCAAAGCTCCTTTTGAACAAAACTTGTCTGTCTAAGGTAGAATTTGTTAGCTTTGCGCAGTCCTTGCCTTCTCTTGTCTAGCTGCTGTGATTAAGTGGTGATGTTTTTTCTTCCAAAATGACAAAATCACATGCCATCATCTTGTTTCACAGATTGTTAAATTGAGCTGAGCACATGAACATTGGTATTACTGTTGGCATATTTTTGCATTATATGTCTTTGCAATTCTATTCATTTCGAAGCTTTGCCTCTTTTAACTGCTCCTTGATGCTTGCATTGCCAAAGGGGGAGATTTGCTGTGTTCTCTGCCGCAAGAAGGCATAATTTCGCAAGGGGAAAGATTTTTGACATAAAGGGGAAGAAAAATTTGCTTAACTCAGGAGGAGATCTTATCAAGGGGAGATATGCCAAAAGGGGCTTTTACTCTTTTACAAAGGGGGAGAAAAATTCTTTTATCAAGTGACATGTTTTGGCTCTTTTCTGAGTTTTATGGTCACTTGTGTGCTGAACTGTTTAAATTTTCTTGAACTTGGATTTGGTTGTCAATGCACTCATCAAGGGGGAGATTGAGAAACCAAAGGTTGGTTTCGGTGTTTTGTGATGAGTGATTGACTGGATTTTACCCTCTGTTCGAAGGGTACCTCCGGAGGGGCTTCGGAGGTGGTACCTCCGAAGGGTGTTCGGAGGTGTGTCACCGGAGTGTGTTCGGTGTTTGCTTGCTGCAGCTGTGCAGCGGAGTGTGCCTGTCGGAGGGGTCCGGCAGTACACGATGACTGGGTTCGTACCGATGGCTTCGGTACTTTGGGCGGTACACCGGAGTGTGTACCGGAGGTTGTTAACCCGGAGAGGTCTCCGGAGTACTGGATACACTTGTTTGCTTGTCTGTGGTGCGCAGGGACTTCGGAGGCGACGGACAAGGTTCGAGCCAGGTGAACCTGGGTCAAGCAGGAGGCTTGATGCCAGAGGAGCGGGGAGCTCCGTCACGGTGGCTGCGAAGGTGGTCCGGGTCGGTCCTCGGGTCGAGGCGTGCCAGGTGAAGGCAGAGAGTGCGGAGCGTGGCTCCGGCTGAAGGTGCTCCGAGACAAAGTCCTCGGACATGAGGCACTTCGAAGGTACTCCGAATGGAGTGACTTCGGAGTTGGTGGATCAAGTCCTCTACGGAGGCAAGGTGTTCGAAGTGTGCTCCGGAGGGAGACACTCGAAGGTGGCCCGACGAAGGTCTCAGAAGTCGAGGCGCATCGAAGGCATGGTCCGGATGAGGCTCGTCGAGGAGTGTGCTCGGAGTGAGACACTGCGACGAAGTGCTCATGGAATGCTTCATGCGGAGGCCTTGGACGAAGGAGGGACTTCGAAGGGTGGTACTCCGAAGGTGGGGCTTCGGAGTGAGGATGACTTATGGTGCTTCGGCCATGCATGGCTTCGGTACACGGACGGACGGTGTTCGAGCTGGGAGGAGCTGCGAAGCCGTGGTGATCCACTCCGGAGGTGGTGGTGCGAAGGCCCAAGGGGCTTTGACGGCTTCGGCTCAAAACCGTCACTGTATCGAAGGACTTCTTCGGCGGAGCGAAGGCCATCAGGCTGCAGGCTTCTCGCCGAAGCTACCGCACCCTCGCGTGCGAAGGGAGGTTCCAGAAGTCAACACTGTAAAGGCTGACACTGTCTGTTCTGAAAAAGGCTGACACTGTCCCCTCTGCAGCTGACAGAGAAGCCTCCAAAAATAAAGGTGGACTACCTTTTGTACCCCTTAGTTCTGAAGAGACAAAATGAATGTAAACCCTAGGGGTAATGTAGTCACTTCCTTAGGATGAAGCCGTGGGCTATAAATATGGGGGCTCGGTAGGTAACATTTAACACTTTGAGCATTTACTGTTGAGCTCCTGTAGACAGACCTCGCTGTATTCATTCTGAGTTCAATTTATTTCAGTGTTCCTTGTTCAAGCGGCGAAGCCCTGCTTCTGTGTACTTTTGCTTGAACTCGCGTTGCATACCTCGCTAGTCTTTAGCTCACCGAAGCCTGTCTTGGCGAAGGGTGTTTTCTCGCGAAGTGTGCTTTTCAGTGTGCTGTCGCTCTGTGTAACACGAGGCAAGACCTCGCTGATTACTAGCGAAGCCCTGGTTGTTTCCCGTTTTGCTTCTTGTGTCGAAGCCCTTAACGTAGTCCGCTTGTGTGCGTGTAGACCTTCGCGTACGAAGCCCAGCATCAGTTGCTGTTGCCAAGTACTTGGTCGAAGTCCTCAGAGGGCTGCCCACTCTTGCGAAGGGTGAAGTGCGAAGCCTGCTCGAAGCACCTCGTGTGCGGAGCCTGCACTGACTTAGCAGAGTAGATTTTCGAGGGTTGTTTGTGGAGCGAAGTCTTCTTGGCTTCGAACTTTTTGCTCCTGCGAAGCCTGTGTTCGGAGCTGTCGAAGTACCTCCGAACCAGACCTTCGAAGGTAGTGTTCGTAGCCTGTTCCGCAGAAGACAGAACAAAACCGAAGGCTAAGTTTTTAGCCCGAAATTTTAAAAGCTCCCATTCACCCCCCCTCTGGTCGCCGTTTCCGGTCCAATAGGTCGGCTAGGTCAACTCCCTTCGGCGTATTGGAAAAGGGAGGCTCGAGGCGGACCTCAACCCCTCGGCCTCTTAACTCCTTACTCCGGCGCCCTTCATCGCCCCAGCGGGTACGGCATTTTAAAGCGAGGTACGCACCCGCGAGAATTATCGGGATTATCTTGTGCGCTTCCACCCCCTCTTATTGCAGGATTACGAGCGGGAAGAAGCGAGGGGCTACTGTTGGGGGAAATAATCCCGATGGCCAGGAGGCCCACCGTCGGGAGATTTGAAGCCAAGAACACCGGAGTCCACCCCCCGGGAGAAGGCTGCCGGAGGCCGCCCCCCGGGAGAAGGCTGCCGGAGGCCGCCCTCCGGAAGCAGGTTGCCGGAGGCTGCCCTCCGGAAGAAGGTTACCGGAGGCTGCCTTCCGAGGAGAAATTGCCGAGGGCCTCTCCCTCGGCCGTAGTAGCGAACCCGAAGAAAGCATTGGCGGGAAAAGGACGAGGCTGACGTACAGGGGAACAGGATCGCGATTCTCTGACCCGTGTCGGGCGGCGTCGGCCGCGTCCGACACGGCTGATATGCTGTCAGAGTCGAATCTTCTTGTCTGTACTGTATATAGTCCGTTTTGTCTGTACTGTTGACCGGCGGTCGGCCGGGTAGTCGTTGGCGTTCCAGAGGCGCTTGGCCTCTGGACGGGGCGCCTTATAAATACCCCCCTCCAACCACAGTTGTAAGGGCAGGCTAAAAAAACCATTGAATACACTACTCTCATTTTCCACTAAGAAAACCTGCTGGTCCGATCCGTCGTTCCAACAATAAGCGGAAACAAATTGGTTTTAAGTGATGCAGCCTAAGAGCATGTCTAAGAGATATCCTATCTACTTCCCTATAGTTAAATTTAGGGTATTTGCTATATAAACTACACTCCAACATATTTTCTATTTCATTTCCTATCATATCTTATTCTCTACTCATCTCTCCCCATTCCTCAAATGTAGGGAACAAAACTCATTTCCTATCTTAAATTTTGAATTGACAGATTACTCCATACTTGCCAATCCACTAGTTATTCTTTATTTAGTATCATTTTATTAATTACAATTAAAAATCCTACAAACACGTGATAAGAAAATAGCCCAAACAGATAATTTAATTTAGTTTTTTTTGGAATATTTGAGAGTTGAAATGCAATCTATACCAAGAATATTTATTTTTATCTTTATTCATTTATACTCTTAAATAAACTTATATATATTGTGATTAGATTTGTAATTTACTCCCTCTTCCCATTATCTCCGTTATCTAACAACTCGACGTGATGACCAAGATGAGAGATGTGGAGCTTAAATCCCATTCGCATGTCGTGTCTGTTGTTTCATTTTTTCGCACCCTCAACCTGTATGTGTATGTGACCATACGGAGTACTAGTAAAAAAACAAAAGCAGAAGAAAAAGTCATGCATGTGGACTCTAAATCAATTCGTACATAATACAATGTGCTGCTTTAATGGCTTAAATATTAGGCAATGTAGATTGTGGAAAAACTGAAAAACACTTAATAATGAAGATAATAGGAAGAAGAGAGTAGCTATTATTTTAAATAAAAAATATGATTCAAAAATATAAAAAATGAGTTTTAAGAAAGCTTCCATATACAAAAAGTATATAGAAATAGAATCTTTTAAAATTATTTTCTATATAGGAGATATAGAGAATAAATTTTAAGAGAATTGTTCTAGACGCTAAAGCCCTAAACTGTGGGCTCCCGGCCACGGCTCTCGGCTTCGCCTCGGAGTTCGTGAGGGAGCCGGCTACGATAGAAATACCGCACACTTCCCAGCACGCCTGTCTGCACGTGCGACACGTGCCACTGTATCGTCGATTCGTCGGCGGTTTCAAGGCAAGCACACGCACCAAAACAGAGCTATGCTCCGAGCCCCTGGTTCCAGATCGAGCGTTCCTGTGTGCGTCGTTGGTTACATGTTGAGCTTTTCGGACTAGTTTAGGATAAGTTAAAAATATTAAAGTACCAAATAAAATCAGTTTGTTCAAATATAACAGTTTTTTCTATTATAATATGAAAGTTAATCTATCGCTAAATCCTATGAATTTAGGATATTTTTTAATTGAGATATGTAATCACCATTTTATATTATTAAGCTTAAAAATTATTTAACCATAGATGAATAACTGCACTTAAATAACCTCACCATTTTTTATATTTTAGAATTCATTGTAACCATTTTGTAGCTCATGGCTTAACTAAACATACTCTTAATGAATATTAAATGTAGGGTTATAAATATTTTCAACTTTTATCTTAATTAGTGTTATTAGATATTAGAAAAATATAAAATCATCGAAAATTTTATAGTGGAGATGAAATAGATCGATTATATCTAAAATATAATAAATCAAGGTGTTGATTTATTCGTCTAAACCGATAGACAAAATCGATCTATGATATTGTAATACAGGGGAAATTTTATTTTTACTATTAACACCGATTGGGTTTTATTTCTGCCACTGTCTTTTAGAATATTTCTGTCTTGCCATCAAGTTTTGAAATTGTTGTTTGAAAATGCCATGGCAGCCAAAATCCATCGGTTAACTCTCCGTTACATGCTCCATTTTCCCGGTTTGCCCTTATACAGTTAGTTTATCGGAATAAAATTATCTATAGACTGAAATGGTTGGTTAGTTTTCTAATATCTTTCTCGTAAGAATAACACAGAAACCCTATTTTGTTACTTTAGGATTAAATTAAACTTTAGTCTGCCTCTATTTATATGACTGAATTTTAGTCTCACATCGTTTGGTTTTAGTGACTAAAAGTCATTATAACAACTGAACAAATACAAACTACCTCTAATAAATGCTTATTGTTGCTATTTTTTTCATCTCGAGGAGCATTAATGAGGAACATATCATGTTACTAGTGAGAGGCATGTGCTTTGCAACAGAATCTTATTTTATAATAGGTTTTTTATTTTCGCGCAAAATACATAAATTAAAAAACTGAAATATAAATACAATTTTCTTTTTCTGGTTTTTTATTTTATTTTTTATTCTTTTTCCTTTTTTCTTTTTTTCCTTTTTTTCTTTTCTTCTCTCTTTCTCACGCAGTGAATCCCTGCGCTGCGCGCATGCATGCGTTGCATGCAGAACGATTGCACAGGGGGCGGGGCATGGTTGCACAGGGAGCGCACGTCGCGCTCAGGGGCCGGGGGGGCGGGCGGTTGCAGCAGTTAGGCACCGGTTTTTTTAGGGTATAAGTTTTGATTGGTTTTTTATGGGAAGTGAGAAGACACGTACTTGGCTTGTGGACGGAGGACGGAAAACTAGCCGCTTTATAATAGTAGAGATTAGTTTTTTTAGTCCCTTTTATCAACTTCATGGTAACTAAAGGACTAAAGTTAGAGACTAAAGTTTAGTCTATTTTAATCATCATGTTTGAGATTTTAGAGACTAAAAAACTAAACTTTATCTCTAAAGTTTAGCAATTTAGCTTGGTAAACATATCTAATTTTCTCTCTATCTCTCCGATATGAAATCGCTTACTTTTATGCACATACATGTGAAACTATATTGATTATGAACAAATAACCAGGTATTAAGAGTATTTTAGGATAAAAAAATCCGATCTCTGTTAATGGCAATAATAAATTTTTTCATATAAAATAATTTCTTGATTACACCTCCCTGCGATTGTAGCACACGGCACAGCCAAATTCCACGCTCGTCGAAATCCAATGCTGATCTCTGCTAAGTTTCTCGTAATAGTCTATGCTGCATTAAAAACGGGCTGAAATTTTGAAGGTTTAGAACAAAACTGTTTGGTATAAACTTTGAGACATACGCTAGTTCTAAAGTTTTTTATAGTATACAAAAATAATTTAAACCTTTATTTTTAATTCAGAATAAAACTAGTTTGCTTAATTAAATGCTTTGAATATATCAGCATCTCCAAATCAACTATGTTTTTTGACTAGCTCTAAAAAATTCTAAATCTTGAACCATACCAAACGGGCCTTAGTTTATTAGTTCATAAAGAAAATTTAAAGCTTTATGGTTTGTTTGATACAGATCCAATTTCAAGATATATACTGTATTTAGAGTTTGTACGATATAATAAAATAATTTAAACTTTTATTTTTTAGTTTAGAATAAAAACTAGATGGTCTATTAAATATTTTCAATATATCCGCAACTTCAAATCGGCTGCTATGATTTTTTACTACCTTTAAAAAAAATTAGATTTATAACTGTATCAAACGAGCGTGCCTTAGCTAATTAGTCGAATCTATGACGCTTGCTCTTGTAGTTGCAGTTTACGTTGCGTGTTTGGACTTTGTAGGACATGCACAAGCGCAATCGCTGACGCATGTTGTTTGCTCTTGAGATCCACTGTACTCTGGTCTAGCCGGCAGCTGGCAGAAAATTCTGCACGTTGAACACGAAATGTTTCTATCAAAAAAGTAGTAACACTACGCTTCTGGAATTCACAATGGAATGGTAAAGATTCTAGAACTTTCATAGGATTTATAAACGACTCATTCCAAAGAAGGCCTTAAGCACGAGATTCACGCTAATTTTACTCTTCCACGCGGACTAGACAAGCAATCCATTCAACTTGCATCACGCCATCCTCTGCCTCATCGGTAAATAAGAGCTTCCTGTGCTTCTTCTTCGATCAGATATCACTTGCAGACATGGCCGCAGATTTAACAGAAACTGCATGCGAAACAAAAATACAGCTCAAACCGATCGAACCATCCCCATTGCTGCATGTCCCCAGGCTCAGTCCAAATCCAGACCAGCTAGGATTAGGAATGTCGATGTTTTTAATCAATGGGAGAATTTACTTTTTTTCCCTTTTTATATGAACGGAGAACTAAAAATGAGAGATAAATGTTAGCTACAGATCTTCCGGAAGAAGAGAGAGACTAAGTCTCTCTCCTCCCCGCATGTGCATAGGCCATGCACATGCGCCTGATCCAACTGCGTTCTGATCGGGGACACTCTAATAGAATTTTGTTAGGGGTTCCCTGTTGCGCGGCACTATAAATAGGGAGAGGCAGAGTCCATGCGGAGGCTGCTGCATTAGTTCTTCTATGCCTCTACCCAAATCCTAAGTCCCAAAACTGATCTAAGTGGGGTAGTGCCGAAGCAATAGGAAGGTTCCCCTGACCTCTGCCACGTGTTCGCCGGACTTCGACGCCACGGACACCGGCCATGGCATCCTCCTCATCTTCCTCGGCAAAGCAGAGAGGTACGCAATCCCTAAGTTCTAACAATGGTATTAGAGCTTTAGGTTTGTTCTATGGTAGGCTAGTTAGGGTTAGGGTGGCGTCGGGCTCCCTTGAGCCAACGCCACCACCGCACTAAGAACCCCGGACCCCCTAAGCCCTCTGTAACCACTCAAGTTCGCCCGCACTAAGAATCCTAAGAAATCCCCTCTACAAACCCCTAAAAATCCCGCAGTAAGAACCCTAAGAGCAAGCTTCGGTTTCGGCCGAAGAACTCAGCGAAATCAGATCAAAAAAGGGGGGAAACAGTAGGATTAGGGTTTTGAAACCCTAACCCTAAAGCCAACTAAGACTAAGAGAAAGGGCCGGAGTACTCACCTCGTCACCGACGCCATATCCCGCCACGTCGGAGTCTAGGAAGACGACCCGACCGCCGTTGTTCGCCGGCGGGCGCTGATTTTCCCTTGGGTCAGGGGAACGACACCGCCGCGGGCCACCTCGACGGACCATCGCTCACCCTCGGGTGAGCGGAGGAGGCCGACAGGCGGCGCTCGGCTCCGCCACCGCAGCTGCGCCGCAATAGTCCTCTACCACCGGTCGCGCTCGTCGGCCGAGCACCGCCGCGCCGCCGCCGCTCTGCTCTTGGCTTCGCGCTGCCGCTCAGGCTCGCTGCGCGCTAGTGGGAGTTGAAATAGCTAGGGTTTTGGGGTGTGGCGCCCCCTAGAGGGTTTTGTGCGTGCGGAATCGACGCGCGACCGTCGGATCAGATCCGACGGCCAGCAACGACCGGACCCAAATCAGGCCAAGCGGGGTGGCACATTCGCGGCCCAGGCCTAGGTTGCGGCCTGGGTGCGCGGGCGCGCGTGAGGAGCGTTGTGGGCCGGGCAGTTTTCTGTTTTGGGCTGAAATTTCAGTACAATGCGGGCTGAAATAATTTTCTATTTTTTTCTTGATTTTTAGAATTGTTTTTTTCTATTTAAGTATTGTTTGGAAATTCAGAAAAAAGTCCAAAAATTAAGAAAAAGATAAGTTATCCGCGGGTAAAATTTTGTATAATTTTGTTCAGATTCAGTAATTTTATTATGAATTTTGCAGCAATTTTAAGTAGTTTTATGATATTTTCTTTATCGAATTTAGTCTAAGGACTATATTTAATTGAGAAATATTTGTTTAGATTTATGATTAAGTTTAAATTCAGAATTTTATTACTGTTTTAAGCAGTGTATTATTTAAGATTAAGTCTTCCGCTGTGCATACACTGTTTAAAATTAGTACCATGTTGTAAAATTCAGAATTTCAAAATTTTTAGAATTAATTAGTGTATCAATGAATATTAAGTCTTCTGCTGTGCATACACTGTTTTAACATTAGTACCATGTTCATCCTATCAATTAAGTAATGTTTATTCTGCCGATTAAATTTGAACCAACGAGATAATTTAATTTGGCATTATAAATGTTGTATTTTGTTAAAATAGTGATTTTATCTCCTGACCAATGTTGGTGATGAAATTACTATGGTTCAGTTTAATTAATTCTAATTCCGCCCAACGGTGATTTATAATTAATTACAAATCTAAGTATGTCACATGTTGATTTTGACCAACGTTAAATTTTCATGTGTCATATTATGTCTGTTATAATATACTTTGATAATGTTCTTTATTAGAAATTCCCGGAGATGAGATATTAAGATAGCTTTTGCGCTATAATACATAGATCTTGCTTTAATGCTTGATTGCCTGATTAAGCCTGTAGAGCCCGTGATTTGTGATGATGAAATCCTAGAGGCTTTTGTCATAAGGTTACGTGACTTCACAGAAATAAGAATAAAGTATGATATGGATCGTACTAAATGAAATTAGTCGAATCACAAAAGTATTATGATTAAGAGCTCCATTATGGAGCAAATTAGGGGTTCTATCCCACGTCGTGATACTACAAAGAGTATCTGAAGAAGGTGAAGGGTCAGTACACTGACTCTTCTAAAGGCGTATTCTAGCACGCTTATTAAGAAATACATAGTAAGGATTTGCAATATGGTTTTTAAAGCTGAAACCCATGAATAAAGAGCTCAGGGACAATATTATCAGTCCATTTTATTATGATGTCACACTAAGGTTTTCTGATCATTTTGTGATCACCTACAACTCACAGCGAGAGTGTTTGAGTTTGTAGATGTTGATTTTAAACTATGTATAAGAATTAAGAAATCACACAATGATTTAGGTCATAATGTGCAACATGAATAAAAGGGAAGAAACATTATAAGACTTGTTCTAATAATGCTAAGAACTCCTCTTCTAAGCTCATATAAAGGAACATGATGTCCTGAAGGGCAGACATTGTAAGGAGGAACACCACATGTAGGAATATGTGGAGTTCCCAAAATGGATGAATAAGAATGGTAATAGATGAATTTTCGCACTTAGAAATAAAATCTTTAGTCTTGCTTTTGAGCATGACAAACTTTATTTATTTTCTCAGGATGATTTTATCATCTAAGAATAATGATAAGAGCAAAAGAATTGATGACATATTTTTGAAATTATGGCACTATCTAATGGGTCATATTTCGAGAGGGAGGATTGAACGTTGAGTCAATTCTTCCACTTTAGTTTCTTCAGACTGAGTTTTATGCATAGATTGCATTAAGATAAATACGTCAAATAAATTAAGAAAGATGCAAAATTAATTTTAATTATTGTAGTAATTTTATCTCCTGACCAACGTTGGTGATAAAGTTACTATGTTTAAGTTCAATTGATTCTAATTCTGCCCAACAGTGATTTAAAATTAATTAATTAAGTTACTATGACTAAGTTTAATTAAGTTCACACAGTTTTGTGTGGTTTATTTCCTGAAATGTTTGTGAATGATTATGATTTATTCATAACATTTATAGTTGATCAAACATTTATAGTTGATCATTCACGTGACATTTATCCAATCAAAGAGCGATCAGATCATAGTGATCAGATCATGAGTTTCTCTGGATAAATTTAAGATGTTTTAAGGTTGATTCTTATATCAACATGATCTAAAGTTTAAAAGAGTTAGATATGACTGTGCTACAATCAATATACCCTGTATGGCCGATTTCTTGAACCTTTTTGCAAGGTCCTATAGAAAATGGAAAAATAGCCTAGTATTTTATACGGGGTGTACCTCAGCAAAATAGAGTGGCTATAAGGTACGCTCGCACCTTAGTGGACATAGTAAGTAGTATGGTAAGTTATTCCACTCTACCGATTAATTTGTGAATGGAGGTATTAAAACCAGCATTCATATTTTTTAATTGGATCCCTAATAAGTCTGTGCCTAAAAGCACCATAAGAATTATGGACTGGACGATAACCATTTTCTAAATTATTTTAGAATATGGGGATGTCGTTCCGCTGAGGCTATATTTTAACCCAAATATTAATAAGTTAAAGTCCTAAGATAGTAAGTTGTCAATTTTATTGACTACAAAGATAAGTCTAAGTGATATCATTTTTAATGTACAAACATGTTAAGTTTGTAGAAACGAGACATGCATTTTTTAGAAGGTGCTTTAATCAGGGGGAGCAGGATACTTAGAGAAATTAATCTTGAAGAGAAGTGGGTTAGTGAATCCACTCCTATGATTCAAGAGCAATTTTACATGTACCCGTGGTAGTGTCCTTTGTCCAACACTTGAGGTTAGACCTTCATTAGCGACATCTATTATACATGAGGCTCCTGTTATTCAGGAATCTGCATTTCTAGATGATGCTAATGAAGAAGTAAAGGAACAACTCTCTAACTTAATAAATAATGTGCCAACTCAGATAAGAAGCAGATTAAATGAGACATTTTCGTATGTCTTATTTAAGGATACTTTAAGAATTATTAAGGCATATTATGACTTAGAATTGCATCAGATTGATATAAAGATGACATTTTCAATAAGCTTTAAGTGAGAATGTCTATATGACATAACTAAGTGTTTTGTCATAGAAAGGAAAGGAAACTTTAAAATGCCATTTTATCTGAGTCCATTTATGGACTTAAATAAGTTTTAAGTAAGGGCACCTAAAATTTAATTAGATTATTAGAAAATTTTGGGTTTTAAGGAGAATGAAGAGGACAACTTCATTGAAGTTAAAGAATAGATTTTTTCTAGTCTTGTATGTGGATGACATTCTACTTGCAAGTAGTGATGTCAATCTACTATCAGATACTAAGAAATTCTTGTCCTCTCATTTGATATTAAGTATCTTGGAGAAATTTTCTTATGTGTTAGGATTAGAGATTCTCTAAGATATCATTAAGGGGGTATTAAGATTATCGCAGACGGCATACTAGAAGATATACTGAGAAAGTATATAGTATGCATGTGCATAAGCTATCGCCTGATCCGATAGTCAAGGGTGATAAGTTGGGAACTTTAGTATCCCAGGAACCAATATGAGATCGATCAAATAAGATTGGTTCCATGTGCTTCTGTTGTCGAAAGCCAATGTATGCTCGATTATGTGCTCATCCTGACTTAGTTTATGCCACTGGGATGCTTGGCAAAAATCAGAAAATCTAGAAATAGATCACTGGATTAAATTAAGAAAGCCTTGAGTTTTATATAAGGCACAAATGCCTCATGTTAACGTATGAAAGATTATATAACCCAGCGATAGAAGGTTATTCATATTAAGACTTTGCGGGATGTGTGGATAGTAAGTAGTCCACATTAAGTTATATATATTCACACTAGCAAAGGGAGTTGTGTCATGGAAAAGCTCTAAACAAACTGTGATAGCATCTTCCACGATGTATGATGAGTTTGTAGCATGTTATGAGGCCACCGGACATGCACTATGTTTTTAAGAAATTTATTCCGGTTTTAAGAGTGGTCGACAACATTGAAAAACAACTTAAGTTATACTGCGATAATAAGTTAGTAGTATAGTTCTCCTATAACAACAAGAAGTGTGTTGCTGCCAAACACATCTAAGTTAAGTGTTTTATTGTTAGAGGAGAAAATCCAAAATCAAACTATAAGTAGAGCATATAAGTACCAAGCGAATGCTTGCGGATCCGCTCACAAAAAGCTTACCTCCCATTGTGTTCAGAGAATATTTAGTCGACATGGGTTTAAGAAAAGTGTATGATCTATGGATTTATAAGGGGCCCAAAATAAGTTAAGATTCTGTTTCAGAATGGAGAGGTGTATTGTAGTTATTGAGTCACGTAGTACATAATTGACTAATGTGATGCAGCATGCTTGATGCATTTATCTATAATGAAATAGATATTATGTTATGAACAGTTTAAGAACTAAGTAGAGATCTGGGGGAGAATGTTATCTACAGATTTCCCGGAAGGAGAGGGAGACTAAGTCCCTCTCCTCCCCGCATGTGCATAGGCCCTGCACATGCGCCTGATCCAACTGCGCCCTGATCAGGGGCGCCCCAACAGAATTCTGTTAAGGGCCGCCTGTTGCGCGGCACTACAAATAGGGAGAGACAGAGTCCATGCAGAGGCTGCTGCATTCGTTCTCCTCTGCCTCTACCCAAATGCTAAGTCCCAAAACCGATCTAAGTGGGGTAGTGCCGAAGCAATGGGAAGGTTCCCCTAACCTCCACCGCCGTTCGTTGGTCTTCGACTGCCACGGCACCGGCCATGGCATCCTCCTCATCTTCCTCTACAAAGCAGAGAGGTATGCCACCCCTAAGTTCTACTCTACTGGTCTAGCCCTAGCGATCCTAAGACCCCATTTTAAAACAATAAATTGTCAGTAAACTTTATATTTTGTTACCGTCAGTGAATTTCTTCCTTTTGTCACTGTATATGCTACTATAGGTATCTTTTAGACTCAAATGTCATTTATTCAATCAAGATATTACAAGAGATAATAACATGATAAGTTTATGATGCTCTCAAATTTTATAAATCGTTCAATCTATATGATCCAATGATTTAGATTTAAAATCGGTGATCTATTAGATCAAATAACATTTCTTCAATATGTGTGGGCTCATACATGTAATAATTAATTTTTTCTTCGTATGTTAGCAAATTAATTGTTGATTATTTTCCGTAAACAAATAAATTTACAGTAGGTTAACTCATTTTATTTTTTAAAACAAACTTAATCAATTATTCATATTAATTTTAACTATTACCTCTCCTGCACTTAACTAATAAGTGGCAAGAGGGAAATTTTATCATGTCATAACGGTAGCACATCAGCTTGCTACATTGATGCAGGGACATTGAGAGCACAGTAGGGATTTGCCAAGTGCCACATAAAATAGCACTCGGCAAAGCCACCCAGAACACACAGAAACGCGCCATGTGGCATGATTTTGTGCTTTTTAGGTGGCTTTGCCGAGTGCCACACCCGAAATTTTTTTTCATTTATTCAGTGCACATTTCATCACAAAAATCACACAAATTCACAAAATTCATTAAAAATTTATATTTCATCACAAAATACATCACAAACTCACATTACATCACAAAATTCATCACAAATTCATATTTCATCACAAAATACATCACAAACTCACATTTCATCACAAATTCACATTTTCATCACAATTTTCTCGACAAATCACATATCTAGTGCTCAACTTCAAGTTCATAACTTCAAATTAACAACGGCGAAGCTCACAAACTAAAGTTTACATTTTAAGTTCACAATTTAGTTCACTCACTCGCATCACGCCTCACAAGTTAGTCGATCTCACAAGTTAGCATTACCGCTATGCCCAGTGAGTGGAGATGGCTACGTGTTTGATCCTGACGCCGATGAATGAAACTGCAAAAAAGAAAATATTTAGCACAATTGTATATAACAAGAACGACAAAAACAATATTAGAAACTCACATTGCCGCTCTGTGGAGTCAACGGAGATTGTTCGGGTTGAGGAAGTCCAGGCACGCCCATATGACCTGAAAAAGATCCACCCATCTGTGCAAACCACTACTGCATCTGGGGCCTGCATCTGAGCCTCCATCTAGGTCTGCCACTCGGTCCTTTGTGATCTTTCTTCATTTAGTTGGTCCTACAAACCATTAATTCACAGTCATTAACGTTCCAAAACAAACAATTTGAAATGTTCGATGATTTATGAAAATGAACTAACCTTTAGATCGGCAATCAGACCCATAGATGTGTCTCGGCAAGGGCGTATACCCGGACCGGAGGTCGAGCTCCGATCTCTCACCTCAGATAGAGAGGGGGTACTACGGGTATCAATGACACCGTCACCCATCAAATATTGCCCATGTCTCTTGCCTCCTCCAGCCCTCATGACCACCTCTCCATCGATGTCGTGTGCGGCTAGGTCATAATCGGAACCGTGCACTTCCCTCGCCTTCTCTGAATAGTCCTAGAGGCATTGATATGCGTTCTGATTAGTGTACGACTTAGTGGGGTCATTTGGATTGTAAGTATTGCCTTCAACCGGAGTTCCTCTTCCACCTCAAGTTCCACTTCGAACTGATGCATACAGTTCTCAAGACCCGGCAAGTCCTTCCGAAGGAGATGAAGATGGTCTTGGCGATATGGCCGCTCAAATGGCCAGTCTCCAAGCTGAAGTAGCAAGGTGGCGGCAAGAAGCCGCAGATAGGCTTCGTTCTCAGGCCATCCCAATCATCCCTGAAGTGCCCGAAGACGACGAACTTCCTTATCCCGAAGCCTCGGAGAACGCTTCTTTCGACACCGAATCTCTGCTGCATCCTGAGTTACAGAAAGTGCGCTTCGACCCTAAGTTCAAAACTTCGAAGCTTTGCAAATATTCTGGAGATGAAGACCCTCGGGAGTTCTCCCGTTCTTATGCATTGGCAATTGAGGCCAGCGGGGGAGTACGAGACACCATGGCCAAATGTTTTCCTCTAGCTCTTGAAGGAGTAGCAATGCGGTGGTTCTGGTCCTTGAAGCCAGGGTCAATCAAAACCTGGGAACAATTAAGGAAGAAGTTCATAAGCAATTTTCAGGGTACCTTCGTACCCCCAATGTCAACAGGAAGTCTTTTTTCCAGGTGAAGCAGCTCCCTAGAGAGACTTTAAGGCAGTATTTCAAGCGCTTCGCTCATACGAAGTCACAAATTCAAGGGTTAACTACATCCTCCGTAGTTGATGTAGCTCGAGAGGAGGTTACCCATGCGGGCCTCCTTGATAAATGTTACGCCCCGATTTAAACAAATCGAGACATTATTGAATTTCCATAGAAAAACAATAATACAAGAGGTTCATCATGCGACAACGTACATACGGTAAAATTCATGGTACGCAGACCATTTTTATTACAACATTGTTTTAATAAAACAGTAGAGTAGAATAATTAGAAAACGGCATGACGAACTTCTTCTTCAGGATTTTTCTTCTTGACTGGGTCGCTACTCCAGACCGTCTTCGAGATAAGCATCCTCTGTGGGGTCCAACGGGTATGAGTACAAAAAGTACTCAACAAGCCACCGCAAATGCAAATAATAATGCAGGATAATAAACAAGGAAGGATAAAGGCTTAACAATGCGGAATAAAGCAGTTGCAGTTATGACATTTAGTGTAATCATATTTTAATCATGCGGAAAGTAAACATGAACATCATCAGCATCAACTAACTCGAGGAGTACGTTTTACCTCCTCGCACAATGGTCCTTACATGACAAACAACATGCACATCCATATTCAAGTAAACTAACTGGGGGATGTCACGCAACCCGCCCTTGACCGTGGGCTCGGCTTTTCGAAAAGATTTAAGACTCTGATCAGAGATGTACTACTGTACCCACAAGGCACGCACTCATCTCAACGAGATGACCCATTTCACGGGAACTCGTGCCAAAACCTCAATATGAGATGTTCCAAGCGATAACCACCCGCTCTAGGTTTCGCCGGCGCGCCGGGCCGCATCCCGGCTAACGTCGCACCCCCTTTTGCGCCACATTGGTACAAGTCACCCGCAGGTGCAACTTGACCCATCTCCAAGTGGTGGCCTCGGTTTGGAACAACCCATACCTTAGTTAGGACTTACCCACTAGACTTGTGGTTAGTACGTAAGTGTATTGCAACGGATCCCTCAGACCGGTCCTTATAGTGCCCCGGGTGCGACTGACCAATGCCCTAGCTTGCACCCGGAACCCACCATGCATACACTCACAACCATGACTCATCACCAACAGAATTTCCAAGGATAAGAAGTAACGGGATCATATAGCAGAACCATTTCACTACGACTCATTTTTATCCTATAGCGGCCGTGCCAATACATTGGACACTAGCTAATATCATTGATCATATGGTGACAAGGAGGTTAGGCGAGATAGCATGGCTTGGGTTGCACATCAAGGTCGGGGGATCCTAAATAAATATAATGTAAGGGTTCATTTGACTAATGCATATACATAACCTATGTGTTTTAGCGATAGTCAATCCAGACATGGGTTCAATATGCTCAAAAGAATTGTTTGGTGACTTGCCTTGTTCAGCAAAGGGAGAGGGAGGGACTTCGGGGAAGTACTCCGGCTCCTCGGCGACGTCGTAGTCTTTTTAATACAAAGTAAAATAAAAGAACATAACATCTAATCAAACAGTATAACATTACATTATAAACACATAAGTTAAAGTTGGGTTGATTATAAATAAAATAAATTCAGATATTAAAGTTCTGAATTTATTCCTCCATTAATTTAAAGTGAATCTAAATGAATCATTGTTTTTCATAAAAGGGTTTTTAAGTGGGTTTAATACTACATTAAGTTTTCTAATCAATTTAATTTAAAGGATTTAGAGAAAACCCAGTGGTTTTAATGTTTAAGCAGTAAAGGACAATTATATAATTCTTCTGGAATTTAAATATTTAAATTTACATTTAAATCCTAAGGGCATTTGAATACTTATTTAAATAAACATGAAAATGTCAAAGTAAACCTACTGTTTTTATTGCATAAATGTGTAGAGAATAATTTTATGAATTTTCTGAAATTGGAATGGTAATTTTTAGAGTTCAAATGCATTAGATATGAATTTTACAAGTTTAAAAACATTTCTGGAATTTTATTTTCAAATTTTAAACCCCTCGGGTCCACGGTGAGCTAGGCCCACGGTGAACCCGCGCACTGTGCGCGTGCGCCGGGTCGATCTGGACCGTCGGATCCAGATCCGACGCGCGAGGGCGAGGCGGGACGCGCAAGTGGCTACGGACGGCCAGGATTAAAACGTGCGAACCGGTACCACGTGGACGCACAGGATTAAACGCGGGTTTTAAATACAGATGGACGCACGAGATTAAAACGTACCGCTTCACTCAGATCCGACGGCGCCGATTAAATCGCACGAGGGATTAAATCCGGGCCGTTAGATCTGGATCGCGCGGCGCGGATCGAATCCGACACGGCACGGGTACTCGACCCGTGCCGGTCGTCTTCTCCGACGACGGCGAGCGGGCCAACGGCCACGGCGAGCGACGGCGGTCCTAGCTAAGCCTAGAAATGGAAAGAGGACACTACGGCGGTCATGTCGGTACCTTAAGCGAGGCGAGGGGTCGACGGAGCGAGACCGGCGACGAGGGTAGACGGCGGAGCGGTTCGGGGTCCTCGTCGGCGATGGTGTTCCGGCGGTCTCCTTGACCAGCGGGGACGTGGCCGAGGTAGGGGACGTCCTTGCGGTCACGACGGTGGCGGAGGCGCGGGCCGGGGTGGACCGAGGCGATGGCGAGGGGCGGCCGGAGGCGAAGCAGGGAGAAAATGCTCAAGGGTGAAGGAGGGGCGCTCTGTTCGTTCTCGTGGCGATTGAGCGTGGGGGTCGAACGCGTCGGAGGCAGGGGGGTTAAATAGGGTCACCGGCGGGGGTCGCATGCAAGGAAACCGGCCAGAGGGCCTTTACCTCGCCGGCGATGGCTCGGCCATGCACGCGTAGCGACGATCCGGGGGTGATGACGCGGTGAATTAAAGGGGGAAACGGTCGGCGTGGCGCGGGGGACCGAGTTATGGCGGCCAATTAATGGGGGACGGACCGGCGAGGCGGATCCGAGGCGGGGTCGTCGGCCGGCGGGATTTGGGGGCGGTGGCGGGAGGTTGACGACGGGTCTGACAGGCGGGGGCCACAAGCCAGCGAGCGCGAACGGGCGAGGGTGGCGTCTGACGGGTGGGGCCGGGGTGTCGGGTTCGCGCGCGAGGGGAGGGATTCGGCGCCGACAGGTGGGACCGGGTTGTCAGCCAGAGGGGAGCGCGGTAACGGGCTGGGCCGGCCGGGAGAGAGAGAAGGGAGGGGGAGGAGCCCATTACTGTTCTAATGTTTTTCTGAATAAAAATAATTCCAGAAAATAGATTAAAAGATTAGGGCTACTTCCAAGGCTGGTAAAAATTTATAAAAATTCTCAAAATTATCTTTTGGCCTTAGGATCATATACAAAAAGTTTCACCTCCTAATTTGGTCATCTACTCTATGTTGTAGTTCAAAAGGGTATAAAAGGAATTTAAAAGTATTTTCTGAAATAATAATTCCAAGAAATTGAATTTAATAATATTTTTATTGTTTTGAAAAATTGGGGTGTTACAAACCTATCCCCCTTACAAGAATCTCGTCCTCGAGATTGGAACGCTACTCGAATAGCTCGGGATATTGGGCTTTCAGCTCGTCTTCTTTTTCCCAAGTGGCTTCTTCTGCGGGATGGTTGTTCCATTGGACTTTGCAGAAGCGGACGACGCGACTTCTGGTTACTCTTTCCTTGGTTTCCAAGATCTTGACGGGTCTCTCTATGTAGGTCAAGTCTTCTTGGACGTTGAGCTGCTGAAGGTCGGCTTGCTCGGTGGGCACACGGAGACACTTCTTCAGCTGCGAGACATGGAACACATCATGAACGCCTGCCAAGGATGGAGGCAGTTCAAGTTGATATGCCACTTCTCCTTGTCGACGGAGGATCTGGAAAGGTCCGACGTAGCGGGGTGCTAGTTTGCCTTTCATGTTGAACCTTTGAGTGCCACGGAGGGGAGTGACTCGGAGGTAGACATAATCACCCTCCTCAAAGGCTAGATCTCTTCGACGGTTATCGGCGTAGCTCTTTTGCCTGGATTGGGCTGCCTTCAGTCGGTCTCTTATGATCTTAACTTTCTCTTCGGCTTCTCTCAATAAATCTGTCCCAAACAGTTGTGATTCTCCGGTTTGATCCCAGAGCAACGGCGTTCTGCACTTACGCCCATAGAGTGCTTCGAACGGGGACATTTGCAGGCTGGCTTGATAGCTGTTGTTGTAGGAGAACTCTGCATAAGGTAAGTTCTTGTCCCACATTCCGCCAAAGTCTAGAGCGCAAGCTCTAAGCATATCCTCCAATATCTGGTTGACCCTTTCGGTCTGACCGTCGGTCTGTGGATGATAGGCGGTGCTAAAGTTCAGCCGGGTGCCGAGTTCCTCTTGAAGGTTCTTCCAAAACTTGGAGGTAAACTGACTCCCGCGGTCAGATACAATCTTCTTGGGAACTCCGTGGAGGCACACGATCCGGGTCATATACAACTCAGCCAACTTGGCGACGGTGTAAGTTGTCTTGACCGGAACGAAGTGGGCTACCTTGGTGAGTCGATCAACGATCACCCAGATAGAATCATGACCAGCTTGGGTCCTGGGCAGTCCCGTGATGAAGTCCATTCCTATCTCTTCCCACTTCCATTCAGGGACTTTGAGGGGTTGAAGAAGTCCGGCAGGTCTCTGATGCTCTGCCTTGACTCGCCGGCACGTGTCGCACTTGGCCACATACTCGGCTATTTCCCTCTTCATGCTGACCCACCAATATTTCTCCTTCAGGTCTTGGTACATCTTTGTACTCCCGGGATGGATGGAGTATAGAGTATCGTGGGCTTCTTGAAGGATGAGAGTCTTCAACTCAGGTAGGTTGGGTACGCATACTCGGTTTCCGAACCAAATGGTACCATGTTCATCCTCGGAGAATCCGGGGGCTTTACCCTTCCTCATGTTTTGCTGGATCTCCAGGATGTCCGGGTCTTCCTTCTGCTTCTCTCGGATCTGGTCTATTAAGACAGGCCGAGACTCCAAGGCAGCGAGGTACTCTCGGGTGGTGATCCCTAGGTTTAGCCTTTCCATCTCTTTATAAAGTAGAGGAGCCTGGTCTTGAATCATGATGGCATTGCAGTACCCTCTTCGACTAAGGGCGTCTGCCACCACATTCGCTTTGCCTGGATGATAATGGATGCCCAAGTCGTAATCCTTGATCAGTTCCAACCATCTCCTTTGCCTGAGGTTCAGATCTGGTTGGGTGAATATGTACTTGAGACTCTTGTGGTCGGTGAAGACCTCACACCGATTTCCCACAAGGTAATGTCTCCATATCTTCAAGGCATGAACCACGGCTGCTAGTTCCAGGTCGTGAGTTGGGTAGTTCAGCTCATGCGGTCTCAGCTGCCGGGAGGCGTAGGATATCACCTTCCCTTCTTGCATTAAGACGCATCCCAATCCTTGACGAGAGGCATCACAGTAGACGTGGAAGTCTTTCCGGATGTCTGGCAGAGTCAGAATGGGGGCTGACACGAGCTTCTTCTTGAGAGTCTGGAAGCTCTCTTCGCAGTCGGGGGTCCAATCAAACTTCACCTCTTTTTGCAGAAGTCTGGTCATCGGCTTGGCGATCTTGGAAAAATTCTCGATGAACCGGCGGTAGTATCCGGCCAATCCGAGAAAACTCCGGATCTCGGTCACGGTCGTTGGCTGTAGCCAGTTGGTTACCGCTTCAACGGTGGTTGGGTCCACTGCTATTCCTCCGGCAGATATGACATGGCCGAGGAACTTCACCTCAGACGACCAAAATTCGCATTTGCTGTATTTGGCGTATAGTTGCTGCTCCCTTAGCTTTCCGAGGGTCAGACGGAGGTGAGTCTCGTGTTCCTCCTTGGTCTTGGAGTAAACGAGGATATCGTCGATGAATACCACGATGAACTTGTCCAAGAACTCCATGAATACATTGTTCATCATGTTCATGAAGAAGGCCGGGGCATTCGTGAGTCCGAACGACATCACAGTGTACTCGTAGAGTCCGTAGCGGGAGGTGAAAGCAGTCTTGGGTATATCTTCCTCCCTGATCCTTAACTGGTGATAACCTGACCTGAGGTCGATCTTGGAAAACACCGAGGATCCTTTCAGCTGATCGAACAGGTCGTCGATCCGAGGCAATGGGTATTTGTTCTTGATGGTTACGTCGTTCAAGGCTCTATAGTCCACGCACATCCTCTTGGTCTTGTCCTTCTTCATGGCAAATATGACCGGTGCACCCCAGGGTGAGGTACTCGGTCGGATGTAACCTTTCTGCTCTAGGTCTTCGATGTTGCTCTTGACTTCGGCTAGTTCATTGGCGGCCATTCGGTATGGGCGCTTGGAGATTGGAGTGGTCCCCGGGACAAGCTCGATTCTGAATTCGATGTCCCGCTTGGGAGGCATTCCGGGCAGATCTTCGGGGAAAACATCTGCAAACTCCTTGACTATTGGCACCTCTTCAAGAGCTATCGAGCGAAGGGATGCCCCGAGTGGTTTGCGACTGGTCATCCGGAAGGTGACGGTTACGCCTTCAGGACTGGTCACCGTGACGGACTTGTTGGCACAGTCGATCACTCCCTTGTGCTTCATCAACCAATCCATACCTAGAATAAGGTCGAGTCCGGTGCATTGGATAAGGACAGGCTCGGCCCGAAACAGCACTCCTTGGATGTCAAGTTGAACCTTAGGGCTGTAGAAACGAGCTGAGGTCCTATTGCCGGGGGTGGCAATCACCATGGGAATTGGTAGAGGGAGCACGTCCAGATGGTTTGTTGTTGCAAAATCTTCAGAGACAAAGGAGTGGGTTGCTCCAGAGTCAAATAATATGACGGCCGGTACGGAATTTATAGTAAACGTACCGAGTACGACTTCCGGAGCCTCCTGAGCTTCCTCCGCGCTGACGTGGTTGACGCGGGCGCGTACGGCCTGGTGGGGTGCTGCGCCTGGGTTCTGCTTGGGGTGAGGACACTGGTGCGAATAGTGCCCTTCCTTGCGGCAGTTGAAGCAGACGACCGGCCTTCCCTGGCGATCCCTCAAGATCGGGGCCTTGGCGGCCGGTGCCGGCTGAGCGGCCGGAGCTGGTGGAGCGGGACGAGGATGCCCGGCGTTGGATCCACCGGCTGCGTGAGGTGGCCTGTAGGCGGGCCGAGGATGGTAGGCGGGCGCTGGTGGCGGAGGGACGAAGCGGGGCCTCTGAGTGTTCGCCTGCTGGTGCTTGAAGGCGATCATCTTCCTCTTCTTGAGGTCCAGCTTGTTCTGCTCAGTCTCTTGGATGAGCGCTTTATTGACCAGCCGCTGGAAGTCGGCGAAGTCGGCGACGACGAGCTGGATGGACAGCTCATCCTTAAGTCCCCTTAGGAACTTGGCTTGGCGGAGGGCGTCGGTGCGCACTTCCTCCGGTGCGTAGCGAGCGAGGCGGTTGAACTCATGGAGGTACTCCATGACAGTCCTGTTGCCCTGCTGCAGGTCGCGGAACTCCTGCTGTTTGACCGCGATGACACCGGCGGGGACGTGGGCGGCACGAAAGGCGATGGTGAACTCTGCCCAAGTCACCATGTGGCCCTCTGGCTGGGACGCGCGATAGTTGTCCCACCACTCAGCGGCGGGACCCTGGAGCTGATGAGTGGCGAAGGCCACTCGCTCCCGGTCTGTGCAGGGGAGGAGGTCGAGCTTCTTCTCGATGGTGCGGAGCCAATCTCCGGCCTCCATCGGGTTGATCGTGCTCGAGAAGATGGGCGGGCGCACGCGCAAGAACTCGGAGAGTTGCGGAGCAGCCGCGGGTGCTGGTGCGCGAGGGGCGGGCTCCCCATTCTGCAGACGGTCCAACTGAGCCTGTTGGTGCTGCATTTGGGTGAGGAGGGCGGTGATCAGATGATTCTGGTTCGCCATCATTTCCGCCAAGGTGGGGTGGTTGGCGGAAGGCGACCCAGACTGACGTGGGCCTGTCGCACCCCAGTTGGGTACAACACCCTCGGGCGCATCTCGGCTTCCTCCTGCTCCGTTGTTGGAGCCGGTGTTCTGGTGGTCGGCCATCTTCTGAATATCCAAAGTGATAAAGCAAAAGATGACGAAACAGTAATACAACCAAAAATACCATATAAAATTCAAGCACATGAGTATATAGAGTGGTATAAATGTTCATTACAATCAAGCTCTTATTCTACCCACAACACACTCGTCGCGGGTAGCACCACATACAAAATAATGATTTTTATTTATTTTCGCGTCTCCTAACGCCTACTCGCCACCGGAGGCGGTCTCCGTGCTCTCGGAACCACGAGTGCGCGGCTCCAGAGAGATGGTGGGCTCGAGAAAATTCTCGATGATGGAGTCGGAGACGAGGCCGGGGCGTGGTGTAGGGGCGCTGGTGGAAGGCCTGGCGGGGGAGGGTCGTGGCGGGATCCTCTTGGGGCGAGGGAGGGGCTCACGGATAGGCTTCTTCTTCCTTGGAAGAAGAGGAACCATCTCCGCGATGTCCTTCTGCAGCTCCATGATCTTGCGCTGCAGCTCGCCGTTCTGCTGGATTAGGTTCTTCGTTTCTTCACGAAGAAACGCAACCGCCTCATGGTGCTCGTCGGCGTCGAGCACCGCCTCGGTATGGAGATCATCCATGGCCTGCAGAAGACGCGACTGCCGGGCCATGACCGGATCACGCACGGAGTGAACTCCGAGGTAGATACTACGGTGGGCTCCGGGAGTACGCTTCGGCACAAGCCGGAAGGATGAGTTCTGAAGACGATCGTCGTAGATCATCCTCAGCTCCATGAGGGCCTGGAGGGCGACTCGTTGGCACGCGACGTCGAAAGTCGGGCCTCCAAGTGCGGTGGTGTAGGGCGGCAGGTGCTCTCCGGAGCCATGGACGGTGAGGGAGACGTCGCAAGGCCCGGCGAACTCGTCGGGGTAGACTCCTTGAAATTCGGGTTCGAAGAGGAACCCGAGGAAGGTGAGCATCATGCGGAGCTCCCGGACGAAGCCCTCATAGTGGCGGCAGTAGCTGTGGACTTGGTAGACTGGCATCTACAAAACAGTAAGTTGAATAAAAGTGAGGAGAGGAACAAAGTTTATGAAGTAGATTTTCAAGAAATAATTTCCTGTGGCTAATGGCTAGGCGGGTCTGTTTGGCTTCCTACAGTCAAGTCGGCTCTGATACCATCTTGTTACGCCCCGATTTAAACAAATCGAGACATTATTGAATTTCCATAGAAAAACAATAATACAAGAGGTTCATCATGCGACAACGTACATACGGTAAAATTCATGGTACGCAGACCATTTTTATTACAACATTGTTTTAATAAAACAGTAGAGTAGAATAATTAGAAAACGGCATGACGAACTTCTTCTTCAGGATTTTTCTTCTTGACTGGGTCGCTACTCCAGACCGTCTTCGAGATAAGCATCCTCTGTGGGGTCCAACGGGTATGAGTACAAAAAGTACTCAACAAGCCACCGCAAATGCAAATAATAATGCAGGATAATAAACAAGGAAGGATAAAGGCTTAACAATGCGGAATAAAGCAGTTGCAGTTATGACATTTAGTGTAATCATATTTTAATCATGCGGAAAGTAAACATGAACATCATCAGCATCAACTAACTCGAGGAGTACGTTTTACCTCCTCGCACAATGGTCCTTACATGACAAACAACATGCACATCCATATTCAAGTAAACTAACTGGGGGATGTCACGCAACCCGCCCTTGACCGTGGGCTCGGCTTTTCGAAAAGATTTAAGACTCTGATCAGAGATGTACTACTGTACCCACAAGGCACGCACTCATCTCAACGAGATGACCCATTTCACGGGAACTCGTGCCAAAACCTCAATATGAGATGTTCCAAGCGATAACCACCCGCTCTAGGTTTCGCCGGCGCGCCGGGCCGCATCCCGGCTAACGTCGCACCCCCTTTTGCGCCACATTGGTACAAGTCACCCGCAGGTGCAACTTGACCCATCTCCAAGTGGTGGCCTCGGTTTGGAACAACCCATACCTTAGTTAGGACTTACCCACTAGACTTGTGGTTAGTACGTAAGTGTATTGCAACGGATCCCTCAGACCGGTCCTTATAGTGCCCCGGGTGCGACTGACCAATGCCCTAGCTTGCACCCGGAACCCACCATGCATACACTCACAACCATGACTCATCACCAACAGAATTTCCAAGGATAAGAAGTAACGGGATCATATAGCAGAACCATTTCACTACGACTCATTTTTATCCTATAGCGGCCGTGCCAATACATTGGACACTAGCTAATATCATTGATCATATGGTGACAAGGAGGTTAGGCGAGATAGCATGGCTTGGGTTGCACATCAAGGTCGGGGGATCCTAAATAAATATAATGTAAGGGTTCATTTGACTAATGCATATACATAACCTATGTGTTTTAGCGATAGTCAATCCAGACATGGGTTCAATATGCTCAAAAGAATTGTTTGGTGACTTGCCTTGTTCAGCAAAGGGAGAGGGAGGGACTTCGGGGAAGTACTCCGGCTCCTCGGCGACGTCGTAGTCTTTTTAATACAAAGTAAAATAAAAGAACATAACATCTAATCAAACAGTATAACATTACATTATAAACACATAAGTTAAAGTTGGGTTGATTATAAATAAAATAAATTCAGATATTAAAGTTCTGAAATTTATTCCTCCATTAATTTAAAGTGAATCTAAATGAATCATTGTTTTTCATAAAAGGGTTTTTAAGTGGGTTTAATACTACATTAAGTTTTCTAATCAATTTAATTTAAAGGATTTAGAGAAAACCCAGTGGTTTTAATGTTTAAGCAGTAAAGGACAATTATATAATTCTTCTGGAATTTAAATATTTAAATTTACATTTAAATCCTAAGGGCATTTGAATACTTATTTAAATAAACATGAAAATGTCAAAGTAAACCTACTGTTTTTATTGCATAAATGTGTAGAGAATAATTTTATGAATTTTCTGAAATTGGAATGGTAATTTTTAGAGTTCAAATGCATTAGATATGAATTTTACAAGTTTAAAAACATTTCTGGAATTTTATTTTCAAATTTTAAACCCCTCGGGTCCACGGTGAGCTAGGCCCACGGTGAACCCGCGCACTGTGCGCGTGCGCCGGGTCGATCTGGACCGTCGGATCCAGATCCGACGCGCGAGGGCGAGGCGGGACGCGCAAGTGGCTACGGACGGCCAGGATTAAAACGTGCGAACCGGTACCACGTGGACGCACAGGATTAAACGCGGGTTTTAAATACAGATGGACGCACGAGATTAAAACGTACCGCTTCACTCAGATCCGACGGCGCCGATTAAATCGCACGAGGGATTAAATCCGGGCCGTTAGATCTGGATCGCGCGGCGCGGATCGAATCCGACACGGCACGGGTACTCGACCCGTGCCGGTCGTCTTCTCCGACGACGGCGAGCGGGCCAACGGCCACGGCGAGCGACGGCGGTCCTAGCTAAGCCTAGAAATGGAAAGAGGACACTACGGCGGTCATGTCGGTACCTTAAGCGAGGCGAGGGGTCGACGGAGCGAGACCGGCGACGAGGGTAGACGGCGGAGCGGTTCGGGGTCCTCGTCGGCGATGGTGTTCCGGCGGTCTCCTTGACCAGCGGGGACGTGGCCGAGGTAGGGGACGTCCTTGCGGTCACGACGGTGGCGGAGGCGCGGGCCGGGGTGGACCGAGGCGATGGCGAGGGGCGGCCGGAGGCGAAGCAGGGAGAAAATGCTCAAGGGTGAAGGAGGGGCGCTCTGTTCGTTCTCGTGGCGATTGAGCGTGGGGGTCGAACGCGTCGGAGGCAGGGGGGTTAAATAGGGTCACCGGCGGGGGTCGCATGCAAGGAAACCGGCCAGAGGGCCTTTACTCGCCGGCGATGGCTCGGCCATGCACGCGTAGCGACGATCCGGGGGTGATGACGCGGTGAATTAAAGGGGGAAACGGTCGGCGTGGCGCGGGGGACCGAGTTATGGCGGCCAATTAATGGGGGACGGACCGGCGAGGCGGATCGAGGCGGGGTCGTCGGCCGGCGGGATTTGGGGGCGGTGGCGGGAGGTTGACGACGGGTCTGACAGGCGGGGGCCACAAGCCAGCGAGCGCGAACGGGCGAGGGTGGCGTCTGACGGGTGGGCCGGGGTGTCGGGTTCGCGCGCGAGGGGAGGGATTCGGCGCCGACAGGTGGGACCGGGTTGTCAGCCAGAGGGGAGCGCGGTAACGGGCTGGGCCGGCCGGGAGAGAGAGAAGGGAGGGGGAGGAGCCCATTACTGTTCTAATGTTTTTCTGAATAAAAATAATTCCAGAAAATAGATTAAAAGATTAGGGCTACTTCCAAGGCTGGTAAAAATTTATAAAAATTCTCAAAATTATCTTTTGGCCTTAGGATCATATACAAAAGTTTCACCTCCTAATTTGGTCATCTACTCTATGTTGTAGTTCAAAAGGGTATAAAAGGAATTTAAAAGTATTTTCTGAAATAATAATTCCAAGAAATTGAATTTAATAATATTTTTATTGTTTTGAAAAATTGGGGTGTTACAATAAACTTCACCGGAAGGAGATATCTTCTATTGCTCAGTTGATGTCTTATTTCGAAGAGTATGCAAGGTCAGAAGAGGTGTGGCTTCGGAGAACTGCCGCAACTCCGTCAATCGTGCAAGAAGTCAAGCTGGAAGTGAAGACTTCAACACAGTCACAGGGGCCTAGCTTCGAAGCTCAGCATGACAGGCGTCGGGGGCAAAAGCATCCTCATTCAGAAGTCTTGAACATTGCACCTTCGCAGAAATTTGCCTCAAGGACTTCGCAACCTTCAGGAAGCAAGACCAGCGGCTGGAGGCCGCCAGGGAAGCTAGCTAGCAAAGCCCAGGCCTTCTTCTGCTGTGTCCATGGTGAGAATCGAAGTCACACAACTGATGCGTGTAAGTCTATACTCGCTTTAAGAGGAGAGTACCTCGAAAGAACTTCGGGTCGAGGCACTACCGACCGAGTTCCGACCGAGGTGTGTCCAGAGCCTGTCCAGGCTGTGGCGCGTATAGATAACTTTGACCCTGCAAGACGGCCTCCGATGGTCAATGTTATGCCACCTCCGAAGCAGGAAGATGGTGAGGATCGAGGGAAAAGAGTAGTCCTCCCCATCTCCAGAGGAGGGACCCTCGGAAGTATGTCGAAGAGAATATGTCCGAGAAGTGGGCCATATTGGAACTTCTTCGTCCGCAGCTGCTATGCCTGAATGGTCCCATGTGCGATATCTTTTTCTGCAGATGATGCAGCTGGCATAAAACTTCCACATGCAGACCCACTTGTCATCACTGCCGACATAGAAGGGACTGAGGTCCGGAGAGTACTGATCGACGGAGGGAGTTCAGTGGATATTATCTTCGTCCAAGATTTCGATCAACTCTGCATCTCTAGGAAGCATCTTCTCCCAGCAGATCATCCTTTTCAAGGCTTCACAGGACCCCCTCTTGATGCCCTCGACCAAATAGGCCTGGAGGTTACTTTCGGAGAGGAGCTACTGGCCAGGATGGAAGAAGTGATTTTTGATGTTGTGGATGCCCCATATGCATACAATGTTATCTTCGGAAGGGGCATGTTGAATCAATTCGGAGCTGTGGCGCATCATAATTATCTGTGTATGAAGATGCCCACATAAGCGGGAGTGCTCACTGTTTTTGGAGATCAGGCCACTACGCGAAGAGCGGAATATGGTCATGGCCCTCCTCTTGACCCGAGACAGGTGAACAACGTGCAAGGTAACCCGGAGGATTTTTCTGCTTCAGGCGAACCTTCGAAGAAGTCCTTCCCAAGGCCAAGCCCTGAAGGGGAGATTATAACGAAGGTTATTGTCAAAGACGACAAAGAATATTCATGTCAGTTTGGCAAGGACTTGCCTCCAGAAGTCGCTACTTCGTTAGAAAAAGTAGTTGAAGATAATTTAGATATCTTTGCTTGGTCCGATGAGGACATTACCGGAGTCAGTCGGGATATTATTGAGCATAGTTTACTTGTGAACCCGAAGGTTCGGCCTGTTCGGCAAGGACTCCAGAAGCTATCTACGAAGAGGGCTATCCTTGCTAAAAATGAAGTGGAAAAGTTGCTGAAGGCTGGGATTATCAGAGAGGTAGCTCATACGGAGTGGCTAGCCAACCCAGTCTTCGTTAGGAAGAAATCTTCTGGGAAATGGTGCCTGTGTATTGACTTTACATCTTTGAATAAAGCATGCCCCCGTGACCCCTATCCTATGCCTCGAATTGATCAATTGGTTGACTCCACTGCTGGTTCAGAGTTATTAAGCTTCCTTGACGTGTATTCCTGCTATCATCAAATCTAGCTAAAGCGCGAAGATGAAATCAAAACAAGCTTTGTAACTCCTTCGGGAGTCTTCTACTATGTAAGAATGCCCTGAAATATCGGGGCAACTTTTTCGAGGTTAATTGCTAAGGCTCTAGGTCATCAAATAGGCCGCAATGTAGAAGCTTATATGGATGACATTGTAATAAAGAGTGCTTTAAAGCACCAACATAGCCTAGACTTAGCAGAAACATTCAATAGCCTTCGGGCATGTGGGATCCGTCTTAACCCCGAAAAATGTATCTTTGGGGCTCAGGCTGGAAAATTGTTAGGGTATCTAGTTTCAAGCAGAGGGATCGAAGCTAGCCCCACTCAAATAACTGTGTTGCAAAGGATGGCTCCTCCGGAGAATTTAAAGCAAGTGCAAAAGCTGACTAGTAATCTTGCAGCACTTAGCAGATTCTTGGCAAGGTCCGCGGAGAGAAGTTTGCCCATTTTCAAAGCATTGAAGAGGTCCGAAGATTTTGCATGGACACCGGAGTGTCAAAAAAGCTTCGACGATATTAAGAATTTTTCAGTAATCTCGCTACACTCATGGTGCCTGTTGCGGACAAAACCCTACTCCTTTACCTTGCGGCTACTGGCTCTGCTGTTAGTGCAGTCCTTGTTAGAGAGGTTGATTTCAATGGAAAGTTAGTACAAAATACAGTCTATTTTGTATCCGAAGCATTGTCCGGAGCAAAAACAAGATATTCTGAGCTTGAGAAGTTCATCTATGCTCCGATAATGGCTTCGAGGAAGTTAAGGCATTATTTCTTGGCACATAATGTGATTGTACCAACTTCATATCCCTTGGGAGATATGCTCCGAAGTAAGGATTCCACAGGAAGAATTGGGAAGTGGGCTGTTGAATTAGCACCCTTTGGCATCTCCTTCGTGGCAAGGACAACAATTAAGTCACAAGTGTTGGCAGATTTTGTGGCAGAGTTGACTCCCCCTGCAGCATGGGCTCCGGAGAAACCAAGCGAAGGAATTTGGACCATATACTTCGATGGAGCTTTCCAAGCATCTGGAGCAGGTGTCGGAGCAGTAATAATTTCGCCTTCAGGGCAAAAGGCAATGTACTCTGCAAGACTCAACTTTAAGTCTACCAATAATACAGCGGAGTATGAAGGAATTTTGTTAGGACTTCGAAAGGCACGTGCTCTGGGAGCTACAAGAGTTGTTATTAAGACAGATTCTCAAATTGTAGCATGGCACCTAGATAAGAGTTTTCAAGTTCGACATCCACAACTTGCAAAATATTTGGAGGAGATCCGTAAGATTGAAGCAACATTTAAAGGGATTTCCATTCGAAGTATACCCAGAGCTGAAAATGCGCAAGCTAATATCTTGGCAAAAGCTGCAGCCGGAGCTATGGACATTCCAGAAGAAGCTTTTTACGAATAACTCAGTACACCTTTTGGTACCACAGATCCCTTCTGCGGAAGTCCTTTGCATTCCATGTACAGATTGGCGAAGTTCAATTATGGAATTGTTGCAAGGAGAAGCAAGTTTGCCTGAAGGGCCACAACTTTCGAGGTTGAAGCTTAGAATTCGAAATTATCATATAATCAACGATATTTTGTACAAGGCCGGAGTATGTTCCCCTCTGCTCTGATGTATATCTCAAGCCAAAGGTCAAGAGATTCTTTGAGAAATTCATGAAGGACTTTGCGGTAGCCATCTGACCACTTGAGCTTTGGCAGGAAAAACACTTCGCTAGGGGCTTTATTGGCCTACAATAGTAGCTGATGCGGAGAGCTTAGTCCGCACTTGCCCAGGTTGTCAATTGATGGGAAGAAGAAATCATCGCCCGCTAACAACTCTTCAAGTCATTGCCCCAGTATGGCCCATGGCCAGATGGGGCATGGACCTTATTGGCCCCTTCCCAGTAGCAAAAGGAAATTTGAAATTCGCAGTGGTAGCAATTGAGTATTTTTCCAAGTGGGTCGAAGCAGAGCCCCTAACAACTATCACTTCGAATAATGTACAAAAATTTTTCTGGAAAAATATCATATGCCGGTTCGGAGTGCCTCGGCAACTTACTGTTGACAATGGGACACAATTTGATGTAGAGCCCTTCAGGAAGTTTTATGAAGATCTTGGCATACAATTATGCTTCGCTGCAGTTTGACATCCTCAGTTTAACGGAGCTGTTGAAAGAGCCAATGGTAATATCTTGTAAGGGCTGAATCGAAGAATAGTGGGATTGACAAAAGGATTGTGGACCGAGGAGCTCCCGAAGATTCTATGGTCCATCCGAACCACTCAAACAAGGTCCACGGGTTTCACTCCTTTCAGACTATTATTCGGAGACGAAGCTATGACGGCAACGAAGCTTAAGGGAGGATCCCTTCGCAACACCAAACCAGAAATAGAAGCAGAAAGGCAAACTTCGCTTGATTTAACAGAAGAAACAAGACTTCGAGCTGTCGCCAATTTATCAAAGTATCATCAGCAGACGAAGACTTGGTTTGACCCGAAGGTCAAGCTTAACGAACTTAAGTCGGGTCATCTTGTTGGGTGAAGTGTTATAGCACCAGGGAAACTAGGGAATAAATGGGAAGGTCCATATATAATGCTCCGTTCAGGACGCCCTGGTTCTTTTAAGTTTGCTACTTTAGAAGGTGAAGAGTTAACGCATACATGGCATGCAGAGCACTTAAAGTGATATTTCGCATAGGGGATCCTTGTAATCATTTGTAAATACCTTATGAATTAATAAAGCTCATGGTTCAGATAATGCCTACCTATCAAACACTTCATACTTCTAGTGGACGCACTGGAAGAACGAAGTTGGTTGGGAGGGAAGTGTCATTAATTTGAACCAAATTTTCGGACTTCGAACCACTGGTTCGAAGCTTCCGACGAGGTGGGAAAGTCACTAAAAAACGGATTCCAAGCCACCGACTTGAAAGCATCCGTAAAAAGAGTCGAAGGAGACCAAATAATGCGGATTCCAAGCTCCGGCTTGAAAGCATCCGTAAAAAGAGTTCAAGGAGACCACTGTGAATTCCAAACCACCGGTTTGATAGCATTCGCAAAAAGAGCCGAAGGAGGCCAAAACAAAACAGAGTTTGAGCTGATAAACTTCGAATATCTGTGAAAAGAGTGCAAAGTGACCAATCGTTTGGGACATTAAAGTGTCCGTAAAGTTTGTCCGAAGTGACTTCTTTCAAACAAAAGGTACTAAGTTACCAGTTTTACGACTCCAAGTAGTCAGACATTTTATAAGATTTTAATCAATCTTTAAATTGCTGAGGGGCTCCGAGCCTCCAAAATTGTACTCCAAAGAGGGGCTGTGAAGTAGGGAGACAATTTTAAAAATCAATCTTTATTATTCGAACAAATTACATTACATTACGAAAAATCCGTGTCTATGCCAAGAAGGAATCGAAGACCCCTTCGATCTCTAGAGCTACCACTAAAGTTGGAATGACTAGTTCCAGAGCCGAGAGTTCTAATAACCTTGCGTTTAACTCTTCTACCTCCCTTCGAAGCTCTAAAATATTTTTGTTCTTGTTGAAGTTCAGCCCAAGTTCGAAGTCGTTCGGGGCTTCTTTCCCAACTCCGAAGTTCTTCAGGCTTTTTCCCTTGTTCTTCAGCAATACCTTCGTCCTCGGACCACGCAATGTCTTCAGAAGACAAAGTTTCCAAGTTAACTTCTTTTTCTTCCTCCTTAATATAAGATAATATATCTTTACATATTTCGGGCGCAATTGCACCGGAGCTCTCTCGAGGAATCAAAAATCGAGGTTGTTTATGAAGTTTTAAAAGATCGAAGGTAGCCCATAGCAGGCGGAGTTCTTCGGTAACGTTTAATACTTCGACATCATCCATACGATGTTGAGAAGCCTAAAAACATGATAAGTAAATTTTCATTCATAATGTATGAAAGCATGATTTTTACATAGTTGGGATCCTAAAACAAAGCTAGATCTGCGGGTTCGGCGGAGGCTGGCTGCTCGAGGCTTGAGACTGAGCTTGCTTTTGGCGATGTCCTTCATCGATCCAAGCCTTGATCGCAGTGCGACCTTCGGCTCTCCATGAAGCTTGGAAGGCTTGCCAAGCTATGGCCACGTCTTCAGAAGGATTAAGAAGTTAGTTGTCGTCGAAGGTAATGGGAGCCGCCCCCGAGTCTGGCGTTATCGATAGCCCTAGATCTTCGTAGTAGCAAAGTACTCTGAGAGCAGCCACTTGGTCGGAGATCTCTCCATACCGAATTACTACTGTCTTCATCATCTTCGCAGCTCCTTGGATCATCTTTAGCCTTCGGACCAGGGGACGTTGTCGCTCGAAGGTAGTGTCCAAAGAGTACCGAAGTACTCTAGAACGCCTAAGAGATTGTTCATGACCTCTGCAGCTACCTTCTCCGATTTCACCTTATCTTCAATCAAAGCATCCTTTGACGAAGTCAGTTCATCCACCACAGCGGAGAGCCTAGCTGCCTCCATAGCTAGAGAACTCTTCTGGCTAAGTAAGTTGCTAGCCTCCTCCGTAGCTTTAGCCTTTTCTTCTTGGAGCTTAACTAGCTCAGCCCCTGCCGTAGCGTGCTTTGCCCGCATTCTTTCTACCTCAGCCCGAAGCACAATTTGTTCGGCTTCGAGCTTTTTATTTGCAGCCTCCAGATTTTGTCTGGCCCTCCTCTCCGCCGAAACCATTTCGTCTAAGCGGGAAACTCGAACTTCGGAGACGTTAAGACTCCTCTAGGAGAGCAGTAACCTTCTCCTGAAGACGAAAACTTCCGCGCTCGTTCGAGACAGCTGTAGCTAGAGCCAAAACTATTTGCTACGAAGAGAAAAAAGCAAGGTGAGGAATTATTTGTAAGTTGAAATTAATCTTGTTTTGTAGATACTTCGTACCTGGTAGGCTGCCCGTTCCAAGGCAGCGTTGAGCTCCGAGCCCTCAGCTTTGCTAAGGATGGCCACTAAGTCCGTCTCCCTAACTTCGCGGTTAGCTCGATCCAAAGGCTCGAGCAGGGTCCGAAGTCCGGTCCTTCGCTACAAGAAAGGAGCTAGGAGGGGGAGCATAGACAGGGCCCTCCGATCGTCTTCGTTCGGCGAGGGGTCGGAGCGCTGTGCTGCGTCTTCGGAGACCTCGGTAGATTGGCCCCCTCCGTAGATTGACCTCCGTATGTTGATTCAGACAGAGTTAATCCTGAATTCGGAGCAGGAAAGGGGTCCATCCTGCAACTTTTGGAATTGGCCCCGGAAGATGTTGACGTCCTAGGAGCCGTATCTTCGGGAGGATCCACTTCCATAGGAGCGGACCTTGCCGAGAGAAAGGTATTATATATTGCATAATTTTGCAGGAAAAAGGAACAAAGGGTTCATGCGAAGTTTACTTCCGAAGTCCTGTCGGCGGGTGAGTACGGGGCTGCTCGGAGGGTCAACGGCTACCTCAAAGTCTTCATCGGATTCGAAGCCTAGAACCGAAGGGTTGACTGTTGAAGCCTCTCTTGGAGCTACAGCCACCGCTTCATCCGGAATCGAAGCTGGCTTAGCAACAACTTCGACTCCACCTTCAGTCATAGGGGCTTCTTCACGCGGCAAGTTTGGCTGGACAGCCGAAGTCCCAGCCTGTCCGGAGCTACTCAGAACATCTGGCGCGTTTGCGGCGTCGCCAGTGTTTGCATCCACCCGGGTTTCAGTCCTCGGTGATCAGGTCAATGAGGACTCTTCCCTCGTCCTCAGAGGAATCGGAGACCGAAGCCACCGTACTTGAAGGCGCCACATTCTTTGGCTTTCGGGCTACCTTTTTTGCCAGAGTCTTAACCGGAGCTGAAGTTCCGGCTTCAGCCTTCCTCTTCTTTGGCCCTTGCTCTGAAGGTACCCAGTCCAGAAGAGGAGGGGGAGCAATTCCGAGTACACCCCATACTCGGTTGAGCCGCTCCCAATTACCCACTAGCTTCGTTCTCCACTCCTTCTCAGCCGGAGTTGGAACTCGCAGAATCTTCTCCGAAGCTCGAACAACTTGCTCCGAAGTCATGGGGGCTTGAGAAGTTGAAAGATAAGTTGGCATGTCATTTCATCAAACAAATATATATAGAACATGTTGTTTTCGAAGCTACCTGCAGGGCTCAAGTTCGAAGAGTTTTTTCGGAGTCCGCCCTATGGATCCTCTTCGAAGGTGATAGGCTAGTTGGCCATCAGAGGTGGAATTTGAAGTCCGATGAACTCCTCCGCTAGGTCCCGCATGCTCATGCGGCGACTAATTCTTTGAAGCAGGCTGAGGCGAGCTTCGAGCTGGCCGGGATCTGGGTGAACAAGGGATTCCCTTCGGAAGTTTATGTCCTGCAGAGGGTCTGGCCAGACGACTGCGTGCCCCAACTTCGGCATAGAACCACCAGAGGATCCAATCTGTGTACCATCTGGCATTGATGGCCTTCGCTGGAAATCTTAGTTGAAACTCATCCCGAAGCCGGAAGTTGATGCTCCAGAAGGCTACCACAATCTTTTCTCCTCCGGGGCCTAGGTAAGTCTTGGGTTGGCAGGATGCCCTATGCAGTGCTGTGAAGATCTCTGCTCTTCCTTCGCAGCCCTTAGCTCGCAGTGCCCATTCGAAGATGGCCAGGCGCGCTATTGCGTTCGAAGATAGTTGGGGAAGGGTGACGTGAAATAAATCCAGTACCTTGATAGGAAGTCGACTGCCGGAAGTCCTAACCCCGCTTCGAAGAAAGCTTCAAAGACTACAACTTCTCCAGGCCTTGGCGAAGGGATGGCCTCCTTTCCAGGTTTACGGATTATGACCTCCGAGCTAATTTTTCCCTCCACTGCTGCGATCGACTCCCTCTTGCAGGTAGATGGCCTAGTTGATAAGACTGGTCTGAATACTTCGAAGATGCTGGGAGGAGATCGTGAGGACCAACATTTTGGGGATTCCTTGCTGGCGCCGCCACTGGTGCTGCTACTGCTGCCGTCGGAGTCACCACAACTGAAGGCACCGCTGCTGCCGCCGCGGCCCGCAGCCTGCTGCCGGGCTAGGGCCGAGGCCGCCCCAGGGACCTTGAAGCTTGTCTTCGCCATGAAGTCGCACTGATTGCTAAAGAAGAAATCTGGAGGCTAGGGCTTGTTTGCACAAAAGCGGTAAGAATGGTATTCGAGAAGGGTCTGGTTCCTCTATTTATAGCCCAGTCCCACGATTTTTTACCGTTTACATTTGCCGTTTTGTATTCTTAACCGTTACCCCTTGCGAAGTTAACGCATCGCGTAACTTCTGCTGGAAGGAAAAAGCCAACGGCTATTTCTTCTAAGTCTAAAAAGCTTTCAGGCTCCTTAAGTTAATTCCAAGATAGTTCGAATGTAACTTTCTTAGAAGTTGATTCGAAGTTTTGAATCTCCCCATATTTCGGAGGTTGATTAAATCTGTTAACCCCTATACATGATTATTTTTCTTGCGTATACTGCTCTCCTAACATTACAGATCTAGCGGAGAAGCATATTCGAGGGGCTACTGTTGGGGGAAAATACTTCATCTTCAGGGCTATTGCTGTAACAAGACAAATGCAGATGATTTAATCAAAGGTTTCCAGCATCTAACTCCGGAAGTATATTGGATCAAGTTCGAAGGATGGAGGCGAACTCTAGTTCGGAGTATATCTTCGAACATTGACTCTTCCGAGAGCTTCTTTGCCGGCTAGGATGGAAGACTTATCTTTTTTCTCATTAGATTAGTCTTTTACCGTTTTAGCCCTATTATGGGTACTGAATAGTTTCCACTATGTCAGTTGTAACAGAGGGGTAAAAGAGTCTTTTCTTTAATGTTTGGAGAGTTATTCAATATACATCTTCGAACTGTTTTAAGCTATTATATCCATTCGGAGGCTTGAAATAGTTTACTTCACAAACATTTCGTTTGTTAGTTTCTAATCTCTAGAAACCTGTTAGCGTAATCTTTTACGCCAACACCGGCAAATCTAAAAATCGATAGCCCAATCGATAACACCGCCACGTTAGCCGAACCTGCGGCCTCTGAGGCTCACACACCTCCATGGCTCCATCTCCACGTATCGTTTTCCAATGTACTTTCAACCGAGGAAAGTACAGCGGAAAGATGAGCTGTGTACATTTCTTCTCGAAGAGAGGAAGAAAGAAACGCCAAATGCGGTTTTAAAACTACAGCCTGTCAAATCAGACGATTACATGAAATACCAGTACAATGAGCATGAACGAAACAACCCAAACACCAAAATTTCAAAACCGGCAGTCCCTTTCTCCTTACCAGCTGACCTTGCAACAGGCCGGCAACGGCAAGCAGCTGTCTTAGAAGCTGTAGTACCAGTAGAACATTCCACAAAACTCTGGTGCCCAATAACGCTCGTACTACCGAATTCAGTTTTCATCCCGAGAAAGATGATCTCTCAGCGACGTCAGTCAAATCAAGAATTTCTAGATCGAAGGCAACGGGCCAAGGGCCAACTGAAAAGAGCTGTCGCTGTCGATCGGACGTACGGCCCTAGATCACCGTCTGGCCAACCAATCGCCCAGCTGTGGTCACTGTCGTAGTGGCTCCACCTCGTTTGAACAAATGTCCTTTGCCGCTGGTGGTGTACGTAGACATGTTAGATGCTACAGCCCTCCTGTGTAATAGGCGTGCATTGATTGATTGGTATCCTTTTTTGTCACGAGGATCATCTCTAAAAAAACCCGTGGCCATCATTTCTCTTGCTCTCAACAGTACGCGTACCATGTACTGATGTACATACAGGCAAATGATGGAGATATGATATATGATTAAGGTTGCGACACTACACATAACTGCACATTAGTAACAGATAATAATATACATTAGAGATGTGTATGTCTCTCGTTATTCTTATCACATCAGTAAAACCATAGCATTAGTGATGGGTAAACACTCATCACTAAAGGATCCCTCTAGATCCACGTCACGTCTGGTATATATTCTTTTAGTGATGGGTGAATATACTAACCCATCACTAAAGTTCAAACTATTAGTAACGGATGTACCTGAGACTAGAGACAGGGGCACTACCGGAAATGCCACGTTTACCGAGTGCCAGAACATTTGCTAAGTGCATTCTGTCAGGCACTCGGTAAAATAAACTTTGACAAGTGTACGCTGAAATGCACTCGGCAAACATTTAATACTTTGCAAAATCTAGTGTTTGTCGAGTGTCACGTCAAAGACACTCGACAAACAGTTTGAAAAAAGCGCTCCCCATGCATGGCTCCCCCATGCAATTTTTTTTACTTACCCCCATATATCTTCTAGCCCAATATAAGTATACAACAGCAAAAAGCCCAAAGCAACATAGCCAGCCCACAGTGCACAACAAAATGACGTTTCGTTCTCCTCATCTCCAACTTTTTCGGCGCATAGCAAAAACAATGTAGCGTTGTTTCATTTCTCAATGGGGGCTGCTAGGCTAGGGCTTGTGGTCGACTGGACGGGCAGCTGGGCAGGTGACTGTTGCATTACGGTGTGCTGACGCTGTCATCGTCGTTCGCCCGTGCCGGTGTCAAGCAGAGAATTGAAGTAGGGAAGAAGGAAGCGAACAACAACTCAACAAGCTGCGGTGATCTTGTATAGTTTCTCAATTCTCTCTAGTCTCCTTGAATCTTTTTTCTTAAAAGTTTTCTTAATGCCTTAATTGCTTTCCTTCCTGTCTATACATTATCTTCTTTCATTAATTCTATAGGCTACCCATGGAAAAAAGAAAACCACTTTATTCTTTTTACAAAAGAAAAGACCAAGCTAATGATCCAACATATTTAGTTGAGTCAATTTCTACTATTGATCCACAAGATGCATCACAATTGACTGAGCCAAATTATACTGTTAATCAGCTAGATGTATCATCATCATAGTTACCTGAGCCAAATTCTTCTATTAATCAGCAACGTGCATTAGTATCACAATTACATGAGCAAATTTCTACTCTTAATCAACAAGATGCATCACAACTATCTAAACATCAGAAAATTAATTTGGAGGCTCGTGATTTCATAAAGGGTGATCCTACATTGCGCCGACAAATTTGAGATTGTCCTGTTAATCAACAAGATGAAATTCGAAAGGCTTACATGAAGCTTGGCCCATATCAGCCAAAGAAAGATTCATATCCTTCTCCTAGTCGAGAGAATCACCGAAGACGATTACAATATCATTGGTTTATATCTTTTCCATGGCTAGAATATTCTCCTTCAAAAGATGCAGCATTTTGTTTCCCATGCTTTCTCTTTTCGAAGAAACCAAAAGGAAGATGTGGGTCTGATACATTTACTGTGAAGGGATTCCAAAATTGGTGAAAGGTTAATAATGGAAAAAATTGTGCCTTTTAGCTCATATGGGAAAAGATTCTAGTTCTACTCACAATTTTTCAGTACAATGGTATGACAACTTAAAGAATGGGATGTGCAACATTGAAAAGGTGATGGATAAGGTATCACAAGATGATATTATCAAAAATCGAATGCGACTCAAGTCATCAATTGGTACTACAAGATGGTTAGCATTACAAGACTATGCTTTCCGAGGAAATGATGAGGGACCTAGTTCAAAAAAAAGGAAATTTTCTTGAGATGGTGAAACTTTTGGCTTCACATGATGAAAAGGTTAGTGCAGTTGTCCTTGAAAATGCTCCAGGTAATGCTAAGTATACATCACCATATATTCAAAAAGAAATCTTGCATGTCATTGCTACTAATGTGCAAATTTCCGTCCGTAAAGAAATTAGGGATGCAAAATTTTGCATGATTATTGATGAAGCACAAGATGAATCCAAGAGAGCAGATGGCACTTTTTGTTCACTTTGTTGACAAGGATGAATTTATTCGAGAACGTTTCTTAGATCTCATACATGTTCATGACACTATTGCTACAACTCCCAAGGAGGAACTTTGCTTAGTCTTATCTGATCATAGATTAGATATTCAAAATATCCGTGGACAAGAATATGACGGTGCTAGTAATATGCGTGGGGAATGGAATGGTCTTCAAAGAAAATTTATGGAAGAATGTCCTTATGCATATTTTATTCACCGTTTTGCACATCAGTTATAGCTAGCTCTTGTAATTATAAATCATATTTTTACCTTTGAAAATTTGGGCTGTTACAGTGCACCTAGGCGGTGCACCGATCGAAAGCATGGCTACATGAAGGGTATTTGGAGCTCTTCCCGCCTGCTTCGAGCACGACGCACGCCAAAAAGAGCTCGGGTGCTGTTGTTGAGGATATGATCCAGGGTACCCCACCGAGTGGTTTCACTCAGTTCTACTGCTGGCCAAGCCAGCCCATGAAGGACATCCCGACTGCCAGTTCTCCCACTCGGGAGCAAATGCGCCAAAGTAATGAGATGCCAACGGTTGGCCTGGGGCCATCCACCGAACTGTTATCTCCAATCAACGCCGACAATTAGCCTCAATATTGACGGTTCTATGACAATCATTAGTGTCATTTGAAGGTAGTTATGCTGGTAGTTATGCGGCTGTTTTCACACGCTATCAATGTCATGATTAATTCTTATAACTCCCCAGTCCTTCTCATATAAAAGGATTACGGGTGGCCCTAAGAGAGGGCACATTAGGATCACATCCTAGCATACTACGCTACACAGCACAACACTGAGACCGACATTGAGAGATCGATTCATACGGACACCCCCCATTCACCCATTCACACACAGGAGTAGGGTTATTATCCTTCGGGATGCCCGAACCCTTCTACAAACTCTATTGTGTATGTCTCCTTGTTGTCTTTACCAGTATCCTACCCCATTCGGTTGGGGTAACTGTTGACACAAAAATGTGTCCCCACACTTGGGACGGTTCGATGATCCAAAAACACCGTGAGACATTGACGTCATGTTCTGACAACCCTTAATCAGTGGTAAGGGGAAACAGAGTCGCCAAACAATTCAATTATATAATAAGAATATAATCTAATTAACCGAAAATGAATAATGACAGATTTAATCGGCCAACTAAAGTCGATTAGACCGGCCAAGTAAAGCCGGTTAGACCACGTAGTGTATATAATGTTACCCAAAAAATAAAAGAGTCCAAAGAGCTTCGGAGAGAGGCTTCGGCCTGCTGGCCGGTCGTACCGAGGTACAACCCCCGGTCAGACCGATGCGCATGCGAAGGTGGCTCCGAGGACCGACGATGCGAAGGGAGCTTCGAACCGACAGGTGGTCAGACTGATAGAGGGGGCTCGGTCGGACCGGGGGCTTCGGCACGCGTGGTGCAAGCTTCAGATGTAGGGGTCCAGAGCGGATGGTGCTCGGCGTGGAGCGAATCGCTCTAGAGGGGCCCGGTCGGACCAATGAAGGGATAGCGGTCGAACCAGGAAGACGGCTTCGAGCATGCGGCCTCGACGCGCGTGGTGCGAAGGGCAGCGGGGACCATGCCGACAAATGCTTGATGGACCGGCATGGCAACGGCCCATCAGACTGGTGAAGTACTGTCGGTCGGACCAACAGGCTCCGGTCTAATCGCCTAGGGGCTCCGGCGATGTTGTAGATGATTGCCAATCACCCAAACTCTTTGGTGATGATTTTGGAAGCGATTCCTCTGCAAAACAGTAAGAGATCAAATACAATTCGGCCTAGAGACCGAATTTCCAAGGGTAGCCAGAAAAACCGATAAAACCAATAAAGACGATAAAAATCCTTTATGTGGATTAAATGGGTGATTCACAGGCGAATCAACAAAGCTTACCATGGTTATGACATGATGCACAGAGGGCTTTCAGCGCAAACCCATGAAGATGGATTGAACTAATGCGCAAAATTAGATGAAAAGTAGACGTACGATTCAAAACTAGGGTTTTGAAGTATTGATCTGTGGAGATACCCTTTGAATCGGCCTCACCTATATATTAATATGAGTAGGATTCGGCCAAAAGTGGTTAAGATTTAATTATAGATCAAAGCAGCCCGAAACAAATTCTATCCCTAATTTTTTAGACTGGGTCGGTCTGACCGGACCCATTGGGCCAGTCTGATCGGGCCTACATGGCCAGTCAGACTGGCCTACTATGCCCGGTTGGACCGGCCTATGCCAGGAAAGGCATATTTTCGGCCCAAATTACAAAAAATGTTATTTTGACAATTTCGACGATTAATGCCATTTTTTGCTATCAACAGTAACCATCGAATCCATAGCCACGACTCCTCCCCCTACCGACAACAAATCACACTACGGGTACCCCCATAGGCTTGCCATTCCCACACAATGACACAAGAGTATTTCACACACTTCCAATGCCTCATCTTGTAGGTGAGGTCATCCTGGGTTCTCATGAATTTATGTATGTCTCCACAAAAACACATGGGGGGTTCGACGCCTTCTAGTAGATGGTGATGAGGATAATAAGCGTGAGTAGCTATATTTTTTAACCACATTCCAATGTGTTGATAGCAAAAATGGCATTAATGGTCAAGATTGTCAAAATATCAATTTTTGGTAATTTGGGCCAAAAATACACAAGTCCTAGACCAGGCCGAAGCCTTGCAGGGTTGAAGGCCCATCGGACAATGGGCTTCAGAAGCCTTCTGGCGGCCTTCTACCTTCAGCCCGAAGGCCTTCGGAGGCCTGCCTCGCTGAAGCTTTGGCCCAAGGAGCAGACTTTGACAGGCCTAGCCGAAGGCCCACTTCGGGCTATTTAGGAGATAGAGTTTGAGTCTGATTTTTGCTGATTTTATCCCTAAGCTTGATTAGGCTGAATCCTACCAGATTAACCTTAGAGATAAGAAGACTAGCCCCTATAAATATAGGGGTGAGGCCGGTTCATTAGACCCCCAACACAAATCAACTTCAAACCCTAGTTTGAACCGTACCTTTACTTTTATTTACCTTTCTACACAACCTTCGTGGGTTTGCCTAGAAGCCCTCCGCCGGCCACTTCTAAATGGTGGTAAGCCTTTTACTTCGCTCATGAAGTACCCGTTAATCTACATAAAAGATTGCTATCGCCTTGTTACTTCGCCTATGATATATTCGTTAATCTACGTAACAGATTGCTACCTTTGTTTCTCTACTGTAACACATAGATTCAGTCTCCAAGCCAAATTGGCACTTGATCTTTGTTCTGTTATAGGTTTTCAAGCTCGGAGCCCCTTCGCTAGAGGTGTCCAGAGCCAGGAAGCTAGTTTCGGAGGATGCTAGAACACCCTTCGGCGGAACCCTTGCTTTGACTACCCGTGCCAGACCCATCACACTGTTGTTGGTCTGGTTAGGTTCGCACTCCAAAGTGCTCCACAGCAGGCTTCATCGCGTCAGACTTCGCCAAGCCAGTACTCCACACCGGATGAAGTCACGCCAGCGCTTTGCGGTGGAGTATTTTTGTCGTGTCAGAGACATCGCACCGAACCCCGCTGTTCGGAGGTGATTCCGCGTTGAGGTCTGTTCAGAGCCTGCCTTTGGTCAGATTGATCCAAACGCCGAAGGCTACCTTCGGCGAGACCCTTCACACCAGACGCCGAAGGCCCACTTAGGTGAACCCCTTCACACAGTACACTTCAAATCAGTTAGGCTCCGTTCAGCTTGCTGGTTTATTTTATTTATATATTTCTTTTCGGCTAATTGGATTATTTATGTGTGATCTGATTACCTGGCAACTCCACCTCCCTTGCCACTGTTAAGGGTAGTCGTAACGTGACATCAGTGTTGTGTTATGCTTAGGCTTGCCCCTAAGTATCTGCACACTTTTGGATCATCGAACTGACCCAAGTGTGGGGCACATTTTCGTGTCAACACAATGTATCTACATAAATTTAGGAAATTAAATATTTATCTACATTTTCTATAAACTACACATAAAAGGAAATGATACTACTCTAAATCATATGTAAAACTTAAAAAAACTCTACAATATGCATAATATACTACCACATTACTATTATATTACTTCTAATCTATAACACAATTAATTTATAGTTAATATAGACTATAGTTTGAAAAAAAATAGGGAGGATAGAATTATCGAGGAGTGGGTAGCTCGACGGCTTCGGATGATGTGTTTGTGGGTGTGCTGAGAAGGGTGTTCGACCCCCTTTATATAAGGAAGGAGTCGACCGTTGAAGGGCCGACTAGTGCCACGTCAGCAGGAGTCGACCGTTGAACGGTCGACAGACGCTGATGTGGCACCAGTTGACCAAAACTAGAAGTTGCCGACCGTTGCGTGTCAACGTGGTGGCCAGTCAGACCTTGGTCGGACGACCGACGCTGACATGGCAGCAATCGGCCTATGAAGAACCAACCGCTACCTAGTTTTGAAATTTTTTTAAACGGCTATACATATTTGTTTTTTTAAATATTATTTTAAAAAATGTACAATCTTGGAAGGTTTTGAGTGTGCCAATCAGTTTGACTCTACAACTGATTAGGGACAATGAAAAACATTAGTAGCAACGCCGATCGACTATCGAGTTGACGACCATGTTGATAAGAAATAACCGTGGATGTCGGTTCCTATTGGCTAGTGAACCGATAGCCAAAGCCATTAGCCGATGCACATTACACACCATTAGACCGATGGATGTGCGAATAGCATGTTCACACAAGGGCTGATGAGTAACCCCTGATATCATTGAGGTTTAACAGGGAATTAAATATAACCTATCAGCTTGTACTCTGATAGAAACTAAATCTAACATACAAGAGAATGAATCCATACTATTAAATCATCATAATAGCAAGATTAGACCTAACCAAGATAGTTGCTAAATCACGAATAATTAACAATCCTTTAACATATTATGCATGCTTTGTTCAGATGAATGGTGTACATGATAAATCAGATACAATAGATCAAGATGTCGGACTCAACCGATGAAGTCTCAAACCATGATACCCAACTTACATCAATCTAAGAGATCACAGTGATGCAGCCCTAAACCTAACAAATACGCCAAGATAAATCGACAATCATACTGACCAAGCCAATGTTTCAAGAGATCGAAACAATACAACCTCGAAAGACACCACTCTATCCGATACGATTGTCGGGGTGGTGGGACTAACCTCTTCTCCGGAGATCGAAGCGATGCAGCCCAGCTCCAAGTGCCAAGTTCTACCAGTATTAACCTTGGAAACCAAGGGGGCGATGGGCCGAGAGTAGTTTTATGGTTATAGTTGTTGATTCTCATAACCTAACTAATTGATACATATTTATAGTTTGGATACTTGTTGTCTGCTACGATAGCATCATAACCGATTCTAGATATATCTGTCTTCTTCATCTTTATCGGCTCTTTCACATCCGGTCACGTATAACAATATGGACGAGCTTCTTTGACCAACCTTTGACCAAACACTTTTGACTTCTGTTGACCATGCTACTAGGCTTGGGCCTGACCAAATCTCGCTATAAACACATGTCCCCTAGTTTCAGAGCATAAGGGTAATTAATCCTTCTAAATTATTACTCATTAAAGCCCTCTACACCATGTCTTTCCAAAAGTCTCTTCAAATTATCCACTAGTAGCCAAAACCTTTCGTCTTCCGATCCTTTTGATCTTGCAGTATATCTTTAAGAACACCGCTTTCATACAGTACTGTGACTCTTTATCTTATTCCTTGCCTTTTCTTCTTTGGCCACAGAGCACTATGTTGGATGTTGCCTGGTTGAATGCATTTACCTCTCTTGTCATGATTGCATCGGACCAGACTTCATTCCACATAGTCTAGCAATGGCCCCATTAAATAGAATCACCAAATATTTTGCCTCTTCCAATCCTGGACCTGCGAACAATTGAGGAGCCATGCTGAATAGCGTGGGCCTCATGGCTCCAGATGTGATGAGTCATTGTCAACGATAGTCAAAGAGGACTGAAGAAGAGAGGAGATCTGTTGTGTCTGGGCCGCGTGTGACTCAGGTACACGGGCAGTGAGTGACTGTCAAGCTGAGAGATCTGTGAAGTCGGGCTGGCCCAATCCGGGTACATGGGCTAGGAGCAGCAGAAGACCCACTGGGCTGTTGACCAGGATTGACTCAGGTACACGGGCGGTGAGCGATTGCTGGGCTGAGAGAGCTGCGGAGTCAGGCCGGCCCAATCCGGGTACCTGGCCCAACAGAAGATACATTTTTGAGTGGAACGACCTTTACCCATTTTGTGAAGTAATCAATAGCTGTCAGTATAAATTTATGCCCTTTACTTGACACTAGTTAAATTTGGACAACCATATCAATGCCCCATCCCCTGAAGGGCCAAGGCTTAACTATCGGGTTCATTGGCAATGCGGGTGCTCTTTAAATGGCTCCAAACTTCTTGCAGTCTTGACACCCCTTATAATATTTTATGCAGTCTTTCACCACAGTCGGCCAAAAATAACCCGCTCTTCGGAGCAACCACTTCATTTTCTAGGCCGACTAGTGTGTCCCGCATATGCCATCATGAACCTCACATATCACCACTTTGGCCTCTTCACAGTTTATGCACTTGAGCAGGACTCCATCCATCATCCGATAGTACAGATCTTCGTTGAGAAGCACGTACTTCGTAGCCTAGTATCTAAGATTTCTTGGTGCCGATGTCGAAGGATTTCTCAAATAAGTAATGATATCGTACCTCCAGTCATCAGCTTCAATTATGTGATCTCTACCTCGATTGATCTGGCCATCAACTAGCATCATGACACCATTTGGGCCAAATCGTTTGCTTCTGCATTTTGCATTCTGATCGGCCACAACGTAGATCATGTTCTTCATCATATATAGAGGGAAAAAGATCCTACAATTTACTACTAGGGTGCGATTGGATTCATGCCAATTATTGCGTCCCGTCAACAACACATCAAAGCCTAGTGCAGTGGGTCGGCGATCAAGTGGAAATTGTTCTCGCCGATAAATCAATTAATATAACAATAGTTGATTTATCATTATGGGAAATGGAAGGAGTCGATTGTTTATCGGGTAAGGCCTAGGATGGTGATTTTCTTGAGGTATTAAGCGATGGAGTCAAACCAGTTAGCAATGAACAACCCAAGCTCACCCTATGAAGATACCATCAACAAAGGAGAAGGTAAACTTAGTCATGGCTTTGCTGCAACCAATGAACTATAGGAGGTAGACACCGGACCCAACAATAGACCGAAGCCAACTTTTGTAAGTGCTCTACTTCCCGATGAAATAAAATATGAATTAATTGCGTTATTATGAGAATATCAGGATTGTTTTGCATGAGAATATCATGAAATGCCAGGTTTAAGCCGATCAATTGTAGAACATGGGGTCCCAATAAAGCAGGGGTATTAGCCCTTCAAGCAGTCACCTTGGCAATTCAAGGCAGAGATATACCCTGATATCAAGGCCGAGGTAACAAGATTGTATGATGCAGGATTCATAAGGTTGTGCTGATATGCAGAGTGGGTATCAAATATTGTGCCCGTATGGAAGAAAAGTGGGATGCTCAAGATATGTGTTGACTTCAGAGATCTAAACAAGGCGACCCCGAAAGATGAATACCCGATGTTAGTCGCAAATTTATTAGTGGATGCCACATCAGGTCATAAGATTATCAGCTTCATTGATAGAAATGCAGGGTATAAATAGATTTTCATGGCTGACGAAGACATCCACAAGACGGCTTTCTGGTGCCCAGGCGCTATCGAACTTTATGAGTGGGTGGTGATGACCTTCGGTTTGAAAAATTATGGAGCAACTTATCAAAGGGCCATGAACTACATCTTCCATGATCTGATCGGCCACATGGAAGATCGGACCTAACCAAGACAATTGCCAAATCACAAATAATTAACAGTACTTTAACATATCGGGCATGCTTTATTCAGATGAATGGTGTACAATATAAATCAGATACAATACATCGAGATGTTAGACTCAACCGATGAAGTCTCAAACCACGATACCCAACTTACATTAATCTAAGAGATCGTAGCGATGCAACCCTAGACCTAGCAAATACGCCAAGATAAATCGGCGATCGTACTGACCAAGCCAATGCTTTAAATGATTGAAATGATGTAGCCTGTAAAGACATAGATCTAGTCGATATGATCGTTGGGGTGATGAAGCTCACCTCTTCACTGGAGATCAAAGCGATGTAACCCAGCTTCGAGTGCCAAGTCTCATCAGGATTAACCTTTGAAACCAAGGGTGGCGATGCGTCGATAGTAGTTTTGTGGTTGTAGTTGTATATGTTCATAACCTCACTCATTGATACATATTTATAGTCCAAAGACTTGTTGTCCACTATGATTGCATCATACCCGATTCTGGATTTATCTATCTTCTTCATCTTTATCGGCTCTTTCATATCTGACCACGTATAACAATACGGATGAGCTTATTTGACCAACCTTTGACCGAACTCTTTTGACTTTTGTTGACCATGCCGTTGGGCTTGGGCCTAACCAAATTTTGCTATCAACAAATCGATATCTTAGCAAATGGTCATACACATATTTTGAATTTGTAAACTTCTTCTCGTTCCTACAATCATAGCAAAGACACCACGTTGTAGTTTTTCTATTAGCTTCCATGTCTACTCTAGCAGTACTTATGAAAAACTTCACCTCATTGAAGTATTCATTGCAAGTATGACAATCAAGATACATACATCTCCTTGTTGTTGAAATCTAAAAATTATTGAATAATAAAACAACCATTATATATATATCTAAGTTTATGATTTATCGTAATTATAGTATGCTCAACTTTGAGCACTAATGGGCAAGGATAGGTCTTAAATCCCATCCGGGAATGTGCGGACCACGTAGCTGGCCCGTGGTCCCGTACAGTTTTAGAGAGAATTTTGACAGCATCTCCCCACTATTCTCCAAATACAGTAACGACAATTGAGAGCAATAAGTGTGGATCTCAATGTCTAAGGTCCTTATATACTTATCATTTGTGATGGTTATCCCTACTAATGGTGGCCTTAAGGTTGTAGGCATTTTAGTGACATAGGTAAAACAACAAGCATCACTAAATGTCACACCCTCTAATGATGGGTGGTACTACCACCCATCACTAATGGGGTGCCCCATCTTTAGTGATAGGTCATACCGTGACCTGTTACTAATGAGAGTGCTCCATGTTTAGCAACGGGTCCAATCTGGACGAGTCACTAATAATCCAGCATTACTAACATGTGTAAAATAGTCTATCACTATAAGTGTATTACTGATGCACGTCTTTATCCATCAGTAAAGCTACGTCACTAAAGACCGTTTATGTGGTAGTGCGACCCTCCACTTCAACTCTCCATCTTAGCTGATGTCTTAAGTATTTAATGAGTAGACACATAAACAAAAATCTGATATGACAACTAAATTAATGAAGATAGAGAATAAAAATAGAAACATCATGGTGACACCATGTCTTAAGTAAGACATCAAAGTCTTCACACTATCTAATACAATGATGTTTGAGTTAATCTTGTTTTTTACAATTTTGTGTCGTGTGTGTAGGTGGCGCGTGCATGTGTGGTTAGTTTGATTTTGAATTCTTTGTGCGTGCATTAACTTGGAGGAGTGGCTATGTCAAATTAGCACAAGGAATGGATTCAGTTAGTGAATGTTCTGCATGCAATTGGTACTCTCTTGTGTGTGGTGGAGGGATTTGCATGCAGGTGATTAGTGGTGAAGTAATTAGTTGTGCATGCAGCCAGTGAGTTGCATGCATGGTTGAACTTGTGTGCGTTCTCGTAGAGTGTGCGGCCATATTTTCTTCGTGGGTGCGAGACGTGAGGGCTTGCTCTTGTGGATATTTAAACCATGTACTTGAGTTAATTAAGTGAGGGCTCTAAGGTGATTAATGAGAGTGAGAAATACCTCTTACACTTGCGCTAGTGTGCAACACATGTTCTTCTTATTTTGTGCGTGTGTGTTAAGTGCTAGGGAGGAGTCTGGACCAACAATTGGTATCATAGCTTCAAAGTGATGGCGTTTGACAAGTCGTCGATTGAGGATATGCCAAGGAGTGGTGTGATCAGCGGTAGAAGCGGTGCTGGTGGTGGTAGCAGCACTGGCGATGTTGTTGGTGCTACAACGACAACATCACGGTCGACAGAGAGGGTTGTCGTGATTCATCCTCTAATGTTGAATGACCCCAACTTTAGCTTGTGGGCTGCGAATATGATCATGCTACATCATCTCGGCATGTGGGTGGTGATCATGGGCGGGACTTCAACAAGTGAAGAGAAGGATGACGAAGCGCTCGTTGCCATCTCCCAAGTGGTGCCCAATGATGTGATGATAGCCATCGTAGATAAGGACATGACGAAGGAAGCTTGGGAGACCATTAGAGAGAATAATGTCAGGGAGGATCAAGTCAAGAAGATGCATGTTCAAGCATTGGAGAGGGAGTTCGACCACTTTAACATGGAGGATTCCGAGAACATTGCAGGATTCTCAACGAAGTTGACCACATTGGTGGGGAGATGTGCTCCCTTGGTGCCAAATTGAAGGATAGTGTTGTGGTGGAGAAATTGTTTAGTGCTTTCATCGACAAGTTTCTTCCCATCATCGGCACCATCGAGTAATGGGGTGATATGACAAAAATATCCATGGCAAAGGTGATCGAATGCTTGAGGGCAGATGAGGAGTCATTGAAGGGGCGACATCATGACAAGGTAGGAGATCAACAACTGCTTTATGAATGCAATGAGACACGATTGATGCGTGCCTAATGGGAGGTCATCGTTACCGAGGAGAAGCACAACGATGAGGGCTCCGATGGCGTTGTCAACAACAACAATGAAAAAAAGAAGTACCGCAACAAGTTTGACAAGTCGAAGATCGATTGTCAAAAATGTTGTGAGTATGGTCACTTCGCTAATAAATGTGATGCGGTGAGAAAGGTGGCTGTTGAGGGAAAATACTTCATCCTCAGGGCTTTAGAGATTAACAGTCAAAGATGACTTATCAGCATCAAAGCTTGCATTCATCTCCGGAGGTGATGAAGTTTCTAAGACGAAGGATGCTTCAGCTTCATGATTCGAAGACATCCTCCAAAGGCTCCGAATCTACAATGGAAAATAGCAAGACTGATAAGATGTCTGCCTTATCTACCTTCTCCAGATAGATTTTACTATTTTAGCCCTATTCGGGGTACCAAATAGTTTTCACTATGTCGGTTGTAATTGAGGGGTAAATAGGTCTTTTCCTTAGAATTTTTGCCTATAAATACTCCCCTTCTTACCCTGTAATAGGCATCGAATACTCAGATATTCAATACACAATTTCGGACTACTTGATCTATTATCCTATTCGGAGGCTCGAGATAGTTCTCAACGCGAACTCTCTGTTTGTTAGTTCTTAATCTTCGAGAACTGTTAGCGTAATCTTTTACGCCAACAGTTGGCACCGTCCGTGGGGAACCTAGTTATAAAAGCTAGTTCTCTACTGCTGACTGTACTTTGAAGAGCACTTGCGGAGGGATCTTCGGAGTCTCAAGATTCTGCGCACCCTTCGGTAAGGGGCTTCCTAGTGCAGCTCGAGGCCTTTCCTCGCCTTCCCAAACCAATCGTAGTCCTCAATCTTTGGACCTCATCTTAATTAGCTATGCATCCCAAGCGGAGCCTAGCCTCTGATCCTCCCCGAAGGTCCCCTCGGACCAACGGAGAAGGACCTTCAGTTATCCCGGTAACCCCCGAAGGGGCCACCAGACGTCGAGCACCGAGAGGCCCCCGAGTTGCTTCCACGGTGCTCCAAACCGACTACGCTAGTTCCCGAGACACGGAGCTCCCCTCCGAAGGAGACGAATACCTTCCTGAGGACGAGGCTACCCATGTAGCGCGACTTCAGGATGAAGTGGCAAGGTGGAGGCAAGATGCTGTCGATCGACTCCGCTCTCAAGCTTCCACTCATGCTCCAGAAGGGCCTCAAGACGGTGGTGCTGGCGACCTTCCCGAAGCTGTCCAAGTCCCGGAGGAGGCCGAAAATGCATCCTTCGATGACGAGTCTCCATTGCATCTGGACCTGCAGAAGGTGCCCTTCGATCCTAGGTTTAAAGCCTCAAAGCTGCACAAGTACTCCGGTGGGTCTGACCCCAGAGAATTCGCTCTGGAGATAGAAGCCAGTGAGGGGTGCGTAACACTATGGTGAAGTGCTTCCCCCTCACTCTCGAAGGTGTAGCTCTCCGATGGTTTTGGTCTCTAAAGCCAGGATCGATCAAGTCTTGGGAGCAACTAAAGAGGAAGTTTGTTAGCAACTTCCAAGGTACATTTGTGGCTCCAATGTCGACTAGGAGTCTATTTCAGGTAGTTCCGCATGCAGATCCACTTGTTATCACTGCCGATATTGCGGGCACTGAAGTTCGAAGGGTGCTGATTGACGGAGGTAGTTCGGCAGATATTATTTTTGTTCAAGCCTTCGATCAACTGTGCATCTCCAGGAAGCATCTCCTTCCAGCGGCTCGTCCTTTGCAAGGCTTCGCAGGACCTCCGCTTGATGCACTTGGCCAAATAGGCCTGGAAGTTACATTCGGAGATGGTTTGTTGGCTTGAACTGAGGAAGTAATCTTCGATGTTGTAGATGCCCCGTGTGCTTACAACGTCATCTTCGAAAGAGGCATGCTGAACCAGTTCAGAGCTGTGGCGCATCACAATTATTTGTGTATGAAGATGCCCACACAAGCAGGAGTCCTTACTATCTTCGGAGATCAAGCTATTGCTCGGAGAGCAGAATATGGTCATGGTCCCCCTCTTGATCCAAGACAAGTAAACAATGTACAAGATAACGAAGAAATTTTTTCAGCCTCCTCCGAAGCTTCGAAGAAGTCCTTTCCGAGACCAAGTCCTGAGGGAGAAATTGCAACGAAGGTCATTGTTAAAGATGGTAAAGAGTATACATTTCAATTTGGTAAAGATTTACCTCCAGAAGTTGCAACCTCCTTGGAAAAGGTGGTAGAAGAGAATTTGGATGTCTTCGCTTGGTCTGACGAAGATATCACCGGAGTCGATCGGGACATCATTGAACATAGTTTACTTGTAAACCCGAAGGCCCGGCCTGTTCGCCAAGGACTCCGGAAAATGTCTGCAGAAAGAGCTGCTCTAGCGAAGGACGAAGTTGAGAAATTGTTGAAGGCTGGGATTATCAGAGAAGTGGCTCACACAGAATGGTTAGCCAACCCAGTCTTCGTCAGAAAGAAGTCTTCCGGGAAGTGGCGCATGTGCATTGATTTCACATATTTGAATAAAGCATGCCCTCGTGACCCCTACCCCATGCCCCGAATTGATCAATTGGTTGACTCCACCGCAGGTTCGGAGTTATTAAGCTTCCTTGACGCGTATTCTAGTTATCATCAAATATGGTTGAGGCGCAAAGATGAGATCAAGACAAGCTTCGTAACTCCTTCGGGAGTCTTCTGTTATGTAAGAATGCCCTTTGGCTTAAGAAATGTCGGGGCTACTTTTTCAAGGTTAGTTGCTAAGGCTCTAGGTCATCAATTAGGTCGCAATGTGGAGGCCTATATGGATGATATTGTAATAAAGAGTGCTTTAAAGCACCAGCATAGCCTAGACTTAGCAGAAACATTCAATAGCCTTCGGGCATGTGGGATCCGTCTTAACCCCGAAAAATGTATCTTCGAAGCTAAGGCTGGAAAGTTGTTAGGGTATTTAGTTTCAAGCAGGGGAATTGAGGCTAGCCCTACTCAAATAACTGCGCTACAAAAGATGGCTCCTCCGGAAAATTTAAAGCAAGTGCAAAAGCTGACTGGGCGTCTGGCAGCACTTAGCAGGTTTTTATCAAGGTCTGTGGAGAGAAGCTTGCCTATATTTAAAGCATTGAAAGGGTCCGAAGATTTTGCATGGACACCGGAGTGTCAGAAAAGCTTCGAAGATATTAATACAAGATACTCCGAACTTGAGAAGTTCGTTTATGCTCTGATAATGGCTTCGAGGAAATTAAGACATTATTTTTTGGCACACAATGTAATTGTACCAACTTCGTATCCTTTAGGAGATATGCTTCGAAGTAAAGATTCCACTGGAAGGATTGGGAAGTGGGCAGTTGAGCTAGCACCCTTCGGCATATCTTTCTTGGCAAGGACAGCAATCAAATCGCAAGTCTTAGCAGATTTTGTAGCAGAATGGACTCCACCTACAAATTTAGTTCCGGAGAAGTCAAGTGACGGAGTTTGGACTGTTTACTCTGATGGGGCTTTCCAAGCATCCGGAGCAGGCATCGGAGCAGTGTTAATTTCACCTTCAGGGCAAAGAGCAATGTACTCCGCAAGACTCAACTTTAAGTTTACCAATAATATAGCGGAATCTGAAGGGATTTTATTGGGACTCCGGAAAGCACGTGCTCTAGGGGCTACAAGAATTATTATAAAGACAGATTCTCAGATAGTAGCAGGGCACGTAGATAAAAGTTTCCAAGTTCGACATCCACAGCTTGCAAAGTACTTAGAAGAAATCCGTAAAATCGAAGCACACTTCAAGGGTATTTCCATACGGAGTATACCAAGAGCAGAAAATGTGCAAGCGGACATCTTAGCAAAAGCTGCAGCCGGAGCTGTGGATGTGCCCGAAGAAGCTTTCTATGAGGAGCTCAATATACCTTCGGTGCCACAAATTCCTTCTGCAGAGATTCTTTGCATTCCTAATACAGATTGGAAAAATTCAATCATGGAACTTTTACAGGGAGGAACAAATTTGCCCGAAGAGCCACAGCTGTCAAGATTAAAGCTTAAAGCTTAAAGCTAGAAATTATCAAATAATCAACGTTATTTTATACAAGGCCGGAGTATGTTCCCCTCTACTCCGATGTATATCTCAAGCCGAAGGCCAAGAAATTCTTCGAGAAATTCATGAAGGCCTTTGTGGTAGCCATTTAGCCCCTAGAGCTTTGGCAGGAAAAACACTTCGCCAGGGGCTTTATTGGCCTACAATAACAGCTGATGCGGAGAGCTTAGTCCGCACTTGTCAAGGATGCCAGTGGATGGGTCGACGGAGTCATCGCCCACCAACAGCTCTTCAAGTCATTGCTCCGGTATGGCCCATGGCCAGATGGGGTATGGATTTAATTGGTCCCTTTCCAGTAGCCAAGGGAAATCTGAAGTTCGCAGTGGTAGCTATTGAGTATTTTTCCAAGTAGGTAGAAGCAGAACCCTTAACAGCTATCACTTCGAACAATGTACAGAAATTCTTCTGAAAGAACATCATTTGCCGGTTCGGAGTGCCTAGATACCTCACAGTTGATAATGGAACACAGTTCGATGCAGAACCCTTCAGGAAGTTTTGCGACGATCTAGGCATTCAGTTATGTTTTGCTGCAGTGAGGCATCCTCAGTCCAATGGAGCCGTAGAACGAGCCAATGGAAATATTTTGTCAGGGCTAAATCGAAGGATAGTAGGATTAACAAAGGGACTGTGGACCGAAGAGCTTCTGAAGATTTTGTGGTCCATTCGGACTACACAAACAAGGTCCACAGGTTTTACTCCATTCAGACTACTATTCGAAGATGAAGCTATGACTCCAACGGAGCTCAAAGGAGGATCATTTCGCAGCACCGAACCGGAGATTGAAGAAGAAAGACAAGCTTCGCTAGATTTATCCGAAGAAACAAGACTTCGAGCTGTGGCAAATTTATCAAAGTATCATCAGCAAACGAAGGCTTGGTTTGACCCGAAGGTTAAGCTCAATGAACTAAGGCCGGGTCATCTTGTTCTGCGAAGCGTTATAGCGCCAGGGAAGTTAGGAAATAAATGGGAAGGTCCATACCTAATTGTTCGTTCAGGACGCCCTGGCTCTTTTAAGTTAGCTAATTTAGAAGGTGAAGAGTTAGCACATACTTGGCATGTGGAGCGCCTAAAGCGATACTTCGCATAAGGACTCCTTGTAACTCACTTGTAATCATCTTCCAAATTAATAAAGCATATGATCCTGATAGTGCCTTCCCCTCATAGACTTCCAGCTTCCAAGTGGATGCACTGGAACCGCGGGGTCGACCGAGAGGGAAGTGTCATGAAGCTGGGTTGTATTTTCGGACTTTGAACCATTGGTTCGAAGCTTCCGACGTGGGGGCTGACATAATCCGGAGTCCAAGCCACCGGCTTGTAGGCATCCGTAAAAGAGCCCAAAACCATATCATACGGAGTCCAAGCCATTGGTTGGTAGACTTCCGTAAAAAGAGCCGAAGGTGGCCAAATCCTGCGAAGTCCAAGCCATTGGCTGGTAGACTTCCGCAAAAAGAGCCAAAGGTGGCCAAAATATACGGAGTCCAAGCCATTGGCTGGTAGACATCCGTAAAAAGAGTCCAAAGAGACCATTGCAAACTACGAACCATTGGTTCGACAGAGATCGCAAAAATAAGCCAAAGGTGGCTAAAGCAAAACAGAATTTGAGCCATGAGCTTCGAATGTCTGTTAACACAGTCCAAAGTGACAAATTATCTAAGATACTAAAGTATCTTGAAAGTTATCTCAAGTGATTTCTTTCATAAAACGAAGGTACTAAGTTGCCATTCTTCCGACTACAAATAGTCGAAGACATTTTATAAGATTTTAAAAGATCTTTAAATTACAGAGGGGCTCCGAACCCCCAAAAATTGTACTCCGAAGTTTTTTCTTTGCGCATAACCATCTTTGAATACACTTCGAAGTTGCTTATACCCAAAGAGGGGCCTGTAAATATGGAGACAATTTTAAATCGGTATTCATTATTCAAACAAATGTGTTTACAGATTACATTATGAAAAATTGGTATTTATACCAAGAAGGAACCGAAGACCTCTTCGGTCCCTATAGCTAGGGGTGGAACGACTAGTTCCAGCGCCGGGAGTTCTAATAACTTTGCATTTAACTCTCTTGCTCCCCTTCGAAGCTCTAAAATCCTTCTGTTCTTGTTGAAGCTCGGCCCAAGTTCGAAGGCGTTCGGGGCTCCTTTCCCAGCTTCCAAGTTCGTCAGGCTTTTTATTTTGAGCTTCATCTTCGTCTTCAGACCATATAACATCTTCAGAAGACGAAGTATTTACATTAACCTCTTTTTCTTCCTCTTTAATATAAGACAGTATATCTTTGATTACTTCGGGCGCAATTACACCGGAGTCATCTCGAGGAATTAGAAATCGAGGACGTTTGTAAGCTTTTAGAAGATCGAAGGTGGTCCATAATGAGCGAACTTCGTCGTTAAGCTCTAACACTTCGATATCCTCCGTAAAAGGCAAAGCCTAAAAACATGACAAACAAGATTTTCATTGATAAATGTTTACAAGCATAAAGCTTTACATGGCCAAAAATCCTAAGGTATTTCTAAACCTGCGGGTTCGAAGGAGGCTGACTGCTCGAAGCTTGGGTCCGAACTTGCTTCTGGCGTTGGCCTTCGTCGATCCAAGCCTTGATCGCGTAACGACCTTCGGCTCTCCATGAAGTTTGGAAGGCTCGCCAGGCAGCAGCCACACCTTCGGAAGGTTTCAGAAGTCGCTCGTCGTCGAAGGTGATTGGGCCCCCTCCTGCGTCCGGAGTTATCGATCGGCCCAGATCTTCGTAGTAACGAAGTAGGCCAACATCAGACACTTGTCCGGAGAGTTCTCCGTATCTAATGCCCGCTGTCTTCATCTGCTTCGCCACTCCTTGGATCCTTTTTAACCGACGCAGAAGAGTGATGTTATCGTCAGAAGGAAGTATCCCAGTAGTACCGAAGTACTCCAGGACATCTAACAACTGATTCATAACTTCCACAGCCACCTTCTCAGACTTCAGCTTGTCTTCGTTCAACGCATCCTTCGTTGAAGTGACTTCGCCCAAAACCCCAGAAAGTCTAGCATTTTCAGTGGTCAAAATGTTCTTTTGGTTTAACAGCTGGCTAGCTTCCTCTTGGAGTCGGACGAGCTCGGACCCCGCAGTAGCGTGCTCCGCCCGCAGCTTTTCAACTTCTGCTCGAAGCACAATTCTCTCTGCTTCGAGCTCTTTTTTCACAGCCTCCAAACTTTGCCTGGCCCTTCTCTCTGTTGACACTATATTGTCCATTTGAGCCACTCGACTTTCAGAGATGTTAAAATTCCTTTGAAGGACACTGTTTTCCTCCCGAAGGCGAGCGATCTCTTCGTCGTTGCATATATTCGCAGCCCGGGCCAAGACAGTTTGTTGCAAAAATAAAAAACTAAGGTAAATATTTATTCGTAAATGAATTCTATGATATTTCGCAGATGCTCCGTACCTGATAGGCTGCGCGTTCTATGGCGGCATTAAGCTCCGTCCTATCCGCCTTGCTCAAAATGGCTACTAAGTTAGTCTCCCCAATGTCACGGCTAGCTCGATCCAAAGGTTCGAGCAAAGTCCGAAGACCAGTTGTTTTCCCTAAGAAAGGAGCTAGCAAGGGGAGCATGCTTATTGCCTGTTGGTCATCTTCGTTCAGCGAAGGACCGGAGCTTTGGCCTGTGGTCTTCGGAGCCACTGGAGACTGGCCCTCCCCGGAAGATTGGCTCTCATCTGTTGAATCAGACGGAGTTGATCTGGAGCTCACAGCAGGGAGGGGCTCTATATGTCTTTTGCCTCTTCCAGGTCTCATTTGAGTAACTTTCTGGGCTGGCTCCGAAGTTGTCGAAGGTCCAGGAATTATTTCTTCTTGTCGAACTTCTTCCATAGGAGTGGACTCTATAAAAAATAATGAAAAGTATTATACATTGTATAAATACTCAAAATAAACATGAAAAGTTATTCGAAGTCTACCTTCGACATTTTGCAGAGAAGTCATCGTCGGACTGTTCGTTGGATCGAAGGCTAGTTCTTCATCCGAATCAGTCGTTAAGTCTTGGACTGCAGGAGCATCGTCCTGAGCAGTCCTCATTGCTTCTTCGGGAATCGAAGCTATAGTAACTTCGACTCCGCTCTCATTCACAGGAACTTCGTCCTGAGATACATCTTCCTGAACTACCGAAGTCCTTGGTTGATCAACATTATCTCAGGACTCCGGCACGTTCGCAGGTACTTTGGCTTGTGCAGTCCTTTGAGTTTCATCTTCTTCTATTAGACGCACAAGCAATCTCCCTGTTTCCTCCTGGGAGTCGGAAACTGAGGCTCTTGAGCTTGAAGGTGCAGGATTCGAAGGTGCAAGATTTTTTGGCTTCCGAGCCACCTTCTTCACCGGAGTCTTTGCGGAGCTCGAAGTCCCAGCTTCGGCTTTCCTCTTCTTGGGTCCTTTCTCCGAAGGCACCCAATCCATCAGAGGGGGCGGAGTGAGTTCCAACATTCCCCATACTCTGTTAAATCTCTCCCAACTCCCAACCAATTTGATTCTCCATTCTTTTTCGGTCGGGGTTGGAGCGCCCAAAATCTTCTCCGAAGCCCTTACAATTTGCTCCGAAGTAACAGGGGCTGAAGAAGCTAAAAAATAAATCAAGTTAGTTTTTCTTCGAATGAATATACATAATGCATGTTGTCTTCGAAGTTACCTGCAGGGCTCGAAGTCACGGTAATTTTTCGAAGACCGCCTTCCAAATCCTCTTCGAAGACGATAGGCCAGTTGGCCATCAGTGGAGAAATTTGTAACCCGAGGAATTCTTCGGCTAAGTCTCGCATGCTCAACCTTCGGCTGATCCTCTGAAGTAGGTTGAGACGAGCTTCGAGCTGGCCTTTACCGGGATGCACTAAGGCTTCCTTCCGGAATTGAATCTCTTTCAAAGGTCCAGCCAGAGGATTACTCGCCCCAACTTCGGCATAGAACCACCTCATAACCCAGTCAGTGTACCATCTTGCATTGATGGCCTTAGCAGGGAACTGAAGGGCATATTCGTCCCGGAGCCTAAAATTAATGCTTCCGAAGGATACCACTACTTTTTCACCTCCGGGGCCTACGAAGGTCTTAGGCTGGCATGAGGCTCTATGTAGTGCAGCGAAGATCTCTTCCCTCCCCTCGCAACCTTCAGCTCTCAGTGCCCATTCGAAGATTGCCAACCGTGCTACTGCGTTCGAAGATAATTGAGGGAGGGTGACATGAAATAAATCGAGTACCTCCGCCAGGAAGTCAACTGCTGGGAGGCCCAAGCCGGCTTCAAAGAAGGCTTCGAATACAACCACTTCTCTGGGCCTTGGTGACGGAATGAGTTCTTTTCCGGGCTTGCGAATCATCACTCCAGTACTGATCTTTCCTTCTACCGCGATTGCCAGCGATTCCCTCTTGCAGGTAGAAGATCCCAGTTGGAAAGACTGGTCCAGATACTTCGTTGATGGCGGGCAGAGACTTTGATCATCGACATTTTGGGGATTTCTCACTCCTGTCGCCATGGATGTCGCTGCAGATGCCGGAGGTGCCACCGCCAACGCTGCAGCCGCTGCTGCTGCAGCCGCCTGCTGCCGGGCCAAGGTCGACGGAGCTCCAGATCCCTTGGTCTTCACCATTGCGGTCGCTGGATTGCTTTGGGGAATATGGGGGCTAGGGCTCAAAGAACTCAAAGGGCTCAGAAGGTTTTTGATTGCGAGAAAGCAGTGGAAAGGTAACCGGGTAAGTTCTAGGCCATCTATTTATAGCCTAAACTTTACATTCTTACCGTTAGCCCATGCCGTTTCGCATTCCTGCCCGTTACTTTTCTCCGGAATTAATGTTTTCTACAGTTTCCGTTAGGAACAGAAAGCTAACGGCTATTTCCTCTAAGTCTAAAAGGCTTTCGAACTTCCTGAGTCGGTTCTAAGTTAGTTCGAAAAGTAATTATCTTAAGACTGATACGGAGTTTATATCTTCGTACATTTCGGAGCTGAATTGAAATCTAATAACCCCTATGTCTGGTTATTTTTTCCTTCCGTATACTGCTCTCCTAACATTACAGGTTAAACGGAGAAGCGTATTCGAGGGGCTACTGTTGGGGGAAAACATCTCATCTTCGGGGTTATTGCCGCAACAGCATGACAACAGATAGTGGATTCGAAGGTTTCCAGATGTCCATCTTCGAAGATACCCTGAGTCAAGCTCGAAGTACGAAGATAGGCATTGGTTCGGAGTTTGTCTTCGAACCAAGGTTCTGCAAGATCTTTATTGCCAGCTAAGATGGAAGATTTATCTTTTATATCATTAGATTATTCTTTTACCATTTTAGCCCTATCAAGGGTACCGAATAGTTTCCACTATGTCGGTTGTAATAGAGGGGTAAATAGGTCTTTTCCTTAATATTTGGGCCTATAAATACCCCCCATTTCACCCTGTAAAAGGGACCGAATACAAGTTATTCAATACACACATTCGAACTATTCTAAGTTGTTATCCTTTCGGAGGCTTAGAACAGTTCTCTTCGCAAACACTTCGTTTGTTAGTTTCTATTCTACAGAAACCTGTTAGCGTAATCTTTTACGCCAACAATTAAATAAAGCATACCCGCGAGACCCCTACCCTATGCCCCGAATAGACCAGCTGGTGGATTCTACGGCTGGCTCCGAATTACTGAGCTTCCTGGATGCTTACTCCGGTTATCCTCAAGTCTGGCTAAAGCGCGAAGACAAAACCAAGACGAGCTTCATAACCCCATCCGGAGTATTTTGTTATATAAGAATGCCTTTTGGCTTGTGGAATGTCGGAGCCACCTTCTCACGTTTGATAGCTAAGGCTCTAGGTCATCAAATAGGCCGAAATTTCGAAGTCTATATGGATGATATTGTAATAAAGAGTGTTGTAAAGCACCATCATAGCCTAGACTTAGCTGAAACATTTGAGAGCCTCCGAGCATGTGGAGTTCGCCTCAACCCTGAAAAATGTATATTCGGGGCGCAAGTAGGAAAACTGCTAGGGTACTTAGTTTCGAGTAGGGGAATCGAAGCTAGCCCGACGCTGATAAGTGCATTGCAAAGAATGGCTCCACCAGAAAATTTGAAGCAAGTCCAGAAGTTAACAAGACGGCTCGCAGCTCTTAGCAGGTTCCTAGCCAGATTAGTCGAGTGAAGCCTTCCAATTTTTAAAGCTCTAAAGGGGTCTGAAAGTTTCAACTGGATGCTGGAGTGCCAGAAGAGCTTCGATGATATTAAAGAATACCTCAGAAGCCTATCAACACTTACTGTGCCCCTCCCGGAAGAAGCACTCCTTCTTTATCTTGCAGCAACGGGCTCCGCAGTAAGTGCAGTATTGGTCAGGGAAGTTGAGCTTAAAGGAAAGCTGGTGCAAAACTTAGTTTACTTCGTCTCAGAAGCTTTGTCCGGAGCAAAGACAAGATACTCCGAGCTCGAAAAATTTGCTTATGCTTTAGTAATGGCCTCGCGGAAGCTAAGGCATTACTTTCTAGAACATAACCTAATCGTTCCTACCTCGTATCCCCTTGGTGATATGCTTCGGAGCAAAGATTCTACGAGTAGGATCGGAAAATGGGCTGTAGAGATAACCCCCTTTGGTATTTACTTCACGACAAGAACAGCTATCAAATCTCAGATCATAGCTGACTTCGCAGCAGAGTGGACACCATCTGCAGTTTGGGCTCCGGAAGAAACCTCCGAAGGTCTATGGACAATTTTTTTCTGATGGAGCCTATCAGGCATCTGGTGCCGGAGCTAGAGCTGTAATAATATTGCCGTCAGGGCAAAAGGCCATGTATTCTACGAGGCTCAACTTTAAGACCACCAATAATATCGCAGAATACGAAGGAATCCTACTAGGCCTCCGAAAGGCAAAGGCACTTGGAGCAACAAGGATTATAATTAAAACAGATTCCCAAGTCATCGCGGGGCATGTTGACAAAAGCTTTCAAGCAAGGAACCTGCATCTTGCAAAGTATCTGGAAGCAATCCGCAAGACAGAAGCAATGTTCAAAGGATTTTCTGTTTGGAGTATCCCTCGAGAAGATAATCAACTTGCAGACATTCTAGTGAAGGTTGCAGCCGGAGCATTGGACGTCCCGAAGGGTGCTTTCTATGAAGAACTTGTCAAGCCTACAGTAAATCAATTACCCTCCGCAGAAGTCCTTTGCATCCCAGCTACAGACTAGCGGGCTCCGATAATGGATGTCTTGCAAAACAACACAGTCTTGTTAGAAGGTCCGGATTTCCGAAGGTTGCAAGCAAGGGCTCAAAATTATGAGCTTGTCAATGGGATATTATACAAAGCCGAAGTCTGTTCTCCCTTACTCCGGTGCATCTCACAACCCGAAGGCCAAGATATACTTCGGGACATTCACGAAGGTTTATGTGGAAGCCACTTGGCCCCCCGTGCTCTAGCTGGAAAGACACTTCGCAGGGGCTCTACAGGCCAACAATTATAAGAGATGCAGAGGAATTGGTTCGAACCTATCAAGGATGCCAGTGGATGGGTAGACGGAGCCACCGTCCACTAGTACCACTTCAAGTTATTACCCCGGTGTGGCCAATGGCACGATGGGGAATGGATCTCATCGGCCCTTTTCCAATGGCAAAAGGCAGCTTGAAGTTTGCAGTGCTAGCAATTGAGTATTTTTCTAAATGGGTCAAAGCTGAACCCCTAACTGCTATCACTTCAAGGAATTTGCAAAAATTCTTCTAGCAAAATATCATATGCAGGTTCGGAGTGCCAAGGGAGCTAACTATAGATAATGGAGCCCGGTTCGAAGTCAAACCCTTTAAAGAATTTTGTGAAGAACTGGGCATCAAGTTATGCTTCGGAGCAGTTCGCCATCCACAATCCAACGGAGACGTCGAGCGAGCCAATGGAAATATTCTCTCTGGTCTAAATCGAAGGATTGTCGAGCTAGCCAAAGGGCTGTGGACCGAAGAGCTTCCTAATATTCTATGGTCAATTCATACCACTCAAGCCAGGTCCACAGGCTTCACCCCATTTAGGCTGCTATTCGGAGATGAGACCATGACTCCTATGGAGCTCAAGGGTGGATCCCTTCGCGTAGTAGAACCTGGAAATGAAGACGAGAGAAGCACTTCGCTGGACTTGTCAGAAGAAACAAGGCTTCGAACTGTCACCAATATGACGAAGTACCAAGACCAAACAAAGACATGGTTTGACCCGAAGATAAAGCTGAACGAGCTTAAACCAGGTCATTTGGTATTGCGAAGTGTAATAGCTCTGGGGAAGCTAGGAAATAAATGGGAAGGACCATATATTATCCTATGCTCAGGGCGCCCCGGCTCGTTTAAATTATCTAATTTAGAAGGGGAAGAGTTGAAGCATGCATGGCATGCGGAGCACCTTAAACGTTATTACGCTTATGGGCTCCTTGTAATCAATTGTAAAAGTACCTTTCTAAATAAAGATGGAGGTTCGAATTTTGTTTACTCTTCAAGTATCCCTTACTCCCGGTGGACACATCAGGTGTCACGCCCCGATTTAATAAAACCGGGAATTTATTGAAATTCCATAGAAAAATCAATAAATACAAGACGTTCATCACACGACTACGTACAATACGCCAATTAATCATGGTTCGTAGACCATATTATTACAAAAGAGCTAAATCAGAGAGAAACTAGTAAAACAAAATTCCTAGATGAACGCCTTCTTCTAGTCTCGTGCCCTGACTGGGTCGCTACTCCAGACCGTTAACCTCCTCGTAGTAGACTACCTCTGGTGGTGTAAGTCAACGGGGGTGAGTACAATTGTACTCAGCAAGCCACCGAATGCAAATATAATGCAGGGTAATAACAAGGAAGGTAGTGGCTAATTTTGCGGAAAAGAGCATATTTGTAAAGCAATTAATGTAATCAAGTTATTATTGCAGAAAAGTAAACACGAGTTCATGCATCATCTTCTAACTCGAGGGGTACAGTCATCCCACCCTCGCTCAACAGTCCTTACATGCCATGAATAAATACAAGACGTTCATCACACGACTACGTACAATACGCCAATTAATCATGGTTCGTAGACCATATTATTACAAAAGAGCTAAATCAGAGAGAAACTAGTAAAACAAATTTCCTAGATGAACGCCTTCTTCTAGTTGTAGGACCGAAAGTAGCGACCAGAGGGGGGGGTGAATGGGCGCCTAAAAAATTCTTTCGAATCAATGGCCTGCTCCCAACACCCAATGCACCTCAACAAAATAACAGCGAAAAGTAAAACAGATCAACAGAGCTAAAAATAATCTAGCCTAAAAAAGACCAGTGTCCTAATTGAAAAGACACCAACACAGTGCTTAAAGGTAGATTAATATATCATCAGAGAACGATTGACATCTTCCCAAGAGTTTCACCAAATCACAGATAATCCATCAAGCACAAGCAAAATATTCTTAGTTTATGGAAAGTTCATCAAGTAAGAGCAAACACAATATTCAACGCATTTAATCTAGACAAAATAAATGCAGTAAATAAAATGTGCTCATAAATATATCTATGAAAATTCAGCGCATTCTGAAATAAAAGAACTGAACAGATGGATTAATCACAGATTATCTGAGAAAAAAAGACTGGACACAAGGATCAAGAAGATTGTAACCAGTGCTGCTCATTGAATGATAAAAGGCTATGCTAATATGACAGCTCGTGGAATAACAGCAATCAACACTAATTAATCAAGGGAATTAGTTTAATCACAAGGATCTAGAAGCACGTAATACAAGGCACAGGAAGACTCTAATCTCTGTAACTAAGTCCCATGCGCAGGATCATTCCAGATTTCTGGAGAATAAAAAAAACGAATGAAAAAAAAATAAACGAAGATCCTAGAAGGAAAACAGTACCTACACAGTGTAGCGCTCCTTGTGTTCTGCTCCCATGCGCCTGGCTCTGCTCCGTGCTGCCTTGGAATCCGTGTCCGTGCAAAAACAGCTGAAGCTGTGTGCTTCACGCCGCTGGTTTGCTGCTAGCAGCCACGCTGGCTGGCCGTAGGGGCTGCAGCACAAATGCCTAGCTTCTGCTAGGAGGCATCCAGCCGTGCTAGATGCTACAACGTAGGGAACCGGCTAGCAACGTTGGCTAGAGATGAACAGAGAAGAAGCAGCGACAGCGATTCCAGACCAAAAGGGAAAAAGTGACCCACGAATTTCAGAATTGGTAAAGTGTTTTTTCAAAATGGGTGCCCTAACCCTAGGCTATTGGGGCCTATTTATAGGCAGCCCATTAAATGGGAAAATGCAGAAATACCCCTAGGGTTTTTTACAGACGCTGAATAAAAATGGAAAAGACCGAAATGCCCTTAGGGTTTTTTACAGACTCGACTGACAGACTGTGGGCCTAAAGGCAAAATAGTAAAAACCTAAATAAAGGTAACTTGTCCTGATGCGGAGCTTTCGTAGCAGCTACGGCTTCGCCTCAGGATGGTCAGATCCGAAATCAACGGTCGTCAGTTTTGCGCCGAAACTGACAAAGCGTCCACCGTCTTCGCACCGGGTACCCGGATTTGGCCGGCCCGATTCCGCGGCTCCCTCAGCCCGGCAATCGCTCGCCGCCCGTGTACCTGAGTCAATCCCGGTCAACAGTCCAGTGGATCCTCTACTGCTCCTAGCCCATGTACCCGGATTTGGCCAGCCCGACTTCGCGGCCTCCTCTGCCCGACAGTCGCTCGCTGCCCGTGTACCTGAGTCACACGCGGCCCAGACGCAGCAGGTCTTCTCTCTCTTTTCCGTCCTCTTTGACTACCGTTGACAATGACTCATCACATCTGGAGCCATGAGGCCCACGCTATTCAGCATGGCTCCTCAATCTCCCCCTTGATGAGTGCATTGTCAACACTTCACTTCATCTGCTCTTCAGTACCTACAAGCAACTGTGGAAACACGAAAACAAAGCACAAGAAAACAAAGAAGAAGAAAATAAAGTAAAATTTAACCTTAATGACCAAAAGCCAAACAAAAACATGAAACGGTCATTATGGTTAACCAAAAGTAAAAGCTCAAAATGAGTGCAGTCTCAGAAAAATCAACGAGAATATCAAAAGAGTAAGGACAAACGGGACAAAAACTCCCCCTGAAACAAATCCCAGAGAAAGCCAAAACTCCCCCTTAAACTCTTATACCAAAATTTCTCCCCCTTGTTGACAAGTGAACTCATCAAGCACTCTAAAACGACACTGACTCCCCCTCAAAATATGCAATGAATGCAGCTGGGGTGCATGTGGAGTGCAGAAAGCATGCTTCTCAGATATGATTGACTGCAATTACAACATCTAACAAGTATAGCAAAAGACATACTGTCTAAGACACATGGCATGATCAGTGCATCAGATGATATCTAAAGAAAGTCATTAGCACGCATTTTTCAGTTTTTGCAAACAAAAGCATCACCACATTTTCCAGTTAACAGGCAAGGTAAAACATGAGATGCAGAAGCTAACTGATATCTACCAAGATAAGCATTGTCCAAAACAAAGTGCTTCAGCAAACTTGTTGTCTTTTTAATTTTCAGGCTCTTTCATTTTCCTTTTTCATTTGTGCCAAGGGTTATTTGCATGTCAAACCTTATGCTAACCGACCAAGTCAAGCCTAGGCCAAAACTGGACCATCGGAAGCTTAAGACATTGGTCTTGGCATACACTACACTGTCCTAGTTCATACCAAAGTGCTATGGTAAGCAGTCCAGAACAATGCAATGCGACAAAGCAAACCCACTTGGATCTTTTCAACTCAAGCATAAAAAGGCATGGAATTTTCATTCATTTTTGATTTTTTATCATTTTATAGCATATTTTCCATGTTAAAGCATAAAGATGTCCAAGTTGCATATCTGCATCTATGTGATGAACTAGCTACAAGGCATGTAACAGATAGCAAAAACACTCAGCCTACACATGCTAGTTACCAGAAGCAATGGTGATCATTTTTCAAGTTTGAAAGCATAAAAGCCATGCATATGACAGATATCAGACATATCAAATGAACTGAAACAAAGCATGATCATCGACAAGTAATCAAAAGCATGTACCAGCTAGAATAAGTAAAGCAGTTCAATCATATCACAGAAGCAGGCTCAAAAGTGTGATATGTGAATATGTATGATATGAACACACACAAAAAGACTCAAGAAAAGAGTAAAGAAGAAAGAAAACTGACGCAAAATATCCTAGAAAGGATACACAACACCCAAATCCCCTCGTAAACGCTCAAAAGTAGACTGATCTAGGGGTTTGGTGAAAATGTCAGCCAACTGATGATGGGTATCAACATGAACAAGGTCAATGACACCTTTCTCATATTGATCCCGCAAAAAGTGAAAGCGCACATCAATGTGTTTGGTTTTTGAATGGAGACATGGGTTTTTCCCTACACTAATTGCACTAGTGCTGTCGCAAAACAAGGGAACTCTGGTAGGAAAGAACAACCCAAAATCTCTCAAAGTGGAAATCATCCAAACCAACTGTGAGCAGCAGCTAGCAGCAGCTACATACTCAGCCTCAGTGGTCGAAAGAGCAACTCCAGATTGCTTTCGAGAAGACCAAGAGACAAGAGAAGAACCAAGAAACTGGCAAGTACCAGAAGTCGACTTGCGATCCAACCGGCACCCACCAAAGTCAGCGTCCGAAAAGCCAGATAAATCAAGAGAAGATGATGCTGAATAGTAAAGACCGAGATCAGGCGCATAGGTAAGATACCTGAAGATGCGCTTGACAGCTTGCCGATGAGACGCGCGTGGTGAAGACTGGAAGCGCGCGCACAGTCCCACGGCGAACTGTATGTCTGGCCTCGTCGCCGTCAAGTACAGCAGCGAACCGATCATCCCTCGAAACTCTCTCTCATTGACCTTGACGCCGCTCTCGTCCTTGTCCAGGCCCCCAGATGTACCCATTGGGGTCATCTGAGGCTTCAGCTCTCCACCAAAGTCGAATTTCTTCAACATGTCCCGAGTGTCCTTACCCTGGTGGATGAAGGTGCCGTCCTTGGTCTGCTTGATCTGGAGCCCTAGAAAGTACTTGAGTTCACCCATGAGGCTCATCTCGAACTCGCTGTGCATCTGCTCAGAAAACTTGGACACAAGATCATTAGTAGTACCGCCAAAGATAATATCGTCCACGTATATCTGAGCGACTAAAAAATCTGAAGCATCTCTGAGCAAGAAGAGAGTCTTATCCACAGAACCCATCACAAAGCCCTTCCCCAACAAAAACTGCTTTAACCGGTCATACCAAGCCCTAGGGGCTTGCTTTAACCCGTATAAAGCTTTCTGCAGCTTAAAAACATGTCGAGGAAACTTGGGGTTCTCAAAACCGGGGGGCTGCCTAACATAAACCTCCTCCTCTATGTACCCGTTCAGAAAAGCACTCTTGACGTCCATTTGAAAAAGCTTAAAACCCTTCGAAGCGGCAAAAGCTAAAAGAATGCGAATGGACTCAAGACGGGCAACAGGGGCGAAGGTTTCTTCAAAATCAATACCTTCCTTCTGGCAAAAACCCTGGGCAACTAGTCGAGCTTTGTTGCGCACCACAACCCCATCTTCACCTTGCTTGTTCTTGAACACCCACTTGGTGCCTATGGGGTTGCATCCTGGTGGCAGCTCTACTAGAGTCCAAACCCGATTGCGGACAAAATTCTCAAGCTCTTCTTGCATGGCATTAATCCAGTTCGAGTCAGAAAGAGCATGAGAAATGTCTCTGGGCTCAAAAGATGCAACAAAAGCAGATTCAGCAAACACAGCAAGAGAGTCAACAGACGAACGCAAAGTTCTTGAAGACACATCACCGATGATGAGCTCTGAGGGGTGATCACGCTGAACTGCTCGGGATCCCTGGTGATCTGAAGTCACCTCACCGGAGTCAGCAGCTGGCACCTCTGGACTCGACTGAGGGGGCTCGATCGAAGTGGAAGAAGTGATCAGAGGTCCGCTCTCGTCCTCAGTCGAAGTTTCAGAAGGTGTGGGCTCTGCAGGAGGTGCAGAAGGCCCACCCTCATCAGCAGCTGGAGTATCCTCATCTTCCTCGAAGATGGACTCTCCGAGCTCACCATCACCAGAAAGCTCAAAAGAAGGAGTTAAAGAAGGCAAGGACTCATCAAACGAAACCTCGCAAGTCTCGACAAGCTGCTGGGAGTCGAGGTTCCAAACACGGAAGCCTCGAGAATGCAAAGCGTAACCAAGAAAAACACCATCCCAGCAACGAGACTCAAACTTGTCCAAATGCCCTCCCTTCTTGAGCACAAAGCACTTGCAGCCAAACGCTCGCAAGTGGCTCACCTTGGGCTGTCTGCCAAACCGCAACTCATATGAGGTCTTACCTAGGTAAGCTCTAAGAAAAATGCGGTTGGCCAGATAGCAAGCCGTGTTCATGGCTTCAGCCCAAAAGCGCCTAGGAGTCCTGTGCTCATCGAGCATCGTCCTGGCCATCTCGACTAGCGTGCGGTTCTTTCGTTCCACAACGCCATTCTGTGGGGGAGTGTAAGGAGCAGAAAACTGATGGTCAAGACCCTGATCACTACAGAAGCTGACGAACTGAGAGTTCTTGAACTCAGAGCCGTTGTCGGAGCGAATTGCTCGCATCCGACCATTGTTCTCATTCTTCAGCTTCAAAATCAGGTCATGAACAAATTGAAAAGTTTCATCCTTAGACTCCAAAAAGAAAACCCACGAGAATCGAGAAAAGTCGTCAACAATCACAAGTGCGTACCACTTCCCACCGACTGAGCGTACCCGAGCTGGACCGACAGTGTCCATGTGTAACAGCTCGCCCGGATACGAAGTCATCACCTGAGTCACAGGTGAGTGAGAAGCGGCAACCATTTTCCCGTGACGACAGGGATGGCAAACTAGATCCTTCTCCATCTTAAGCTTGGGCAATCCTCGGATGAGGTCCATAGAGCTCAACCTGACTAGCAGGTCAAAACTCAAATGGCCTAACCTCCTATGCCACTTCCAGAGCTCTGAAGAAGATCCAGCAATCAAACAGCGAGAAGGGCCAAAAGAACTAGAGAAGTCAATTCGAAAAACTTTACCGAAAGGTAAGATCTGGCAAATCAAAGACCCTCTAGAATCAATCACAGAAGAGTTGCCCTTCTTAAAACGCACCTCCAAACCATCCTCAAGAAGTTGCGAAACAGAGATCAAATTGAAGTTCAAAGTTTCCAACCAAAGCAACGTTCTTCAAAGAAAAATGGTCTGAAATGCGAATTGAGCCAATGCCACTTACTTTCCCTTGACCACTGTTCCCGAAAGTGATGTACTCTTTGGAGCTCGGGGGAGTGAGACTGGAGAACCATCTGCGATGTCCCGTCATGTGGCGAGAACACCCTGAGTCCATGATCCAAACGTCCTCCAGTCCCTGATCCTGCACAATCAGTGGTTGTAAGTGGGAGCAAATGGTCCGGCACCAGGGTTTAGCAAAAGAGCTAAACCAGTGTCGAGCCATCTGCTCAAAAGACGGAAAGCAGAAATCATCAGAAAAGCTTGGACCATAACGCGGCTCAAAGCGCGGTCCTCGGTTCTGCCTAAAACCTCGGCCACGAGGTCCAAGACCATAGCCAAAACGGCCTGGAGCTCTGCCGGAACGAACACCACCATCTGGAGCACGGGCATGAAAGCCGTCTCCTCTACCACCACCTACACGACGCGGCCTGGCCTCCAGCCTCTCCCCGCGTCGAGGAACACGCAGTCTACCACCCTGCTGGTAGAACTGCTCCTGACCACCACGAGCACGCTCTGCTCTCTCAACCCGCTTCCTCCTGAAGCAAAACTCCGCAAGATGCCCGTCTCTCTGACAGTACTCACAATGATAGGTGGGCTTCTTGGGATGTGGTTGAGGCTTGGGGTTCTTGGGCTTAGTGGTGTTTGGTGTCGGTTTCTTGGGTTGAGAGGGTCCAGGAAGAGAGTCTAGAGAAGTGTGGAGAAGTTTGGGCTTTGGAACCCAGGTGGGCTTCTTGGGTGGAGCTTTGGGTGGTTCATGGATCACTCCATCCTTGGGCTGACAAGCCTGGGAAGACTCAGTGGAATGGGTCTTAGGATATCTCTGCTCAGGAGTCATTTTACTCCACTCCACTGCCCGGCTAATGGCACTCTCAAAGTCAGCCTTGGTGTAGGTATAACCTACCCCAAACCCATCCTGCCTCTTGAACTGCTGGATCATCATGCCGAGCTGTGGCTCCCTGGCACTGATCCAACTCAGGATAGACCGGAGGTAAAAATTCTCATTCTGAGAATCAGCTAGCTCCTCTCTCAAGGCAGCTAGAACCTCCACCTGAGACAAGCAGGTCTCACACTCGCTATCTATCTGGACAGACTTCTCGGCTTTCAGCTTAATCAACTCCATTCTAAGAGAGAGACAGTTCTCACAGACAGTGGGTGGAACTGACAATGTCTCAAGCTCTAGCCTAGTCTGCGCAAGCTCAGCTCTCACTCTCTCCAAATCACCCAAATGCGCATCGCCCTTGGCTTTCAGCTCAGCTAAACTAGCAAGATGAGATGGGCAATCAGCACAGGGTACGACGACAGTGGCTTGAGCATCTTTCAGCTCCAGCTGAGTGCTTTCAAGCTCAGTGGCCAAAGCGTCCCTCTCATCAACCCTTTCTGTGTACCTGGACTTCAGAGTCGACAGGTCACACAGAAGCACCTCACACTTTGGGCACTCACTGCTATCACCCAAGCAAGGGGAAGAAGATAGACTCTCAATTCTGCCGTTGGCCACGACAAGCTCACTCTCTAACTCATCTATCCTCTTCTTAGCCCCTCTAAGCAGTTTTTTCCCGATACTTTAACTCCTGACGATTGCTTTCAAGTAAATCAACGATTTCGCGTTCATAGGATGATACCTTTTCAGTTGTCGTCGTCGTCGGAGTCATCGGAGGAGCTCTTCTCTTTCTTATCCCCAAGAGCCATTGAGCAGAAACTCTTGCGGGATCTTCGGCGCTGATGTGAGCGGCTCTTCGGTCTGTCACCGAAGGCCATGAAGCAAAGGCCCTGCTGGATCGTCCTTGTCCTTCCCCTTCCTGATGATGATCTCCTCATCGCTCGAGCTCGATGAAGAGGAAGAAGATGTGGACCGCTTGGAGTAGCTCTTCTCCATCTCAGCGAAGAAGGCCTTGTCGCGCTTCTTGTTCTCTCGCCGGTAGTCCTTCAGGGCCTTTCTGAAGAATCTGGTCTTTGGCTTGCCCTTGTTGAAAGAGGAGCTGTCGTGCTTGCTGGAGTCGTGGAAGCCACCACTGGTGCCCTTCTTGTGGCCATTGCGCTTGGGGCAGTCGGCGATGAAGTGTCCTGGATCACCACACTCAAAGCATCCGGTCTTTGTGCCGTGTCTTTTGAACATCCTCTTATCATAGACACGACGCACCCGGTTGTTAAAAAGACACAAATCATCATCTCCCAACGACTCAAGCTGATCCTCAGTGATAGACATCAAAGAGAACCCAACACAACTCACAGAAGAGGGATCAACAGAAGGTGTAGCAAGGGCCAGAGACTTTGATCCAGAGCCAGTGAGATTTGATCTCAACTGGGTATCAACCTCGGTGGCCTTCAGCTTGCTAAACAAATCAGAAATGGTCAAGGTATCATAAGAAGTGCTCTCAATGATAGAGGATACCTTGATCTCCCAGATCTTTGGGTCCAAGGTATGGAGAACCTTGAGCGCCTGTTCATGATCTGAGACCAACTGAACACCCTCAGCCTTGTTGTCCCGAAGCTTGTTTATGATCGACTGAAAACGACCAAACAATGCTTCAACAGATTCACCCGGCTTTTGTGTGAAGTTCTCGTACTCACGCCGGTAGGTCTGATAGAGCCGAGCCTTGACCTGAGCTGTCCCCTCATGGTGTGCCTGGAGGGTAGCCCAGATCTCTCTCGCAGTGGAGAGATGGCTCACACGCTCAAACTCAGTGGGACCCAAACCAGAAAACAAGATGTTCACCGCTTTGCTATTGTTCACATGCTGGGCGATGATACCAGGAGAATCACGCTCAGCAACTGGCAATATGACAAACGTAGCGTGAACAGCAAATGTCCCAGATGTCCGAGCTTTGGCTCATGAGATAGGCTCGCATGCGAGTCTTCCAATAATTATAGCCATAAGCTTCCAAGGACGGGACCTTGCCAGGAGACGTCATGATCACTACTGGGGTTTAGAACCGGTTAAGGTATGGAAAAACCCTAACCAGGCTCTGATACCACTTGTAGGACCGAAAGTAGCGACCAGAGGGGGGGTGAATGGGCGCCTAAAAAATTCTTTCGAATCAATGGCCTGCTCCCAACACCCAATGCACCTCAACAAAATAACAGCGAAAAGTAAAACAGATCAACAGAGCTAAAAATAATCTAGCCTAAAAACGACCAGTGTCCTAATTGAAAAGACACCAACACAGTGCTTAAAGGTAGATTAATATATCATCAGAGAACGATTGACATCTTCCCAAGAGTTTCACCAAATCACAGATAATCCATCAAGCACAAGCAAAATATTCTTAGTTTATGGAAAGTTCATCAAGTAAGAGCAAACACAATATTCAACGCATTTAATCTAGACAAAATAAATGCAGTAAATAAAATGTGCTCATAAATATATCTATGAAAATTCAGCGCATTCTGAAATAAAAGAACTGAACAGATGGATTAATCACAGATTATCTGAGAAAAAAAGACTGGACACAAGGATCAAGAAGATTGTAACCAGTGCTGCTCATTGAATGATAAAAGGCTATGCTAATATGACAGCTCGTGGAATAACAGCAATCAACACTAATTAATCAAGGGATTAGTTTAATCACAAGGATCTAGAAGCACGTAATACAAGGCACAGGAAGACTCTAATCTCTGTAACTAAGTCCCATGCGCAGGATCATTCCAGATTTCTGGAGAATAAAAAAAAAACGAATGCAAAAAAAAAAATAAACGAAGATCCTAGAAGGAAAACAGTACCTACACAGTGTAGCGCTCCTTGTGTTCTGCTCCCATGCGCCTGGCTCTGCTCCGTGCTGCCTTGGAATCCGTGTCCGTGCAAAAACAGCTGAAGTTGTGTGCTTCACGCCGCTGGTTTGCTGCTAGCAGCCACGCTGGCTGGCCGTAGGGGCTGCAGCACAAATGCCTAGCTTCTGCTAGGAGGCATCCAGCCGTGCTAGATGCTACAACGTAGGGAACCGGCTAGCAACAGTTGGCTAGAGATGAACAGAGAAGAAGCAGCGACAGCGATTCCAGACCAAAAGGGAAAAAGTGACCCACGAATTTCAGAATTGGTAAAGTGTTTTTTCAAAATGGGTGCCCTAACCCTAGGCTATTGGGGCCTATTTATAGGCAGCCCATTAAATGGGAAAATGCAGAAATACCCCTAGGGTTTTTTACAGACGCTGAATAAAAATGGAAAAGACCGAAATGCCCTTAGGGTTTTTTACAGACTCGACTGACAGACTGTGGGCCTAAAGGCAAAATAGTAAAAAACCTAAATAAAGGTAACTTGTCCTGATGCGGAGCTTTCGTAGCAGCTACGGCTTCGCCTCAGGATGGTCAGATCCGAAATCAACGGTCGTCAGTTTTGCGCCGAAACTGACAAAGCGTCCACCGTCTTCGCACCGGGTACCCGGATTTGGCCGGCCCGATTCCGCGGCTCCCTCAGCCCGGCAATCGCTCGCCGCCCGTGTACCTGAGTCAATCCCGGTCAACAGTCCAGTGGATCCTCTACTGCTCCTAGCCCATGTACCCGGATTGGCCAGCCCGACTTCGCGGCCTCCTCTGCCCGACAGTCGCTCGCTGCCCGTGTACCTGAGTCACACGCGGCCCAGACGCAGCAGGTCTTCTCTCTCTTTTCCGTCCTCTTTGACTACCGTTGACAATGACTCATCACATCTGGAGCCATGAGGCCCACGCTATTCAGCATGGCTCCTCACTAGTCTCGTGCCCTGACTGGGTCGCTACTCCAGACCGTCAACCTCCTCGTAGTAGACTACCTCTGGTGGTGTAAGTCAACGGGGGTGAGTACAATTGTACTCAGCAAGCCACCGAATGCAAATATAATGCAGGGTAATAATAAGGAAGGTAGTGGCTAATTTTGCGAAAAAGAGCATATTTGTAAAGCAATTAATGTAATCAAGTTATTATTGCAGAAAAGTAAACACGAGTTCATGCATCATCTTCTAACTCGAGGGGTACAGTCATCCCACCCTCGCTCAACAGTCCTTACATGCCATGAATAACACAACCATTCATTCACAAGTAAACTAACTGCAAGAGGTCACACAACCCGCCCTTGACCGTGGGCTCGGCTTTTCGAAAATATTTATTACTCTAATCAGAGGTGTACTACTGTACCCACAAGGCACTCATTTCCCGCACACCGTAGTGTGTTAAATGACTCCTGTCACGAGAAGCTCGTGCCAAAACCTTCAGCATGGAATGCACCAATTCGATAACACCCTCTTATAGGTTTCATATGGTTTCCCAGTCACTTCGGGCCACACCATACCCCCCTTGAGACACGTCGGTACAAGTCACCCGCAGGTTGCCCTTTGACCCCTCCACTATGGTGTTCCAAGTTGGTACGATCCATACCTCCAGTTAGGACTTACCCACTAGACTTGTGGTTAGTACGGAAGTGCTTTGTAATGGATCCCGCAGACCGATCCTTATAGTGCCCCGGGTGCGACCAACCAATTCCCGAGCTTGCACCCGGAACCCACCATACTTATAACATAGCCAACTCCAACAGAATCCAGAGACGAGAATAATGGGGTAAATCATATAGCAGAATCCATCTTTCTACGACTCGTTCTTTTACCCTATAGCAGTTGTGTCGGTACATTGGACACTAGCTAATATAATATTTTGTAGATTGACAAGGAGTTTAGGCTCAATAAGCATGGCTTGGGTTTACACACAAGGACGGGGATCTAATAATTATAAGTTAGGGCTTGAGATTAGACTAATGCAATATTATCCTATGAGTTATAGCGATATTTAAATAAAACATGGGCTCAATTATGATCAAAATGGGGGTTGTGACTTTCCTTGATCCGCAAACGGTGAAGGTGGAACCTCGGGATAAGACTCCAGATCGTCGACGGCGATGAAGTCTTCTTGATGCGGAAAAGTAAACACAACATTCAATAAACAATCCAAAAATCAACCATACAAGCATACATGTCTTTGTCGGATTAAGTAAAGGAGATAGAGTATTAAATTTTAGGGAATTATTACTTAAATATTTAAGATTAATTTTTAAAGAGGCTTCTGAATTTCATAACTTGATATAAGTATTTTTCCTAAGGGGTTTTTATATTCCCTTTTTAGAGATTAAGTAAAAAGGTATAAAACAACCTTATTGTTTTTATTGCAGTAAAAATAGTGAAATTAAGTTATTAGGTCTTCTGAAGTTATTATATAAGTTTTTATGATATTTTTATAAAGTGTTGAATTTTTATTATATGAATTAATTGCTTATCCTAAAAGGGCCTTTGAAATATTATTTAATAAAATGAAATGGGCAAAATGAACATTCTATTTTTATTGCATTGAAAACAGTGAAATGGAGTCATTATGTCCACTAAAATTAATATATAAATTTTAAGGGTCTTTTCTGACTTATTTAATGAAATATAAATTAAATCCTAAAGGGGACTTTTCTTTATTATTTAATAAGAATATTTTGTGCCAAATAAACATATTGTTTTTATTGCATAAAAGTGTAGAGAATAAAAAGACAAATTTTCAAGAATTAAAATGGTCAAATTTCGAGTTAAATTGAACAAGATATGAATTTTTTTAAAGCTTAAATTGATTTTCTGAATTTTATTTTAAATGGGAAAACAGTCTCTGGTCCACGGTGAACTGGGTTCACTGTGAACCGTTGACTGCGCGTGTGAGCTAGGCACGTGGCAGCGGTTGGATCAAGATCCAACGGCCAGAGTGCGCGTGGGAAATTTTAAGTGAGATCCGACGGCCCAAACACAACGATACCCCTTTGGCGCCGATCGACGGCTCAGATTAAGTCCCGATGGGATCTAATCTGGGTCGTCCGATCTGGATCGCACGGCCATGGTGCCATCCGGCACATTCGCGGCACGGGGGAGGTTGAGGCCTTCATCCCCGACGCCGGTCGAACGACAGCGAGTGGCGCACGGCGGTAGCGATGGCCTACGGCCCTGGGCGACGGCTAAAATGGATAGAGGGGAGGGAGGGGAGTACGGCTGTACCAGGAGACGACGGCGAACGACGATCGGTCGGTGATTGGCGATGAGAAGGGGGCGGCGGAGGTCCTCGGATCCAATGGCGGCGTGGCGCTCTGGTGGCGATCCGGCCCAACGAAGGTGGGGCCGGGGTAGAAGGGGTGACGGGGGTCACGGTGGTGCCAATGGTGAGGGCGGCGGAGTCCTGTGGCGCCGGCGAGAGGCCGCCAGAGACAAAACCGAGGGGGCGGTGCAAAAGGGGGCGCTGACGCTCGAAAAAACTGGGGCTAAGGGTTTTTTGAGTGGCTAGGGGTGCGGTGGAGGTCAGGTTACTTAAAGGGGGCGCTGGAGCCAAACATGGCAGGCTAACCGAAGGAAACCCGAGGGTTTTCCAAAACTCCGGCGAGCTTTCCATGTAGCCGAAACCTGGCGATCCGGACCCAATTCATCGGCAAATAGAGGGGAAAGAGGCCCCGGGTTATGGTAAGCAGGGTCGAGCGATCCATTTTAGGGATAGGGGCTGGCAACGGCGGATTGGAAAGGGGGGGCGCCAGGAATGGAAGGGGATCCCCCTTCCATCGGGGAAGATGGATATGATAGGTGGGCTCCCCCTATCATAGATCGAGCGTAAGGGGTGGGACGCTGGCAAGCGGGCTAGGGAAGGCAGTGGCTGAGGTGCGTGCGAGAGGGGCTGATGGGTGGGCCGGCGGACGTGGCGCGCGGGAGGGGAAAAATGGCGCCGACATGCGGGCCATGATGGCAGCGACTGTGGGGCGGCTGACAGCTGGGACCAAGCGGGCGCGGAGAGAGAGATAAGAGGGTGGGCGGCGCCGACAGGGTGGGTCCACCTGTCAGTGGGTGCGACTGCGGGTTGGGCTGGGCCAAGGAAGAATCAGGGGATGCGGCCCATTAAGATTAAAATGCCTTTTCGATTTAAAATAATTCCAGATAATGTTTTAATTGTTTAGGCCTTGACGCACTGTTGGAAAAATTTTGTAAAACTTCTCAAAAATATTTCTTGGCCTCTAGATTCCACCATAAATTTTTCAGCTTCAAATTTTAAATATTTCTCCCTGTTTTTTTAATTGGGCTCTTTTGGACTTTTCTTTAATTAAATAAATCCTTTTTATTTTAGAAAATTTATTTCCCTCATTTTTATTTTATTTTTAATTTTGGGATGTTACATCAGGAGAACGGAGATGCTTGCGGAGTCAAGCATCTTTCAAGGAACCCGGACAATGGCCTTCGAACCATTAGTTCAAGGATTCCGTTGGTAGCCTACGGATTCCAGGCTCCGGCTTGTTAGGATCCGTAGAATAGTCTAAGGACTTTAAAAGAACAGATTTCCGGCATCCGGGTTCGAAGCATCTGTAAAAGAGTCGTAGGTGGCCTGCCTACGGATTCCAGGCTCTGGCTTGTTAGGATCCATAGAAGAGTCGAAGGACTTTAAAAGAACAGATTTCTGGCCTCTCGGTTCGAAGCATCTATAAAAGAGCAGTAGGTGGCCAGCCTATGGATTCTAGGCTCTGGCTTGTTAGGATCCGTAGAAGAGTGTAAGGACTTTAAAAGAACAGATTTCCAGCCTCCGGGTTCGAAGCATCTGTAAAAGAGTCGAAGGTGACCAAGCAATAAGGTTTCAAGGCTCTGGCCAATGAAACACTTTTAAAGTCCTAAGCGACTGTTATGGGACTTTACAAGTATAAACTTAGATCCGAAACTTATAAACATCATAATACGAACGTATAGTTCGAAGAACTCTATGAAAGAGTAAAGTATGATTACCAAGTGTTGTGCAAAGCATCAGATTGTCATATAAATCATTGTGTCTGACGGACCCTATCGCAACGCGTATGATCCCCCACCCACAAGGAGGGGCAGGGGAGTAAGGAACAACAATAGATGCTTTCGAAGCCATTCATATTAATTGGATAATCATATTTTTACATCAAGAGAAGTTTTGGTCTAAGCCTAGATAAAAACGGAGACCCCTCCGACCTCTAGAGCTACTTCTAAGACCACTTCGACCTTCGGAGCTCGAAGCTTTCGGGACTTTCTTCTTAGTCCGAGTGCTTTTCTTCTTCGAAACTTGCAGTTTTTTCTGCTCCTCTTGAAGTTCAGCCCAAGACAGAAGCCTTTCGGAGCTAGCCTCTGCTGGATCTTCGGCCTGGTACTCCGAGTCTGACCAGTTTACGTACTCGGAGGACGGAAGATGCTTCTTCCTTTTCCTCTTCTTTGATATAAGCTAATACTTCGCGGTGGACTTTGGGTGCTATCTCCCCTTGATCTCCGTGAGGAACAGAGAAGCGCGAGCATCGATAAGGCCTTAAGCTTTCGAGGATAGACCACTGCTGAAGGAGCCCTTCGTTAAGTTCCAATACTTCGAAGTCAAGCTCTGAAGTGCATGGCAAAACCTAAAAGAATAAACATCCAAACAAAGTTCCTCATTTATAAACATTTCATTCATTAATATAAGGTGCTTTACAAGATTTCTTGTACATGCTTAAGCGCCCTATAAGACTAGACCTGTGGGTCAGCTGGCGGAGCAGGTGGCGTCGGAGCTGGTGAAGCTGGAAGCGGAGGCCTCGTTTGAGATTGCTTTTGCCGGCGAGCCTCGTCGATCCAAGCTTTGGCTGCAGCCTTGTGGTCTATTTTCCAAATTGAGGGGAAAGCTTCCCAGGCAAAAGCTACATCCTGCGAAGGACGTAACAAGTCCTCGTCGGCAAGCCTGCAAGCGTCGAACCCCCAACCGGAGCAACCGAAATCCCAAGAGCTTCGATGTGATGGAGGACTCAAATCCCGGCAACTTGTCCGGAGATCTCTCCATACCGGACGCTGGAGCCCATCATCAACTTCGTCGCCACTTGAATCATTTTCAGCTTCTGGTTGAGGGGCTCGCTCGCTATAGTCGAAGATGAAGGGCACATTGTGCCAAAGTATTCCAAGGTACCCTGAAGGGCATCCAAGGTATGCTCCGCTATCACAGCATTCTTCACTTCTGCCGCCTCCAGCAGTAGCAGACACTTCAGCCATTTTGGACAACAGAGTGCTTTTCTGAGCCATGACTTGTTGAAGTGAGTCTTGGAGTTCTACGAGTTGTGTGCTTGAAGTGGCTGCTACTTGCCGAAGACTCTCCACCTCTGCTCTGAGCACCAAACATTCGGCCTCGGCCTCTTGGGCCGATGTTTGGAGTCTAGTGCTGCTCTGCCACTCGATCAGGAGTGCTTCGTCGGTGGCGGCCCTAGCCCTCCGTTCTTCGAGGAGCTTCTCCTCTAGTCGAAGTGTTTTGTCTTCGAGCTTTTAAGGGCAGACTGGAGGGTAGTAACCTTCCTTTTGAGCCGATTAGTTTTGACCTCATTGGAAGTCGTTGCTGCTCTAGCAAGAACAAATTGCTGCAAAAAGAGCAAGTAAGTACTAAGAAATTCCATTTATTGATTGAATGCACTTGTGGTATGTTGCATACTTGAAGGGAAGCCCTTTCGAGGGCTAGATTGAGCTCCGGGGCTCTGGCTTCAGCTCAAGATGGAGACCAAGTCGGAAGTTTATGACTTCTTGGCTCTTCTCCGCCAAGGGCTCCAGAAGCGCCCGGAGGCCTGTTCGCTGCTCCAAGAATGGAGCCAACAAAGGGAGCCAGGACAAAGCCTAGCGATCGTCTGCGGTTGCCTCCTCCTCCGAATTTCTTGCCGAAGTATCGTTGGAGGAAGTCGTTGCTGTCAAAGCAGGGAGGGGACCGAGGCTCGTCATGCTCTTTCCCCTCCCCGGTACGAAAGCCGGAGTAGGGACTCCGTCAGAGGTAGATCCTCCTTCGGCTGATGCCCCCTCGGCCGGAACTGCTTCGCCCGAGACTGGCTCCAGTCATCGAAGCTGCTGTGTCTGCCAAAGCCTCAACTCCGAGAGAAGCTAAAGCTCCGTCTGTGATCGGAGCTCTGCTACTCCTTGATGCACCTACAACATTAAGGTATTTAGTGAATATTTGTGGGTAATAACAGTTGTAGGAGTTGTAAAGGCAAAAGCTTTGAATTATACCTTCGTTTGCGCCTTGAGGAAGAATTGCAGGGTCCTCCAAGACCTCGTACATCCGGAGGTACTTGTTCGAGGTCATCCCCCGAAGTCTTCTGCAGCGTAGTCGCTGCAGGCGCCTCGACCTTCGGCACTATCACCCCAGCCACAGGCGAGTTGGGAATAGTTGCCTCAAGCTCTGGGCTCGCAGCGACGGGCTCAGGGGAGTGTGTTGTGTCTGCCTCCACAGCCTCTCGAGAAGGAGCTTCAGCTGCATCCATGGCTTCGTCTCCACTATCATCAATAAGATAGTTTTCGAGGGCCTTCCCCATTCGGGCGTCGGAGTCCTTTTCCCCGGAGTCTTCCGAAGATGAGCTTCGAATGCCCAAGGAGGAAGGCGAAGACACCGGAGTCGGCTAAGGAGGAGGTCTTGTCATTTTCTTCCCCTTCTTGATTGGGGTCTTGGCGGTCTTCTTTCGGAGGCTCGGTGGTAGCTTTCCTCTTTCGAGGGGCCACTCCGGTCGAGTCGAAGTCTGGTAGAGGTGGGGGATCCATTCCAAGAGCCATCCACACTCTGTTGAAGCAGCTCTCAGCTTCCCACCAACTCTATCCTTTTCTGCCTCTCCGCCACCGTAGGGGCTCCGAGCACCCGTTCAGTGGCTCTCGCTATCTTCTCTGGAGCTAGTGCCAAAGGAGCCGTTGGAAAAAGGTAGCATATTTTAAGTATGTTATTTCTTTCCTAATATGTCATTGCAGGAAGATCAAAGGTTTACCTAGACTTCGAAGCTCTCCCTCCGAAGCAGTTCTGGAACGCTATCGGCCAGTCAGCTCAGAGAGGTGGGATCCGGAGGGCGATGAATTCTTCCGCTAGATCTCGCATGCTCATGTGCCTGGCTATCGAAGAGAGAAACCCAAGCCGTGTTGAGAGTAGTCTCAGGTTCAGAGTGACTTCGGCCTCCTTCCGGAACCAGATTTCTTGAAGGGCCCCACGAAGCTTAGAGCCTTCTCCGACCGCAGCGTAAAACCACCGGAGGATCTAGTTGGTATACCACCGGTCATTTGATGGCCTTCGCAGAGAAATGTTGTGCATGCTCCTTCTGCAACTGAAAGTTGACGCTTCCGAATGTCTGTCAACACCTTGGTGTCTCTGGGGCCATCTTGTGGCTTCGGCTGGCAGGTGGCTTCATGGGTGGCGGCGAAGATCTCCGATCTTCCTTCGCATCCTTCGGCCCGAAGGGCCCCCTCAAAGACCGCCAGCCTTGCGATGGCGTTGGGGGACAACTGAGGCAAGGTAACGTGAAACATTTCTAATACCTCTGATAAGAAATCGATGGCGGGGAGTCCAAGTCCAACCTCGAAGAATGCTTCGAAGACTACTACTTCTCTGCTCCACGGCCTTGGGGTCGACTCTGTTCCAAGGACCCGAGTCCTCATTCCGGAGCCTAGCCTCCCGGCCACTGCCTCTTCAATGGATTCCGCAATACTTGTGGACTAGCCGATGAGAAAGCTTTGCGGGATCTACTTCTTGGATGGAGGGCGGAGCTCCCGAGGATTTTTGGGCCAAGAACCTCCTGGAGCCCCGCCATGGCCGCAGCGGCCGAAGCCGCCCGAGCTTGCCTTTGCGCCAAAGTGCTCTTTGCCGCTGGCACGATTGTGCTCGTCCTCGCCATGAGTCGATCACTCAGAAAGTTGAGGGGAGATTTGAAGGTTGAAGAAAGTGAGCTTCGGAAGTCAGGCTGTGTAAAAATTTTCGGTGGGTGAAGATCTAGGCCCCATGTGAGTTTTGGTAATTAATGAAAAACGCGCGTTTGTGGACTAATATTTTTCTTAAGTGTGAAGGAAATGATTAGGTCCCGCGTAAATGGAGCACAAGATGGAAAACCCGAAGATCTGGACGTATTAAAGAGCAACGACAAAAGGTTTGAAGAAAACTAGAAATTGATCGAGGTGTTTGGAGCGATCAATTAGGCTAGGTTTCAATTTTATTTTTGTTGTACTATAAAGAGGCGTTGCATCTTGGTTATGAGTTGATTTTTAAGTGCCAATTTGCATTGCATATAGTAGCTTTTGATCATGTGTGATTGTTGCAAAAGTTACAAAATTAGCAAGTTCTTGAAACTACAAAAATGCATCTCTTGTAGTTTTTCTGCCCTCGCGGTCTGACCGACTATTTGGGTCCGGTCAGACCGGCCTGTGATGGGTGCTCCGACCAGCCAGGGGGGCGGTCCGACCGGGTTGCACAGGGTTGCAAATCTGCTGGTTTATAGAGCCGACGGGGACGCTATGGGTCTGACCGAGCCGATGGCCGGTCAGACCGGGTAGGGCCGGTCCAACCGGGCCAGCATGGCCAGTCAGACCGGGTAGCCCTGTCACATCAGTAAAACGGCTAGTTTTATAGCCGTTACAGTAAGGATCGGTCAAACCGGCCCAAGATGGGCGGTCAGACCGACAGTGCATAGAGAGCCACCTAACTCTTGTAACGGCTACTTTTTGGGTGTGTGGCTATATAAACCCTTGCTATAGCTCATTTGCTAGACTTTTGGCATTCACTTGAGCAAACTTGAGCACAAGAGAGTCTCTCCCACCATTGAGCACTAAATTGAGCACTAGTGTGGTTGGGAAGCAAAAAGGGGTGATCAAGCGATTGAATAGATTGCATTGCATTTGCATTTTTGGCACTTGATCATCTTCTCCTAGCTTTGATTGCAGCTTGTTACTCTTGGAGGTTGCCACCTCCTAGACGGCTCGGAGAAGAAACCGGTGATCTCTCCAAGAAGGTTGTGGAGGAGACCCGGGAGGTTGTGAAGGCCGGAGCTCGCCTATCCGGAGTGGAGAAAAGCTACCACTAGTGATCGAGGCCCGAGAGTTACACTTCCGGTGCCGGCTCATCTTCAAGACAATTTCTCCTTGAGGAATCCGCGGCTTGGTGAAGAGAGCGGTCAAGTGAAACTCGCCTCAACGAGGACGTAGGAAATTAGCAAATTTCCAAACCTCGGGATAAAATTCGGTTGTCTCTTGTCCCCTTTACTTTGAGCAAGTTAAATTGTGTAAATTTATCTTCTTAGAGTAATTTATCTTTGCCATCCTAGGTTGCACTATTTTAATCTAGTTGTTCGTCATTTTTTTCTAAGGTCCTTGTCTAGTGCTAATCCAAATTGAATTAGTTTTTAAAAACTACCTATTCACCCCACCTCTAGTCGGTACATCGATCCTACAAGTGGTATCAGAGCTTGGTCTCTCAATTTAGGCTTTACCGCCTAGAGAGAAGATGTCCGACGAGGTGGTTCACAACGTAGGCAAAGGTACTTTCTTTGATGACTCAAATTATTCTATTTGGAAAGTTCATATGGCCGCTCACCTCAAAGCCATGAGCTTTGAAATTTGGCGTATTGTTGAGCTAGGTTTTGAAGTTGAAGACAAGATGAATTTAACTTATCAAAACAAGAAAGATATGCAACTTGATGCTCAAGCTACAAATGCCTTGTTCAATTGTTTGTTTGCCGAAGAATTCAATAGGATAAGCAATATTCCAACAGCACATGATATTTGTATCACACTTCAAGATATACATGACGGAACGACAAGTGTGAAGAATGCCAAGTCACACTACCTCAAGATCAACTATGAAACATTTACCATGTTGTCAAATGAAAGTGTAAATGAGATGTATGCAAGACTCAATGTGATTGTCAATGATCTCAAGGGTGTTGGAGTAAAGTACACGGAGTTAGAAGTTGCTCAAAAAATGTTAAGAGCCTTGCCCGAGAAGTATGACACATTGGTGACCTTCCTTATTAACTCGGACATGTCAAATTTGACTCCCACAACACTTTTGGGGATAATCAACACAAATGAGATTTACAAGAACAAGAGAATTGAAGGAAGCACCGAAGATCACTCCTCATCCAAGAATAAGAACATTGCCTTGAAAGCCAAGGTGGAGAAAAAATGTGAAGAGGAAGAAGACACTTCTTGTGATGGTGATACCGACGATGAAGAGATGGCTCTCTTTGTGAAAAAGTTCAACCGGTTCATGAAAAAGAGAGGAAAACTCTTCAAGTTCCTTCAAGAACAATGGTGACAAGAAGTCAACCAAGAGGAGTCTAAAGAATGTGAGGTGTTATGAGTGCAATGAGAAGGGTCACTTTGCCTCAAGGTGCCCAAACAAACAAGAGAGTGAAGATGAAAAGTCTCAAAAGAAGAACAAGGAGAAAAGTGGAAAGAAGAAGCTCTTCAAGAAGTTGAACAAGAAAAAGGGTAGAAATGAAGCATTTGTGGGAGAATGGGACTCAAATGAAGATAGCTCCGACTCTTCTTCAAGCTCCGACACCGGTGGTGAGTCAAATCCAAGAAAGAAGAACATGGCAGGGATCGCAATAACGGAAGCTCCATCACTATACTCTCCTTTTTGTCTCATGGCAAAAGGAAGTACTAAGGTAAAATCTACTTGTGTTAGTGAAAAATATGATAGTGATGATGAATTATCTTATGATGATTTTGCACAAATGCTTGAGGAGCTCAATGAGTTAAATGGCAAAGAGAGAGTCAAGTTTAAGGCTCTAAAGAAATACCATGAGTCTTTAGTAGCTAAATATGAGGAGTTAAAGACTTCTCATGAGATGCTTTTGGTCTCTCATGAGAAGCTTGAGAAAACTCATGAAACTCTCCTTGCCTCTACACTCATTAAGCCCAAGGTAGATATAGGTGTTACATGTGATATTTTTTATGATGCTTGTCTAAATGTTGCAAATTGCATTCCAACTAAGACTAGCATATCCACCTCATGTGATGATCTACTTGCAATGCCATGCTCATCTACTATTGATAGTGCATTATGTTCCACCAATGTATCATCATCATCTAATTTATTATTAGTTCTTGAGAATCATGAGCTCAAGGAGCAAGTTGCTAAGCTAAGCAAGAGTTTGGAAAGATGCTTCAAAGGCAAACATACTCTTGACAAAATCTTGAGCGAACAAAGATGCTCCTTCAACAAGGAGGGACTTGGTTTTGTTCCCAAGAAGGGCAAAAAGCCTTCTTATCAAGCTCCAAGGTTTGTTAAGAGCAATGGTAAATTTTGTAATAAATGCCGTGAAGTTGGTCACATGATAGGTGAATGTCATATCAATAAGATCCCTAAATGTGGTGTATTTGATTCTCATTACATGCTTAAGAGAGCTAATGATGGCTCTATTTATGCTAAGTTTTTAGGCACTCCTATTTTAGGGGAAAAGAAGAAATCCATTTGGGTGCCAAAAGCTTTGGTAACTAACCTACAAGGGCCCAAAAGGATTTGGGTACCTAAAAGGGCTTGATCTCTTTTGTAGGTAAACTACCACACCAGAGGATCACATTGGGTACTTGATAGTGGGTGCACTCAACACATGACCGGTGATAGGAAAATGTTCACATCATTTGAAGTTGGTTCCAAAGATCAAGAAAGAGTTACCTTCGGTGATAATAGTAAAGGGAAGGTAATGGGTCTAGGTAAAATTGATATTTCAAATGATTTCTCCATTTCTAATGTTTCACTAGTTGAGTCATTAAATTTCAACTTATTGTCTATTGCTCAACTATGTGATTTAGGCCTTTCATGCACATTTAATCCTCAAGAAGTATTTGTAACTAGTATCCATGATAACTCCTTAGTTTTCATAGGTTTTCATTTTGGAAATCTTTATTTGGTGGATCTTTCTTCAAATGAAGCTAATTTAAAAACTTGTTTGGTTGCAAAAACCTTATTGGGTTGGCTTTGGCATAGAAGACTTGCTCATGTGGGGATGAGTCAACTAAACAAGCTTGCAAAATGAGATTTGGTTATTGGTTTAAAAGATATAAAATTTGAAAAAGATAAACTTTGTAGTGCTTGTCAAGCGGGGAAGCAAGTCGCTTGCTCTCATCCTAGCAAAAGCGTCATGTCTACTTCTAGACCATTGGAGCTTTTGCATATAGATTTATTTGGTCCAACAACTTATAAAAGCATCGGAGGAAATAGTTTTTGTCTTGTAGTTGTGGATGATTTCTCAAGATTTACTTGGGTTTTCTTTTTGCATGACAAAGCTAAGACCTCCGAGATTTTCAAAAAGTTTGCAAAACGGGCTCAAAACGAATTCAATTTTTCTATTGTAAAAGTAAGGAGTGACAATGGATCCGAGTTTAAAAATACAAATATTGAGTATTATTGTGATGATCTCGGCATTAAACATGAGCTTTCCTCCACCTATTCTCCACAACAAAATGGTGTTGTGGAAAGAAAGAATAGGACCCTAATTGAGATGGCTAGAACTATGCTTGATGAGTATAGTGTCTCCGACTCCTTTTGGGCGTAAGCTATAAACACTTCTTGTCATGCTTCTAATCATCTTTATTTGCACCGTCTTTTGAAAAAGACCCCATATGAACTTTTAATTGGACGAAAACCAAATATTGCTTACTTTCGAGTTTTCAGTTGCAAATGCTATATTTATAGAAAAGGTGTTAGACTAACCAAATTTGAAAGCCGTTGTGATGAAGGATTTCTCCTTGGATATGCATCAAATAGCAAGGCATACCGAGTATACAACAAGAGCAAAGGTATTGTAGAAGAAACCTCGGATGTTCAATTTGATGAGACTAATGGCTCACAAGAGGGGCACGAAAATTTGGATGATGTAGGTGATGAAGGCTTGATGAGGGCAATAAAGAACATGTACATCGGTGATATCAAGCCTAAAGAAGATGATGAACCTCCATCCTCTACACAAGTTGGAGCCTCTACTTCCGCTACACAAAATTTGACTCAACGTAATGAAGATGAAGTCAAAAATCAATCATCTACCATTCCATCCAAGATTCACAATGCCACCACAAAAGATCACCCAATTGATCAAGTCTTGGGTGACATTCGTAAGGGTGTTCAAACTAGATCTCGTGTTGCTTCTATTTGTGAGCATTACTCTTTTGTTTTTTCTATTAAGCCTAAACATATAGATGAAGCTCTAAATGACCCGGATTGGGTAAATGCCATGCATGAGGAGCTTAACAATTTTGAAAGAAACAGGGTTTGGACATTGGTGGAGAGACCCAATGAGCACAACATCATTTGAACAAAGTGGGTTTTTAGGAACAAGCAAGATGAAAATGGGTTGGTTGTAAGAAACAAGGCAAGATTGGTAGCACAAGGATTCACTCAAGTTGAAGGTTTGGATTTCGGTGAAACTTTTGCTCCCGTTACTAGACTAGAGGCTATTCACATCTTACTTGCTTTTGCTTCATGTTTTGATATTAAACTATATCAAATGGATGTGAAAAGTGCTTTCTTAAATGGTGAAATAGCCGAACTAGTTTTTGTTGAACAACCACCCGGCTTTGAAAATCCTAAAAATCCTAATCATGTTTATAAACTCTCAAAAGCTCTCTATGGTTTAAAACAAGCTCCTAGAGCTTGGTATGAAAGATTGAGAGATTTTCTCCTCTCAAAGGGTTTTAAAATTAGTAAAGTCGACACCACTTTGTTTACAAAAATAATTAATGATGATTTCTTTGTATGTCAAATTTATGTCAATGATATTATTTTCGGTTCTACTAATGAAGAATTTTGCAAGGAATTTGGTGATATGATGTCTAGAGAATTTGATATGTCCATGATAGGAGAATTGAGTTTCTTCCTTGACTTCAAGTCAAAGCAACTCAAGAATGGAACCTTTGTGAGTCAAACGAAGTATATCCATGATCTTCTCAAAAGATTCGGGTTGATGGAAGCTAAGCCAATCAAGACACCCATGGCGACCAACGGACATCTCGACCTAAATGAGGGAGGTAAACCGGTAGACCAAAAATTATATAGATCCATGATTGGTAGTTTGCTTTACCTTACCGCATCTAGGCCCGATATTATGTTTAGTGTTTGCATATGTGCTAGATTTCAAGCCGCACCAAAAGATTGTCATTTGATGGCGGTCAAGAGAATTCTAAGATATTTAAAACATTTTATCCATATAGGCTTGTGGTACCCCAAAGGTGCTAAATTTGAGATAATTGGCTATTCCGATTCGGATTATGCTGGTTGCAAGGTTGATAGGAAAAGCACTTCCGGGGGTTGTCAATTTCTTGGGAGGTCTCTTAGTTTCTTGGGCCTCTAAGAAACAAAACTTTGTTACCCTTTCCACTGCCGAGGCGGAATATGTCTCTGCGGGTAGTTGTTGTGCCCAATTACTTTGGATGAGGCAAACGTTGCTAGACTATGGAATAGAATTCACGAATATCCCTCTCCTTTATGACAATGATAGTGCCGTCAAAATTTCCAACAATCCCGTCCAACACTCTACAACCAAGCATATTGATATTCACCATCACTTTCTAAGAGATCATGTTGGCAAGGGCGACATTGTTATTAGCCACATAAGAACCGATGATCAATTAGCGGATATCTTTACCAAATCACTTGATGAATCCCGCTTTTATAAACTTAGGAATGAATTAAATACAATAGATTTCTCAAATGTGGCTTGAAATCATGCATATATGAGTTTTCAATTTTTCTATCCTTATGTGTCATGTATGTATGTTTTTATGCTTAAAGTGCCATATTTGAATTTTATGTGATCTTATATGTTTTCCTAAGGCTATACATTAAGGAGGAGTGTTGTTGTCATTCTCATATATTGCAAATTGCTTAATGTGTTGAAAACAAAATCAAATGGAAGCTTTGGTTGAAAATGATCATTTTGCTCCAAAATGTCTTTTATCCACAAAAGGTCCTAAATTTGTAAACAATTTCATGAAAAGCATCTCCATATATTTGCAAATATATTCCAAGCTTTTTGGTCCTAAAAGAACTCCTTTATAGCCTTGAACCTTCTTTTTGGTCCAAAAGGTAACTTAAAGATTCTATTTTTAAGTCAAATCGGATTTTTCTCCTAGTTTCATTTCAAGACATCTTTTGAACTTTAGCCCAAAACAAAACTTGTAGAGATGGATCATATGAACATTTTTCATATTCAAATGTTTTAACTTTAACCATCCTACAAAAAGATATTTAAAGTTGAAGTTCGGTAAAAATTGTCCAATGACCGTTTTGAACCAAAGCATGCATTTGAGTATTTCCTTATTTTTTGAACTTAAAAATTTGAAAATTTGATGCTTTATAAACTTTGGGAGTTATATATTGTTTCTGCAAAGTTTGAAATTTTTCAAAATTATTTTGCTATGTTTTCCACTTTTGCCCCTTCCTTGTCTTGAATTAAAAATATTGACTGAGTATTGTACTATCGGTCTGACCGGGTGGGCTTGGCCGGTCCAACTGCCCAACCTGAGTCGGTCCAACTGGGCCCCCATGGCTGGTCAGACCGGGGCTTGGGCAGGGTTATAACTCCCCTCTCTATTCAGTTTTCTCTCCCCTCTATTATTCTTCTCTTGCCCCCAATCCTCAAAAATCCGTTTCATCGCAAATCTTGCCAGTCCAACCGGTGGTCTTCTCCGGTCCGACCTCGATTTCATCTTCCCTTGCCTGTAAGAATCTCTCCTCCGAAGAATCCCTTGATTTCATCCCCTTGGAGGTTAGGGTTAGGGTTCATGTTCATGGGCTTGCATGTGATCTTGCCTAGGCTAAATCCATCTTGTACTTCAATTTTTAGCTCTATGGTACCATTTCCCATGCCTCTATGAATTTTGTTATGGTAAATTTGAACTTGGAGAAATTTTGTGCAAAGGGAATTTTTGCCCGGGTTGCTAGGTCGGTCGGACCGGTTGGCAATGGGCGGTCAGACCGGCCATGTACTGGCGGTCAGACCGGCCCAATTGCCTCGGTCAGACTGACCTCCCCGTTTCGGCACTCCTTTTTGCTCATCTTTGCTCCTTGATACTTTCGCCCTCTAGCAACTTCATAGCCTATCTCACCATCATGTCCATAATCCTATCATACTCAATCTTGATTCATTTATTCATATTCTCCTTGATTTGCTTCAGTCATGCCTCGCGCCGGTCGCTCTCAAGGAAATGAGCGTCGCTCAAAGCATGTTGAGGACCGTGGCCAGTCGTCTCGACAATTTCAAGCCGATAGTGATGAGGACTTTGCCTATGAAGATGACAGCTCTGAGAATGAGGAAGAAATGGCTCCTCATCCCCCGGCAGCTAGCGAAGATCCATTTGCATCACTTGAGTTCAAAGTGGATGTCCGGAATCAATAGAACTTTGCTCGTCTGCGCCATCACAACCAATTTCTTAGACCTATAGACACCTCGGATCAGCGGTTTCACACCAAGTTTCAGAAGGAGGTATACAACATTGCTTATGAAAACCGTTCTTTGGCTCCTCATAAGTGGATCTCTTGGAGGGATTTGAGAGGAGAGGCTGCAGCTCTCAGGAATGTGTTTGGGACTGTTGGGATTCACAAGATAGTCAGCTTGAAGCAAGATTTCAACTGGGATGTCATCCATCAGTTTTATGCCACAGTGTTCATACCAGCCACTTGTGATTCTCTCACTTGGATGACGGGAGACATTTTCTGCATTGCTTCAAAGCAAGAAATTCAGAGTGCTTGGGACATAAGGTTTTCTTCTGGCCTCAGATTGCATGATGAGTTTACTCATAATCCTTTGTCAGAAGCTGAGATGGCACAATTCTATATCCCTTCTGCTGCTCACAACATTGGAGGGGTCACTGGAATGAAGACTTTGCATAGTGTGGCACATCGCATCCTGCGGCACTCCATCTTACCTCGTTTGGGCAATGACGATGCCATTCGTGGTGTTGCTTGGACCCTCTTGGACGCAGTGATGACTGGGAAGAGGTTTGATGTCATCCACTTGATGCTCTATGAGATGGCCCTCTCAAAGGGAAGCCTCACTCTTGGAGTCTACTATGCTCCCTTTATCATGAGAATGATCTTGAGTAAAATGGGAAATGTAAATGAGCCCCTTGATATATCTCACTCTCAGTACAGGCCTCGTTTCCCTGGTAGTTCCTTTGGCTCTAGCCGCCGATCCAGCTGACATGGGTGCAGGGCAGGTTCATCCTCAGGACATACCCAGCAGCTCCTTTGCTCCCCCACCTCCACCTCAGGATTCTGAATCAGACGCCTATGCTCCTCCTCCTTATTTTGGTATGGATGCCACTCAGTTCTTTGATACAGTGCTTCAACAAGTGACAGCGGGTTTCCATCAGCTGAATGCAAGGATGGATCAGATGGCTTTGGTTCAGGAATCAATCACCACCCATCTATAGGACCTTCAAAGCGGTCAAGAGCGTCTCAACTCAAGGATTGACACTCTTTCTTCTCGAGTTGATCGGCTAGATTCATCTTCTTCTGCAGGCTATCCTATTCAGTACCAGCGCCGTCGTCATCGCCTTGATGATGCTCAGCCTCCTCCATCCCAGGATTAGTCTCTTTTTGGTTCTTGATGCCAAAAGGGGGAGAAGAAGTAGTTAGGAAGTAGTCAGGAGAAGTCAGGATTAGTTCTTAGGATCTAGTCTGCTTTATCTATCTATCTATGGTTGGTTGTAATAAGAACCCTATTTTCTTCCCATGTCATGTTGAACTTAATTTGAACTATTTGCTCGTATTATGACAAACTCTTATGTGCTTTGCTTTATTGAACTTTTGAATTGTGTTTTGAATTGCGTTTGGCATAATGTTTCTTTCATAATACTTATAACTCATATCTTGCTCCACATACTTGCACCACATCACTCTTTCAGGGGAGCTTTGCACTTAATTGTAGATACTTTTATTAAAATATCTCTTAATCTCTGGAATGTTTGTCATCAATTACCAAAAAGGGGAGGTTGAAGATCTAGGCCCCATGTGAGTTTTGGTAATTAATGACAAACGCACGTTTGTGGACTAATATTTTTCTTAAGTGTGAAGGAAATGATTAGGTCCCACGTAAATGGAGCACAAGATGGAAAACCCGAAGATCTGGATGTATTAAAGAGTAACGGCAAAAGGTTTGAAGAAAACTAGAAATTGATCGAGGTGTTTGGAGCGATCAATTAGGCCAGGTTTTAATTTTATTTTTGTCGTACTATAAAGAGGGGTTGCATCTTGGTTATGAGTTGATTTTTAAGTGCCAATTTGCATTGCATATAGTAGCTTTTGATCATGTGTGATTGTTGCAAAAGTTACAAAATTGGCAAGTTCTTGAAACTACAAAAATGCATCTTTTGTAGTTTTTCTGCCCTGGCGGTCTGACCGACTATGTGGGTCTGGTCAAACCGTCCTGTGATGGGTGGTACGACCGGCCAGGGGGCCGGTCCGACTGGGTTGCACAGGTTGCGAATCTACTGGTTTACAGAGCCGACAAGGGACACTATCGGTCTGACCGAGCCGATGGTCGGTCAGATCGGGTAGGGCCGGTCCAACTGGGCCAGCATGGCCGGTCAGACCGGGTAGCCCTGTCACATCAGTAAAATGGCTAGTTTTCTAGCCGTTACAGTAAGGGTCGGTCAAACCGGCCCAAGATGGGCGGTTAGACCGATAGTGCGCAGAGAGCCACCTAACTCTTGTAACGACTACTTTTTGGGTGTGTGGCTATATAAACCCTTGCTACAGCTCCTTTGCTAGACTTTTGGCATTCACTTGAGAAAACTTGAGCACAAGAGAGTCTCTCCCACCATTGAGCACTAAATTGAGCACTAGTGTGGTTGGGAAGCAAAAAGGGGTGATCAAGCGATTGAATAGATTGTATTGCATTTGCATTTTTGGCACTTGATCATCTTCTCCTAGCTTTGATTGCAGTTTGTTACTCTTGGAGGTTGCCACCTCCTAGACGGCTCGGAGAAGAAACCGATGATCTCTCCAAGAAGGTTGTGGAGGAGACCCGGGAGGTTGTGAAGGCCGGAGCTCGCCTATCCAGAATGGAGAAGAGCTACCACTAGTGATCGAGGCCCAAGAGTTACACTTTCTGTGCCGGCTCATCTTCAAGCCAATTTCTCCTTGAGGAATCCATAGCTTGGTGAAGAGAGCGGTCAAGTGAAACTCGCCTCAACGAGGACGTAGGAAATTGGCAAATTTTCGAACCTCAGGATAAAAATCGGTTGTCTCTTGTCCCCTATACTTGAGCAAGTTAAATTGTGTAAATTTATCTTCTTAGAGTAATTTATCTTTGCCATCCTAGGTTGCACTATTTTAATCTAGTTGTTCGTCATTTTTAAAAAACCGCTTATTTACCCCCACTCTAGTCGGTACATCGATCTTACAGTGGGCTTCGACCCCCCTTTTATAGCCTTTCCGCTAGCTGTTGCGCTTCGGTCGCGTTCACACTACAGGTTCGACTTCTGCCGCTGACGGGTGGGACCAGGAAGTGAAAAGGTGTGAACCCACGGTAAAATTTCGACCGTTACCTTTTTCGGGAGCATAACGGCTACTTGAAGGGTAACGGCTCAAAATTAACGGCGTTTCATGACGTTCCGCCTCCGTAACGGTTCCCTTTCCTACGAAGTTTTCACACAACAGTCCCAGTTTGAAGCTTGCATCGGGGATACTTCGATGTCAAATACCCTTCGGATAATTGTAACACCTTCAAATTTCTCTAAGTCCCTGAATATGAAAATATTCCTTGTGTATACTGCTTTCCTGCCATACAGGTTAAATCGGAGAAGCGTATTCGAGGGGCTACTGTTGGGGGAAAATACTTCATCCTCAGGGCTTTAGAGATTAACAGTCAAAGATGAGTTATCAGCATCAAAGCTTGCGTTCATCTCCGGAGGTGATGAAGTTTCTAAGCCGAAGGATGCTTCGACTTCATGATTCGAAGACATCCTCCGAAGGCTCTGAAGCTACCATGAAAAATAGCAAGACTGATAAGACGTCTGCCTTATCTACCTTCTCCAGATAGATTGTACTATTTTAACCATATTTGGGGTACCGAATAGTTTCCACTATATCGGTTGTAATTGTGGGGTAAATAGGTCATTTCTTAGACTTTTTGCCTATAAATACTCCCCTTCTTACCCTGTAATAGGCATCGAATACTCAGCTATTCAATACACAATTTCGGACTACTTGAGCTATTATCCTATTCGGAGGCTCGAGATAGTTCTCAACACGAACTCTCTGTTTGTTAGTTATTAATCTTCGATAACCTGTTAGCGTAATCTTTTACGTCAATAGTGGCCAAAGGTGCGGTGCAGATTGTTGTGACAGATGCTAATGATGAGCCCACGCTGCTATGAAGCATGCGGGAAGGTGAAGCCAACAAAACTAGGAGAGTGATTGTTAAAGTTAATCTTGTTGTTTACAAATTTGAATCATGTGTAGGTGGTGTGTGCATGTGTGAGTCGGTTTGATTCTGAATTCTTTGTGCATGCATTGGCTTTGGAGGAGTGGCTGAGTCAAAATAGTGCAAGGAATAGTTTTAGTTAGTGCATGGTGTACATGCAAGCAGTGCCCTCTTGTGCGGTGTTGGAGGGATTTGCATGCATATGATTAGTGGTGAAGTAATTAATTGAACATAAAACTAATGAGTTGCATGCATGGCTAAACGTGTGTGCATGCTCGATGCTCGTAGAGTGTACGGCCGTATGTGCATCATGGGTGCGAGACATGAGGGCTTGCTCTTGTGGCTATTTAAACTTCTTGTGCTTTCGCTATGTGCTTCTTATTTTTCTTGTTCTATGCATAGATATAAAATAATTAGAAGAGAGAGGAGAGAGAGAATATAGACACGTATCAATAAATTAGGGTTGAAAGTATAATTTCTTAAGATAATATCTTAATGATATGACAAGATAAGATACTACGTAAAAAAGTATGGGTTGAAACTATCCTGAACAGTAATAGATATTTGATCTTGTGGTTTCTGAATTTTGACAAACAATACACACGTATTTGGTTGATGGCTGATGAGTTCTGGGACGGATTGATACATCACATTCACCGGTGGCCGCCGGTGTGCCGTAGTGTGGTACTAGTCGCCACTCGCCACTCGCCACTCGCCACTGAGTTTGTAGCGCTCACGAGGGGCGCCACCTCGTCGTCGCTGTCGCCACCTACCTGGGAGGATTAGATGATATATTCCAGTTCCAATTCCTTGATGACAATTATCCGCCCCATGAAATCTCCCCATATGCACAAGCGAAAGGCCCTTGCCGCCGCCGCCGCCTCCTCCTCGCGAGCGCCTCGTTTCTTCCATCACGCGCTCGTCGGCAGCCGTCAGCCCATCCGCCTGAGCTAGCGTAGCCAGCCGCCCAGCCCAAAAAAGTCGGCTCCTTCCGTTGTCGCAGCCAGCGTTTGACCAGCAAGCGATTCCCACTCCGACATCCTCTCCCCTTCCTTCCACACCCCCGCACATCTCGCACGGATGGCATAAATATGCCGGACTCCGCTGCATTTGGGAGACCAACGCGATACACCAGCTACTCAGCTAGGTAGTGTACAGGTTAGGGAGAGGGGAGGGCTTGGGCCTTGAGCAGTTGAGCGGCGACGCGAGGGAGATTCGGGAGGGAAGCAGCCGGGGCGGGCGCCATGGTGGTGGAGTCGCTGGCTGGTTTTGTGGACCTGCACGCGGCGGCGCCGTTCGTGGCAGCCGCGCTGGCGTTCTACTTCCTGGTTGAGCAGTTGTCCTACCACCGTAAGAAGGGGCCACTCCCCGGCCCGCCACTCGTCGTGCCGTTCCTCGGCAGCGTCGCGCAGATGATCCGTGACCCGACTGCTTTCTGGGACGCGCAGGCGGCACGCGCCAGGAAGTCCGGTGTGGGCCTCGCCGCTGACTTCCTGATCGGCCGGTTCGTCGTCTTCATCCGTGACTCCGAGTTGTCCCACCGGATCTTCGCCAATGTCCGCCCCGACGCGTTCCACCTCATCGGGCATCCTTTCGGGAAGAAGCTCTTCGGTGACCACAATCTAATCTACATGTTCGGCGAGGACCACAAGGACCTGCGCCGCCGGATCGTGCCCAACTTCACGCCGCGCGCGCTCTCCACCTACACCGCCATCCAGCAGCGCGTCATCCTCGCCCACCTCCGGCGGTGGCTCGACCAGAGCTCCGCCAACGGCGGCAAGGCCGTGCCGATTCGGGTACCCTGCCGCGACATGAACCTAGAGACATCGCAGACGGTGTTCGCTGGGCCTTACCTCAAGAAGGAGGCGAGGGAGAGATTCGAGAAGGACTACAATCTCTTCAATGTCGGCCTCATGGCCTTGCCGGTTGACCTACCGGGCTTCGCGTTCCGGCGCGCGAGGGAGGCCGTGTCGCGCCTGGTGCGCACACTCGGCTTTTGCGTGCGGGAGAGCAAGGCTCGGATGCGCACCGGCGGCGAGCCGGAGTGCCTCATGGACTACTGGATGCAGGAGACGGTGTGGGAGATCGACGAGGCAAAGAAGGTAGGGCTGCCGCCGCCGGCGCACACCGACGACGAGGAGCTCGGCGGCTTCATCTTCGACTTCCTCTTCGCGGCGCAGGACGCGTCCACCTCCTCTCTCTGCTGGGCAGTCTCCGCGCTGGACTCGCACCCGGACGTGCTCGCCCGCGTGCGCGCCGAGGTGTCCTCCCTCTGGTCGCCCGACTCCGGCGAGCCCATCACCGCCGAGAAGATCGCGGAGATGAAGTACACCCAGGCCGTAGCTCGTGAGGTTGTCCGGTACCGGCCCCCGGCCACCCTCGTGCCGCACATCGCCGGCGAGGAGTTCCAGCTGACGGAGTGGTACACTATCCCCAAGGGCGCCATCGTGTTCCCGTCGGTGTACGAGTCGTCGTTCCAGGGGTTCCCAGACCCTGACTCGTTTGACCCGGACCGGTTCTTCTCCGACGTCCGCAGGGAGGACGTGGTGTACAAGCGCAACTTCCTGGCCTTCGGAGCCGGCGCGCACCAGTGCGTCGGGCAGCGCTACGCACTCAACCACCTCGTCCTCTTCATGGCGCTCTTCGTCTCCCTCGTCGACTTCCGGCGCGACAGGACAGATGGCTGCGACGAGCCGGTGTACATGCCGACCATCGTGCCCAAGGACAGTTGCTCCGTCTACCTGAAGCAGCGTTGCGCCAAGTTCCCATCTTTCTGAGCTGGTTCGCCTTGTCCTCTTGCTCTGCCTGCTCTTCCCGTGCATCGCATCTTTCCCATTTTTTCTTAATCTGGTGGATATATATGTCGCAGGCGCGCAGCTGTGATGCATGCTTTTGTAATTTTTTTTTTAGGTTTTGGTGTTTGGTCCATTCAATTATTTTGTTTGTAACTGGGACATTGGGTTTAGTTGTGGTTTGGACTCGTTTACGTCCAGGCCGGCAAGAGGAGATATGAACAGTACATCTGGGTTGGTGGGAGTGGTGGCCACATGTGTGGTCTTCTGGTAGGGTTGGTTGGTTGGCACGTCTCAAAACAGGTGGTATCTGCAATGGGTTTGCTTGGTTGTGTTGGCAACAAAAATATGAGCTGTCACTCCGCTCTTCATTCGTGATAGTAATCTTTTGGGAAATTTTACCGTAGGACAGTCTGAAAATATCAAATTGACTAGATCACACAGCAAATGGGTTTCTTTGTCCAATACCATTATATTTTCGTGGTTCTTTTTCCAGACACATCGTACCGATTATTTTAATCATTTCTTAGATTTTTGGAGAAAGAAGGTGGGTAAAATGACTTTTCTGTTTTTGTTTTCAATCTCTGATTGGTCACTAAATTTTGTCGTAACACATCATCACCGCCGCGCTCGACGTCGCATTCGCGTGTTACAATACTTTATTGTGTTACGAAAAAATTTAGTGACCAACCGGAGGTTGAAGACAAAGGTTGAAAAGTCATTTTATTCACTTTCTCTCTCCGAAAATCTAAGAAATAATTAAAATAATCGGTGCAGTGTGTCTGGACAAAGAACAACGAAATTATAATGGTACTGGACAAAGAAACTCATTTGCGATGTGAGCCAGCTAATTTGATGTTTTCGTTTGGATCTCAGCAGTGTGAGTTTTACGCCAGCTCCGCTGTGGGGACGTGTCGATTTATCATCTTATTTAAAATGTTTAGATCTAAAATAATTTAGTTCTATTTTAATTTATACCGGCGTATTCGTGAAAAAACCCTACGTTTTGTCCTTTTACGGCGTGTTTCAATTTTCACGTAGAAATCTCATGAAAATGGGGTCACATGTAAAACCGTGGAACTACGAAATGCAGGACGCTAGAGCTTAACACAATTAACAAACAGAAGAGGGCTTTTCTACAAAAATGCCAACTTCGTTTAGGGATGACGTGGTGTAAGTGAACACGCAATTCAGGGAGTGTTTGGTTACGGGAGCTAAATTTTAGCCCATATCACATCGGATGTTTGGATACCAATTTGGAAAATTAAACGTAAACTAATTATAAAAATAATTGCAGAATTGGAGAATAATTCACGAGACGAATTTATTAAGTCTAATTAATTCGTGATTAGCAAATGTTTACCGTAGCATCACATTGTCAAATCATGGCATAATTAGGCTCATTAGATTCATCTTGCGAATAACCCACCTATTATAAATAGGTTTTGTAAATAGTCTACATTTAATACTCCAAAATAGTATTTAAATATAGGATTTTAGGTCTGTTGGCGCAAAAGATTACGCTAATAGTGACAAACGAAGTGTTTTCTTAAGAAGATTATTCCAAGCCTCCGAGATAGATAATAGCTTGAGATAGTTCGAAGTGTGTATTGAATATATGAGTATCTGATACTCCTTACAGAGCGAAGGGGGTATTTATAGATGAAATACATTAGGAAAAGACTCATTTACACTCTAATTACAACTAACTTAGAAGATATTGTTTAATATTCTTCGTAGGGTTAAAAGGGTAAAAGACTAATTTAATAGTGAGAAAATAATCTTTCTGTCCTTGCTGGCAGTACCCCTTCGGGTAAAGAGGCTCTGGGATTTTTCATCACGTCGAAGCCTTTGTGGAGGCTTTCATTGTAGAAGGCTTCAAATACAACGAAGCCTTGATGCTTTAAGACTTTTAGATATCAAAGCTTCTGACTTTATTTCTTCTTCTAAGTGTGTTGATGTAGAGGTTTCCTTAATACCCGGAGGATGAAATATTTCCCCCCAACATTAGCCCCTCGAATACTTCTCACCGAATTTCCTGTGCAGTGAAGAGGGTAGTATACACAAGAAATAATTTCATGTCTAAAATTTGGAAAAAAGAAATCCGAAAGTCCTTACAACCATTAGAAATAATATCTTCGGAGATAAGGAATCTTTGGTCCTGAAACCCGTTTGGAGGTGTCAAAAGAGGCGGCTTCGTAATCGGAGTTCCTTCGGAGCCAAACTAGCCGTTAGTTCTCAGAGCCGTTAGACCCAAATTAGAGCCGTCATGCTCTAAGAAGGCTAATGGTCGCGCGATCTCACGGTGGTTGCAAGTCTTCATTGAGATGACCCTGCATGTCATAATGGCGTCGAAACCGAAACAAAGCAACCCAAACGTTGCTCTGTAACGTACAACACAAGGGACTTTAGGGGTTATAAAAGGAAGAAGAGTGATTTTTAGGCACGTTACCGATTGCTTTTGTAGACTCGCTTTTCTCCTTCCTGAGCGCACATTTCCAACCCTCCTAGCTTTCTCCGATGGCGAAGACTAGCTCCAAAGTTCCTACGCCGACTTTGACTTTGGCTCGGTAGCAAGCCATGGTGGCGGTGGCAGCAGCGGTGGGGCCTTCGAAGAATCCTCGGCCTGCTTGTCCTCGCGATCTTCGACCAGTGTCCACCAAGTATATGGATCAGTCGTATAGCTTGGGGGCATCGACCTACTCAAAGAAGTCAATTGTTGAGGCGGTGGCCGGGAAGCTCGGGCCTGGAGTGAAGGTGCGGTCCCTCGCGAAGGAGGTTATTTCGGCGCCGCAGGTGGGATAGGTCATGGTATTTGAAGCCTTCTTTGAAGCCGGACTCAGGCTCCCTACAGTGGACTTCTTGGCGGAGGTATTGGATTTATTCCATGTAAAGCTTCCTCAGCTTTCTCCCAATGCAATCGCTCACTTGGCCGTCTTTGAATGGGCCATGCGGGTCAAAGGGTGTGCAGGGAGGGCAGAGATCTTCGCTGCTCTCCACAAGGCCTCGTGTCATCCGAAGATGTACACCAGATCCCGAGGGGAGAAGATGGTGGTAGTCTTCATAAGCATAAACTTCTAGCTTCGGGATGAATTCCAAGATCAGTTTTCGGCGAAGGCCATCAACAATCGGTGGTACTCCGAATGGATCCTCCGCTGGTTCTATGCGGATGTGGGGACGGTCTCTGCCTTGGCGGGGCCCCTGGAGGAGATCTTGTACCGGAGGGAGGCGGAAATCAGTCCTAATCCAAGCCAACTTTAGGTACGTCTTGGGTTGTTGTACTCCGTGAGTCGACGCATGAGCATGCGTGACTTAGCGAAGGAATTCATTGGCCTTCGAATTCCTCCCCTGATGGCAGCCTGGCCAATCCACTTTGAGGAGGGGGACTTCGAGAAATCCCTTCGAACTCCGCTGATAGGCTTTCTGCATATCCTGCATCAAGGTGTTTCATACACATATATTGATTTAATTTCAATGAATTAATCAGATGATGTCTTATCTTTCAGCTCCGCACATGACTTGGACTCCGGAACAAAATGTCTGAGCTATGGAGAAGGTCCTCGGATGTGACGCCCCGATTTACCAAATCGGAACATTATTGAATTTCCAAAGAAAAACAATAATGTTCCGATTTGGTAAATCAGGACGTCACAAGATGGTATCAGAGCTGACTTGACTGTAGGAAGCCAAATGGACCAGCCTAGCACTTAGTTGGATAAAAACTATTTCATGAAAACCTACTTTATAACTTTGTTCCTCTCCTCACTTTCCTTCAACTTGTTGTTTTTGTAGATGTAGGTCTACCAAGTGCACAACTTCTACCGCCACTTCGAGGGCTTCATCAGAGAGCTCCGAATGATGGTCACCTTCCTTGGGTTCCTCTTCGATCCCGAGTTCCATGGAGTGTACATGGAAGAGTTCGCAGGACCCTGCGACATCTCCCTTACCATCCATGGATCCGGTGAGCACCTTCCATTCTTCACGGCATCACTTGGAGGCCCAACCTTCAACGTCGCGTGCCAACGCGCCGCCCTCCAAGCCCTCATGGAGCTGAGGATGATCTATGATGACCGTCTTCAGAACACGTCCTTTCGGCTCGTGCTGAAGAACACTCCCGGTGCCCATTGCAGTATCTACATCGGAGTTCACTCCGATCGCGATCTGGTCATAGCCCGGCAGACGTGTCTTCTTTAGGCCATGGACGATCTCCATACCGAGGTCGTGCTTGACGCCGAGGAGCACCACGAGGCGGTCGAGTTCCTTCGCTAGGAGACGGAGAACTTGATCCAACAAAATGGCGAGCTGCAGCGTAAGATAATACAACTGCAGAAGGACATAGCGGAGATGGTCCCCCTCGTCCCGAGGAGGAAGAATCCCATCCGCGAGCCCACCCCTCGCCCCAAGAGGATCCCGCCACACCCCACGGCCGCCGGACCGTCTAGCTCCAGCGCTCCTGCCTCGCGCCCTGCCATCGTCTCCAACCCCATCATCGAGAATTTTCTCGAGCCCACCGTCCCTCAGGACCCTCGAGGTTCCGAGAGCACGGAGACCGCTCCAGACAATGAGTAGGCGGTAGTTATCGTTGTTTGATATTGATAATTTTAGTGGTTGTGGTACCATCTGCAATGACTTGTGTTGTAGGTGGATTAAAATAAAAGCATTGATGTAATGAATACTTTTTACCACTTATATATATGTGTGAGCCCCTCCGGGCTATTCTTGGTTAAAAAAATTGTTTTAAAGCTTTTATCTTATGACTATAAATCTTGTATGTTTAGAAGATGGCCCATAATCAGAACATCAGGTCCAACAACGGAGAAGGGGCAAGCAACGGTTTGCCCGGAAGTGTTGTGCCCAACTAGGGCGCAACGGGCCAACGTCAGACTGGGCCACCATCCGCTAACCACTCCACCTTGACAGAGATGATGGCTAATCAAAACCAGCTGATTACCGCCCTCCTCACCCAGATGCAGCACCAACAGGCGCAGTTGGACCGGCTGCAGAATGTGGAGCCCGCCCCTCGTGCACCAGCCCCCGCACCCGCATCCCAACTCTTAGAGTTCCTGCGCGTGCGTCCCCCGATCTTCTCCAGCACCACGAACCCTATGGAGGCCGGAGATTGGCTCCACACCATCGGGAAGAAGTTGGACCTCCTCCCCTGCACCGACCGAGAGAGAGTGGCGTTCGCCACTCATCAGCTCTAGGGTCCCGCCGCAGAATGTTGGAACAACTACCGTGAGTCCCAATCGGAGGACCACACGGTGACTTGGGCGGAGTTCACCATCGCCTTTCACGCCGCCCACGTCCCCGCCGGAGTCATCACGGTTAAACAGCAGGAGTTGCATGACCTGCAACAAGGCGGCCGAACTGTCATGGAGTATCTCCATGAGTTCAACCGTCTGGCACGCTACGCGCCAGAAGAGGTGCGAACTGACGCCCTCCTCCAAGCTAAGTTCCTCCGGGGACTTAAGGATGAGCTGTCCATTCAGCTCATCGTCACCGTCTACGCCGACTTTCAACGGTTGGTGAATAAAGCGCTCATCCAAGAGACTGAGCAAAATAAGTTGGACCTCAAGAAGAGGAAGATGATTGCATTCAAGCATCATCAGGCGAACCCTCAGAGGCCCCGCTTTGTCCCTCCGCCACCAGCGCCCGCTTACCATCCTCGGCCAGTCTTCAGGCCACCACACACCGCCGGTGGATCTGGATCCGGCGCACGCGCACAGTGCGTGGGTTCACGGTGAATCCGGTTCACCGTAGAACGACGCCTGTTTTTGGTTTAAATTTAAATTCCATAAATAGTTTTAGACTTATAAAATTCATATCTTGCTCATTTTAACTCCAAATTTAACCATTTCAATTCCAAAAAATTTATAATTTTATTCTCTACATGTTTGTACAATAAAAACAGTAGGTTTACTTTGAGTATTTTATGTTTATTTAAATAAAATATACAAATGCACTTTAGGATAAACTCAAAAATTGTCCATTTCACCTTTAGGAAAATTTATCTTTTATTCTTTTCATACTAGTATAATGGAAACACTAGGTTTATTCTGAACCTTTTATTTTAAATCAATTGGAAGTTTAAAATACATTAGTTAACATTTTTATTCCTTTTAGAAACTTCCTAACCCCATTAAAAGTTCAATTTAAAATATTCCTAAAGTAAATTTCAGAAACTTAATGAATTTATTTCCCTTGGTTTAAACAAATCAAAACTTATATGATTGTGTGTGGTTTTTGGAATGTTTATTGAATGTTATTTTTATCATTCATATCGAAAAGACTACGACATCGCCGAGGAGCCGGAGTACTTTCCCAAAGTCCCTCCCTCTCCTTTCGCTGAACAAGGCAAGTCATCAAATCAATCTTTTGAGCATATTGAACCCATGTTTTACTAAACTATCGCTAAAACACATAGGATATACATGCATTAGTCGAATGAAAGCCTTATAATATATTTAGTAGGATCCCCCGGCCTTGATGTGCAACCCAAGCCATGCTATCTAGCCTAAACTCCTTGTCACCATATTATTAGTACTATTAGCTAGTGTCCAATGTACCGACACGATTGCTACAGGATTAAAAATGAGTCATAGCGATTGGAATCTACTATAAGATCCCCGTTATTCTCATCTCTGGAATGTTGTTGGTGATAGAGTTTTGGTTGTGAGTGTATGCATGGTGGGTTCCGGGTGCAAGCTAGGGCATTGGTCGTTAGCACCCGGGGCACTATAAGGACCGGTCTGCGGGATCCATTGCAATACACTTCCGTACTAACCACAAGTCTAGTGGGTAAGTCCTAACTAAGGTATGGAGTGTTCCAAACCGAGGCCACCACTTGGAGATGGGTCAAGCAGCACCTGCGGGTGGCTTGTACCAACGTGGCACAAAAGGGGGTGCAACGTTAGCCGGGATGCAGCCCGACGCGCCGACGAAACCTAGAGCGGGTGGTTATCGCTTGGAGCATTTCATGCTGAGGTTTTGGCACGAGTTCCCGTGGTATGGGTCATCTCATTACACTTTGGTGTATGGGATGAGTGCGTGCCTTGTGGGTATAGTAGTACACCTCTGATCAGAGTCATAAATCTTTTTGAAAAGCCGAGCCCACGGTCAAGGGCGGGTTGTGTGACATCCCACAGTTAGTTTACTTATAATGAGTGTGCATGATGATTTTGACATGTAAGGACTGTTGTGCGAGGAGCGAAAACATACTCCTCGAGTTAGATGGTATTATGAAGTTCATGTTTATTATTCCGCACGATTAAATCTGACTACACTAAATGCAACAACTGAAAAACGTACTTTTCCGCACTTTTATCCATTATCCTTCTTTTGTTATTACCTTGCATTACTATTGCATTTGCGGTGGCTTGTTGATTAATTTTCGTACTCATACCCATTGGACACACAATTCAGAGGATGCCTACTACGAGGATGGTCTGGAGTAGCGACCCAGTCAAGAAGAAAGATCCTGAAAAGGGCATTCATCATGTAGTTTATTTTAATCTTACTCTTATGTAATATTATGGTCTCCGTACCATGAATGCTTGCCGTATGTACGTTGTCTCATGATGAACCTCTTGTATTATTGTTTTTAGTTGGAAATTCAATAATGTTTCGATTTGGTAAATCGGGGCGTCACAAGATGGTATCAGAGCATATTGAACCCAGTTTTGTTAAACTTTCGCTAAAACACATAGGTTATACATGCATTAGTAAAATGAAAGCCCTACGTTATATTTAGTTAGATCCCCCGACCTTGATGTGCAACCAAAGCCATGCTATCTAGCCTAAACTCCTTGTCACCATATTATTAGTACTATTAGCTAGTGTCCAATGTATCGATACGATTGCGATAGGATAAAAAAATGAGTCGTAGTGTTTGGAATCTACTATATGATCCCCATTATCCTTATCACTAGATTTCTGTTGGTGATAGAGTTATGGTTATGAGTGTATGCATGGTGGGTTCCGGGTGCAAGCTAGGGCATTGGTCGGTAGCACCTGGGGCACTATAAGGACCGGTATGTGGGATCCGTTGCAATACACTTCCGTACTAACCACAAGTCTAGTGGGTAAGTCCTAACTAAGGTATGGACTGTTCCAAACCAAGGCCACCACTTGGAGATGGGTCAAGAAGCACCTGCGGGTGGCTTGTACCGACGTGGCGCAAAAGGGGGTGCGACGTTAGCCGGGATGCGGCCCAGCACGCCGGTGAAACCTAGATCAGGTGGTTATCGCTTGGAGCATTCCATGCTGAGGTTTTGGCATGAGTTCCTGTGGTATGGGTCATCTCGTTACACTTTGGTGTATGGGATGAGTGCGTGCCTTGTGGGTACAGTAGTACACCTCTGACCAGAGTCATAAATCTTTTCGAAAAGCCGAGCCCACGGTCAAGGGCGGGTTGCGTGACATCCCACAGTTAGTTTACTTATAATGAGTGTGCATGATGATTTTGACATGTAAGGACAGTTAGATGGTATTATGAAGTTCATGTTTATTATTCCACACGATTAAATCTGACTACACTAAATGCAACAACTGAAAAACATACTTTTCCGCACTTTTAGCCATTATCCTTCCTTGTTATTACCTTGCATTACTATTGCATTTGTGGTGGCTTGTTGAGTACTTTTAGTACTCATACCCGTTGGACACATAATTCAGAAGATGCCTACTACGAGGATGGTCTGGAGTAGCAACCCAGTCAAGAAGAAAGATCCTGAAGAGGGCGTTCATCATGCAGTTTATGTTTATTGTTTATTTTAATCTTACTCTTATGTAATATTATGGTCTGCGTACCATAAATGCTTGCCGTATATACGTTGTCGCATGATGAACCTCTTGTATTATTGTTTTTCGTTGGAAATGCAATAATGTTCCGATTTGATAAATCAGGACGTCACATCGGAGCCCCTACACTCGTGGAGAAAGAGCGGAGGGGGAAGCTGGTAGGGAATTAGGAGCGATTCAACCGAGTATGGAGCGTACTCGGAGTTGAGCCCCCAACCCTTCTGGACTAGTCCACAACGTATCCGGCTCCGAGGAGGAGGAAGGCCGAGGTTGGGACTTCTGGCCCGGTGAATACGCTAGTGAAGAAAGTGACCCGCAAGCCGAAGGCTCGTGCTCCTTCGAAATCGCCTGTTTCGTCGCTGGAGCAGTCCGAAGATGAAGATGATGCGTACATGCAGATGGCGGAGGAGTTTGAAGCTCTTCTTGCGGGGATGATGAAGAAGGGTCTCAGATGGAAACCGAGACCTTCATCCAAGATGGTGCGAAAGTGGTGCCAGCCGAAGATTAGGGTGAGCCTGGGTAGGTGGATGCCTAAGCTGCTCCATCGGGCCAGACAAACGCCCCAGTTTTGGACCAAGACGGAGTTGAGGCCGAAAGGGTTCAGACCCTTAATGCATAAGCCTCAGCTTTGGAGAAAGTGGTGGTTGTTGTAGTCAAGGAAACTCCAGCAGCTGTTGCTTCGGTTCGATCTCCGGAGTCTGACGAAGACTTTGCTCAGATGTTTGAGCCTCCGAGCAGTCCTATGCTCGTCTGACAACAAGGTGTCGGAGGTATATCTCAACTGTATCTTATTTCACTTTCTTTTACCTGCAACATTTAAATAATAGAATATACCTTTGAATTCGCAGAATCAGCTCCGGTGGAGGTGGCTCCAGCTAAGGAGGTGGTCCCGAAGCTTGAGACAGCTTTGGCGTCATTGACGACTTCGGCGCAGGAGACAACTCCAACACTAGAAGTGGCTCTGATGCAAGAGTTAACTTCGACATAGGAGATGGCTCCAAAATAGGCGATGGGTCCTAGAAAGGGCAAAGGTAAATCTTGGCCGATGCTTGCTCTTGCAGCGGGGTTGACTCCGTCAGAGTCGACTGATGGAGGCCAGTCGACTGATGGAGGCCAGTCGACAGAAGCTTCAGAAGATGCTTCTCTTCGCTCCAGCCCTTCTCCCACCGATAACGACCGAAGTGCCTTAACGAGGCTCTCCCTTCTGGCCCCTTTTCTTGAAAGGAGGACAGGGCTTCGGACTCTGCTAGAGCCTCTGGCTCGGGCTAGTTGAGAAGTAGAGGAGACTGAATTGGTCTCCATCATAGGCGAGGCCGAAGGGTCAGAGCTGGACGCCGCCCTTGAATGGGCAGCTTACTAGGTATGAAGTAACTGCAAAAGTTAGTTTTATTCGAAGTATATAACATACTCACCTCATTCTTCTTTTTCTTTTGTCAGCACATTGTTTTAGCTCATGCAGCTATTGTTTCCAATGAGCGCAAATGCAATCGGCTCAAAGAAAAGGTGACGGCTCTCCAAGACAGCCTTGCTGACTCCGAGAGCCGGGCCTCGAGCTTGGAGGAGATAGCTCACGTAGAGCGGGGCACAAAGGAGAAGCTGGAAGCTACAAAGGAAGAGCTTGTGGCTGAGCGGGTGGTGCTCCAAACCGAAGTCAAAAGGCTTCGAGAGGAGCAAGAAGCCTCCAGAGCTGAAGTTGTGAGGCTTTAGGAAGAGCGACAACATTTGGCTGACGATGTTAGGCTGCTGCTTGGGCAAAAGACTGTCCTCATGACAAAGACGGTCGAGCTCACCACTTTGGTCCGTGACATGCGGCACTCGATTGAGGCCCTGGTTGCAGAGAAGACAAAGTGTGATAGCATAGCCTCTGAGACCATGGACGTCCTCCGGGGCGTCTTAGAATATTTAGGAATGGCTTGCGCCTCTTCGTCATCAACCAATGATACTTTGATTCGAAAGTTGAAGATGATCCAGGCAGTGGCGAAGATGATGAAGACTTCGGGTACTCGGTACAGAGAGATATCTGGACAAGTAGCCATTCTTGGAGTACTTCACCACTTCGAGGACATCAGGATTTCTATTTCGTCGGACCCCGTAGTAGCCCCTACTAGCTTTGCCAGCGACCGGCTATTGACCCCTTTGCCCGATGTCGTCGCAGCTTGGGAGGCTTTTCAAGCATCCTGGAAAGCGGAAGGCCGGACGGCGGTGAATGCGTGGATCAATGAAGGCCACCGTCAAAAGCAAGCGCAGACGCTGCCTTCGACTAACATGCCTCCTCCGGACCCGAATATCTAGCTCTCCTTAGGGTCCCATTATGTAAAAAAACTTGTATTTCTGTCGTTCATTGAATGAAAAAGACTTATTTAGAAATGTTTTTAGGATTTCTTGTATTTTTTGTATGATGAACTCAAAGGTCTAGCTCTCCTTCAAAGCCTTAAGGCCTCACAGACATCCTCGATTTTCAGTTCCTCGAGGGAGCCATGGAGAGGTTATACCTAAAATTTGTAAAGAAGTACTAGCTTATATTAAGGAGGAAAAGGGGGGAAAAAGGAGGAAGTCATAAATTTAGCATCTTCATCTTCGGAGGACATCGACTAGTCCGAAGAGGAGTGGTCTGGCGAAGACCAAGCAAATAACAACTCCGAACGACTTCAAACCTGGGCCGAGCTTCAACAAGAACAAAAGGACTTCAGGGCTTCAAAGAAAGGGGAGCGGATTAAGCGCAAAGTTCTGAAGACTCCGGGCTCAGGAACAAGTCAGCCTCAAAGTCAGGCTACCTCTGAAACTAGTCTTAGGGATTAGAGGGGTCTTCATTTTATTCTTGGTTTAGACTCTGATTTTCCATAATGTAATATAATTGAGTAATATAAACTGAAATGCTTTGAAATTGTGCCTTTGCCTTTACTTCCTAGCCCCTCTTTGAGGGTGAGCGCCTTCGATTATCAAGTGAAGACGGTCACACACAACGATTGTCATGCTTGCTAAGTGCACAATTTTAATAAGGTTTCTAATGTTAGGTTCTCGAAGCTCCTATTTTATTGAATAAGAATTTGGAACCAGTGGTTCAAAATCTGAGTAGATGATTGTTATGGACCTCACAGGGCTCTTCAAACCTATAGGCCCGGAGTCCATAAATGGTAGCTTAGTACTCTTTTCGTATGTATTGGAATCCAATTATTTTGGTCGCTTCAGACTCTTTTACGGATGCTTTCAAGCCAATGGCTCGGAATCTGTGTATTTTGGTCGCCTTCAACTCTTTTTACGGATGCTTTCAAGTCGATGGCTTGGAATCCATTTTTCATGGTCACCTCTGACTCTTTTCTAGATGCTTTCAAGCCGATGGCTCGGAATCCGTGTATTTTAGTCGTCTTCGACTCTTTTTACGGATGCTTTCAAGACGATGGCTCGGAATCCATTTTTTCATGGTACTTTCCCACCTTGACGGATGATTCAAGCTGGTGGCTCAAAGTCCATTGATTGGGTTCGAATGAATAATACTTACCTCCGCAATCAGCTCTGTTCCCCTAATGCGTCCACTAGGGGTAGGAATCATCTTGAGAAGCATGCATTATTCGAACCAGCTTTATTCATTTAGAAAAGTGTTTACAATCTATTACAAGGAACCCCTAAGCGAAGTAACGTTTAAGGTGCTCTGCATGCCATGCATGTTTTAATTCCTCACCTTCTAAATTTGCTAATTTAAAAGATCCAGGGCATCTTGAACGCAGGATGATATATGGTCCTTCCTATTTATTTCCTAATTTTCTCGGAGCAATTATGCTTCGCAATACTAAATGGCCTGGCTTAAGTTCATTAAGATTTATTTTTGGGTCATACCAAGTCTTCGTCTGATGTTGGTACTTCATTAGATTAGCAACAACTCGAAGCCTTGTTTCTTCAGTCAAGTCCAGCAAAGTATGTCTTTCATTATCAACTCTTGTTCGATGGTGTGGAGGGAACCTCCTTTAAGCTCCATCGGCATCATGGCTTCATCTCTGAATAACTGGAAAGGGGTAAACCTTGTAGACCTTGCTTGAGTGGTTCGGATGGACCACAAGATCTTCAGAAGTTCCTCGGTCCACAACCCCTTCGCGAATCCTACAATCCTTCGATTTAAGCCTGACAAGATATTACCATTGGCTCGCTCGACGGCTCCATTGGATTAGGGATGACGGACAGCTGCAAAGCACATTTGGATACCAAGACCTTCGTAAAATTCTCTGAAAGGTTCTCCATCAAAATGAGTGCCATTGTCAATTGTAAGCTGCCTAGGTACTCTGAATCTGCAAATAATATTTTGCCAAAATTTTTTTGCACATTCTTGGAAGTGATAGAGATCAGAGGTTCGGCTTCGACCCACTTAGAAAAATATTCAATCGCTTCCACTGCAAATTTTAGGCTACCTTTTGCCATTTGGAGGGGCCAATGAGATCCATTCCCCACCGGGCCATTGGCCATACTGGAGCGATAACTTGAAGAGGTGTTGGTGGACGATGACTCCGTCATCCCATCCATTGACAACCTTGATAGGTGCAGACTAATGCCTCCGCATCAGCTACTATAGTAGGTCAATAGAGCCCATGGCAAAGTGTTTTGCCAACTAAAACCCGAGGGGCTAGATGGCTACCACATAGGCCTTCATGAATTTCCCGAAGTATGTCTTGGCCTTCGGATTGGGAGATACATCGGAGTACGGGAGAACAAAATCCGGCCTTGTATAAAATTCCATTGATAATATGATAGTTCCAGACCCTCAACTATAATTTTGATAGCTTTGGTCCTCCGGGAAAGTTAGCTTCGTCTTGCAATAAATCCATAATTGGGCTCCACCAATCGCTGCTTGATATGCAAAGTACCTCAGCAGGAGGGATTTGTGGCACCAAAGTGGAGGCAAGTTCTTCATAAAAATCCCCTTCCGGAATATCTAGGGCTCTGGCTACAGTTCTGGCCAAGACATCTGCTTGCAAGTTATCGGCTCGTGGGATGCTCCGAATAGAAATCCCTTTAAATGTTGCTTCGGTCTTGCGGATTTCTTCCAAATATTTAGCAAGTTGTGGAGGTCGAACTTGAAAGCTTTTATCAGCGTGCCCTGCTACAATCTAAGAGTCTATTTTTATAACAACTTTTGTAGCACCAAGTGCGCGCGCTTTGCGAAGCCCAAGTAGGATCCCTTCATACTCCACAATATTATTGGTGGGCTTAAAGTTGAGCCTTGCTAAGTACATTGCTTTTTTCCCTGAAGGCGAAATTATGACCACTTCGATGCCTGCTCCGGATGCTTGAAAAGCTCCATCAAAGTATATGGTCGATACACCTTCATTTGATTATTCTGGAGCGCATACTGTAGATGGAGTCCACTCCGCTACAAAATCAGCCACCACCTATGATTTGATGGATGTTCTTGCTATGAAGGAAATACCAAAAGGGGCTAGCTTGACAGCCCACTTCCCAATTATCCCTGTAGAATCTTTGCTTCGGAGCATATCTCCAAGAGGGTAAGAAGTTGGTACAATTACATTATGTGCCAAAAAATAATGTCACAATTTCCTCGAAGCCATTACCAGGGCATAAGTAAATTTCTCGAGCTCGGAGTACCGATTTTTGGCTCCGGACAAAGCTTTCGATATAAAGTATATCGGATTCTGCACCAAGTTCTCGTTGAAATCCACTTCTCGAACGAGGACTACACTGATAGCGGAGCCTGTGGCTGCAAGATAGAGAAGAAGAGTTTCATCTGTGAGGGGCACAATAAGTGTTGCGAGATTGCCGAGATAGTCCTTGATTTCATCGAAGATCTTTTGGCACTCCTGTGTCCAAGCAAAATCTTTGGACCCCTTCAAAGCTTTGAATATTGGGAGGCTCTGCTCTGCGGACCTTGCCAAAAATCTGCTAAGAGCTGCAAGGCGTCTGGCAAGCTTTTGGACTTGCTTCAAATTTTCCGACGGAGCCATCCTTTGCAATGCACTTATCTGCGTTGGGCTAGCTTTGATCCCTTTGCTCGAAACTAAATACCCTAACAATTTTCCTGCTTTAGCTCCGAAGATACATTTCTCGGGGTTGAGGCGAACTCCACATGCTCGGAGGCTCTCAAAAGTTTCTGCTAAGTCTAGACTATGTTGGTTCTTCAAGACACTCTTTATTACAATGTAATCCATATAGGCCTCAACATTGTGACCTATCTGGTGACCTAGAGCCTTAGAAATTAATCTTGAAAAAGTTTCCCCGGTATTCCTTAAGCCGAAGGGCATTCTGACGTAACAACAGACTCCCGAAGGAGTTATGAAGCTTGTCTTGGCTTCGTCTCCGTGTTTTAACCATATTTAATGATATCCGTAGTACGCATCGAGGAAGCTTAAAATTTCAGAGCCTGTTGTAGAGTCGACGAGTTAATCAATGCAGGGCATGGGGTAGGGGTCACGTGGGCATGCTTTATTCAAAGATGTGAAGTCAATGCACATGCGCCACTTGCAGGAGGCCTTTTCTTGACAAAGATGGGGTTAGCTAACCACTCTATGTGGGCCACCTCCCTAATGATCCCAACCTTTAATAACTTTTCAACCTTCGCTTTGGCAAGATCTTCTCTTTCTATTGACAACGTGTGGAGCCCCTAGTGAATAGGTCGAACCCTCGGGTTGACGAGCAGGCTGTGTTCGATAATGCTTCAATCGACTCTGGGATATCTTTGTCTAACCAAGCAAAGACATCCAGATTGCCTCTAACTACTTCTTCCAGCAAAGTGGCAATTTCTGGAGGCAATTCCTTGCCAAACTGGATGGAATAGTCTTTGTTGTCCTTCACAATGATCTTCATTAGAATTTCACCTTCGAGACTTGGCTTGAGGGAGATCTTCAAGGGGTCTCTTGATGCTGAAGCATCCTCCGAATGGTCCTACACATTATTTACCTACCTAGAATCAAGAGGTGGGCCATGGAAGTACTCTACCCTATTGATAGCAAAAAATGGCATTAATGGTTGAGATTGTCAAAATATCAATTTTGGTAATTTGGACCGAAAAATACACATGTCCTGGGTTGGGCCAAAGCCCTATAAGGCCGAAGGCCCACAAAACTATGGGCTTCAGAAGCTTTCGGCAAGTCCTGCAGCCTTCGGCCCGAAGGCCTTCGGAGGCCCACTCCGCCGAAGCTTCGGCCCGAGGAGCAAGCTTCGGCGGGCCTGGTCAAAGGCCCACTCCGGGTAGAGTTAGAGATTGAGTCCGATTTTAACTAAGTCTTTTCACGCATGATTAAGTCAAATCTTATCATATTAGGCTTAGAGATTAGAAGTCTATCCCCTATAAATATAGGGGTGAGGCCGGTTCAGAACCCCCAAACACAAATCAACCACAAAGCCCTAGCTTTGAATCGTACTTTACTTTACCTTTACTTTTCTGTATTCTTCGTGGGTTTGCTTGGAAGCCCTCCGATGGCCACTTCAGAACAGTGGTAAGACTTGTTACTTCGCTTGTGAAGTATCCGTTAATCTACGTAATAGATTGCTATCGCCTTGTTACTTCGCCTGTGAAGTATCTACTAATCTATGTAACAGATTGCTATCACTTTGTTACTTCGCTTGTGAAGTATCCACTAATCTACGTAATAGATTGCTACCTTCGCCTCTAGTGCAACACTTAGCAGAATTCAGTCCTCAGGTCGAATTGGTACTTTGAATCTACTCTGTTGCAGGTTTCCATGTTCGGAGCTACTTCACCGGAGGTCCCCGGAGCTGAGGGATCAATTTTGGAGGTCGCCAGAGCACTCTTTGATGAAATCGCTGATTTGACCGATCGTGCCGGACCATCACGTTGTTGTCAGTTTGACCAAGTCCCACACGTCGACACGCTTCACCAACAGACTTCGTCATGACAGGCTTCGCCACGCTCGTACTCCGCTCCGGATGAAATCACGCTCGCGTGCTGCGTCTAATTCATTACTCTGTATCTTGTTGTATCGGAGGCTTCACGCCGAATCCCGTTGTTCGGAGGTGATTGTTGTGTCTAGATCGGTTCGGGGTCCATCTTCGGCCAGAACAGTCCGAACGCCGAAGACACCCTTCGGCGGAACACTTCGCACCAGACGCCGAAGGTACACTTCGGTGACACCCTTCGCACTATACCTCGAATCTGTGAGGCTTCGCTCAGCTGCTGATTTGTTCTGTTTAATACATTCATTTTGACTAATTGGATTATTTCTGTGTGATCTGATTACCTGGCAACTCCACCCCCCTTACCACGGCTAAGGGTAGTCAGAACGTGACGTCAGTGTGGTGTTACACTTAGGCTTGTCCCTAAGTATCCACACACTTTTGGATCGTCGAACTGACCCAAGTGCGGGGGCACATTTCTGTGTCAACACGCCCTCTGCGCTACAGCTTGGTCACCAAGGACCGCAAGTACTCCTCTTTGCGTAGGCATTTTCAGGCATAAGTAATTGTGATGTGCAATAGCTCCAAACTGGTTTAGCATTCCCCTTCCGAAGATAACATTATAAGCATAAGGGGCATCGACGACATCAAAAATCACTTCCTCTGATCTAGCTAGGTGCCCCTCTCCGAAGGTGACCTCGAGGCCTATTTGGCCGAGGGCATCGAGAGGAGAGCATGTGAAGCCTTGAAGTGAACGAGCTGCTGGAAGTAAATGCTTCCGCGAGATGAACAATTGATCGAAGGCCTGGACAAAGATAATGTCTGTGGAGTTTCCACCATCAACCAACACTCACCGGACCTTTGTTCATGCAATGTCAATTATAATAACAAGAGGGTCCACATGGGGGAATTTAATTCCAGCGGCATCAGCTGTGGAGAAGGATATAGGCACATGAGACCACTCGAGCATTTCTGCGGCCGACGAGGAGGTCCCAATATGCCCTACTTCGTGTACATATTCCCTCCGCTGACGCTTCGACATGCCGCTCAGGGTCCCTCCTCTAGAGATGGGCAGAACTACCCGTTTGCTGCGGTATTGGTTGTCCTCTTGCTTCGTAGGTGGCATAACACTGGCCACCGAAGGTTGTCTTGGGGCTTCGAAACTGTCCACACGTCCAACAGCTTGCACCGGCTTTGGACGTGTCACGGGAGGGGCTCGGTCAGTAGTGTCTCGACCAGAGCTCCTCTTGATATACTCGCTCTGCAGAGATTATATGGAATTGCATGTGTTGGTAGCATGGCTTCAGTTTTTTCCATGCACATAGCAGAAGAAGGCCTTGAGCCGCTGAACTTGTTGCCCTGAGCCTACGGATACTTAGGAGGCTATTTCGAAGTAGAAGGGCAATATTTAGAACCTCGGAGTGAGTATGCTTTTGTCCTCTTAGTCCATCATGTTGATTATTGTCGAAGGAGAACACTTGTGGTGGACTTGAAGTCTTCAGTTCAAGTTTGACTTCTTGGAGGATGGTTGATGAAGACGAAGCAGTCCTTTGAAGCCATTCTTCTTCCGACTTGGCATATTACTCGAAGTAGGCCATTAACTGTGCTACTGAGGAAATATGCTTCCGGTGAAGCTTCTCGAGGGGGCCGCATTCATGAAACCTTTGTGTGCTGTATCAACAATGGATGATGTAGACAACACCTTTATCTACGACTTCGTATGAGTGAAGTGCTTGAAGAATTGTCACAGAGTTTCTCTAGGTTGCTGCTTCACCTGAAAAAGACTCCCTGTAGACATAGGGGGCACAAAGGTCCCTTGAAAATTGCTCACAATTTTTTTTCCTCAACTACTCCTAGGACTTAATTGATCCTAGTTTTAAGGACCAAAACCAACGCAGAGCCACCCCTTCGAGCGCAAGGGGGAAACACTTGGCCATCATGTCTCGAACCCCTCCGCTGGCTTCAATTGCAAGAGCGTAAGAGCGGGAGAATTCTCCAGGGTCTTCCTCTCCGGAGTACTTGCACAACTTCAAACGCCTGAACTTGGGGTCGAAGCGCACCTTTTGCATGTCTAGGTGTAGCGGAGACTCATCGTTGAAGGAAGCATTCTCGGTGCTTCTTTGGACCTCAGAAGCTTTGGGATAGTAAATAGGGTCATCGTCTTGAGGCACCTCCGGGATGACAACGCTAGCCTGAGGGCGAAGCCTATCGGCAACTTCCTGTCTCCATCTTTCTACCTCGACCTGAAGCCGAGCCATTTGGGCCGCCATGTCATCTGGATGGCCTTCATTTCCTTCGAAGAGGCCCTCCGGGTCTTGAGAACTGACGAAGTCAGTTCGGAGCACAGACGGAGCCGCAAGAGGGGCTCCGTATGCTTGAGGATGAGTGTTTACTTCAGGAGTTTGAGGTGGAGGGACCACAGAGGATCCTCCGACCTTGGTGGTATTCGAAGATCCCAAACAAGAGGTCCGAGAAGACTTTCGGAGGGGACTAGTGCCTAGGCTCCAGTTTAGGACGCATGGCTCTAAAAAAGGATTGGTAGAGAACGAAGTTTTTGTACTAGGTTCCTCATGGACGACGCCAACTGTTGGCGTAAAAGATTACGCTAACAGGTTTAGTGAACTCGAAAGATTGACAAACGAAGTGTTTGCTTAAGAAGACTATTCCAAGCCTCCGAGATGGATAATAGCTTGAGATAGTTCGAAGTGTGTATTGAATATTTGAGTATTCGATACCCCTTAAAGAGCGAAGAGGGGTATTTATAGACGAGATGCATTAGGAAAATACTCCTTTACCCTCTAATTACAACCGACTTAGAAGATACTATTTAATATTCTTCGTAGGGTTAAAAGGGTAAAAGACTAATTTAACAGTGAGAAAATAATCTTTCTGTCCTTGCTGGCATTACCCCTTCAGGTAAAGAGGCTCTGGGATTCTTCATCATGCCGAAGTCCTTTGCGGAGGCTTTCATTGTAGAAGACTTTGAATACAGCGAAGCCTTGATGCTTTAAGATCCTTCGAGATCAAAGCTTCTGACTTTATTTCTTCTTCTGACTAGTGCTGATGTAGAGGTTTCCTTAATATCCAGAGGATGAAATATTTTCTCCCAACAAGTCCGTGATCCAAACACCCCCTTCAAAACACTCAACAGAACGTGGGAAGTTTTAAATCTATAAAATGTTTCTTAGAGCAGACATATTTGTTCTATTCTTAAAAAAATAAAAAATATAAAGTTGATTACACTCTAAATATATGGAGTTAGACGGTCTCCAACAATAGGATCCAAATCTATATGCAGTATGGGTCGCGGTGAGGGAAATGAGTCTCGCACCCAAAAGCGTCCATCTCCAACATAGAAGGCAGAACGTGACTGTATAGCGGGATTCGCTGCGCATGAGAGAGACAAGAAGACCCTATTTTGGGTTCCGCCCGACCTTTCATCCAAAATGGGTACGCTTTTGCCTACTCAATTAGACCCATATTTTTTTAAACAAAAAATATATGAACCATCTATTTTAAGTTTAGGTGTCGTAATGACTATTTCGTTGGATACAATCTTATAGTACTACCAAATAAATCTACTTCTCACCGAAATCTCAACTATTTGTTATTAGTCCTTGTTCTTTGCTGGCCCGAAAGTTTATTATATACTTTATCCCTACTCTTCTTCATACTCCAGCAGGCAACGGCCAACGGCTTTGTTTGTATTTTTACTGTCTCTCCCAACCTCAGTCTCCCTCAATGCAGCTCTACCACATCTTCGCTCAAATATCTCCATCTATGCCGCGCTTCAATCGCATTTCGGATTTATGACGTAGCTTTAATTTTGTCTGATTCGGTGTGTGCCATTCAAGTGGATAAGTTGGTTGAAAATGCCACCCCTATGTGATGGAACTCATTCGTTTCCCACTCCATGCATGCACACAGCATATCACACCCTATTCCATAAATTAAGTTCTAAAGCAGTTGACATACGGGTGGGAATGGAGATACAAATTTTTCTCTCACTTAGGAATATAATCATGATGGTTACATTCCACATGGTAAATTTTTAAATTTCTATTTATTTGTTCCTTGCCATAAATTATCACGTCTAAGATTAAACCTACCAAAGTGTCATTTTGGTGGTTGTTTGATTAAGGAGGCAGGTCACATCTCAAAAACATCTTGCCACTAGGAATGGGTATATATGTCTAAATATAAATATCTGTATTTGTATATACGGATTAAATATTGATAATATTTGGAAACATTTAAATTTATTTTACAAATATGGATATAGAAAAGAATATTCGAATTTCTGCTGAATGTGGATATGAAAATGAATATATCCATATCCGTTTTACGATTTCACACATATTAAACTTTTAGGGACTGAAGATGACATGACATCACTATATTAATATGTATGATTTATTTATTATTTATGTAATTATGGAATACATGATTTAGTGAATATTAATATGTATGGTTTATTTATTTTTTATATAATTATGAAATACTTAAGTTAGTGAGGGTTTTCTAGCAATACAAGACGGTATAATATTTGCAACTTTGCTTGAGTTTAAAATTTTTCTACACTCAATATATAACATAAATTATTCTTTGTAAATATTTTGTATTTTTCTAGATCCATTTGCTATTTTTAACTCATTAATTATGTTTCTAAGATTTAAATTGAAATATGTGAAATTTGATTACATTAAATAATGCATCAAAATTTATATAAAATTCATATTCATGTTTTTGAGTATATTTTTAGTTCTTATCCACTAAATGTAAAGAAAATTTTAAAAATCTATGTTACAATACTAAGTATTGCAAGATTTTCTTAAATTTAAAAGTGTGGTAAACAATTTGATAACCTCATCTTAGATAAATAATTGTTTTTTTGTTGATAAAGGACAGTTAATAACTAAACATGTCAATTGCGGAGGTTGCCCGGAGTGGAAGGGAAACAGGAGACGGCAGGAAATCGCGGCGGCATTTTGTAGACCGCCACGGCGGCGACGGCGATGCGTGGACTCGATGCAGATACGCCGCCGAGCCAGATAGTCCAGGTGCTCATGGTTGGTGCACGGGTGCGAATGGATCGTGACAGGTATTTAGCCAGGTGGTTGACGGTTTATTCCTTCAACATGTATTTTGTACACCAACTTGTGCAAGTGGAAAATTTCCTCTTGCGGGCTTCGAATGGGCCGAAATCCCACAAAACTTGGCCCGTCGGTTAGGGTATTCGAATATTTTATAGGCTTTTAAATGGGCCAAAAGGCCACCAAGTTGGACCAGAACATCCGTCTTTTGTTATTTTTGTCAATTAATTTTTCAGCTGAATTATACACATAGTTGCCCTTCTTCGCGTATGAATCATAGTACTACGACTTCTATGATCTGACACGTCATGAGTCGACTGAATTTATTCCAGGTCATGTACTACGATTGCGAGCAAAGTGATTATGAACAACTCAATCCGGTCAGAATTCAGAACCCAATTTCCCATTCTGTATACATTGTAGGGCAACAGCATGGAATCCACAATTTTCGCATCAGTGAGGTGAGAGACCCAGAATCATCTGCATTCTTCACGAGTAGACTTATCCGTTCCAGGAAGTAGAAGAAATCCATCATTTCCATATGCTTGTCTCTAGAACTCGGTATCACAGGAAGCAGAGCTGAATGCGACATCTGAAACAAAGTTGATCAAGCATCTGCATGTGAAGAGGTTAAAGTATTGGACATGAAGTCAAGCTTCTAGCAAGATGGAGAGCACCCAAGAAGTCCGTGATAGATTGTGCGGCAAAGCAGACGAAAGAAGTAAAGAAGCTTATGCCTCAGCATTTCTTCGCACCCTCTGGGAGCAAGCTACTTATTTTTGTAAACTCCCTGAACCCTGCAAAGTCAAAACAAGATGACATGCATCTATCTCTCTGTATATCTCAAGATCAAGATAATACCATGTTAATCGGAGAAAATCAAGGTCTGGATATTATATGTTAAATAGATAAAAAAATATCTACATCGTTGAATGTGGTTTAGTTCGACTAATCTTGAATACATTATATTTTTGTCTTAAATGAAAGACGAATGGAAATTCTCTCATCGTGGAGATGTATACTATGGGCAAGTCTTTACTTCACGTAACAGAGTAATCAACAAATGTGTAGTGCAAAATGATCCGTTCACCTTTATTGTGGTTCTCATGCTTCATAAATTTCAATTTAACTTTTGATTTTAGATGAGAACCATTTGTGTTTAAAGAACATACAAAGTACGTTTTTTTTAATATACAAAAGACCTGTATATCATTGCATTAATAATACACCAAAGGAAAGAATCGTTTGAACATGACTTGTGTTTCAGAGATGTTTTGTTGTAGTTGAACATGAGTCATCAGACTCCGATTGTGGAGAACATCTGTAATTATAGGATCTAATGACTCACGTTCAACTGCAGCAAGACATATCTGATTCAATCTTAAGTTCAATTCAGAAGGTGCTTACTCATTTGCTTCTGTATATGCAATGTTCTTGGTTAGCACATAATCTCTTTGCACCAAATTATTATAAAAATCAAAGTTTCGGGTAAATGCAAGTTTAACTGTAGCAAGACATATCTGATTCAATCTTAAGTTCAATTCAGAAGGTGCTTACTCATTTGCTTCTGTATATGCAATGTTCTTGGTTAGCACATAATCTCTTTGCACCAAATTATTATAAAAATCAAAGTTTCGGGTAAATGCAAGTTTAACTGTAGCAAGACATATCTGATTCAATCTTAAGTTCAATTCAGAAGGTGCTTACTCATTTGCTTCTGTATATGCAATGTTCTTCTTGGTTAGCACATAATCTCTTTGCACCAAATTCTTATAAAAATCAAAAGTTCTGGGTAAATGCAACTTTTTCATGTTTTTTTTCATCTGTAGAAACTACCTTATAGCCAACATCTTAGTAAAGAGAGTATGTCCTAATAATACAATATGCCCCCTCTGTACGATGTTATCATAGACATGCCCTCATCTATTACTTTGTTGCTCCTTTACTTATGGGGCATGGTTTCTTATTACCAACAAATTATAGTTTAGTCGAGAAACACAATGGATTTGGCAAACTATTAGTATGAGCATCATAAGAGAATGCCAAAAAAGGATCTTCAAGCTTGCGATACAATCTTTATTATTATTTTTTGGATAGTGCGGAAGTAACATAATGCCCATATCTTTAATAATGTTAATGGCACACCAATGAAAGTCTCTTGGTTTATCTTAGACAATCGGTGGACATTAAGAGTACTATAAAAACATTTTTTTTCTAATTGATGGGTCTAATTTATAATATGATAACTATGATTGTTGGCCAACTTTTTGTTCTCCTAGATTAGTGAAATTTGACTAGTACATTGATGGCCATATCTTAAAATGGTTGTATGCATCCCTAATTGATGTAGAGATCTGGAGTTATATTTCCATTATATTAAAAAATTAAGAAAACAGAGAAAGTGTGTGAAAATGATCCAAATTTGCCTGTGTTCTTCATTTGTAGTCAACAAGACTTCGCGATTCTCAAAAATGGTCCCAGACACATTTAATAGACCTATCTGCTGACCAGAAGATGTAAAACTAACTGGCAAAATGCAGTCCATGGAACTAGGTGCCCAGAGCTGCAACTTGCAATTAATATTTAAACTCCTACTGTAACGTCGACAGCTTCTCAGAATACTACTAAATATAAAGGAAAATTGAAAACCATTACCTCATTGAGGAAGAGCTCATGATCTTGTGTAGGCAGCAAAGCATGATGAATCTGTACGAGGAGAGAATTTATAAGGTTTTAATAAGGAGTACCTATAAACAACATGGATAACGAATGGATTAACCGAAGCCATATTTCCATCTTAAAAGCAATATTTAAAATTTTCTGAACTTCCAATTGCTGCATTGCAGAACTCTGCAAAGCCTGTCCATCATATCTAAAAAGTGATACTTGGCAGGCACCGCCTCCTAAGTCCTAATACCTGACCGCTTGGTACACCAAAACATTTACAACTCATTCATAGCCAACCTACCAAAATCACGAGGAATAAGTCCAGACCACTTGATTTTATTTTCACGTAGAAACAACACGACCAAATGAAACATCACTTTCTTTGAAGCACACCTCAAATAGGTTAATTCATTGTTTCCTCCATCCTCTTGTTTCTTTGAGCCAAACCAAAGCCTTATTTATTCTGCATTCGCAGCTCTCACTTCACCGCAGATATAGAACCATACATCAAAGATAGTCGAGATTAAGTGACACTCAGAAGTGTAGCGATCTCTTCAGTGATACAAACATCTTCTAATCTCCCATTTATAAGTAGAAACTCCAATGGAAACTGTTACCAATACCTTTCACAACGACCTACTACTCCCTTCTCTAGGAGCAAGAGCAAACCAATCTATCAAGTTGAGAAAATTCATCATTTGTCCATACGATTCTCGTTACAGGTAAGATCAATATTGTCTTACATCATATATTCATATATGAACGTGCATAGATAATTACTTGTTCTTCTATGTCTCATAGGGCCTGGGAGACGTTCTTGCTTGTGCTCGTAGTTTTTTCAGCATGGATCTGCCCATTTGAACTAGCATTTCTGAGAAATCTCTCGTGGAAGGTTTTTCTGGTTGACAATATTGTCGACAGTTTCTTTGCAATTGATATTATTCTCACATTTTTTCTAGCGTATCTGGATCGAAAGACTTATCTTCTAGTGGATGATCCAAAAAGGATTGCAGCTAGGTCAGCATTCTCAAGTATGTAATTATGAATGGTGCAACACATGTTCAAAGATAACTGTTAAATGAAACTGACAATAACCTCTATGCAGATATCTCTCTTCCTGGTTTGTTTTTGATGTCTGTTCAACAATTCCATATCAACCACTTGGGCTAATCTTTAAAAAACATGAAAATAGCCTTGCTTATAGGTCACTTAATATGCTTCGATTATGGCGTCTCCGGCGCCTCAGTGAATTATTTGCCAGGTACAGATTTTCTTTTTGTCTTGAATCTTGAAAAAAATACTTAAAATGAAAATTGATATGGTAAAACAATCCCTGTAGGCTCGAAAAGGATATCCGATTGAATTACTACTGGATAAGGTGCATCAAACTAATTTCTGTAAGTCTGCATGCTCTCTCTCCCCTCTTCAAGTATGTAAAAAATTGAAGTATACTGTTCTGAAAAAAAAAGACTTGGTTCTGTATATTTTGAGAAAATATTGCAGGCTACACTTTTTGCAGTACATTGTTCAGGATGCTTCAATTACTTAATAGCTGATAGATACCCCAATCCAGAAAGAACCTGGATAGGAGCAGCAATACCAAACTACAGATCAGAAAGTATGTGGGTTCGATATGTTACAGCAACATATTGGTCCATAACAACACTCACAACAACTGGTTATGGGGATTTGCACGCAGAGAATCCAAGAGAGATGTTATTTAGCATATGCTACATGCTATTTAATCTGGGATTGACAGCATACCTCATAGGTAACATGACAAATCTGGTTGTCCAGGGAAGTTGCCGTACCAGGAATTTTGTACGTAATTCTTCCAAATAACTTCAAGAAACCCTATAGTAGTTCTGATGCTGTTCATATTCCTGATTTGTGTTGCTTTACAAAAGGACTGGAATAAAATATGAAAACAAGAGTTCATTTGTTGGGTGTGAGGGTTGAAATGTGGGACCGGGATCAACAAAGGAATAAATTGATATCTGACAGTATTATACATACATTTTTTTCTTACAAAAAATTTACTAACAATGAAGTCGCATGTGGCATCATAGATGGAAATTTAGATAAGATTAGTTGTTGGCAAAAAATTTGTAAGAAATCTGAAGTCTACCATTTCCCAAGGAGGAACAAACCTCTTAACCTTCATTGTCTTCCATGCTGCAGAGGGATACAATCCATGCTGCCTCCCAGTTCGCTGCAAGAAATCAGTTGCCTGAACACATTAAGGACGAAATGCTATCTCATATCTGCCTAAGGTATAAGACAGAGGAGCTGAAACAGAAGGAAACATTGGATAGTCTGCCCAAGGGAATCCGCTCGAGCATAGCGTGCAACTTATTCTTACCTGTCATAGAAAAAGTTTATCTTTTCCATGGCGTTTCCATTACTTGCATGCTCCAACTGGTACGAACATAATGAAATTAGTTTGCTATGCTAGAGAAATTGTAAAAAAAAAACTACAATGAATACCATCACCAACTCGAAGCTAATACATCATCCTCACATAACAGGTTACTGAAATGGAAGCAGAGTACTACCCGCCAAGAGAAGTTGTCATACTCCAAAATGAAGCACCCATGGATGTCTATATATTAGTTTCAGGAGCAGTGGTTAGTGCAACTGTAATCTGGAAATACTGTGATGATTCTGCAATTTCTGCAACCATGGATACTAGTGTAAGTATTGCTAGTTTTATTTGACAGGAAGAACGGATAGAGATTGATGGAACAGAAAAGGTGAGTAAACTAATGTTCTTATGTTCTAAAGAATACAGGGTACTGGAGAATTTGACATGTATAGTTAATCCAGGTTCAGAAAGTACTGTATGGTGGTGAAATATTTGGCGAAATAGGAGTTCTCTGCAACATCCCTCAACCATGTTCTTTTCATGCAACCAAAGTTTCACAACTATTAAGGCTGAACACAACAGTGCTCAAAAACATTATCAAGGAAAACAAAGATGCCAGAAAAAATATACTGAACAATCTTTGCCAGGTGAGTTCATTGCTTGTTGTCATTATAGTATCATGTTTTATAATCTACCTTTTTATGCAGAATGATGATTAGAATTCTTGTTCAGCAGAAGATAAACCTGGACCCCAGGTTCTCTGCTGAGGTGATGGAGAAATCTATACATATGTTACATCAACACTTTGGAGAGTACAACAGATGTTCTGCATTCGATCAAGTAAATGAAGAGAATGAATTAAGAGCTAATACTGGTAATTCTATGGCTTCACCATGGAAAAGAGTAACAATACATATGTATTCACAGAGGAACAAGCGATCAGAGGTACCTCGTGCAAAAGTTATAAATCTACCAGGATCCATGGATGAACTTTTCGCCATAGCTTGTAAGTATTCTTTAATTCAGATACGTGATGGACGACAAAAAATGGTCCTCATACAAAGACTTCGTTTCTACCAAAAACTGGATTCTCAGATATTTTGGTGGAAAGGACCTCATCATCTTCTCAGATATGTCCTGATATTTCGTAGCTTTCATTTCGTCACCTTTTGTATAAAAAAATCAACCAGTAGCTCTCCTGCTTAAAATAGGGAGAGCCCCGTCACGCCGTAATTAATCCCAGATACAAGTACGAGGGACTGCCTGTATTAGGTAGTACAACCCTGATCTAGTGCAAGTGTTCTTATCCTACAATTTTCATTCTGCAGGTCAGAAGTTTGCCAATTACTGCCCTACTATGAAACTCTTCAATCCAGAATTTGCCGAAATTGATGATATTACAGTAATTCGAGATGGTGACCATTTGATTTTTATGGAGATTTGAATAAGGATGTTAGCAACAATGCAAAGAACTGTGCATGTGGTATGTAGTATGGCATGGCCTACCTTTGAGAAAGGTGCTAGATTAGGATATCAGTGTCCACCAAACAGGCATGAGCAATTTGACATAATATTCAACAAAATGTCATTAGGGATGATTCGATTGCAGTCCTGTATTCACATCCTAACTTTATTTCAGATAATAAATGTAGAATTTTGAAGAGGGTAGCCCTGTAGTCTGTATGTAATTCTAGTAGAATAAAGAGTCAGTCATTTTTTCCTACATATTAATTCAGTTCTAACAAAGGTCATCAAAAAAATATATTGGAAGCAAAGGTTCGGACAGAAACGGAAGCATGCTACTTGGTGTACTAGAGTGTGTACTGTTTTGAGGTCTAATAAAATAATATAAATATATTAAAAATATATATTAATATAATTAAATATGACATATTTCAATATATTGATATCTTAAATATAGTGTATAGCTTGAATACAATATAATATAACTACTACAAAAACGGTGTTTAGTGATGCAACTTTAATGACGGAAAAAAGACGCGCGTTAGTAATACACTTTTAGTGACGGGTTATTTCACACGCGTCAGTAACGCTGCCTTATTAGTGACGGGTCGTGATATGACCCGTCACTAAAGAAGAGCACCCCCATTAGTGACGGGTCGTGGTATGACCCGTCACTAAAGATCTCCCCTATAGTGATGGGTTATATTTTCGTCCGTCACTAATGACTTCCACTAATAAATAGGCAGAGCACGAAGTGAGTCGTCACGCTTTCATTTCACGCAACCCTAACCCTATACTCCCGCCGCCATCGTTGCCTTCGTCGTGCTCCTTACCGCTTCGTCGCCCGTGTATTCCGTACCTCGATTGCATTCTCATTCTTATAAGTTTATTCATGCTTATTATTAAATTTCAGTTTATAAAATCATTTATCTGAAATTTGTGAATTACAGTATGGCAAGGATTCCAAATGATCTACAAGTGCCAACCTACAACCTATGTTCCTGATAGTTACTTAATAAAGATCAATCATCTAGTTCACGGTGGGCGTCACCAGGTTTAGTTATAGTTTTTTGTACATTGCATATCATGTTTATTGTATTAACAAACTGAAGCACATCTGTTACTATTGTAGTATTTATCAAAAAGATTTTGTGAGGTCAATAACATTCATGCTGGCAACACCTTCAAAATAATGACAAGATATGGGTGCACCACTGAGGTTAAGGTTGTGAGCTGTGGGGGCGGCAGTACGATATGCCTTCACAAAAGGTGGCCTGAATTTAGCCAAAGAGGTAGCCTAACACAAGGGGACTATTTGGTAATAACAATGAGGCATGCCTCATTGACTGTTATAGCAAATTTTTACACTAACTTTGGTAATGAGAAGACCCCAATGACCATCAAAGTGGAGGACATCGACGATAGTGGTATACATAGAGAAGCGACATTACTACACATGCACATATTTTGTTTATGTTCTTATCATGGTTTCTTATAATGTCAGGGGAGGGTCCTAGCAATGTTGCAGACAAGAAGGGGAAGAGGATAGCCAGAGAGGTTGACACCGACCAAACAGACCAATTGAAGCACATCTATTATTTTGGCAATCCAATAGATGTAACTCCAGCAAGGAAGACTCTCCTACAAGACATCTCGACAGGTTTATCCTCCAAGAGTCAGTTATATATCTGCACAATAAATAGCACGATCATCAACAAGAAGTCGGTGATAAGTTATTTGCACGTGTAGTTGGTCTATACAAATAGCCTTCTCTAATAGCTTTGTTTAAATTTTATTTTATAGTACTTTTCAAGGCAGTACTATGAAAAGTATATCACACCTCACCTACACCACCAGACCACCGAGATTCAGGTGGCAGAAGTAGGGTCTGACACATTCCCAATTGCGGGGCATAAAGCGACGGATGGACGGTTCTATCTAACTAAAGGTTTTGGGCAATTTCTTAGCGACAACTCGTTAGAAGTTGGCACTGTGTGTGCCTTCCATTTCAACATTTTTACTAATGATATTGAGGTTGTGATGTATGTACTATAAACCTATGGTATGATGTAATATTATGTTATAAATCTTTTGTGATGAATTATCTATATTCCGTGATAAATTATTTGTGATATGAATTGTTGCCAAATCAATCTTGGCTTTAATTTAGGCTGCATCCTAAAAATTGTCTATGATGTGTTTTGCAATGTTGGATATGTTGGCTGCCAAATCCTAGATTTGATTCAGGTTGTAGCCTAAAAACTATTGTTTTTTTCAAAATGATCATAGCATTAGTGATAGGTAACAATAACCAACCATCACTAAAGAATCGTTTAGTAATGGGTAACAATGTTACCCATCACTAAAGGTTGATCTATACTTGTGAGACTCCCATCACTACAACAATCCAGAAAACTTCCGTCGGCCAAAGCCGACGGAAGTTAGCTCTTTTCCGACGGAAAAAGCTAACTTCCGTCGACAAAAGGCTAACTTCCGTCGGCATTTGGCCGACGGAAGCGGGTAGACGGAAGTTAGCTAACTTCCGTCGGCGGCCGACGGAAGTTAGCTAACTTCCGTCGGCTAAATATGGCCGACGAAAATTAACACAAGAAATCTATAACTTCCGTCGGCCAAACATTAGCCGACGGAAGTTGTTTTTTTTCTTTTTTTTTTTGCTTTTTTCTGTACATTCCAGCAATGCGCTAAGCACTGATAACTTTTTATTTTTGCTTTTTTCTGAACATTCAGTATGCATCCTCATCCTTAGTATACAACATCACAAACATGTATTCAAATTCATATTACAAGTATTCACAAATCTCTCTCAACAATATACAAAAGCATGATACATATTACAAGTCACTCAACCATTAGTATACAAAACATTTCAATATGTCACCAAGTAGTGTTCATCAATTTTCACCAAACAGAATTCATATGTCACCAAACAAGTGTCAACAAAATACATGGAGAAAAAAAGTCCTTGATCGTGTAGAAAAAACAGTGAGACAACATGTCCAAATGACCGAGGAACAAGACGACGGCGAGGCCCTTGCACAGCTTGGTGAACCCTGTGAAGGATTTCCCGACCTGCATCATCGAATCAGGCAGATAGTTAATTACACAATTAAGTCCAGTACAGATGAGGAAATATTATGAAATTTTTAACATCCCACCAGCACTGCCCACAGTTAGTAATAAACTGATCATTTCAGATAGAACGAGAGAGAGGCGAGTAATTCGGATGGCGACGATACAGGCCGCTCTTCCGATCGGAAGCTTCTAGAAGCACGAGGGAAGAAGGGAGGGCAAGTGGGCGCATCATCAGACTGGATTCAGTCGTGCACGCGCCGCCGACACATACAGAGAAAAGAGGCGGCGTAATCGTGGTGGCGATGAGCTGACCTACCGCTGGCGGAGGTGACACGGAAGAGGAGGCGGAGGCACTCATCCTCGAGCTCCCCGTGGTGGCCCTGCTTCACCCAGACGACGAGAGACACGCGCGGGGGAGAAGGGCCGGTGCACCGTTGCGCCCCGTGTGGCAACTACCAGAGGTCAGATCTCCCACCCTCCTCTCCAGAGCCCCGACCTAGCATGGAGTGGCTGATGGGAGGCGCGGAGTCGGCGGCCGTCAGCGTGGGGAGGTGGCGCGGGAGCCGGAGCGGGGTGGTGGTGGTGGCCGCCGCCGACACCGCGACGCGGCGGCGGAGCCGCGGAGGAGTAGGTGCGTCGCCGCCGACTCCGCGACGCGGCGGTGGAGGAGTAGGTGCACCGCCACCGGCGCCGCGACGGAGGGGAGGTGGCGGCGGTGGCTCGCTGTAGGACCGAAAGTAGCGACCAGAGGGGGGGGTGAATGGGCGCCTTAAAAATTCTTTCGAATCTATGGCCTGTTCCCAATACCCAACGCACCTCAAAAATACTACGCAGCAGAAAAAAAAATGAAGGCCTAAGTCTAAAGGTTTCTAACCTAGAAGCATCTGATGATAAATAGTGTAAAACTAAAGTAGTGTAATCTAGGCAGATGAACAAATTATAACAGGCCTAAACTTCTCAATGAAATGATCTAAGTATGTATAAAGTGAAATGAGAAGTTACTGTCCAAAGTTGTCTCCTGTTCGGAACTTGGCGAAGCCCTCTTCGCACGCCGAGGTCTGCTTCGGAGGTTGGTGACGGAGTCTGTCCGAGATGCCGAAGGTGTCACGGTCTAGCCTAGTTCGAGGTGGCAAGATGCGAAGTGAACTTCGGAGCGAAGTAATACAATGACGGAGCCTGGTTCGAAGTGTGTACTTCGACGTCAAGGCTTCGAACGCAGCTTCGAACCAAGAGCTTCGGAGCAAAGTGACAGAGTCGGAGCCTGCTTCGAAGTGCACTTCGAAGACAGAACTTCGAACACAACTTTGAACCAAAAGCTTCGAACACAACACACAAACGGACAACCTTCGAACAAAGAAGCGAAGCCCGTCACACGACAGAAAACCAAGTCCGAAGTCAATGCTTTACCTTCGAAAAGAGCAAGCTCCGAAAAGAGAGGCGAAGGGTGACACACTACACAGAAGTCAGTGCGAGGCCTAGCGGAGCTACAAGCTTCGGACCCAACTTCGAAACTTGTCGAAGTATGGACTTCGAACAGATAGGGCCGAAGCCCCTTCGCACTATTGTTCGAAGTATGCGATACTGTCGTTCAGGAAAATGCTTCGAAGCTTAGCAACACAGAACGCAAACTAAAGACCGAAGATCGAACGAAGCCTTCGAAGGAGATAGATCGAAGCCAGCCTCGCGAAACTGAAGGGCTTCGAACAGAGAGTAGCTTCGCTCGAAACAGCCAAAAAGGTGACAGAGCCTGTCAGCTTCGATCAAAAAGCTGTGCGGAAGAAAGTAAAAAGGCTGGCAGCAAAGACTGTAGCTACAGTAGCAGTACTACTTGCAACAGCAAGAACTAGTACTACTTCTCACGAAGAACACACGCAACAGAGACACAACCTTAGGAATAAAATCAACCAGCACAACGAGCCGAAGCTTCTTGTAGCAGAGGAATCAATGCACTCACCGCAGCAACCAACAAAGAAATCTCACAGGAGCAAAATAAATGCAAGGCAAAAAGGGATGAACCACTGCCTGGCGGCGCACACAGGAGAGAGAAGAGACAAAATGACCCAATAGAGAGGATTTGATTTCAGCACAAAGGGGTAGTCCAAACCCTAGGGATTGGGGTGCTATTTATAGGCAGCCCAACACTAGGAATATTCTACCAGCCCCTTAGGGTTTTTACAGACTCAAAATACAGAAAATGACTCTACTGCCCTTAGGTATTTTTACAGACACAACTGACTGACTGTGGGCCTAGAGTAACAGATGACATATCCTGAAGCTATTCTTCTGGACAGTCGGATACATAATCAACGGTTGTCAGTTTTACGCCGAAACTGACAAAGCCTCCACCAGCTTTGCACCAGGTACCCGGATTGGGCCGGCCCGACTCCGCAGCTCTCTCAGCCCGGCAATCGCTCACCGCCCGTGTACCTGAGTCAGTCCTGGTCAACAGCCTAGTGGGTCTTCTACTGCTTCTGGCCCATGCACCCGGATTGGGCAAGCCCGACTTCGCAGCCTCCTCTGCCCGACAGTCGCTTGCTGCCCGTGTACCTGAGTCACACGCGGCCCATGAAACAGCAGATCTCTTCTCTTCCTCAGTCCTCGTTGACTATCGTTGACAATGACTCATCACTTCTAGAGCCATGAGGCCCACGCTATTCAGCATGGCTCCTCAATCTCCCCCTTGATGAGTGCATTGTCAACACTCCTCTTCTTCAGCTCTTCAACACCTGTGAACCAAATGTGGAAACACGAAAAACAAGATACAAGAAAACAAAGAAGAAGAAAAATAAGGTAAAAGTTTAACCCTAATGACCAAAAGCCAACCAAAAGCAAGAGACGGTCATTATGATTAACCAAAACGTAAAAGCTCAAAATGAGTGCGATTGCAGAATAACAAGGATATTAACAGAGTAAGAACTCCCCCTTAAACTCTGATCCCAAATTTTCTCCCCCTTGTTGACAAGTGAACTCATCAAGCACTCAAAAGAGACACAGACTCCCCCTGAAATGCAACTCCCCCTCAAAATATGCAGTGAATGCAATTGGGGTGCAGGTGGAGTGAAGAAAGCATGCTTCTCAGATATGATTGACTGCAAATACAGTATCTAACAGGTATAGCAAAAGAGATACTGTCCAAGACCATGGCATGACCAGTGCAACAGATGATATCTAAAGAAAGTCATTTAGCACGCATTTTTCAGTTTTGGCAAATAAAAGCATCACCACATTTTCTAGTAAAAACAAGCAAGGTAAAACATGAAATGCAGAAGCTAACTGATGTCTACCAAGATAAGCATTGTTCAAAAAAACAAAGTGCTTCAGCAAACTTGTTATCCGTTTACAGTTCAGGCTTTTTCATTATCCTTTGTCATTTGTGCCAAGGGTTATTTGCATGTCAAACCTTATGCTAACCGACCAAGTCAAGCCTAGGCCAGAATTGGACCATCAGAAGCTTAAGACATTGATCTCGGCATACACTATACTGTCCTAGTTCATACCAAAGTGCTATGGTAAGCAATCCAGAACAATATAATGCGACAAAGCAAACCCACTTGGATCTTTTCGACTTAAGCATAAAAAGGAACGGAATTTTCATTCATTTTTGATTTTTATCATTTTATAGCACATTTTCCATGTTAAAGCATAAAGATGTCCAAGTTGCATATCTGCATCTATGTGATGAACTGGCTACAAGGCATGTAACAGATAGCAAAAGCACTCAGCCTACACATGCTAGTTACCAGAAGCAATGGTGATCATTTTTCAAGTTGAAAGCGTAAAAGCCATGCACATGACAGATATCAGGTATATCAAGTGAACTGAATCAAAGCATGATCATCGACATGTAATCAAAAGCATGTACCCGCTAGAATAAGTAAAGCAGTTCAATCATATAACAGAAGCATCTCAAGTGTGATACGTGAATATGCAAGATATGAACACACACAATAGGACTCAAGAAAAGAGTAGAGAAGAAAGAAAAAACTGACGCAAAATATCCTAGAAAGGATACACAACACCCAAATCCCCTCGTAAACGCTCAAATGTAGATTGATCTAGGGGTTTGGTGAAAATGTCAGCCAACTGATGATGGGTATCAACATGAATAAGGTCAATGACTCCTTTCTCATATTGATCCCGTAAGAAGTGAAAGCGCACATCAATATGTTTGGTTTTTGAATGGAGACACGGGTTTTTCCCTACACTAATAGCACTCGTGCTGTCGCAAAACAATGGAACCCTGGTAGGAAAAAGCAACCCAAAGTCTCGAAGAGTGGAAATCATCCAAACCATCTGTGAGCAGCAGCTAGCAGCAGCTACATACTCAGCCTCTGTGGTCGAAAGAGCAACTCCAGATTGCTTTCGAGAAGACCAAGATACAAGGGAAGAACCAAGAAACTGGCAAGTACCGGAAGTCGACTTGCGATCCAACCGGCACCCACCAAAGTCGGCGTCCGAAAAGCCAGATAAATCAAGTGATGATGATGCTGAATAATAAAGACCAAGATCAGGCGCATAGGTGAGATACCTAAAAATGCGCTTGACAGCCTGCCGGTGAGATGCGCGTGGTGAAGACTGAAAACGCGCGCAAAGTCCCACGGCGAACTGTATGTCCGGTCTTGTTGCCGTCAAGTACAACAGCGAACCGATCATCCCTCGAAATTCTCTCTCATTGACCTTGACACCGCTCTCGTCCTTGTCCAAACCCCCAGAAGTGCCCATCGGGGTCATCTGCGGCTTCAATTCACCACCAAAGTCAAATTTCTTAAGCATATCACGAGTGTACTTACCTTGGTGGATGAAGGTGCCGTCCTTGGTCTGCTTGATCTGGAGCCCTAAGAAATACTTAAGCTCACCCATGAGGCTCATCTCAAACTCACTGTGCATCTGCTCAGAAAACTTGGACACAAGAGAATCAGTAGTACCGCCAAAGATAATATCGTCCACATAAATCTGAGCAACTAAGAAATCTGAAGCATCTCTGAGCAAGAAAAGAGTTTTATCCACAGAACCCATCACAAAGCCCTTCCCCAACAAAAATTGCTTCAACCGGTCGTACCAAGCCCTGGGGGCTTGCTTCAACCCGTATAAAGCTTTATGCAACTTAAACACATGTCGAGGAAACTTAGGGTTCTCAAAACCGGGGGGTTGCCTAACATATACCTCCTCCTCTATGAACCCGTTCAGAAAAGCACTCTTAACGTCCATTTGAAAAAGCTTAAAACCCTTTGAAACGGCAAAAGCTAGAAGAATACGAATGGACTCAAGACGGGCCACAGGAGCGAAGGTTTCTTCAAAGTCAATACCTTCCTTCTGGCAATAACCCTGGGCGACTAGTCGAGCCTTGTTGCGCACCACAACCCCATCTTCACCTTGTTTGTTCTTGAATACCCACTTGGTGCCTATGGGGTTGCATCCTGGTGGCGGCTCAACTAGTGTCCAAACCCGATTGCGGACAAAGTTCTCAAGCTCTTCTTGCATAGCATTAATCCAATTAGAATCAGAAAGAGCATGAGAAATGTCTCTGGGCTCAAAAGATGCAACAAACGCAGATTCAGCAAACACAGCGAGAGAGGCAGAAGAACGCAAAGTCCTTTCAGTTAAATCACCAATGATGAGCTCTGAGGGGTGGTCACGCTGAACTGCTCGGGTTCCCTGGTGATCTGAAGTCACCTCACCGGAGTCAGCAGCTGGCACCTCTGGACTCGACTGAGGGGGCTCGATCGAAGTGGAAGAAGTGATCAGAGGTCCGCCCTCATCATCAGTCGAAGTCACAGAAGGTGTGGGCTCTGCGGGGGATGCAGAAGGCCCACCCTCAACAGCAGCTGGAGTATCCTCATCTTCCTCGAAGATGGACTCTCCGAGCTCATCATCACCAGAAAGCTCAAAAGAAGGAGTCAAAGAAGGCAGGGACTCATCAAATGAAACTTCACACGTCTCGACAAGCAGCTGGGATTCGAGGTTCCAAACACGGAAGCCTCGAGAATGCAATGCATAACCAAGAAAAACACCATCCCAGCAACGAGACTCAAATTTGTCCAAATGCCCTCCCTTTTTGAGCACAAAGCACTTGCAGCCAAACGCTCGCAAGTGGCTCACCTTGGGCTGTCTGCCAAACCGCAACTCATATGATGTCTTACCAATGTAAGCTCTAAGAAAAATGCGATTGGCCAGATAGCAAGCCGTGTTCATGGCTTCAGCCCAAAAACGCCTAGGAGTCCTGTGCTCATCGAGCATCGTCCTGGCCATCTCAACTAGCGTGCGGTTCTTTCGTTCCACAACGTCGTTCTGTGGGCGAGTGTAAGGAGAAGAAAACTGATGGTCCAGACCCTGATCACCACAGAAGCTGACGAACTGAGAGTTCTTGAACTCAGAGCCGTTGTCAGAGCGAATTGCTCGCATCCGACCATTGTTCTCATTCTTCAGCTTCAAAACCAGGTCATGGACAAATTGAAAAGTTTCATCCTTAGACTCCAAAAAGAAAACCCACGAGAAACGAGAAAAGTCGTCAACAATCACAAGTGCATACCACTTCCCACCGACTGAGCGTACCCGAGCTGGACCCACAGTGTCCAAATGTAAAAGCTCGCCTGGATACGTAGTCATCACCTGAGTTACAGGTGAGTGAGAAGCGGCAACCATTTTCCCATGACGACAGGGATGACAAACTAGATCCTTCTCCATTTTAAGCTTGGGCAATCCTCGGATGAGGTCCATAGAGCTTAACCTGACTAGCAGATCAAAACTCAAATGACCTAACCTCCTATGCCACTTCCAGAGCTCAGAAGAAGATCCAGCAATCAAACAGCGAGAAGGGCCAAAAGAACTAGAGAAGTCAATTCGAAAAACTTTACCGAAGGGTAAAATCTGACAAACCAAAGACCCTCTAGAATCAATCACAGAAGAATTGCCCTTCTTAAAACGCACTTCCAAACCATCCTCAAGAAGTTGCGAAACAGATATTAAATTAAAGTTCAGATTTTTAACCAAAGCAACATTCTTTAAAGAGAAGTGGTCTGAGATGCTGATTGAGCCTATGCCACTTACTTTCCCTTGACCGCTGTTCCCGAAGGTAATGTACTCTTTGGAGCTCGGGGGAGTGAGACTGGAGAACCATCTGCGATGTCCCGTCATGTGGCGAGAGCATCCTGAGTCCATGATCCAAACATCCTCCAGTCCCCGGTCCTGCACAATCAATGTCTGTAAGTGGGAGCAAATGGTCCGGCACCAGGTTTAGCAAAAGAGCTAAACCAGTGTCGAGCCATCTGCTCAAAAGATGGAAAGCGAAAACCATCAAAAGAGTTTGGACCAAAACGCGGCTCAAAGCGCGGTCCACGGTTCTTCCTAACCCTACGGCCACGAGGTCCAGAACCGTAGCCAACTCGGTCTGGAACTCTGCCGGAACGAACACCACCAACTGGAGCACGGGCAAGAAAGCCGTCTCCTCTACCACCACCTACACGACGCGGCCTGGCCTCCAGCCTCTCCCCGCGCCGAGGAACACGCAGTCTACCACCCTGCTGGTAGAACTGCACCTGATCACTACGAGCCCTCTCTGCTCTCTCAACCCGCTTCCTCCTAAAGCAAAACTCCGCAAGATGCCCGTCTCTCTGACAATACTCACAATGATAGGTAGGCTTCTTGGGATGTGGTTGAGGCTTGGGATTCTTGGGCTTGGTAGCGTTTGGTGTGGTCTTCTTGGGCTGAGAGGGTCCCGGAAGAGAGTCTAAAGAAGAGTGGAGGTGATTGGGCTTAGGAACCCAGATAGGCTTCTTGGGTGGAGCTTTGGGAGGTTCATGGATCACTCCATCCTTGGGCTGACAAGCCTGGGAGGTCTCAGTGGAGTGAGTCTTGGGATACCTCTGCTCTGGAGTCATTTTACTCCACTCCACTGCCCGGCTGAGGGCACTCTCAAAGTCAGCCTTGGTGTAGGTGTAACCTACTCCAAACCCATCCTTCCTCTTGAACTGCTGGATCATCATGCCAAGCTGTGGCTCTCTGGCACTGATCCAACTCAGGATAGAACGGAGGTAAAAGTTCTCATTCTGAGAGTCTGCTAGCTCCTCTCTCAAGGAAGCTAGAACCTCCACCTGAGACAAGCAGGTCTCACACTCACTCTCTCCTTGGACAGACTTTCTGGCTTTTAGCTTAATCAACTCCATTCTAAGAGACAGACAGTTCTCACAAACAGTGGGTGGAACTGACAGTGTCTCAAGCTCTAGCCTAGTCTGGGCAAGCTCAGCTCTCAACCTCTCAACATCACCCAAATGCTCATCGCCCTTGGATTTCAGCTCAGCTAAGGCAGCTAGATGAGATGGGCAATCAACACAGGGTGCGACGACAGTGGCTTGAGCATCTTTCAGCTCCTGCTGAGCGCTTTCAAGCTCAGTGGCCAAAGCGTCCCTCTCATCAACCCTTTCTGTGTACCTGGACTTCAGAGTCGACAGGTCACACAGAAGCACCTCACACTTCGGGCACTCACTGCTAACACCCAAGCAAGGGGAAGAAGATAGACTTTCTATTCTACCGTTGGCCACGGCAAGCTCACTCTCTAGCTCATCTATCCTTTTCTTAGCCCCCCTAAGCAGTTTCTCCCGATATTTCAACTCCTGACGATTACTCTCAAGTAAATCTACAATTTCACGCTCATAAGACGATACCTTGCTATCGTCGTCGTCGGAGTCGTCGGAGGAGCTCTTTTCTTCTCTATCCCCAAGAGCCATGGAGCAGAAGCTCTTGCGGGATCTTCGGCGCTGGTGAGAGCGGCTCTTCGGCTTGTCTCCGAAGCCCATGAAGCAGAGGCCCGCCGGATCATCCTTGTCCTTTCCCTTCTTGATGGTAATCTCCTCATCACTTGAGCTCGATGAAGAGGAAGAAGACGTGGATCTCTTGGAGTAGCTTTTCTCCATCTCGGCGAAGAAGGCCTTGTCGCGCTTCTTGTTCTCTCGCCGGTAGTCCTTCAGGGCCTTCTTGAAGAACCGAGTCTTCGGCTTGCCCTTGGTGAAGGAGGGGCTCTCATGCTTGCCGGAGTCGTGGAAGCTGTTGCCGGTGCCCTTCTTGTATCCACTGCGCTTGGGGCAGTCGGCGATGAAGTGTCCTGGATCACCACATTCAAAGCATCCGGATTTTGTGCCGTGTCTTTTGAACATTCTTTTATCATAGACACGACGCACCCGGTTGTTAAAGAGACACAAATCATCATCTCCCAACAACTCAAGCTGGTCCTCAGTGATAGACATCAAAGAGAACCCAGCACAACTCACAGCAGAGGGATCCACTGAAGGTGTAGCAAGGGCCAGGGATTTTGATCCAGAGCCAGTGAGATTTGATCTCAACTGGATATCTACCTCAGTGGCCTTCAGCTTGCTAAACAGCTCAGAAATGGTCAAGGTATCGTAAGAAGTACTCTCAACGATAGATGATACCTTGATCTCCCAGATCTTTGGGTCCAAGGTATGAAGAACCTTGAGCGCCTGCTCATGATCTGAGACTAACTGAGCACCCTCAGCCTTGTTGTCCCGAAGCTTGTTAATGATCGACTGAAAGCGACCAAACAAAGCCTCAACAGATTCACCCGGCTTCTGTGTGAAATTCTCATATTCACGCCGGTAGGTCTGATAGAGCCGAGCCTTGACCTGTGCTGTTCCCTCATGATGTGCTTTGAGGGTAGCCCAGATCTCTCTCGCAGTGGAGAGATGACTCACTCGCTCAAATTCAGTGGGACCTAAACCAGAAAATAAAATGTTCACAGCCTTACTGTTGCTCAGATGCTGAGCAATGATACCAGCAGTACCTTGCTCAGTAGCTGGCAAAATGACAAACGTGGTGTGAACACAAATGTCCCATATGTCCGAACCCTGGCTCATGAGATAGGCTCGCATGCGAGTCTTCCAATAATTGTAGCCATAGGCTTCCAAGGACGGGACCTTGCCAGGAGACGTCATAGTCACTACTGGGGTTTAGAACCGGTTAAGGTATGGAAAAACCCTAACCTCGCTCTGATACCACTTGTAGGACCGAAAGTAGCGACCAGAGGGGGGGGGGTGAATGGGCGCCTTAAAAATTCTTTCGAATCTATGGCCTGTTCCCAATACCCAACGCACCTCAAAAATACTACGCAGCAGAAAAAAAAATGAAGGCCTAAGTCTAAAGGTTTCTAACCTAGAAGCATCTGATGATAAATAGTGTAAAACTAAGTAGTGTAATCTAGGCAGATGAACAAATTATAACAGGCCTAAACTTCTCAATGAAATGATCTAAGTATGTATAAAGTGAAATGAGAAGTTACTGTCCAAAGTTGTCTCCTGTTCGGAACTTGGCGAAGCCCTCTTCGCACGCCGAGGTCTGCTTCGGAGGTTGGTGACGGAGTCTGTCCGAGATGCCGAAGGTGTCACGGTCTAGCCTAGTTCGAGGTGGCAAGATGCGAAGTGAACTTCGGAGCGAAGTAATACAATGACGGAGCCTGGTTCGAAGTGTGTACTTCGACGTCAAGGCTTCGAACGCAGCTTCGAACCAAGAGCTTCGGAGCAAAGTGACAGAGTCGGAGCCTGCTTCGAAGTGCACTTCGAAGACAGAACTTCGAACACAACTTTGAACCAAAAGCTTCGAACACAACACACAAACGGACAACCTTCGAACAAAGAAGCGAAGCCTGTCACACGACAGAAAACCAAGTCCGAAGTCAATGCTTTACCTTCGAAAAGAGCAAGCTCCGAAAAGAGAGGCGAAGGGTGACACACTACACAGAAGTCAGTGCGAGGCCTAGCGGAGCTACAAGCTTCGGACCCAACTTCGAAACTTGTCGAAGTATGGACTTCGAACAGATAGGGCCGAAGCCCCTTCGCACTATTGTTCGAAGTATGCGATACTGTCGTTCAGGAAAATGCTTCGAAGCTTAGCAACACAGAACGCAAACTAAAGACCGAAGATCGAACGAAGCCTTCGAAGGAGATAGATCGAAGCCAGCCTCGCGAAACTGAAGGGCTTCGAACAGAGAGTAGCTTCGCTCGAAACAGCCAAAAAGGTGACAGAGCCTGTCAGCTTCGATCAAAAAGCTGTGCGGAAGAAAGTAAAAAGGCTGGCAGCAAAGACTGTAGCTACAGTAGCAGTACTACTTGCAACAGCAAGAACTAGTACTACTTCTCACGAAGAACACACGCAACAGAGACACAACCTTAGGAATAAAATCAACCAGCACAACGAGCCGAAGCTTCTTGTAGCAGAGGAATCAATGCACTCACCGCAGCAACCAACAAAGAAATCAATCTCACAGGAGCAAAATAAATGCAAGGCAAAAAGGGATGAACCACTGCCTGGCGGCGCACACAGGAGAGAGAAAGAGACAAAATGACCCAATAGAGAGGATTTGATTTCAGCACAAAGGGGTAGTCCAAACCCTAGGGATTGGGGTGCTATTATAGGCAGCCCAACACTAGGAATATTCTACCAGCCCCTTAGGGTTTTTACAGACTCAAAAATACAGAAAATGACTCTACTGCCCTTAGGTATTTTTACAGACACAACTGACTGACTGTGGGCCTAGAGTAACAGATGACATATCCTGAAGCTATTCTTCTGGACAGTCGGATACATAATCAACGGTTGTCAGTTTTACGCCGAAACTGACAAAGCCTCCACCAGCTTTGCACCAGGTACCCGGATTGGGCCGGCCCGACTCCGCAGCTCTCTCAGCCCGGCAATCGCTCACCGCCCGTGTACCTGAGTCAGTCCTGGTCAACAGCCTAGTGGGTCTTCTACTGCTTCTGGCCCATGCACCCGGATTGGGCCAGCCCGACTTCGCAGCCTCCTCTGCCCGACAGTCGCTTGCTGCCCGTGTACCTGAGTCACACGCGGCCCATGAAACAGCAGATCTCTTCTCTTCCTCAGTCCTCGTTGACTATCGTTGACAATGACTCATCACTTCTAGAGCCATGAGACCCACGCTATTCAGCATGGCTCCTCACTCGCGGCGAGCCCGGACTCCATGGCGGCGGCGCGCGGCGGCGGAGGTGGAGAATAATATCCTGGGGGCTGGTGAGAGGGAGGAGGAGATAAGGTGAGGCAGCTGAAAAAACCTAGGCGAGCTGCGGAAAAAATAGGGTGTGCGCTGTTGTTTCCGTCGGTTGAGGGTTGAACCGACGGAAGTTAGTTAACTTCCGTCGGCCACAGTTAAAGCCGACGGAAGTTAAGTTAATTTCCGTCGGTTTCTTTAGGCTGACGGAAGTTAATTAATTTCCATCGGCTTTTGGAAAAGCCGACGGAAATTAAAAAGGCCGACGAAAATTTCTGTTTTTCTTGTAGTGCATACATCATTAGTGACGAGTTTTAGATATACCCATCACTAAAGGCACCTACATCATCAGTGGGTTTTAGATATACCCGTCACTAAAGTGGCCCTTACATCATCAGTGACGAATGGTAACTACCACCCGTCACTGATGACTCCTCCCGCTTATAGGCGGGTAACCGATGTGAATCGTCAGACTTTTCATTTCGTGCAACCCTAACCCTAACTCTCGCCGTCGTCGTTGCCTTCGTCATGCTCTTCGCTACTCCTAGCCATATGTACCATCGGCCGTGGCACCTGCACCGTCGGTGTGCTTGGCCGCCCTACTCGTCGCCAACTTGGTTGCATCCTCCTCCTAAGGTCATCATGCTCCTCCTCTTCCCCGTACGAATGAACCGTACGTTGTTATTAACTTTGTTTTCATTTTATTGTTACAGGGTAAACTGATCTACTGCATTTAGCCAATTTTTTCGAGATAACTGATGGTCTTAGCCAATTTCCCAATTTCTTCGAGATAACACACTTGAAGTTGGTATGACTATTCATCGTGGTGCTCCTGCCCGGATGTTTTCATGGTGCTCCTACTACTACCCACTGGGCTTCTTTTCAAGCTATCCATGGTGGTGGTGGAAGTTTAGATAGTGATAGGATACTATCCAAGCTTTGATATCGTTATAGATTAGCTATTAGCTATTCAAAAGCCATGAAATAATCTTGTGTTGCTATTTTTTTAGCCATTTTCTTTGAGATAATGAGTATGTAGTTAATATATGTGATACTAATTTAATAATGAATCATCTGTGATGAATTGTATGTGATGTGCTTTGAATATTACATATGTTGGCTTCTAAATCCTGGCTGTGATTCAGGATGCAACCTAAAAATTTATTATTTTTTTTTGAAAATGACCATATTATTAGTGACGGGTGATAATAATCACCCGTCAGTAACGAGCACATTAGTAACGGGTGTAAAATACTTCCGTCACTTAATATGACCTATTCAAGATACAATCTTAAAATATATTTTTTAAAAAATATGACCATAACATTAGTGACAGGTGACATTGGTGACCTATCTTTAAAGAACACAATAGTGATGGGTATAAAGTACTCTCCGTCAGTAAAAGGAGACATGCCAGACGTAGAGGGGAACTGAAGAGACCCTTTAGTGATAGGTGTTTATTCATCATTAATGATAGGGTTTTACTGACGCGATAAGAGTGACGGGGGACATGTTTGCCACTATTGTACGTTGCGACTCGTCATTAATATATGTTTCTGTGGTAGTGTATATAACTTAATATAAGTAATATGTAACACATATTGAAAAAATCAAAATATAAATTATGATCAGTATGTGTCGGCATCGGTCTATATTGGCCGGTATTGATCAGAATGATCGGTATTGAAGCCAAAACGGTACACCACTTAATATGTACCGGTTTGGGTAATGGAATAATACATACCGACCATTACGATCACTACCGAAATAGAATTGATAAGCTTGGCATAGGTTTGGCCTGACAGACGAGACCAAATGTGTTGGAACTTGGAATGCGGTTCACCTTGAGACGGTAACGGAAACTGATCTGCACCGCACCACGTTACAGGGAATCGAGCGCAGTAGAAGGCGATGTTGCTGCCTTCTCGGAAGCTTGGCTATGAGCTACAGGGAAGTTCTACGGGTTTTGGATTTGCTTCACGTCGCACCGGGAAGATCTGCGGCCGGACGGGGCTATAAAATTAGGAAAATTACTCACATATCATTATAATATTATAAAATATAAAAATTATCTAAATATCAATGTCAGTGACTGTGGTGACCCTTATCTATTATTGACAAATCGTGAAAATTGTAATGACAATGAAAAAATTAACCCTATAAAATTAGGTGGTATTTGCCATTCTCGAGAGTGGGCTTCGACACTTTCCTACGTTCGTTTTGTAAAATTGTCATCTAACTTAAGACATCTTTATTTTTCATGTCATTCCACTAGTTTACTGTAATCTAAATTTCTTTTTCTAATTTTTGGATAGGGAATAGGCCATTATACCCCTACACAGATGATGGGAGAGATACCGAACTACGCAAATCTCATTCCTGACGTCGAACAACTTTTGAACTTCGACATAAGTGCGTTGCTATTTCCCCATCACAGGTGAAAACATGCACGACTTAGGTGCGGCAAATAAACAAAATTTATGCTCGTGATGTTTCTTTTCTCAGGACATAGCTGAATCTTCTGTCCAGATCCTTCTCAAGATTTCCAGGGCCGCTCTTTAGGTACCTGATTGATGCACTGTATGGTACCAGGGTTAGTAATTGAATCTTGATATATAGTTTAACTCGGTTAGTGAGAAATGCAATGGAATCATGAATCATCATTCATATAGTGAAATAATCCACATTGTGATTCGTGGGTTCAGTCGGGGAACACGAGGATTTTAAGGAAAGACTGATTGGTTCATCGATGGCAAACGGAGGTCTGTTGCGGTGCGTGGAGGACGGTGGCAGCGAGCGGCGAACGGAGGGCACCGGCGAGGAGCAGGCGGAGGGCGGTGGTGAAGAGAAAAACTGTGTAGGATGGTACGCGCACACATATTTTATCTGGCTCCTAGGATCAGTACGAATTAGGCAGGGGTATAACGGTCTATTCTCCATCTACAAATCGGAAAAAGAAATTTAGAAAATAATAAATGAGTGCAATGTATGGTAAAAAGATGCTTTGAGCTGAATGACACTTTTACGAAGCGAACGACAAAAAAGTGGTATTTCTGCCAAGCTCACTCATGAGAATGGCAAATACTCAATTTTCTCAGCGGGGCGAGGTAGAAACGAGATAGGTTTGGATGAACCGATATCACTTAAAATTCTACATTAAAAAAGTTTTTATTGCTGAGAAGTTGTAGAACATAGTGGATGAGCTTTATGTTTTTATTACTAATAAAAAAAGCTCAAATCACATTTGAATAAGCCCAGAAGAAAAACTGTTTAAAAATACCTAGCACGGTATTGCAAAAAGATTCACTTTTCATAGTGTGCCCAAGCTAACGTAATAGTAAAACTAAAAAAATAATAAATGAGCTAAACTTGAAGGAACAATGAAATAAATTAAAATTCACACCAAAAAAGGTCAAGAATGAGTTATTATATTATTAAATTCATAACAAATATACTTAAAGAGAGTAGCGTAGCAAATTCAACTAGCAAAGAACAAGCCATCTTATTTTCACATGATTATACCAATTAGAAGAGGAACATATCACATATAAAGCTTGTAGAATTTTGTTATGAAAACAAGATTTTTTTACAATTTAATAGCATGAAATATATTCCACCGTAGAAATATATTATGAAATGAACCATGAAAGAGATAACACTGGTAACTTTACCATAACAGGTCTGCAAGACATAAGTTCAACCATTCAATCAAATTGTTAGGATGAGAACAACAACCATGATGTAATTATAGCTATAGGATGGAGAAATGTTTATCCGGTGGGTTAGAAACTTAAATTATAATATGAAAGAGCGTGGGAGTTTTACTTTAGTAAAAATTGTGTATCACTTCTTAAGTTCAGATAAATAAGTTGAACAATATCTAATTCACAAATTAACACATTACTGTTTTGTCCCTTGCCATAGAGAGACTACTATTTTGTTCCTTGCCATGGAGAGACTGCCAATTACATTTCTTTATCTTCTTTCTTCCAACTTCAACAATTGCTACCGTAGCTCCATGTTATCCATATTGCAATTTGTTATTTTTTGATTATGCATAATTAAAGCACCATATGATAACTAATATTTTCATCTCAAAGAGGAAGGTGTTTTCCGAAAGGTGAATTTGTCATGAACAGGTGAATACTAATGTAACACTTTTTTTTGAAATAATCAGTAGGAGCTACTACTGAAACTATATTAAATAACCGGAGAGAATACAGGTAACCAAAAAGAGGACAACATGGGAACAATAGGGGAAGTTACAGATTGCTTATCCAAGAAAAAAGAGAATTTTTGAGATTAACTGGGAATCTACAAACTTGAATAGCTAATTCATCGCGAAAAATAGAACTCCAGGTATGGATGGAGGGGGCAACATTGTTGAAGATGCATCTGTTGCAGTGAAGCCAAATAACCCAGCAACCAAGTTAGACGATTGTCATAAAGAGAGGTCATTCGAAGTTGTATTGAGATGCAACAATCCTGTCAAGGACTGAAAGGGAGGGGTCCCAATGCAGAAGAGGGAGCTCCAGCAGTCTCGAGAGGAGCAGTAAAAAAAAAGTGAACGGAGGTTTCTTCATCATCGTCTGAGCATAGGGCACAACCGAAGTCGTTGTCATTGAGATTGAAATGTCTTTTCCTGAGAATATTTCTAGCGTTGAGGCGATCCATGCACAGTAGCCAGAAAAGATTTTAATTTTATTACAGCACTTTGATTTCCATAACTCTCTAAACATCGACGTGAACTTGTAAACTTGTTTAATGATACTTGTAGTACTGTTGAGAGGAATAAAGCCGAGAACCCCAGATAAAACCCCATGAGTCCTTATTATTACTGTTAATATTTTGCTGATTGATGAGGGTGGTGAGATGATTAAATTCATCCAGGCCTTCTTCAGATAGAGGGGAGAGGAATAGGTTGTTGACGTTCTGATGGGATGAAAAGTAATGGATTGAAGCAAATAACTATTTAGCAAAGGAGAAAATTCTGAGTAGCATGAGCTGAAGAGGTTAACAGCAGTCACAAGAAATCACCTAATGATGTTGTCAATGCCTCACAGTCACTTGCCCATAGTCATTGGAAATCACCTAATGATGTTGTCAATGCCCCATAGTCACTTGCCGCTTTCAAAAGTAGCTATATGAGAATTGTTTCTGAGAAGACACACACCAACATGATGAGCAGGCAAAATACATGGTCCACCTAGAAAACCACATGGATCTTTTAATAATAAAATCATGTAAACATGTGTAAGTTAACATTCTCCACGTACCATCTCCTTTAATACTAAATCACATGCTTGTTATACGAGTTTAAAACCACAACTTCAACAAGAATGCAAATGAGAATCGAAACCAATCTTATGAACTCAGATTATATATACTACAAAACACATCAAAACTACTTTACCATACATGATACTTAGAAACAGACAAACACAATTGGAAAGCCTTGTGACAGAAGTGCCATACGGTGTCAATTCAGAAATTAGCTCAAAACTTTACCAAATTCAAAACCCACATCAGAGCCCCAAATTAGCTAACAAACCCATATCAATGCTAAATACTTTTGAGAATTTTGAGAAACGGACCAAATTATTTAAGTCACTTTCAACTCAAATCACAACAGTAGCTACCTTAGATGATCACATACCTTGTGAGACGATTTCCTCAAAACACAACACATCCTTGACCACTGTGCACAGAAGTAGCAGAACATTGTAATCCTTTTTATATGCCATGTATTTCCTGAAATTGTACAGACAACACAAACATATATTAAAATTGTAAAAAAGGTTGCATATGAGAAACTGTAGTAATATTGGTGTAGTAATATTGGTGAAAATCAAAAAAATCGAGATCAGAATAAGTTTATCAAATAATAAACTTCAAAAACATTGTAGGTAACAAATCATATTGCTAACAAACTAAATAAGGCAGACTACAACAGTAGAAACTGAAATGCTCTGTAATCATCAGTGATTCATTTCAGAGACATACAATAGGAATACAACACCCAAATTCAAAATTTACCTTTTGAAGTGCTTTCTGGACACCACATTTCTGGGTTGAAATAAATGAATCAAGCACCGTCGACCTGAGGGAGGCACACCGACGAGGGCAAGAGGGGGTGGTCGGGCAAGGGCAGGGAGGCACCAACGCGGCATGGGCGGGTACTTCACGACCTCATTGTTCCCTTTCCCAATTCCTCGTTGACCTGAAGCACCGTACTCAACCGCATCGTCACCGGCTTGTAGGAGAGATGGATGCACGGAGGAGAGGACATGCGCCAATGAGGGGCACGCAGGGGCGACAAGGCAGGGGCAGGGCTGCGCGGCGAGGGAACGCGGTTGCATGGCACGAGGCCAAGCTCGGCCAGGAACTAGCGGTGGGAGGAGACTAGCGGTGGCCGATAGAGGCGAGAGGAGACTAGCAGCGATTGGTGGGATTAGGTTTAGGTTTTAGGGTTTCATGGCATGCGGGGAAGGTGGCATGCAGGGAAGGTGATGTGTGAGCTGATGGTGAGGTTTTTGCACACATAGCACCAGCATCATTGGGCTTCACCAAAATAACATTCCAACAATGCCAATTGGAACAATAGCATTACAATGGTTGGCAATTTGAACATATGGCAGTGATCTACCAGTTTTGCCCTTCCTGTGTGCAGACGGAGCCGCCGCGCCAGGCCGTCGCCATTGGAGACTTCGCGTTCGACCTCGCAGCCGTCTCCAATGCTGGGCTCTTCAACGGGCCCCTGCTCGCAGGCTCCGCCTGCTTCCGACAGGTGCGTACTGTACTACCTGCCTACCTTACCTTACCTACCCGCCTGCCTGCTTTCTTCCTCTCCTCCTGCTGGTGAGGCTAAAGCTTATTTGGCTTAGCTTAGCGTCGCCAATCGAGCCCGTGCATGCGCATTGGAGATTTCGGCGACTGATCTCGGCATCTCGCTGTGATTTTGATGTTGGTGTTAATTGCAGTAAACTAGTAATCATGGGTGTTTGGTGTTGGCTAGCAATGTGATCTGATCAATTTGTGGCCTTGTTGGTGCGCGCACAGGAGACGCTCAACATGTTCCTGGCGTTGGGACGACCAGCGTGGAAGGAGGCGCGCGCGGGCCGAGGGCGCGGTCGCGGGGCCAACGGCGTCGGGGCGGACGTCGGGGCGCGGTGGCCGGGGGCGGAGGGCGGCGGCGGAGGGCGCGGTGGCCGGGGAGAGGAGAAGAAGCTGGGCTGGGGCTGGAAGGGTTATGCCCACAGGAAGGGCAAAATTGGTAGACCACATGGAAAAAACTGTAAAAACCTGTTTAGTGGATGTGGATGCCATATGTTCAAATTGCCAACCATTGTAATGCTATTTTTCCAATTGGCATTGTTGGGATGCTATTTTGGTGAAGCCCAACGATGCCGGTGCTATGTGTGCAAAAACCTCGCTGATGGTAGTATAAATCCTATGGCTGACAATCTAGATTAGTTGATGAACGTGATGGTAGGTCATGGGTAAGTAATTTATGTAGCTGACGTTGGCATAGAAAAAGTATAAACCACACCTTCCAAGTTCCATGTTTATCCCATGTTCGAATAACCCATGAAAGTACACAACTTTCTTAGGTACCGTTATGAAAATAGAAACAGAACAAAAATTTCTTGGTCTATTAAAAAAATTGAAATAGAGAGAATTATATGGACATAGAATATTCTGAAATAAAAATAAAACATAACTTTTAAAACACTTTTTAGGGGTTATTCAAAAACCAAGAAAACTTGGAGGATGTGATTTATGATGTTTTCGTCCATCGATCATCATCAACGCTGCGTCAGCATCATAATCAATCAAAATCGAGAGGGGTTTCACCGCGTCAGCAAACCACTAATGAAAATCGAATCTTTTTGCAATACCACCGTATATTTTTAAACATTTTTCAAACATCCGCAAGCTGGGGCTGTGATTTGAACTTTTTTACTAAAATCAGATGTGTTTTTTTAAAAAGTTTTAATTTTTTAAAGTAAAGATGGATTAAAAAATGCAAACCAAACATATCATTAAAATCCATCATTAAAAAATATTTGATGATTTCTAGTTTTAATTTTCGCTTTAAACAGTCATAATCTTTTTTCTTTCCTGCTCAATTAGCCTTAATTCTTGCATCGTCACGATCTCGGAAAAATTGATTATATATTTTAAAGTTGAGCAATGATATATAATATGTTCAAAGTTGAGTGTAATTATATAAAATATCCAGGTATCTAATTTGATAATATATTTGTAGGGTTTTTTATAAGATTATTTTCAAAAGAAACTCTATAAATATATTATCAAATTAGATATTCAACTTTGCACGTTTTATATAGCTATACTCAATTTTGAACATATTATATATCATCACTTAACTTTAAGACATATAATCAATTTTCGTCTTATCTCCGACCAGACCTAGTGAGGAAAACAAGAAAAACAAGCGGCTAGCCTATTTGTTAACAAGTTTCAACCAGGGCTTTACTGGTGACCGCGGTTTCGTTTCGTTAACTTGTCCAGAACTCACCACCGCTGGAAGAAGCCGGACGGACGGCCGTCGCGCGTTGGCGCTCAGCGCCTCCCTCTCCATCCGAGCTCCCCAGCCTTCATCAGGACGGACGGGACCGGACGACGCTGGCTATCATGTTAAGGAACATCCCCGTGGCTAGGGGTGAAAATGGTTCAGATAGTTTCCGACCGTATCCGGAAAAACGGATTCGGATTCGGATTTTTTTTTGATTCGGATACGGATTTTTCGGATACGGATTCGGATTCGGATATTTTTTTTCGGATACGGAAACGGATATGATATGCCTGATATCCGTCGGATTCGGATACGGATTCGGATAATCCGGATAGTTCTTATTCGGATATCCGGCCCATTAATAATATAGGCCCACTGGCCACACTGCAGTCCCACATCACATAAATAGGCCTTCATATTGGGCTGGCAGGCCCACTGCCATGGCGCCATGGCCCAACCGCCCAAGGAGTTTGAAATAAAAAATCTTCTTTATTTTTTTTAAAAAAACATTTTTTAAAAAAAATAAAGAATATTTTTAAAAAATATATATATATTTTTAAAAATGGGATAAATTTCTATAAATTTAAACAGATAAAATTTTATAATAAATAAAAAATATTTTTTTAGTTCTTTCAATTTAAATTTTAGAAACACAATGAATTAATGAAAAATAGCAAACTTTGTCAAAATAATTTTAAATTTTTATCACAGCATCTATGTATCGTATGATGATACCATGAGACGTATCGTATTTTTCAGACTTAATTTGAATTTTTTAGAATTAAAATTTCATTAAGCTCTACGTTGTCCATCGAGTGTCGTAACATTTTTTAAAAAAATATCTTTCAATTTAGTGGATACTGACTTAAAATAGACTCACATGCATGAATATGATTTTTCTAGAATTTTTAGTTCATTATTTCATGCACTTGTAGTTCAAATTTGATAAATTTCAATATAAATCAAAGAAACATACATAATGAATTAAAAATAGCAAACTTATGTATAAAAATGTGAATTTTTTTTATAAGATTAGATATGTTGTATTTTAATCATAGAAAAAAATCAAGTTTAAACAAAGATTTAACTATTGATTTACTTTTAAACCTATCACATTTTTCTTAACATTCTAACTCATTACTCTCAAATCTCCATCTTTCTTAACATCGTAGATGCAAACTTTGTCAAATAATTTTAAATTTTTATCACAGCATCTTTGTATCGTATGATGATACCATGAGACGTATCATATTTTTCTGACTTGATTTGAATTTTTTAGAATTAAAATTTCATTAAGCTCTACGTTGTCCATCGAGTGTCGTAACATTTTTTTAAAAAACTATCTTTCAATTTAGTGAATACTGACTTAAAATAGACTCACATGCATGAATATGATTTTTCTAGAATTTGTAGTTCATTATTTCATGCACTTGTAGTTCAAATTTGATAAATTTCAATATAAATCAAAGAAACATACATAATGAATTAAAAATAGCAAACTTATGTATAAAAATGTGAAATTTTTTTATAAGATTAGATATGATATATTTTGATCATAGAAAAAAAATCAAGTTTAAACGAAGATTTAACTATTGATTTGCTTTTAAACCTAACACATTTCTTCTTAACATTCTAATTCATTGCTCTCAAATCTACATCTTTCTTAACATCGTACATGAAAACTTTGTCAAAATAATTTTAAATTTTATCACAGCATCTATGTATCGTATGATGATACCATGAGACGTCTCGTATTTTTCAGAATTTATTTGAATTTTTTAGAATTAAAATTTCATTAAGCTCTATGTTGTCCATCGAGTGTCGTAACAATTTTATTAAAAACTATCTTTCAATTTAGTGGATACTGACTTAAAATAGACTCAAATTCATGAATATGAATTTTTTACAATTTTTGGTTCATTATTTCATGCACTTGTAGTTCAAATTTGACAAATTTCAATATAAATCAAATAAACATACATAATGAATTAAAAATAGCAAACTTATGCATAAAAATGTGAAATTTTTTATGATATTATATATGTTGTATTTTGATATTAGAAAAAAATTCAACTTTAAACGATCATTTATATTTCAAATTTACAATTTTAAACTTTATCTCTCTCACTCCAAAAATAAGTAAATAGTCAACTTTGACTAAAACTCTATCAACCCTAATTTGTCTTTCTCTCTCCCGGTCTCTCCTACTCCTGTCACCTCTCTCTCCCCGTTCGTGATGATTTATATGATGTTAACTATTATTTGTCATTTGTCTATTGTGATCGTGAATAAATAAATACATTATTGATATTCGGTAAGTATTCGTAACCGTATTCGTATTCGATTCGTATCCGCTCCGTATTCGTATTCGATGATATCCGACTCCGTATCCGTATCCGGATTATCCGAATCCGAATTCGAATCCGAAAAAATATATGAAAAAGGATATGATATTAGTGATATCCGTCCGTATCCGATCCGTTTTCACCCCTACCCGTAGCTCCCCCTCGTAGGCGGCGGGCGGACGTAGAGCGACCGAAGTCGCCGTGCCCGCCAACCCCCCACCTGCACCGTTGCGTCATACTCGTACCTTGCTTTGCGCCGGGCAACGGCTCACCTGCGACCTGCCCCCACAGCGGCGCAGATTGCGTCCCCATGCAATCCCGGGCCACCCGGCGCGTAGGTAATAATCACCTCGCCTTAACTCCCTCATCCCAACCGTCTTCCTACTTCCTCGAGACCTCTACTTCGTCCCCTTCTCGGAGTCCAATATGATTCCGATCTCTCCTTCCCCCCTATAAATCCCGCGTTATTCTCTCCCCCAAATCAATCCAACAATCACCGCATTGCGTTGTGCTGGACCCCGGAATACAAGACGACCCAACCGCGGCGCATCGCATCGGCTGAGCGAGAGTTTTGAGTGTTTGAGTTCGGAGGGGAAGGGATCGATGGGGTCGCAGGCGATCGAGGCGCACCGGCAAGGGGCCGAGGTGTACCACGGCGCGGCGCTGTGCGCGGAAAAGTCGGTGGAGCTGCTCGCGGAGACCCACATGCCACTGGGCCTGCTGCCGCTCGGGGAGTTGGAGGAGGTCGGGTACAACCGTGACACAGGCTTCGTCTGGCTGCGCCAGAGGAAGCCCATCACGCACACCTTCAAGCAGATCGGCAGGCAGGTCTCCTACGCCACCGAGGTCACCGCCTACGTCGAGGACGGCCGGATGAAGCGCATGACCGGGGTCAAGACCAAGGAGCTCCTCATCTGGGTCACCGTCTCCGACATGTTCCACGACAAGGACGACCAATCCAATATCACCTTCAAGACGCCCGCCGGCCTCGGGAGGACCTACCCCGTCGAAGCTTTCGCCAAGGAAGACGATCCCGAGGGCAAGCCCGCTGCCGCGGCCAACGGCAAGAAGGTCGCCGTGAACGGTAAGGCCAGGAAGTGAGGTGGCGGCTAGCTTATGGGTAAGCTTTAACAGTTTTCACAATTGTTATATGAGGGATCTAAATAAAATGAATTCTGATGCATTACAATGAATAATTTAATATTCTGCTCATGTTTTTTTACTGAGAGTATTATACTCATGTGTCACCTATTTTTCGTGTGCTTTATCAAGCGGGAATTAATCGTGAGAATTTTGCAATAGCATCACGAGGAGAACATGACTACCTGCAACGGCTGCAAGGCAGAGCCGTCTATATGAATTTTATCACCGTGCAAGGCCTAAATCTAGACTTATAGTAGCCGATGCTCCACGAGCTTGCCGCTTAGTCCCGGCATCTCGCTATACTCCCATGCGAAACAATCGACATACGACCGAAGCAACTTTATTACTTCGGCCTTTTCATCAGGATGTAAATGTTGGTTTACAAAAGTCGGTCTCGGAATGCTACCATCACATATGTCAACTTCTTCTAAGGGATCGGCCAACGCAAAACATTGTCCTAATTTCTCTACTCCGCTAAAGTCCTTGATGGCTTCGGCGATATCGTCTTTAGTAGACCGATACTGCTCTATGCGAGACTTTAGCCAATCCAGACTACTCTTGCTAAACATGACTACTAATATAAAAATAGCTGTGCTACACTAGCCGACTTTACATACACCGGTACAAAACATCCTCCGGACACGCTAACAAAATCGTAATCCGAAAGATCTCTACCTGACAGGCACTCTATCTTGTTGTGAATGGCGTCAACTGACACATCGGCCAATGCCACTTGGGCCGAAGTGTCTGCGGGTATAACTTCTACTTCATCGTCGTCCTACTGAATTAGGCACTGGTGCAGAGTAGAAGGAATGCAGCAATTTGCGTGAATCTAGTCACGCCCAAGCAACACGCTATAGTTCCCTTGTACATCGACGACGAAGAATGATGTTGGCAATGTCTTGTTGCTTACCGTCAACTCCATGGAGAGCACACCGCTGGCCTCGGAACTCTTGCCATTGAAGCTGTTGAGCATCAAGTTGGTCTTCTTCAGATCATCCTCGTCCCTGCCAAGTTTCTTCAATAGCGAGTAAGGCATTAAGTTAACAGTGGCGCTACCGTCAACAAACATCCGGGAAATCGGCTTTCCGTCAATGTGACCCCTGATGTAGAGAGGCTTTAGATGGCGAGCTAAGTCCTTAGGTTTCTCGAAGATAGCACTACGCGGGCCGAGGTTCAACTGAGCAACCTCGGCCTCGTCCTGCGACAGGGCAAACTCGGTGGGTAGCGTGACGACGTTGATGTCCATCGCCTAGAGTGCGGGACCCTCAGAGACAGGCGAGTAGTTATCGTCGAGCATGTCGTCGTCGTCGGTGTTCGGACTAGGAGCTGGGTTGGTTATCTCAACCAGCTTCATCCTCCATACCTGTCTCGTCGTTGGCCGCGGGCAAATTTCTTCAAAAATAGCGTCTCGCTCATCCTCGGCCTTCTTCTCACACATCTCTTGTGCCCGTAGTCGTTGTAGACGCCTCTTTTGTGATTTGGACATGCCTAGAGGTGCCCAAGATGGTTGTGGCTTGGTGCCAGGTGCCACTTCCTGATTCCTATTAACCCTGGCCGAAGTGGTACTATCCACCTCGGCCTCGCTGTGGACCCCGGCAACCGGACCGGCCTCATTTAGATGATCGAACCAGGCTTCGGTGGAAGCAGGGGACTTACCTCCGTCAGACTTCAGCGAAGGGGCCTTCAGGATTGGGATTTCCTGAGACCCTACTCTGACTGTGATAGCTTTGGACTCCTTGTCCTTTGCCTCTTCGCGCCCGTATTCTTTGACTTCGCTCTGCACGAGCCGATTCGAAGGTACCACGGACAGCCTGTGGATGATGTCTCCCTCCACTGCGTCTGTTTGTCCCTGCCATTCATAATATTCCGAAGGAAAACAAGGCATAGTGTTAAGTTGCGGAGGGTGCTCTGGCTGTGATACGTATGGAGCCCACGGAGTCCCCGCCCAGTTGTACGGCGGAGGCATCGATGGCTCTAGTGGCTTCGCCCACTGTGAGCTGAACCCGTTACCCGGAGGGGGCTTCTAGTAGAGTCGATGGTGTCTCGAACCATATCAGTGAGGGGTCCTACTAGGCTAGAGGTACGTTCGGCCAGTGTGGGCCGAAGCCTCCTGTCGAAGGGTTCGTCTAGAGTGGTGCAGGGTTCGGCTATTAGGGGCCAGACTCGCTCCACATGGGGTTTGGCCACTAGGGTCCGAAGCTATTGTATGGGGGGTTCATCCATTGAGGTCCGAAGCCACTGTACGGAGTGTTAGGCCACTATGGCCCGAAGTCACCATGCGGAGGGTTTGGCCATTGCGGTCTGAAGCCACCACGAGGAGGGCTCGGCCACTGTGGTCCGAAGCCACCCTCTGGATGCCTTGTGCCCTTTGGCTGACTTAGTTTCTTAGCGCGGGGGGCTGTTTCCTTGGCTTTTCTTTGGTGCTTGTTTAACATCATCTTATATGTTACCTTCGGCTCCTTGCAAGCCTTAGACGAAGGAATGCTAACGTTTTGCTTCCACACTCCCACCTCGGGGTTCTTAGGTATGAGTGTGCGTGTGCGCGCTGTTCAACAATTACTGCCTTCCCTTTAGTCGACTCGGCCTATTCTGGCCGAATGAACACCTTCTTCTCACCGAGGTCGACAGCGTTGACGGGGAAGGGATCTTTGTCCAGCTTCATCTTTGGATTGTGGTCTATTTTCAATCATCCTTCTTCTATGGCCGATTGAACTTGCAGCCAAAAAACATTGCAGTCATTCGTATTATGTGAATATGAATCATGCCACTTACAGTATGGATGTTTCTTCAACTCATCGACAAATGGAATGACTTGGCCTTTAGGCAACCTGAGAAGCTGGTTCTTTAAGAGAAAATCAAATATTTTATCACACTTAGTTATGTCAAATGAGTACTTGACCTCACTAGGACGATTCTTCGTGGGAGACGGTCGTAACTCAGAGCAAGTTATAGGTTTACTCTTAGCGTTCCAAACCCATTCGATCGCGTACATGTCGGCCGAATCCTCCTCTTCTGATTCCTCCTCATCGGAGTGTTCCATGACATGGATTTTAGCCCTAGGCTTCTTAAATGTCTTAATAAACTTTTTATCTTTGGCTCGGCCTTCCTGGACTAGAGCCTGCTGCAAGACTTGGCTAACCTCTAAGAAGTTCTGGTTGTCTAGTTTCTCTTTAAGCTCGGAACGCAATCCGCTAAAACCTAGATCCGCCAAATCCCTCTCTTAAATATTAAGACTGAAACATCGGTTTCTAGTGTCCCTAAAATGTTTGATATATTCAGAGGCACCCTCGTTAGATTTTTGTCTAATCGATGTCAGGTGTGAGAGCCTAAGTTCTATTTCACCTGTATAAAAATAGTCATTGAATTTTTGTTCTAATTCGTCCCATGTTTGGATGGAGTTCGGCGGGAGTACCGAAAACCAAGTGAAAGCGGTGCCAAATAGCGAGAGAGAAAGTAGTCTAAGTTTTAGAGTGTTTGACCCGCTAGCTTCTCCACACTGTGCTAAAAATTGACCAACATGCTCTAGTGTGGTTTTGTTTCCCTCGCCGTCGAACTTAGTGAACTCAGGAACTCTATAGCCGCGAGGGTAGGGTATTGTATCAAAATGGTCGGGATATGGCTTCCGATAAATCCTAGCCCGAACCCTAGGCACAAAGCCGGTGCATTCCCTGAACAGTGCGTGGATTTGCTCCTCAAGGTCATCTTGGCCCGCTGCCTGCACACATCTCTCATGTGTGGGTGCGACACGCGGCGGGATATCCGAGTGTCGACCATGGGCTTCCGCCCCATGTGCTAACTGTATGATGTGCTCGAGCCTAGGTGCCTGTGCATGTGGTGTGGGCAGTGTGGGCAAGGATAGCATCAACACAGGTGGGGGCAGCGCATGGTATGTGGTGCTATCTTGGCTGTAAGCATAATGACTGGTCTCGGCCAAGGGTGTTGAGGCCGAAGACGTAATGGTTTTGCTAGTACTATCATCAGTTCTTCTGTAAACATGATTTATTGGAGGTATACTAGCAATAGGGGCTAATGGTACAACCTCAGTAAAGCCGAACCTTCTAAGTGTCGCCTCTACTTAGGAACTAACTGCCGAATCTAAACTGTTGGCTAGCCAAGCGCTAACGGCCTGATCTACCGATGCGGCTATTTTTTTGCTCAATCTCTAAAGAAGATAAACGAGGCGATATGGGTGTTACCTGGATCCGAGCAAGATCGGGGACGACGATGTCGTGCTTGATGAAGCCCGCGTGTGTCTTGACGTAGCTCCCAAGCATCATGTCTTGGAGCGCCTTCATCTTTGCCACGATCTCTGCTCGGTCTTCTGCGGGAATATCTTTAAGAGTAGGTGTTAGGATGTTGCGGTTGTCGATATCCACGGCTCCCATGGTGTCCATCGGCGGTGTAGACGTAGTAGTCATTGTAGATGTACCGGCAGCCGATGTAGATGTACCTATCATGTTGGCGTAGCTTTACCCCAGCGGAGTCGCCAAAAAGTGTGTTGACACAGAAATGTGCCCCCGCACTTGGGTCAGTTCGACGATCCAAAAGTGTGCGGATACTTAGGGACAAGCCTAAACGTAACACAATACCGACGTCGTGTTCCGACTACCCTTAGCCGTGGTAAGGGGGTGGAGTCGCTAGGTAATCAGATCACACAGAGGTAATCCAATTAGCCGAAAGAAATGTATTAAACAGAACAAGTCAGAAACTGAACGAAGCCTGACTGATTCAAAATATGGTGCGAAGGGTGTCGCCGAAGCGTACCTTCAGCGTCTGATGTGAAGTGTCCCACCGAAGGGTGCCTTCGGTGTTCGGACTAATTTGGCCGAAGATAAACTCCGAACCGATCTGGACACAACAATCAACTCTGAATAGCGGGGTTCGGCGTGAAGTATATGATATAGTAAGGTACAAGGAAATGACTTAGGTGCAACGCGCGAGCGTGACTTTGTCTGGAGTGGAGTACGGGCATGGCGAAGCCTGTCGGCGAAGCGTGTTACGTGTGGAACTTCGCCAAACCGACAACAGCATGACGGTCCGGCACGGGTGGTCGAAGCAGCAGTCTCACCAAAGGGTGTTCTGGCAACCTTCGAAACTGATCTCTCAGCTCCGGACACCTCCGACGAAGTAGCTCCGAACGTGGAAACCTACAGTAGAGTAGATTCGAAGTACCAATTCGGCCTGAGGACCAAATTCTGCTAAGTGTTGCACTAGTGGCGAGGGTAGCAATCTGTTACACAGATTAGCGGATACTTCACAGGCGAAGTAACAAGGTGATAGCAATCTATTACGTAGATTAACGGATACTTCACAGGCATAGTAACAAGGCGATAGCAATCTATTATGTAGATTAACAGATACTTCACAGGCAAAGTAACAAGGCTTACCACTATTTTGAAGTGGCCGTCGGAGGGATTCTAGGCAAACCCACGAAGAGTACAGAAAACTAAAGATAACGTAAAATACGATTCAAAGCTAGGTCTTTGTGGTTGATTTGTGTTGGGGGCTTCTGAACCAGCCTCACCCCTATATTTATATGGGCTAGACTTCTAATCTCTAAGCCTAATCTGGTGGAATTCTGTTTGATCATGCGTGTTGGGGGAAATTACTCCATTTCCAGGGCTTAAAGATTAATCCTTCAAAGGCTGAGGAAAACTCCGAAGCTAGTGAGCAGTTGTCCGAAGGATGAGTCACCACGCCGAAGGGTGCAGCGATGCGAAGCCTTGGAGAACCCTCTGAATGGAAGATAGAGGCCCCGAAGCCGAAGGACAAGATTGATGGGATGTCCAGCTTATCCATCTACCTTGTAGTATTTTACCTTTTATAACCTTGTTTCTGGTACCGAATAGTTTCCACTATGTCGGTTGTAATCTAGGGGTAATTAGGTCTTTTCCTTATTCTTTTTCACCTATAAATACCCCCTTTGTACCCTGTAAAAGGGGATTCAGAACACGTTGTTCATTACACTCATTCGGACTACTCGAGCTATTATCCTAAGCGGAGGTTCGAGGCAGCCCTAAAGCGCAAACTCTTTGTTTGTTCGTTCTTTATCTCAGAGAACCTGTTGGTGCAACATTTGCGCCAACAGTTGGCGCCGTCCGTGGGGAACCAAGTTCTAAAAGCTTGTTCTCTGCTGTTGACTGCACTTCGAAGAGCACTTACGGAGGGAGCCTCGGAGTCTCAAGATTCCGCGCACCCTTCAGTTAAGGGCTTCTTAGTGCAGCCCGAAGGCCTTCACTCGACCTCCCGAGTCATTCGAAGTCCTCCGTCTCCAAGACCTCTTCGTGTCTAGCTATGCCTCCGAAGCGAAGTCAGGCTTTGGGTCCTCTCCGAAGGTCCCCTAGGATCACAGGAGCCGGACCCTCGGCAGCTCCTGCGATTCCCGCCGAGGCTGCTGGGCGTCGAGCACCCCGGGGCCCTCGAGCTCCTCCTACGGTGCTTCAGACCGATTACATTAGTTCCCGAGACCCGGAGGTGCCCTCCGATGAAGACGAAGACCTTCCTGAAACCGAGGCTACGCAACTAGCCAGGCTTCAGGAGGAAGTATCTAGGTGGAGGCAAGAGGCCGCCGATCGCCTCCGCACTCAAGCTTCCAGCGAAACTCCAGAAGGGCCTCAAGACGGTGGCACCCACAATCTCCCAGAAGCTATCCAAGTCCCGGAGGAGGCCGATAATGCATCCTTCGATGATGAATCTCCATTACATTCGGATTTACAAAGAGTACTTCACGCGCTTCGCCCACACCAAATCGCAGATCAAGGGCCTGTCTACCTCTTCGGTAGTCGACACCGCCCGCGAAGGGGTGCTAAACCCCGACCTCCTCAGTAAACTACATCAGAAGCCGGTGGCCTCTGTGGCGTAGCTAATGACATACTTCGAACAATATGCCAAAGCAGAGGAAGGCTGTCTTCGGCGAGCCGAAGCACCATCGCCCACCCTCCGAGAAGTAAAGATAGAGACCGAAGCCTCCACTTCCCTGTAGCCTCCTCAAGACAACCGCTTCAACGAGCACAAGCGGGGAAAGAAGCATTTTTGTTTAGATGTGCTAAACATTGCACCTTCTGCTCCGAAGGCACCTGCCAATTTCCAGCAGGCGAAGAGTTTCAAGGCTGGGCCACCGAAGCCTCAAGAAAGGGTGCCTGGCAGGCGCCAGAGTTTTTTTTGTTGCGTACATGGCGACAATAGGAGCCATGACATGAAGGATTGCAAGGCAGTGTTGGCCCTTCGAGGCGACTACCTTGAACGAAGTACCGGGTGGGGTACTTCGGATCGAGCCCCACCATCGGCATGGTCGGAGTCTGTACAAGCTGTGGCCCGAGCCGGTGCCCTTGAAGCCCCCATGCGGCTGCCGGTGGCCAATATTATGCCACCACCAAAGCAGGAAGACCCGCAGGACCGCGGCAAGAGAGTGGTTTTGCCCATCTCCGAAGGGGGACCCTCGGAGGCATGTCCAAGAGGCAGCGACGCGAGTACGTCCGTGAGGTCGGGCACATTGGGACCTCGAGTTCCGCCGAAGGGATGCCAGAATGGTCCCACGTACCCATCTCATTTACCGCCAGTGATGCTGCAGGGGTGAAGTTCCCCCATGCGGACCCATTGGTCATTTTTGCTGATATAGCAGGAGTGGAGGTCCGAAGGATCCTAGTAGATGGTGGGAGCTCCGCAGACATACTATTTGTCCAGGCCTTCGATCAGATGTTCATACCTCGGAAGCATCTACTCCCAGCAGCCCGACCACTTCAAGGGTTCTCAGGACCGCCTCTCGATGCCCTCGGCCAGATAGGCCTAGAGGTTGCCTTCGGAGAGGGGCCTCTGGCCAGGGTAGAAGAGGTGATCTTCGATGTCGTCGACGCTCCATATGCTTACAATGCAATCTTCGTCCGAGGGATGTTGAACCAGTTCGGGACTATAGCGCACCATAATTACCTTTGTCTCAAAATGCCCACGCAAGGTGGAGTGCTTACTATTTCAGGAGACCAAGCTGTAGCCCGGAGGACGGAGTATGGCCATGGGCAGCCGTTGGACCCCCGGCAAGTGCATAATGTGGCGGAAAGCATAGAAGGAGTACCGGAGGCCTCGCACCCTTCGAAGGGGTCCTCGCTCAAGCCAAGCCTAAAGGGTGACATCGAAACAAGAATAATTTCAAAAGATGGCAAAGAGTATCAAGTGCAGTTCGGCAGAGGGCTATCCCCGGAGATAGCTACTTCGTTAGAAGAAGTCGTCAGGCGAAATCTGGATGTCTTTGCTTGGACCGACGAAGACATCACCGGGGTCGATCGAAGCATCATCGAGCATAGTCTGCTCGTCAACCCGAAGGCCAAGCCAGTGCACCAGGGGCTCCGTAAGCTGTCAGCAGAAAGAGCAAGCCTCGCTAAAGCAGAAGTAAAAAAAATATTAAAAGCTGGCATTATCAGGGAAGTAGCCCATACCGAGTGGTTGGCCAACCCTGTTTTTGTAAGGAAAAAGGATTCGAACAAATGGCGCATGTGCATTGACTTCACTTCATTAAATAAAGCATGCCCATGAGACCCCTACCCGATGCCCCGAATAGATCAGCTGGTAGATTCCACAGCCGACTCCGAATTGCTAAGTTTCCTCGACGCTTATTCCGGATATCTTCAAGTATGGCTGAAACGCGAAGACGAAGCCAAGACAAGCTTTATAACTCCTTCCGGAGTATTTTGTTATGTAAGAATGCCTTTTGGTTTGCAGAATGCCGGGGCCACCTTTTCTCGTTTAATAGCTAAGGCTCTAGGTCATGAGATAGGCCGGAATGTCGAGGCCTATATGGATGACATTGTAATAAAAGTGCTCAAAAGCACCAGCATAGCCTAGATCTAACTGAAATGTTTGAGAGCCTCCGAGCATGTGGAGTACGCCTCAATCCGGAAAAATGTATATTCGGAGCGCAAGCAGGGAAACTGCTAGGGTACTTAGTTTCGAGCAGGGGAATCGAAGCTAGCCCAACACAGATAAGCACACTGCAAAGGATGGCTCCACCAGAGAATTTGAAGCAAGTTCAGAAGCTAGCAGGAAGGTTCGCAGCTCTTAGCAGGTTCTTGGCCAGGTCAGCAGAGTGGAGCCTCCCAATTTTCAAAGCACTAAAGGGGTCCGAAAGCTTTCAGTGGACACCGGAGTGCCAGAAGAGCTTCGATGATATAAAGGCATATCTTGGAAGATTATCAATTTTGACTGTTCCACTTCTAGAAGAAACACTGCTCCTTTATCTTGCAGCAACAAGTTCAGCGGTGAGCGCAGTATTGGTCCGGAAGTTGAGCTTAAGGAAAAGCTAGTCCAGAACCCAGTTTATTTTGTGTCGGAGGTATTATCCGGAGCTAAAGTCAGATACTCCGAACTCGAGAAGTTTGCTTATGCCCTAGTAATGGCCTCGCGAAAGCTAAGGCATTATTTCTTGGCGCATAATCTAATCGTCCCTACATCGTACCCTCTTGGATATATGCTCCAAAATAAAGATTCTACGGGCAGGATTGGAAAATGGGCGGTCGAGCTAGCACCCTTCGGAATCTCCTTCACGGCAAGAACAACTATTAAATCTCAAATTATAGCCGACTTTGTTGCAGAGTGGACTCCATCTGCTATTTGGGCCCCGGAAGAATCCTCCGAAGGTTTTTGGACAATATTTTCTGACGGAGCTTATCAAGCATCCGGTGCCAGAGCAGGGGCCATCATCATATCACCATCGGGGCGGAAGGCCATGTATTCTACGAGGCTCAACTTCAGAACCACTAATAACATCGCCGAGTATGAAGGAATCTTGCTAGGCCTCCGAAAGGCTAAAGCGCTCGGAGCTGCAAGAATAGTGATTAAGACAGATTCCCAAGTCGTCGCAGGGCATGTTGATAAAAGTTTTCAAGCAAAGAATCCACATCTAGCACAATACCTTGAAGAAATCCGCAAGGCCGAAGCAGCATTTAGAGGATTTACAGTTCGAAGTATCCCTCGGGCAGAGAATCAACTTGCAGATATTCTTGCAAAGGCTGCAACAGGGGCGGTGGACCTTCCGGAGGGTGCTTTCTACGAAGAACCAGTGCAACCAACGGCTGTTCAATTACCCTCTTCCAAGGTACTGTGCATTCCAATTACAGATTGGCGGGCTCCGATAATGAACATGTTGCAAAGTAGCATGGACCCTACCAAAGGTCCAGAAGCACGAAGGTTGCAAGCAAGAGCTCGAAATTACAAGCTTATTGATGGAATGTTATACAAAGCTGGAGTATGTTCACCTCTACTTCGATGCATCTCACAGCCCGAAGGTCAAGACATACTTCGAGACATCCACGAAGGCTTGTGCGGAGGTCATTTAGCCCCTCGTGCGCTAGCAGGCAAGACGCTTCGGCAAGGGTTTTATTGGCCAACTATAGTAAGAGATGCAGAGGAGCTGGTTCGAACATGCCAAGGCTGCCAGTGGATGGGCAGACGGAGCCATCGCCCGCCAGCTCAGCTTCAAGTTATTGCCCTAGTGTGGCCAATGGCTAGATGGGGCATGGAACTCATAGGCCCTTTCCCAATGGCAAAAGGTGGCTTAAAATTTGCGGTAGTGGCAATCGAGTATTTCTCAAAATGGGTTGAAGCAGAGCCATTAACAGCTATCACCTCGAGGAATGTGCAAAAATTTTTCTGGCAGAATATTATATGCAGGTTCGGAGTTCCAAGAGAGTTGACGGTGGATAATGGAACCCAGTTCGAAGCTGACACCTTCCAAACATTTTGTGAAGAACTGGGCATTAAGCTGTGCTTCGCGGCGGTGCGACATCCACAGTCCAACGGAGCCGTTGAGCGAGCCAACGGGAACATTCTCTCCGGGCTGAATTGCCGAATCGTTGGATTGCCCAAGGGTCTATGGGTCGAAGAGCTCCCTAAAATCTTGTGGTCCATTCGAACCACTCAAACCAGGTCCACAGGTTTCACCCCATTTAGATTGCTGTTCGGGGATGAGGCAATGACTCCTACGGAGCTCAGAGGTGGATCGCTTCGCGTAGTTCAACCTGGGGACGAAGATGACAGGAGCACTTCGCTGGATTTGTCAGAAGAAACAAGGCTTCGAGCTGTCGCCAACCTGACTAAGTACTAGGACCACACCAAGACATGGTATGACCCGAAGGTAAAGCTAAATGAGTTAAAGCCTGGTCATCTAGTGTTGCGAAGTGTAATAGCTCCGGGGAAACTAGGAAACAAATGGGAAGGACCATATGTTATCCTACGCTCAGGACGTCCCGGATCGTTTAAATTAGCTAATCTAGAAGGGGAAGAATTGAAGCATGCATGGCATGCGGAGCACCTTAAGCGTTATTTTGCTTAGGGGCCCCTTGTAATCACTTGTAAAACTTTCCTTTCTATGAATAAAGATAAGGGTCGAATTTTGTTTGCTCTTCGAATATCCCTTACTCCTGATGGACGCATCGGGAGGACGGAGATGCTGGTAGAGCCAAGCATTTTTCCCAAGATCTAGGTAGATGCCTTCGAACCATTGGTTCAGAGGCTTCGTTGCCACCCTACGGATTCTAGGCTTCGGCTTGTTAGGATCCGTAGAAGAGTCTAAGGACTTTAAAGAAAAACAAACTTTCGGCCTTCGGGTGCGAAGTATCTGTAAAAGAGCCGAAGGTGGCCACCCTACGGATTCCAGGCTCCGGCTTGTTAGGATCTGTAGAAGAGTCTAAGGACTTTAAAGAAAAACGGACTTTCGGCCTCCGGGTGCGAAGTATCTGTAAAAGAGCCGAAGGTGGCCACCCTATGGATTCCAGGCTCCGGCTTGTTAGGATCCGTAGAAGAGTCTAAGGACTTTAAAGAAAAACAGACTTTCGGCCTCCGGGTGCGAAGTATCTGTAAAAGAGCCAAAGGTGGCCACCCTTCGGATTCTAGGCTCCGGCTTGTTAGGATCCGTACAAGAGTCTAAAGACTTTAAAAGCGAACAGATTTTTAGTCCTCGGGCGCGAACTATCTGTGCAAGCGCCGAAGAGGGCCACACTGTGGATTTCATGCTCCGGCTTTGTCAATACCCGTAATAAAAAAGGGGGAGAGCCGCGAAGTAGTGGCACCAAAGTACAAAGGATAAGTGTAAATTTGAAGCATTCGGTTGTTCGGAGCATTATTGTGCCTAGCGAACCCTTTTCTATAGTAAAAGCTCCACCACCCACAAGGGGGGTAGGAGGATAGGAGTCACACAACATACTTTCGAAGCATTTCACATTAAATCATTATACTTTTACATCAAGAAAAGTTTTGGTCCAAGCCTAGGAAAAATCGAAGACCCTGTCGACATCTAGAGTTACTCCTCCGGCTACTCTGCCCTTCGGAGCTCGAAGCTGTCGGCTTGGCCCTCTTCGTTCGAACACTTCTCTTCTTCTTGGAGGCTCGTATTTTCTTTTGCTCTTCTTGAAGCTCCGCCCATGTCAGGAGCCTTTCGGAGTCAGCCTCCGCAGGGTCTTCGGCCCGGTACTCTGAGTTGGACCAGTCAATAGGTCCGGAAGACGAAGATCCCTTCGCCTTCTCTTCCTCTTTAATATAAGCTAAGACATCTTGGCAAACTTCAAGGGTGATCTCTCCTCCGTCTCCACGAGGAACAGAGAAGCGGGAGCGGCGGTAAGGCCTCAAGCCCTCGAGGTTTGCCCACTCCTTTCGGAGCTCGTCGGTAATTTCCAAAAGTTCGAGGTCAGGGCTCGAAGGGCATGACAAAACCTAAAAAAGAGCAGAACACCCAAGACAAGTTCTTGTTTATGAATTTTTCATTAATAAAAAGAGGCTTTACAAGGCTTCGTGTACATAATAACCCTAAGTGGCTAGACCTGCGGGTCGGTTGGCGGAGCAGGAATGGCAGGGGCTGGCGAAGCAGGAAGTGGTGGTCTTGTATGCGCCTGCTTCTGCCGACGGGCCTCGTCAATCCAAGCTTTAGCTGCGACCTTGTGGTTCATCTTCCAGGTTGACCGGAAGGCTTCCCAGGCCGAAGCCACATCCGAAGATGGCCGCAGCAATTCGTCGGATGCGAAGCCTCGAGGGGTCGAACCCCTGACTGAGCCGAGGGGGATCCGAAGAGACTCAAGGTGACGAAGAACCCCAATGCCGGCACACTGTCCGGAGATCTCTCCGTACCGAATGCCGGAGTTCATCATCAATGATGAAGCCACTTGGATCCTCGTCAGCTTTCGGTCAAGGGGCTCGTGGGTCGCAGCAGAATACGAAGGGCACATAGTGCCGAAGTACTCCAAGGTACCTTGAAGAGCCTTCAAGGTACGGTCCGCCATGCCGGAGTTCTTCTTCTCTGCTGTTTCCAGCCCTGCTGCAGTCGCAGACACTTCGGCCACCTGGAGCATCAAAGAGCTCTTCTGGGCCATTAGCTGGTTGAAGGCCCCCTGGAGTTCCACCAACTGACCATTTGAAGAAGCAGCCGCTTGGCGGAGCCTTTCAACTTCCGCCCGAAGAATGAGGCGCTCAGCTTCGGCCTCTTGGGCGGAAGAGCGAAGCGCGTCGCGGTCTTGTTGCGCTATCCAGAGGGCTTCGTCTGAAGCAGCCCTAGCCCTCCGTTCTTCTAAGTTTTCTCCCTTCATCCTGAGAAAGCTCTCACGGGAGTCGTTAAGGGCCATCTGGAGGGTGGTAACCTTCCTTTGAAGTTGATTAACCTCGACCTCATTGGAAGTCGCCGCCGCTCTAGCAAGGACGAATTGCTGCAAAAAAAGAGCAAGTAAGTACTGAAGTATTTATGATCACTAATGCGAAGCAACTATGGTGTCTTTTCATACCTGAAGGGCAGACCTTTCAAGGGCTGAGTTGAGTGACGAAGCCCTGGCCTCGCTCAAGATGGAGACCAAGTCCGAATTGGCGATATCCTGGCTTCTCTCTGCCAGGGGCTCCATGAGTTTTCGGAGGCCATCCCGATGCTCCAAGAACGGAGCCAGCAGAGGAAGCCAAGACAGAGCTTGAAGATCATCCGTTGCGTCCTCGTCCTCCGAAGTGCCGACGGAGGTTGCGGCGTGGCCAGGAAGAAGGCCGAGGCTAGATATGCTCTTACCCCTCCCTAGTACGAAAGAAGGCGAAGCAGGGATACTCCGATCGTCAGCAGCTACCCCTTCGACCAGAACCGCAGCGGCAGAGGCAACCTCAGTGGTCGGGGCTGCCACTACAGGGGTGACCTCCGTCGCCAAGTTCGTCCCGGCAGGCGCATCCTCCGCTCCAACGGACGCGTTCTCCACCGTCAAGCTCGGAGCATCCGAAGGCACGGGAGGGTCCGCTCGAGCAGCAGCCTCCGAAGGTGCAGGAGCTTCGGACGCCACCGAAGCATTGATACCCGTAGAGGTACCTACTTCGATAACAAAAATTAATAAGCATATTTCTAGAGATAGTGTACAGGTATTGATTAAAAAAGGGGGAGCTTCGGAAAGTACCTCCAGGAGCCTCGTGGGGTAGGATTGCTGGATCCTCCAGGACCTCGTACATCTGAAGGAGGTCGGCGAAGTCATCTCCCGAGGTCCTGGCCTCAACATTTCCTGCCGGAGTCGTGATTTCCGCCGTAACCGCCTCGGGTGTAGGCAAGTTGGGAGTAGCGGAGCCCGACTCCACTTGCACGATGACGGGAGCAGGGGGGACCTCCCCTAGGTCTTCGTCATCATCCAGAAGATAGCTCTCGAAGGCCGCTGCGGTTTGGGCGTCGGAGTCCTCTATCTCTTCGGAGGCTGAGCTCCGAGCACCCGGGGACGAGGCAGACGAAGCAGGCGTCAACCGAGAAGGGGGCTTTGCTACTTTCTTCTTCCTGGGCGGCTGCTTGCTGGGTTTTTTGGATGGTTCAGCAGTGACCTTCCTTTTACGAGCAGCTGCTCCGGTCGAGGCAAAGTTGGGAAGCGGAGGGGGCTCCATCCCCAGAGCTCCCCACACCCTGTTGGATCGTTCCGAGCATCCCACCAGCTCAAGCCTTTTTTGCTTCTCGGCCACCGAAGGGGCTCCAAGAACTCGTTCGGTGGCCCGAACTATGTCCTCCGGAGCCAATGCCAGGGGAACCGCTGAAACAAAAGGGGTATGAAATCATAAGTATAGTTGTTCTCTTCATATAATATCATACTGCAGGGATTGAACTCTTACCTAAGTTTTGGAGATCCCCCTCCGAGGCCTGTGGAAACACGATCGGCCAGTTAGCTCCGAGGGGAGAGATCCGAAGGGCAATGAACTCTTCGGCCAGATCGCGCATACTCATGCGGCGAGCCACCGAAGTAAGCAGCCCTAGCCTCGTCGAGAGCAGGCTAGGGTTCGGAGAAATCTCCGCCTCCTTGCGGAACCAGATCTCCTGGAGAGGACCAATGAGGCGGGAGTCCTCTCCGACTTCGGCGTAAAACCACCGAAGTATCCAGTTCGTATACCACCTGTCATTTATGGCTTTTGCAGGGAAATGAAGGGCATGCTCCCTCCGTAGCTGGAAATTGACGCTGCCGAAGGCTATGATCACCTTGGAATCCCCCGGCCCGTCTTGTGGCTTCGGCTGGCATATAGCTTCGTGGGTCGCGGCGAAGATCTCGAAGCGTCCCTCACACCCCTCTGCCCGGAGCGCCCATTCGAAGATGGCTAAGCGCGCGATGGCGTTGGGTGACAGCTGAGGCAGAGTTATGTGGAACAGGTCCAGTACCTCCGTCAAGAAGTCCACGGCCGGCAGCCCCAAGCCTGCTTCGAAGAACGCTTTGAAGACTACCACCTCCCCGCTTCGCGGCCTCGGAGTTGATTCTGGCCCGTGGACCCGAGTCCTCAGTCCAGCGCCCAACTTCCCGTCCACGGCTTCTTCAATAGATTCGGCGGTGCTCACGGATTGACTGATGAGGAAGCTTTGGGCGATCTTCTTCTTGGAAGGCGGACGGAGCTCCCGAGGATTTTTGGGCCAAGCACCGCTCGAAGTCCCCGCCATTGCCGTAGCTGCCGAGGCAGCCCACGCCTGCCTCTGCACTAGGGTGCTGGCTGCTGCTGGATTGGTGTGGCTAGTTCTCGCCATCTCGCTTGGATGCTCGAAAGGTTGGAGGATTGGAGGAAAGTGAATCACGAATAATGGATGCGGTAAAAATTCTCGGTTAATCCCTGTCTTTCCCTTTTATAACTGCACGTCCAGTGCTACTCTTCGATTGGTTTCACACTGCAGGTTCGGCTTCTGTCGCCGACAAGTGGGTCCGGTAATTGGAACGGTGAGCAACCGCCGTAAAAATCGACCGTTACCTTTTGCAGAGTGTAACAGTTACTTGCGCTGTAATGGCTACAATCAAACGGCGCTCCACGACGTTTGCACTCCGAAACCATTCTCTTCCCAACGTGCGTTCCCATTGCATCAGGAACCCGAAGGGGGAGGTTCGAACGCGTTGGGCTCGAAGTCCTCAACTAAGTCGCAACATGCCCAAATCCTCTTTAAGCCTCAAAAAATAGAAATGTTCCTTCTGTATACTGCCTTCTTTCTAAACAGGTTAACTGCAGAGAGGCGTATTCGAGGGGCTACTGTTGGGGGAAATTACTCCATTTCCAGGGCTTAAAGATTAATCCTTCAAAGGCTGAGGAAAACTCCAAAGCTAGTGAGCAGTTGTCCGAAGGATGAGTCACCACGCCGAAAGGTGCAACGATGCGAAGCCTTGGAGAACCCTCCGAATGGAAGATAGAGGCCCCGAAGCCGAAGGACAAGATTGATGGGATGTCCAGCTTATCCATCTACCTTGTAGTATTTTACCTTTTATAACCTTGTTTCTGGTACCGAATAGTTTCCACTATGTCGGTTGTAATCTAGGGGTAATTAGGTCTTTTACTTATGCTTTTCACCTATAAATACCCCCTTTGTACCCTGTAAAAGGGGATTCAGAACACGTTATTCATTACACTCATTCGGACTACTCGAGCTATTGTCCTAAGTGGAGGTTCGAGGCAGCCCTAAAGCGCAAACTCTTTGTTTGTTCGTTCTTGATCTCAAAGAACCTGTTGGTGCAACATTTGCGCCAACAATGCGTAAAAGACTTAGTCAAAAATCGGACTCAATCTCTAACTCTTGCTCGAAGTGGGCCTTCGGCCAGGCCCGCCGAAGCCTGCTCCTCAGGCCGAAGCTTCGGTAGAGTAGGCCTCCGAAGGCCTCTGGGCCGAAGGCTGTGTGGGCTGGTTGGAAGCTTCCGAAGCCCGTAGCCCAGTGGTCCTTTGGCCCTATAGGTCTTCGGCCTAACCTGGGACATGTGCATTTTTGGCCCAAATTACCAAAATTGATATTTTGACAATCTTAACCATTAATGCCATTTTTTGCTATCAACACATTCAATGAGCGATATAGTCTCAAGGTCAAGATTTATGATTATGACAACAATAAATAGTAAGTACAGATAATTGGCAATTGCTATATCATAGGATTCGATTGAACTTGCATAAATTCTAGTTATTTCATTATGGGCTTCACATTCTAGTGCTTCATTATCTTGCTCACCATTATTTCTCGTGATATAAGCAAGGTCTTTTAGTGTACCAGCGGCTATTTTGGTGCACATCTTATCGCCAATTTCATCCTTCATGGTAAGATTCATATTGATATGCCTATTATGAGGTTCCATACCATTTGCCACTCTCTTTTCTATGAGGCAGTTTTCGTGATAAAGTATGGTAAGCCCATATGCCTTGCTTTTATGAGATGTCTCCAATTACTTAGGGGCATAAAGAACCGGAGTTATCATCCTATTATTTTTATTCAAGGTATCTAGATGAGATGAGGGATACCTTTTCTTTCTTTGGTATTTCACCCTCTTCGTTGCATTACATTCAAGTAACACAGCTTAGTCATATTTTTCAGATCACAAAAACAATTAGGTAGTATAACTTCTAGTTATTAGACACTTCAGGTACTTTTGTACTTCTAGCACTTCTTACACTGCATTCACTGATGTGAGGTAATGTGTATGACCCCTTCCATTTATACCATAATTTATCGATATTTTTAATCTAAGGGCTCATTATCTCCTCCTAAATGACAGAAAATTATAAAAGTAAAAGGCTACATGCAAATCTCCGTTCACAAGTTTTATGGACTTTTTAGAGAGAGACTTTACAATATACTATAGTTGTGGTATATGCACATACTTCAGGTATAAAATTCAACACTAGTTGCACTACTATTGAGTAAATGTTGTATGTCAATAATTTGAATTATGTTTGAGATCCGCTGCATTTAGAACTGAATGTCCTATATATGACAGATAAATTACAACTCTACAATAATGTTATATCAATTCTTCTAATTATTCAATGTTTATGCATAGTCCATTTATGTAGACAAATGATACTTAGTGTACTACTTGACCTCTCATGTCAATTCATTAATCATCAATCACTATTCGTTAGCATTGTCCTTTTAGATGGACTATTTATGATGATCAAGACATAAGGATCAAATAGATAATATACATGCATGCGTTTATTACAAAGATTTACAGGCTTCAAACATTATCATGATAGTCCACACAATGGTTCAAAAAGACTAAAATATCCTCTAAATACAGCTTAGGAATGATTTCACATTGGTCTAACGATCAATTTCCTAGCGGTACACGTGGGCACACTAATCTTCTTGAATTAGAAAATTATTTCACTTTTAAGCTATAATCATATGAGTTACTAATTTATTTTTCTCATATTTCAAAAACCAAAATTGACATAATGCATAATTACTAAATGGGAGAAATAAAGTCTTAAAGTAGCATACATTTCAAGTACATTTATAGTATAGCCCAAATATTAAAGAATATAATTTCTTCAATTTATACAAACCTTAAGAAAAATTAAGTGGGTTTAGGATATAACAATGCTTCATTATTACGCAATGTTATCCCACAAATAATATGACCATGACTCTTCTAGGGTATACAAGATGCATTTTTTGCTTCTATCAACGATCATAATGTTTCTATTTCTTGTTCATCTAGAAACAAATTTTCAAGGTTACATTGTGGTTTTTCTAAGCCACAATTGATTCATTCTTTCTATTTTGGCGCTACAAAAGACTCTAGTCTAAGACAATTTATTCATATATGAGGAAGTAGAAACAAAATAATAATTTTCTTAAACATGCTATGACATATTGGAAACAATTCTTCATTGCAATGAAAGATATTTGCTCGGCTATTGAAGCCCAAGTATAAAACCATTGAAAGTGAAGGTTCAAATACCTCAGTACCTACTTGATGGTGCCGGTAGATCAACTACTTAGTTTGGGGGCAAGAAAATTTAATATTTAGCTACAATTATTCAATCCTCTAATATTTAGTAATATTCAGATGACATAAGAACTCTAATTCAAGATAGAGTATGCACATAGGTAGCTACTTCTTCATTGATAGCTTCTTTTCACTTATGGTGGCATTGGTAGACTTCTATTGTCATCATGAGAAAGTCAACTGAGATTTTACAGGCACTGCGACCTATCATGAGAGATGTGCAATCTCAAACATAAAGTTATCCTTACCAACTATGATAGTAAGGTATATCTTAACACTACCATAGAAACATACATTAGTGATGGGTCATAACGTACATTAGTAACAGACATGTCCCCCGTCACCCTTATCACATCAGTAAAGCCCTATTATTAATGATGGGTAAACACCTGTCACTAAAGAGTCCTTTAGTGACAAGAAGTACTTTACACCCATCACTATTGTGATATTTAGGGACAGGTCACCAATGTCACCCGTCACTAATGTTATGGTTGTATTAAAAAATAATTATTTTTAGGCTGCATGCTGAATAGGCCATCTGTAGTGACGGGAAGTACTTTACAACTATCACTATTGTGACCTTTAGGGATGGGTTGCCAATATCACCCATCACTAATGTTATGGTCATATTAAAAAAATAATTATTTTTAGGCTGCATCCTGAATCAAAGCTAGGATTTGGCAGCCAACTTTTTAAATTGTAAACAACACATAATTCATCACAGAAAATACAACACATAATTCATCACAGAATACCACCATCACAAATTGCATTGCACAAACAAAGCATCCATAAAAATTGTATTCCATATGTTTCACCAAATGTTTGCAATTGTTACATGACAAATTGAAAACATTAATTCTAGCCCTTATAATGGAAAACATAATTCTTTGCGAAGACTTGTTCCACACGGAATACCGCTAGTCATGAACGGATCACCAACAACTCAATCTCTCTAAGACTGCCTTCAGGTAGGATGAATTACTGTAAATTGAGTTTTTAACATCAGTCAATGTTTACATAAGTGAAAAGTAAATGAAACACAAGAACAAAGCACATGATAATATCTTACGTCGGGTGATTTAAGATCCTCTATCTTCAGGGCTAGCGTCATATGACGTGCAACATAAACTCACATTGGTTTCTAGGAAGTTGACTGTAGCACTATTATGGAAATACATGATTAGTTTGGATGACACATGAAATTTAAAAGGATAAACATTTAGAGACTTACAAGCATTGCAATTTTATGAACAAATTGTAGGCATTGCATTGCTTTTGGTTTATGGACACATGTAGCAGATTCGAAAGCTTTGTAACGAGGTAGAACAAGATTGAGTTAAATAACAATAGGTTAAAGGTTGAACTTATAATAAAGTAATGAAAACCTTACTCATCGATTAAACTTTTGACTACTAAGAAGTCCCTATCAGTGCGCTCACCATTCAGTCCCTTTGGTCTTGCTAAGTCAATATACTATACGATATTCCGCTTAGGGGCGATGAGTAGTAGGACATAATGTCCATTCAAGTGGTGTATGCCCATTATATGTTGCTTCTTATGATGCATGTGGTGAGTAACTTAAATAGGTAGTTGACACACGACTTCCTACTGGTATTGATTGTTGACATTGCTAACATCTATAGATCTAGAAATTTGAATGATTGATTCTTGCTTTCTTGGCACATTATCCTGCACATATGGAAGAGTAGTTAATACCACATATTGACATGTTGACGTTAATAGAAATTATAGGTTAAGTAACTTATAATATCTATCACCATAGCAAGATGATGTTGAGAGTGTCCAAGTTAAAAAGATCGTATATATCATTGAAGCAAACCAAGAAATAACCGTCACCGGTCCAGAATTTTTTGTCTTGTATGTTCAATGACCTAAATTTTGTTTTCTTTGTAGCGAGAGAGGTATAATGTATGGAGGTCCATGAAGGCTTGTCCTCCACTTCTTAGCTGATCTTGAGGAAGTAGGTTCTTGCCTTGTTCGTACATAGAATGTGGAAGAGTCCAGACTGATGCCACCATAGGCTTCACCACTTTGAGAGTCTTTTTGACACCAGCCATCTTTGTTTTTGTGTGTATAATCATTGGCTTATTTGACGGTGGCACAATGACGATATTTTCACCTTGCTCGATAGGTATAGTTGTAACAGGTGCAACAAAAATATGTGGAGCAGTTGGAGGTTGAGCAATAGGTGGTTGAGCAGCTGAAGGTGCAATAGTACAAGGTTGAGAACTAGCTTGCTTGCAACAGTCTCGGCATTGACCAAAATATCCACCCGTTTTCATTGTACCCTTGTGAGATGGGAAGCGCGAAGTGTAGTGATTTCGTCATCCGGAGGAATAGGCAATGGGATGTCTTCCGCATTGGAGTGCATAAAATCAATAGACACCACTGCAAATCCCTCATTTATCGATAAGTTGTGTATATAATGTTGATATGGAAAGACCACACCCGTTGCCACCTCAATCTAAACCCTTGCAAACTTTATGATAAGCTTGCATGTGATTGGTTCAGTTAGCCGGTCGATGGTGTCATCCAAACAACTACACGTCAATCGCTGCTCAACCTCTCTTGATGCACATCTGCTCTTTTTGGCATGAGGAGGTCTATCAATTGTAGCTTGGTCTAGAAGGATCATACCCTATCGTGATAAGCTACTCGTGATATCTGTGTATAGATCCCTCTTGATCTTCATAGAGTGCGCCTCCACATCGACTCCCCTGGACCTTCTTCGCTTCTTGTACATGTCAGCATTGTTCAGGAAACCATGCTTCCAGCCTTGCGAGCTAGATACGCCCCACACAGGACTAGAGTGCTCTGGATTGCTAGGAACATTTGTTAGCTCATCGTGCTCCTGCACAATAGTGAATGATCCTTCTGATGACTGTGCCGCTAGATCTTTGACCTTCTCAGCCACTGCCATTGCCTCGCTCGAGGTCCACGCCACTTCACCACTCTCTGTTAGTCTCCTCCGGGCCCTTAGAAATGATTGCGCTCTATCGGGAAACTGTTGCCACAAATTTTCTTTACCCTCACTAGCCATCTTGGTATCTTCGTCTGACCACCTATCTTTCATCCCCACATAACCACTTGAACCAAGGTTGTGGGGTAGCTTATACCTAGATAAGAGCTCTTTCTTGGTAGAGCTTTTTGCCTTGAAATCAGCTGAGCTCTTTGTTGACATGAAAATGTGCCCCCGCACTTGGGCCAGTTTGACGATCCAAAAGCGTGTGAATACTTAGGGATAAGCCTAAGCGCAACACAACACTGACTTCGCGTTCCGACTACCCTTAACAGTGGCAAGGGGGGTGGAGTCGCTATGTAATCAGATCACAAAGAAATAATCCAATTAGCTGAAATATATAGATAAAATAAACCAATCGGCCGAATGGAGCATGATTGGTTCGGAGAGTACCGTGCGAAGGGTCACCGAAGGGGGTCCTTCGGCGTTTGGTGTGAAGGGTGCGCCGAAGGTAACCTTCGGTGTTTGGATTGATCTGGCCGAAGACCGAACAAATTACAATGCTAAATCACTTCCGAACGACAGGGTTCAGTGTGAAGCCTCTAACACGACAAAGCCAACGTGGGGTGCTGGCGCGACGACGTCTGGTACGGAGCGCTGGCGCGACGAAGTCCGATGCAGAGCACTGGCACAACAAAGTCTAGCGCAGACCACTAGCGCGACGAAGTCCGATGCAAAGCGCTGGCGTGACGAAGTGTGATGCGGAGTGCTATGGTGTGTCTTCGGCATGAAGCAACTCCGATGCGAAATAGCTCTGGTGCGCGGGACTCGACTAGACCGACAACAGCGTGATGGATCCGTCATGATCAGATGAAGCTAAGACTCACTGAAGGGTGCCTCCCTAGCCTCCACAACCAACTTCCTAGCTCTAGATACCTTCAGCGAAGGCGGGCTCCAAACGTGAAACCTGCAGCAAAATGAAGATCAAGTGCCAATTTGGCCAGGAGACCGAATTACCAAGTGTTGCAGTACACAAAAATGAAGGGTAGCAATTTGTTACGTAGATAAATAGATGGTTCCCAAGCGAGCCAACAAGGTGATATCAATCTGTTATGTAGATTAACAGATGATTCACAGGCAAACCAACAAGGCTTACCACAATTATGGCATGGCCGATGGAAGGCTTCCAGCAAAAACCCACGAAGGTATACTGATCTAATGTAGAAAGTAAAGGTACGGTTCAAACTAGGGTTTGAAGAGTTGATCTGTTTTTCTGGGGGTCCTATGAACCGGCCTCACCCTTATATTTATATGGGCTAGTCTTCTTATATCTTACTCTAATCTGATAAGATTTGGCCCAATCAAGATTAGAGATAAAAATATCATGAATCTGTATCAGACTCCTATCCAAAGCCTACCCAAAGTGGGCCTTCGACAGACCCACCAAAGTATGCTCCTCGGGCCGAAGCTTCGGTGAAGAAGGCCACCGAGGAGCCTTCGAGCCAAAGCCAGCCTACGAAGCAGGCCGCAAAAAGGCCCCCGAGGCTCTGTACAAGTGGGCCTCCGGCACATCAGGGCTTCAACTTGTACCAGGAATTGTATATTTTCAGCCCAAAATTACCAAAATTGATATTTTGACAATTTCGACCATTAATGCCATTTTTTGCTATCAACACATGCCCCCTACCTTTTAGCAAACTAAGTGAGCTAAAAGCACAACAGGCTAAGGGCGATATACTCCATATAAGCCTTTTGACACTTTTAGTTGCTTTGCTATACACTTGGGAAGTACTTCTTCAAATACCTACCATTTAAAGCTCTTCGAAACCACTCTCCTTGTAGAGATTCTAACAAGTATGCATTACTTGGAGTGATTTCAGCTACCTTAAAAAGACCTTCCCAACTAGGCGACCATTACCAAATTTGGGGCTTTTAGTGCCTAAGGGCAAAATCTTATTCCAAACTAAGTCACCCAAGTTGAAATGATTTTTCTTTGACTCTTCTGTTGTAGGCTCTACCTACTCTCCTTTTATCTTTCTCTATAGCTTCTAGAGCCCTTAACATCTTATCGGTCACTTCTTCCAAATTATCCTTCAAAAGAGTTTCATATTCATCGATCGATAAGCCATCTTGCTTAAGAAATCTTAAAGAGCCAGATCTACCTCCACTGGTAGAACGACTTCTTGTCCAAACACTAACTCATATGGACTAACTTTGGTAGCACCATGCTTTGCAACTCTACAAGCCCATAATGCCTTAGAAAGCACTTCATGCCACCTTTTATGGAACTCTTCAATTTTCTTCTTAATGAGCTTAATTACAGTTTTATTACTAGACTCGACCTGACCGTTTGCCTAAGCATAGTATGGTGAAGAGTTTATCAACTTAATGCCATAAAATTCGGCAAAGTATCTCACTTATTTACCAATAAATAAAGTACCTTGATTTGTAGTGAGAGTTTGGGGAATACCGAATCTATGTATAATGTGCTACAAGATGAAATCAGTTACGTCATTGTGAGTCATGTTCTTGAGAGGCACGACCTCGGTCCATTTGGTGAAGTAACCTGTTGCCATCAACATGAACCAATGCTCTTTTAAAGAGGTAGGATGAATTTAGCCGATGAAGTCCAAACCCAAACCTCGGAACGACCATGGTTTGATAATAGGGTTAAGTAGTAACGAAGGAGCCAACTGAATATTACTGAACTTTTTACATGCTTCACACCCTCTATAATACTTAAAACAATCCTCAGTCATAGTCGGCTAATAAAACTGACTCTTTTGAGCATCCAACTAATTTTCTGGGCCGACTGATTAGTGCCATAAAGTCCTTCATGAACTTCTCCTGTAGCCACTCTAGATTGATCGACATATAAGCACTTTAGAAGTACTCCATCAATAGTTCGGCGATATAACAAATCGTCAAGCAACACAAATTTAAACATCAGTCACCGAATTTTTGTATAAACGCTTTCACTGGGATCTTTTAGGTACTGGACGATCGGAATTCTCAAATCATCCTTATGGATTTCCGGACGGTTCACCAATTCCTTTTCCGAAGTGGCTTCTAATTTGTAAATTCCAAAGTGCCCCCCGAGCCACTCCTGTTCCTGCCGAGGGCCAGTTATATTGGCTGTGCGGAGCCAATCGGACCGAAGCCCTTCGACGGAGGGGTCCGACGCGTGAAGGCCTCCGACGCCCGGAAGACTTTAGCGTGAGGAGCCCGGTGTGCAGAGTCCTTCGGTGGATGAAGGGCTCCGACACAAGGGCTCTGGCATGCAACACCCTTTGGTGGTAGAAGGGGTCCGATCCGGAGGGTCCAGGGGCCTCGCGTCCACCCAAAGTCTCTGGCTTCGGTAGGGAGTTCAAGCATCGACCTTCCTTGTACAACAAATTTTCCTTTCCTGACTTGATAGCTAGATGCTTGCTGATCCAAATCATTTGCAATTGAATTGGCTTCTCTAGATACGTGAGAAATTTTGAAGTCATCAAAGGTAGCAATTATGTCTATACATTTGTCCAAATAGCTATTTAGCAAACCATTAAAGCATTGAGCAATTTTAGCTACTTGTTGCACAACTAACAGAGATCCACCATATGCATGAACATATTTAACACCCATGGAACCTAGCAACTCAAGTCCTAGTAATAAATCTTCATATTCAGCTTGATTATTAGTAGAAGGAAATTCCAAACGGGTTGAGGTCTCAAAGCGCATACCACTAGGTGATATGAGAACTACTCCAATACCTTGGCCATTTCTGCAAGCCGAACAATCAAAATAAAGTTTCCATGGCACTACTTCAATTAGAGCAACATTTTTACCTCAATTGACATCTACGTGGTGATCAACTATAAAATTAGCGATGATTTGGCCTTTCATAAGCCAAATCATATTCAATCAAAGAATAAGCCCTTTGCTTCGAAGCTCTCGCCGTTGAAGCCGTTGAGCATTATGATGGTTTTCTTTAGATCCTCCTCGCCCCTGCCGAGCTTCTTCAAAAGAGAGTACGACATTAAATTGACAGTGGAGCCACCATCAACAAGCATCCTAGAGATCGGCTTCCCGTCGATGTGCCCCTTGATGTAGAGAGGCTTTAGGTGATGAGTCGTATCCTCAAGCTTTTTGAAAATGGCATCTCATGGGCCAAGGCTCAACTGAGCGACCTCAGCCTCGTCTCGTGGTAGTGCGAACTCGGCGGGAAGTATGACGACATTTATGTCCATTGCCTGAGGTGCGAGCCCCTCATATATGGGTGTGTAGTCATCGTCGAGCATGTCATCATCGTCGTCGTTCGGAATGGGAGCTAGGTTGTTTTCCTCAACCATCTTGGGATTCCATACTTGCTTCATGATTGGCCGAGGGCGTATTTCTTCAAAGATGGTGTCTCTCTCATCCTCGGCCTTCTTCTCGCGCATCTCCTATGACCGCAGGCGTTGTAGGCACCTCTTCTATGATTTGGACATGCCCGGGGGTGCCCAAGATGGTTGTGCCTTAGTACAAGGCGCCACCAACTTATTCCTATGATTTTTGGCCGAGCAGGAATTACCCGGGTCAGCCTTGTAATCTTTGCGTTTGGTGAGAACTTTTCCTTGTACTCTGTCGGTTGGACCGACCTCCTTAGGCCGATCAGACCAGGCTTCGGTGAAGGCCTCGGCCCAACTAGGGGACTTACTTCTGTCGTGCTTCGGTGAGGCGGCCTTAGGGGTTGGGACTTCCTGATACCCTACCTTGTCTATGGTAGCTTCGGATTCCCTCTCTTTCGCCTCTTCGTGCCCATCCTCCGTGGCTTCGCCGTACGTGAGTCAATTCGGAGATACCACGAACAACCTATGGAAAACGTTCCCTTCGCCGTGTCCGTTTGTCCCTACCAATCGTAACACCCCGAAGGAAAATAGGGAGGCAACATTATACTGCGAAGGGTACTCCGGTGGCGAGGTTTAGTTCGGAGCCCATGGGGATCCTGCCCAGTAGTATGGCGGAGGCATCAGGGGGTCCCAGCAGCTTCACCCATTGAGAGACGAACCCACTGCCTAGGAGGATTTCAGCCACATCGAAGGTATTTCAGACCATATCAGTGAAGGGTCCTGCTAGGCCAGAGGTATGTTCGTCCATTACGGGCCTAACTCTCCCACCAGGGGGTTTGCCTAGAGTGGAGGTGGGTTCAGCCACTGGGGTCCAAACTCACCCAGCGAAGGGTTCGACCATTGGGGTCTGAACTCACTATGCGGAGGGTTCGACCATTGGGGTCCGAACTCACTATACGGAGGGTTCGGTCATTGGGGTATGAACTCACCATGTAGAGTGTTCGACCATTGGGGTCCGAACTCACCCTTTGGGGGGTTTGGCTGCTGGGTTCCGAACTCACCCTTTGGGGGGTTCGGCTGTTGGGTTTCGAACTCCTTCGAAGGATTTGGTTGCCTTGGCCCCTTCAGCAGTCTTGGCATTTTTGGTCGGGGGCCTGTTTTCTCGGCTTTCTTCTGGTGTTTACTCAACATCATCTGATATGTTACCTTTGGCTTCTTGTGAGCCCTAGCCGAAGGAGACGAGCTGATGTTCTTTTTCCACAATCCTACTTCAGGGTTCTTTGGTACGAGTGTGCGTGTGCATGATTCCCCAATAACGACCGCTTTCCCCTTGGATGACTCGACCTGTTCTGGCCAAATCAGCACCTTCTTCTCGTCGAGGTCGATGGTGTTCACGGGAAAGGGGTCTTTGTCCAGCTTCATCTTCGGACTAGAATCTATTTTCAATTGTCCTTCTTCTATGGACGATTGAACCTACCGACAGAAAACATTGCAGTCGTTAGTATAATGAGAATGTGAATCATGCCACTTAGAGAAGGGTCGCTTCTTTAGTTCGTCGGCGGTCAGGTTGACCTAGCCCTTGGGCAACCTGAGAAGCTGGCTCTTCAAGAGGAAATCAAATATTTTATCGCATTTAGTCACATAAAAAGAGTATTTAACTTCACTGGGCCGACTCTTAGTGGGAGACGGTCATAGTTCAGAACAAGTGACAAGCTTGCTCTTAGTGTTCCAAGCCCATTCGGCCGCATACATGTCAGCTGAATCATCCTCTTCCCCCGACTCTTCCTCGTTAGAGTGCTCCATGATGTGAACTTCAGCTCTAGGTTTGTTAAACATTTTAATGAATTTTTTATCCTTGGCTCAGCCTTCTTGGACCAGAGCCTGCTATAGGACTTGGCCGACCTCTAAAAAGTTTTGGTTATCTAGCCTTTCTTTAATCTCAGAACACAACCCGTTAAAAGCTAGATCCACCAAATCCCTTTCTAAAATATTGAGACTAAAACATTGGTTTCTGGTATCTCTAAAGCGCTTGACATACTCAGAGGCACTCTCGCTAGATTTTTGTTTGACCGATGTCAAGTGTGAAAGCCTAAGTTCTGTCTTGCCTGTATAAAAATAGTCATGGAACTTCTGTTCTAATTGGGCCCATGTTTGGACGGAGTTCGGCGGGAGTGCCGAAAACTAAGTGAAAGCGGTGCCGGGTAGTGAAAGAGAGAACAATCTAAGTTTTAACGTGTCTGACCCACTAGCTTATCCACACTGTGCTAAGAATTGGCTGACATGCTCTAGTATGGTCTTGTTACCCTCGTTGTCGAATTTGGTAAATTCAGGGACTATATATCCGCGAGGGTAGGGTATGGTATCGAAGTGATTGGGGTACGGCTTACGGTTAATCCTAGCCTGATCCTAAGGCACGAAGCAGGTACACTCTCTAAATAGCACGTGGATCCGCTCCTCATTCTCGTCCTAGGCTCCAACCTATATGCATCTATCATGTGGGGGCGCGACACGTGGTGGAATATCGGCATGTAGGCCATGGGGGTCCTCCTCCCATGCTGGCTCAGGTTATATGACGTGCTCGAGTCTATGCAGTTGTGTAGGAGCATGCGGCGAGGCAGCACGGGAAAGCTGACGCAGGCGTAGGTGGAGGCGGCGCATAATAAACAGGGTTAGCTTGGCTGTAAGTGTAGTGACTCGTCTCGGCCATAGATGTTGAGGCTAGAGACGTGATATCCTTGCTAGTACTACCGTCAGTTATGCTATAAATGCGATTTACCGAGGGTATGGTAGCGATTGGAGTTGTAGGAACGGTCTCGGTAAAGCCAAACCTTCTAAATGTTGCCTCTACTTTAGAGCTAATTGCCGAATCAAGACGGTTGGCTAGTGAAGCGCAAACAGTTTGGTCTATAGATGCGGCTATCTTTTGCTCAATCTCTAAAGAAGATAAAGGAGGCGACATTGGTGTTACCTGAATCCGGGTGAGGTTGGGGATGTTGACGTCGCGCTTGATGAAGCCCGCACGTGTCTTGACGTAGCTCCCGAGCATGTGATCTTGGAGCTCTTTCATCTTTGCCTCAGTCTCCACCCGACCTTCCTCGAGGATATCTTCAAGGGTGGGCGTCATGATGTTGTGGTTGTCATTCTCTGTGCCCCCCATAGGATCCATCGGAGTTGTAGACATAGTAGTCGTTGTAGAGGTACTTGTCATGTTGGCGTTGCCCTCCCCAGCGGAGTCGCCAAAAAGTGTGTTGATATGAAAACGTACCCCCGCACTTGGGTCGGTTCAACGATCCAAAAGCATGTGAATACTTAGGGATATGCCTAAGCGTAACACAACACTGTCATCGCGTTCCGACTACCCTTAACAGTGGCAAGGGGGTGGAGTCGCCAGGTAATCAGATCACAAAGAAATAATCCAATTAGCCAAAATATATAGATAAAATAAACCAATCGGACGAACGGAGCCTGATTGGTTCGGAGAGTACCATGTGAAGGGTCACCAAAGGGGTTGTTGAAACGAAAACGTGCCCCCGCACTCGGGTCAGTTCGACGATCCAAAAGTGTGCAGATACTCAGGGACATGCCTAAGTGTGACGCAACATCGACGTCGCGTTCTGACTACCCTTAGTCATGATAAGGGGGGTGGAGTCGCCAGACAATTAGATCACACAAAATAATCCAATTAGCCGAAAGAAATATATTAAACAGAATAAAATCAGCAAACCGGTCGGAGCCTGTCTACTTTGACGTCTGGTGCGAAGGGGTCCCCGAAGTATACCTTCGGCGTCCGGTGCGAAGTGTCTTGCCGAAGGGTGCCTTCGGCATTCGGACTGGTCCGGTCCGAAGATGAACTCCGAACGGATCTGGACGTGACAATCACCTCGAACGGCAGGGTTCGGCGCGAATCCTCTGATACAGCGAAGTACAAAATAATAACCCAAACGCCACGTGCGAGCGACTTCGTCTAGAGTGAGGTACGAGCGTAGCGAAGCCTGTTGTGACGAAGTGTACTGGCGAAGCCTGTAATCTCGCCGAAGGGTGTCCTGATGACCTCCAAAACCGATCTCTAAGCTCCGGACACCTCCGACGAAGTAGCTCCGAACATGGGAACCTGCAACAAAGAGAGTTTGAAGTACCAATTTGGCCCGAGGACCGAATTCTGCTAAGTGTTGCACTAGTAGCGAAGGTAGCAATCTGTTACGCAGATTAGCGGATACTTCACAAGCAATGTAACAAGGCGATAGCAATCTATTACGCAGATTAGCGGATACTTCACAGGCGAAGTAACAAGGTGATAACAATATATTACGTAGATTAACGGATACTTCACAAGCGAAGTAACAAGGGTTACCACTGTTCCAAAGTGGCCGGCAGAGGCCTTCCCGGCAAACCCACGAAGAGGTACAGGAAAAATAAAGGTAAAGTAAATACGATCAAAGCTAGGACTTTGGTTTCATTTGTGTTGAGGGGAGGGCTCTCTAAGCTGGCCTCGCCTCTCTATTTATAGGGGACAAACTCCAGATCTAATCTACTATGATTCAACTGGGATAGAGATAAAAACTTAGTCGGAATTGCATCCAACTCTATCTCTGCCGAAGTGGGCTTCAGCCAAGCCTGTCAAAACCTGCTCCTCGGGCCGAAGCTTCAGTGGCATGGGCCTCCGAAGGCTTCCTGGACGAAGGCCGTGGGCTGGCCAGAGCCTTTCGAAGCCCATAGCCCAATGGACCCTTGACCCCGTAGGGCTTCGGCCTGACTCCGGACATGTGTATTTTTGGCCTAAATCACCAAAATTGATATTTTGACAATCTCAACCATTAATGCCATTTTTGCTATCAACACATGCCCCCTGCCTTTTAGCGAACTGAGCGAACTAAAAGCACAACTAGCTGAAGACGATACCATCCATATCGGCTTTTTGACACCCTTTATGATGTTTGCCACACACTTGGGAAATACCCTTTCAAGTACCTACCATTCAAAGCTCTTCGAAACTGCTCTCCCTGTAGAGATTCCAACACGTATGCGTTGCCGGGAGCGATTTCGGCTATCTTAAAAGGACCTTCCCAACTAGGTGACCATTTACCAAATTTGGGACTCTTTGTGCCTAAGGGTAAAATCATCTTCCACACCAAATCTCCTACTTGAAACGATTTTGTCTACTTCTATGGCTTCTAAAGCCCTTAGTCTCTTATCGGTCACTTCCTCTAGATTATCCTTCAGAAGAATTTCATACTCGTCAACCGATAAGCCATCTTGTTTTAGCACTCTCAAGGAACCAAGATCTACCTCCACAGGTAGAACGGCTTCTTGTCCATATACCAACTCATATGGGCTGACTTTGGTAGCACCGTGCTTTGCGATTCTACAAGCCCATAGCGCCTCGGAAAGCACTTCATGCCACCTTTTAGGAAACTCTTCAATTTTCTTCTTAATGAGCTTAATCACAGTTTTATTACAAGACTCGGCCTGACCATTGGCCTGAGCATAGTAAGGTGAAGAGTTTATCAACTTAATACCATAAGATTCGGCGAAGTCCCTCACTTCTACAGAAACAAATGAACTACCTTGATCCGTAGTAAGGGTTTGAGGAATGCCGAATCTATGTATGATGTGCTTCAAGATAAAATCACATACCTAATTGTGAGTCATGTTCTTGAGAGGTACGACCTCGGTCCACTTAGTGAAGTAATCCGTCGCCATCAACACGAACCGATGCCCTTTTGAGGAAGGAGGGTGAATCTGGCCGATGAAGTCTAAACCCCAACCTCGAAACGGCCATGGCTTGATAATAGGATTGAGTAATGAGGTAGGAGCCAACTGAATATTGCCAAAGTTCTAACATGCTTCACACCCTCTATAGTACTTGAAACAATCTTCAGTCATAGTCGGCCAATAAAAACCTGCTCTTTTGAGCATCCAACTCATTTTCTAGGCCGACTGGTGAGTGCCACAAAGTCCTTCATGGACTTCTCCTGTAGCCACCTGGGATTGTTCGTGGTCTAGACACTTCAATAGTACTCCATTGAAGGTTCGGCGATACAATGTGTCGTTTATCAACACGAATTTAAACGCTTGTCACCGAACCCTCCGATCAACCCTCTAGCCAGGGTTTCTCAAATACTAGACGATTGGGATTCTCTAATCACCCTTATAGGCTTCAGAGGGTGACGCTAGCTCGCCTTTTGAAAAAATTTCTAAACTGCTAACTTCGGGGTGCCCCCCGAGCCATTCCTGCTCCTGCCGAAGCCTGGTCGGGTTGGCCGTTCGGAGTGTGCTAGGCCGAAGCCCTCCAGAGGTTTCAGACTCCGGGCAGCCTTCTCCGTGCGAGAGGCTTCGGCTTACGGCCTCCGGTGCGCCTGGTCTCTCGGTCGGCAGGGTACTCCGGTCCAGGGTCCTTGGCGCGTAGTGGCCTTCGGCGGCTAGAGGGGTTCGACCCGGAGGGTGCGCCTGCCCACTGTTACTGGCTTCGGCAGTGAGACCAAGCATCGGCTTCTCCAATACAGAAAATTTTCCCCTCCTGACTTGGTAACCAGATGCTTGCTGAGCCAAATCATTTGTGACTGAATTGGCTTCTCTTAACACGTGAGAGATTCTGAAGTCATCGAAAGTAGTAACTATGTCTAGACATTTATCCAAGTAACTATTCAACAAGCCGTTAAAGTATTGAGCACTTTTAGCTACGTGTTGCACTACTAACAAAGAATCACCATACGTGTGAACATTTTTAGCACCTACAGATTCTAGTAATTCAAGACCTAGCAATAAAGCTTCGTATTCGGCTTGGTTATTAGTGGAAGAAAATCCTAGACGAGCCGAAGCTTCAAAGTGCATTCCATTAGGTGATATGAGAACTACTCCAATACCTTGGCCACTCTTGCAAGCCAAACCATCAAAATAAAGTTTCCATGGCACTACCTCAACTAGAGCAATATTGTCACTCCAGCTGACATCTATGTGATGATACTATAAAGTTGGCTACGATTTGGCCTTTCATCGCTCTCAGGGGCTCGTAGGCCAAATCGTACTCAATCAACGCATAAGCCCATTTTATGATTCTTCCACTTAGAATCAGCTTCTGTAACATGTGCTTTATAACATCGGTTTGGCAAATGACAACACATGTAGTGGGGAGAAGATAATGGCGCAATTTGGTGCACGCGTAGTAAAGTGATAAACACAATCGTTCCACAAACAAGTACTTGGTTTCGGCGTCCAGCAGGCGGTGGCTCAAGAATGTGATGATGTACTCTTTTTCCTCTTCCTCCTGGGTTAGCACGGCCCCAATCACGCTATCTTCAGCAACAATGTATAGCTGAAATGGAATCTCGGCTTTAGGCGCTCTCACCACCGGCGGTGATGACAAGGATTCTTTGATCTTCTCAAAAGCACTTTGCTGGCTTGCCCCCCAAGTGAACTCGGCTTCGTTTTTTATCCGGAGTCTGGGGACAAAGGCATCAATCTTGCCGGACAAGTTCGATATAAAGCGACACAAATAGTTCATCTTGCCTAGCAATTTAAGTACGTCTCTTTTGCATGTCGGCGCTACAATGTTTCTAATCTTCTCAAGTCTCTTAGGATCAGTTTCTATGCCTCTCTCGTGAATCATGAAACCTAAGAACTTACCCACCGACACACCAAAAGCACACTTGAGTGGGTTCATTTTCAAACCATACTGTCACATTCTATCAAAAGCAACCTTCAAATCGGCCAAATGGTTTCCCATAGCGTCTGATTTAACTACGACATCATCGATGTAAACTTCTAACATAACCCCTAGCAAGTCATGAAAGATTAAGTTCATAGCGTGCTGATATGTGGCGCCAACATTCTTCAAACCAAAAGTCATGATGACCCACTGGAACAAACCGACAAAACCGGGGCATCGAAAGGCAGTCTTTTAGACGTCCTCTTCGGCCATAAAGATTTGATCATAACCAACATTGCCATCAAGAAAACTTAGTACCTTGTGTCCTGAAGCATCGTTGATCAGCATGTCGGCTATCGGCATTAGATACTCGTCCTTTGGAGTGGCTCTATTCAAATCCCTGAAATCAATACATACCCGTATCTTGCCGTTCCCTTTCTTCTCTACAAGCACAATGTTAGCAACCCATTCCGCGTACCTGCATGGCCTAATAAACCCATCCTTGAGTAGTCGCTCTACTTCTTCTTTAACTCGGTCATAGACGGCCGAGTTAAAGCGGCGAGGAGGCTGCTTATAAGGCATAAATCTGGACTTGATAGGCAGCCGATGCTCTACGAGCTCGCGGCTTAGTCCCGGCATCTCTCTATACTTCCATGCGAAACAATCGACATACGACCGAAGTAACTTTATTACTTCAGCCTTTTCACCAGGCTGTAAACGTTGGTTTACAAAAGTCGGCCTCGGGATGCTACCATCACCTATGTCAACTTCCTCCAAGGGATCGACTGACGCAAAACATTGTCCTAATTTCTCTACTTCACTAAAGTCCCTGATGGCCTCGGCAATACCGTTTTTACTAGACCGATATTGCTCCACACGATACTTTAGCCAATCTAGATTACTCTTGCTAGACATGACTATTAATACAAAAACAACCGTGCTACTCCAGCCGGCTTTACAGACACTGGAACAAAATGTCCTCTAGATACGCTAACAAAATCGTAATCCAAAAGATCTCTACCTGACAGACACTCTACTTTGTTATGGACGGCGTCAACCGATACATTGGCCAATGCTACTTGGGCCGAAGTATCCGTAGGGATGACCTCTACCTCGTCGTCATCCCACTGTATCAGGCACTGGTGTAGAGTAGAAGGAATGCAGCAATTCGTGTGAATCCAGTCACGCCCGAGCACCACGCTGTAGTTACCTTGTACATCGACGACGAAAAATGTTGTTGGCAATGTCTTGTTTCCTACCGTCAACTCCATGGAGAGTACGCCCTTAGCCTCGGATCTCTCGCCGTTGAAGCCGTTGAGCATCAAGTTAGTCTTCTTTAGATCATCCTCGCCCCTGCCAAGTTTCTTCAACAACGAGTAAGGCATTAAGTTAACGGTGGCGCCGTCGTCAACGAGCATTCGGGAAATCGACTTTCCATCAATGTGACCTCTGACGTAGAGGGGTTTCAGATGGCGAGCCGAGTCCTTGGGCTTCTCGAATATGGCATTGCACGGGCCGAGGTTTAACTGAGCGACCTCAGCCTCGTCCTATGGTAGGGCGAACTCGGCGGGTAGCGTGATGATGTTGATGTCCATCGCCTGGGGCATGGGCCCCTCGGAGATGGGTGAGTAGTCATCGTCGAGCATGTCATCGTCGTCATCGCTCGGATAGGAGCCGGGTTGGTTATCTCAACCGGCTTCTCCCTCCATACCTATTTTGTAGCCGGCCAAGGGCAGATTTCTTCGAAGATAGTGTCGCGCTCGGCCTCAGCTTCCTTCTCGCGCATCTCCTGTGCCCGTAGCCATTGCAGGCGTCTCTTCTGTGATTTGGACATGCCTGGAGGTGCCCAAGACGGCTGCGGCCTGGTGCCGGGTGCTACCGTTCGGCTTCTATTGGCTCTGGCCGAAGTGGTGTTGCGCCCTTCGGCCTCGTACACCCTTCGTCCAGAGGGGCCTTCGCTGCGAACCCCTGCGGACGGACCGGCCTTGTTCGGCCGATCGAACTCAACTTTGGCGTGGGCTCCGGCCGAAGTATGGGACCTACCTCCGTCAGACTTCGGTGACAAAGTCTTCGGGATTGGGACTTCCTAAGACCCAACTCTGATGGTGATGGCTTCGGACTCCCTGACTTCAGCCTCCGCGTGCCCACACCCTTCGGCTTCACTCTGCATGGTCCGATTCGGAGGAACCACAGACAGTCTGTGGACGATGTCCCCCTCCGCTGTGTCTGTTTGTCCCTACCATCCATAATACTCCAAAGGAAAACAAGGCATAGTGTTAGGTTGCAGAGGGTACCCTGACCCGGATACGTACGGAGCCCACGGTGTCCCTGCCCAGTCGTACGGCGGAGGCATCGGCGGCTCTAGTAGCCTCGCCCACTGTGAGCCGAACCCGTTGCTCGGAGAAGGGTTCGGTAGAGTCGACGGCGTCTTAGACCATACCACCGAAGGGTCTCGCCAAGCCAGAGGTATGTTTGGCTAGTGCGGGCCGAAGCCTCCTGCCGGAGAAGTCCAACACGGTACGGGGTTCAGCCATTGGGGGCCAAAGTTACTGTACATGCGGTTCGATCATTGTGGCTCAAAGCCACCGTGCGGAGTGTCAGGCCACCATGGCCCGAAGCCACCGTGCGGAGGGTTCGGCTGCTTCGGTCCAAAGATACCCTTCGAGAGTCTTGGACCCTTCAACTGCTTTAGCTTCTTAGTGTGTGGACCTGCTTCCTTGGCTTTTCTTTGATGCTTGTTTAACAACATATTGTACGTCACCGTCGGCCTCTTACGGGCTTTAGCCGAAGGGGTATTAATATTCTGATTCCACACTCCTACCTCGGGGTTCTTCGGTATGAGCGTGCGAGTGTGCGGCTCTCCAACAATTACATCCTTCCCCCTAGCTGACTTGGCCTGCCCTGGCCGAATCAACACCTACTTCTCGCCGAGGTCGACGGCGTTGACTGGAAAAGGATATTTATCCAGCTTCATCTTCAGATCATGGTCTATCTTCAGTCGTCCTTCTTCTATGGCCGATTGGATCTGCCGTCGAAAAACATTGCAGTCATTAGTATTATGTGAATGTGAATCATGCCACTTACAGTACGGATGATTCTTTAACTCATCGGCAGGTGGAATGACTTGACCCTTAGGTAACCTGAGAAGCTGACTTTTTAAGAGAAAATCAAATATTTTATCACACTTGGTTATATCAAATGAGTACTTGACCTCACTAGGTCGATGCTTCGTGGGAGATGGCCGTAACTCGGAGCAGGTGACAGGTTTATTTTTAGCGTTAATTTGGCCGCGTACATGTCGGCTGAATCCTCCTCTTCTGACTCCTCCTCGTCAGAGTGTTCCATGATGTGGATTTCAGCCCTAGGCTTGTTAAATGTCTTAATGAAATTTTTATCTTTGGTTCGGCCTTCCTGGACCAGAGCCTGCTGTAAAACTTGACTGACTTCTAAAAAGTTTTGGTTATCTAACCTCTCTTTAATCTCGGAACGCAACTCGTTAAAAGCTAGTTCCGCCAAGTCCCTTTCCAAAATATTAAGGCTAAAACATCGGTTTCTAGTATCCCTAAAACGCTTGATGTACTCAGAGGCATTCTCATTAGATTTCTGCTTAACCGATGTCAAATGTGAAAGCCTAAGTTCTGTCTCACCCATGTAGAAGTAATCATGGAACTTCCGCTCCAAATCATCCCATGTATGAATGGAGTTCGGCGGGAGCGCCGAAAACCAAGTGAAAGTGGTGCCGGATAGAGAGAGAAAAAAGTCTAACCTTTAGGGTGTATATCCTGCTAACTTCTCCACACTGTGCCAAAAATTGACTAACGTGCTCTAGTGTGGTTTTGCTACCCTCGTCGTCGAACTTAGTGAACTCAGGGATCCTATAGCCGCGGGGGTAGGGTATTGTATCCAGATGGTCTGGGTATGGCTTACGGTAAACCCTAACCCGTCCCTTGGGCACGAAGCCGGCACACTCTCTGAATAGTGCACGGACCCGCTCCTCTATGTCATCTTGGCATGTCGCCTACACGCGCCTCTCATGCGGGGGCACGACACGCGGTGGGATATTGGTGTGTCGGCCAAGGGCCTCTTCCCTATGCGCTACCTATATGACGTGCTCGTGTCTGGGTGCCTACGCAAGTGGTGCAGGCAGCGCGGGTACCGGTGCAGGTGGTGGTGCATGGTACGCATCGCTAGTCTGACCGTAAGTGTAATGATTAGTCTCGGCCATAAGTGTTGCGGCCGAAGACATGGTTGTGCCAGTGCTATCGTTAGTTCTGCCGTATACGTGGTTTGTCGGAGGTGCACTAGCAATAGGAACCGGGGGTGCGGCCTCAGTAAATCCGAACCTTCTAAGAGTTGCCTCTACTTGTGAGCTAACTGCCGAATCTAAACGGTTGGCTAGCGAAGCACTAACGGCTTGATCTACTGATGCGGCTATTTTTTGCTCAATCTCTAAAGAAGATAAACGATGTGATACAGGTGTTACCTGGACCTTGAGCGAGGTTAGGGGTGATGATGTCACGCTTGATGAAGCCTGCGCGTGTCTTAATGTAGCCCCCAAGCATCATGTCTTGGAGTGCCTTTAACTTTGTCTCGATCTCTGCTCGATCTTCTGTGGGGATATCTTCAAGTGTAGGTGTCAAGATGTTGCAGTTGTCGATATCCGCGCCTCCTATTGCGTCCATCGGTGGTGTAGACGCATTAGTCGATGTAGACGTACTTGTGGCCGATGTAGACGCACTTGTCATGTTGGCGTAGCTTATCCCCAGCAGAGTCGCCAAAAAGTGTGGTGACACGGAAACATGCCCCCGCAATCGGGTCAGTTCAATGATACAAAAGTGTGCGGATACTTAGGGACAGGCCTAAGCATGACGCAGCATCGACAACGTGTTCTGACTACCCTTAGTCGTGATAAGGGGGGTGGAGTCGCCAGGCAATCAGATCACACAAAATAATACAATTAGCCGAAAGAAATATATTAAATAGAATAAAATCAGAAAACTGGTCGGAGCCTGTGTGCTTTGAAGTCTGGTGCGAAGGGGTCGCCGAAGTATACCTTCAGCGTCCGGTGCGAAGTGTCTCGCCGAAGGGTGCCTTCGGCGTTCGGACATGGTCCAGTCCGAAGATGAACTCCGAACGGATTCGGACGTGACAATCACCTCCAAACGGTGGGGTTCGGCGCGAAGCCTCTGATACAGCGAAGTACAAAATAATAACCCAAATGCTGCGCGTGAGCGACTTCATCCAGAGCGAGGTACGAGCGTAGCGAAGCCTGTTGTGACGAAGTGTACTGGCGAAACCTATCGTCGAAGCCTGTAATCTCGCCGAAGGGTGTCCTGACGACCTCCGAAATCGATCTCTCAGCTCCGGACACCTCCGACGAAGTAGCTCCGAACGTGGGAACATGCAACAAAGAGAGTTCGAAGTACCAATTCCGGCCTGAGGACCGAATTCTGCTAAGTGTTGCACTAGTAGTGAAGGTAGCAATCTGTTACGTAGATTAGCGGATACTTCACAGGCGAAGTAACAAGGTGATAGTAATCTATTACGCAGATTAGCGGATACTCCACTAGCTTCCATGTCATCTCTAGCATTACTAATGAAAAACTACACCATACTGAAGTACTCATTACAAGTATGACAATCAAGATACATCTATCTCTGTGTTATTGCAATCTATAAATAATAAAATAATTAAGAAGTATTGTATCGTAAAAAAATACGATTTTGGATTAAAATATATTGGAAAATTAAAAATATATACCTTGGGTCAGACGACGTTGATGCTACCTACGATGTGGGTCGGTCCACCGAAGCACGTAACGGTGTGGGTCATCATCTATGTGTCCAATAACTACACTGTCGGTCGGCAGTTATGGCGAAAATGGCGGCGGTTGGGACTTTGGAGCAATAAGTGCAGAGATCTATGCATGAGGTATTGTAGGACCGAGAGTAACGACCAAGGGGTGAATGGGCGCCTCAACAAATTCTTTCGAATTGATGGCCTTTTCTAAACACCCAACAGCTCCTCTAATAGAACAACCGTGGAAGAAAATAAACTATCACAACAAAATCCTAGAGAAAGCAAGTGTTATCATTCTCTAGTCAAATATGATATGATGCAAAAACTAACCGATGTCCTGGTTTAAAAGATACCCGTACGTAGCACACAAGGAATATTAAAGAACTACTCACAGTTCATATGACATATCACTAAGCATTTCGATAGAACACAGATATTTCATCAAGCGCATGGGACACATCCACAGTTCACACGTATTTAGGGTGTGTTTGGTTCAACTGTGAATTCCTGCAAATCTGATTTCTGCTGTCAGCTGTGGGAAAGATGTTGTGAGTTGACAGCTGTCGGAAAGCTAAAAGCTGTTTGGCTGAAACAACTTTCAACTGTGGATTATGTAATAAATGTCAGTTCTGCCCCTAAGGACCTACCTTGGTTTTTTATAGATTCAATACATCACATTTTCAGACTTAAATGGTTAGTACATATTATTTTCAGAATTTCTCATTTTAAAAATCTTGGGCACATGTGACACAGTAAACATGGTAAAAGCAAAACAAGAAATGCAATATTATCTTGCTCACAGAAAGAATATATATTTCATTGATGAATGATAAATAGTTCATGATGATAGGATTACAGTAACAGTTACTATTAATTTTGGCTACATTGCCAACACATACTCCTATAGTTACTGCTAGATTGAACAGCTAGCCAAGCTCACAATGTTGCAAAATGAGATCAAGCACTCACTCAACAATTCGGTGAAAAGAAGCTCCCAAAACTTTGTAATTACTAAAGGGAATAATCTTTAGTTGCTAGCTAATTTGTTAGTAATCCGATCGAATTCTTCTTCTACTGGTACTAGCAAATCCAGAAAAAATCGGACTTTGGCAATGGCGAATGAGGAATCAGGATCCTATATCCTAATCTTGCTAGTCGACACCTTGGCCCGCCGGATCTCCCACCACCGGAGACGCACCTCCGCGGTCATCACTGCCTTGTTCGCCATTGCCACCTGCTGCTGGTCCCAGAGGCGCCACCACGCCGCAACCACCTTCGCCCTGGCGATGGCCTCATCGTCCTCCTCCGTCAACGATGCCAGAGCCAGCTCGTTCAGGTCTAGCCCCGGCCCCGGCGCTGGCCGATTAATAACACTTGCCTGCGCCACCGTCGGCTCCACCTGTAGCCTCCGCTTCAGCTCTTGTTCCTCCTGCTGCTCCCGTTTGCGAGGAGGGAGCCGGAGGGGGAGGCAGCCGGTGGGGGAGGTGCGGGGGAGAGAGGAGCTGTCAGCTAGGGTTTGTGAGGGAGAGAGGGGTGTAGGGGAGAGAGGGGATGCAGGGGAGAGAGGGGGTCGTGTTTCGGAGTGGGGGTAGGGGCTGGAATCAGTGGAATCGGGGGGAGAGCAGCTGTGAAAATACACTGCGAGAATTTGGTGATTTTTTGAAATCAGTTTTCCTTTGGACCCCCTTTGGTTCAGATTCTAGATTTTTGGATAGGAATCACTTTCCAGAATCAGAACCAAAGAGACCCTTAATTAAATGCTGAAAATAAACTATGCTCATAGATGATTCAACAAACACTTGACGTGCACTAGGATCACACAGATATATCATTGAACATTCATATTTCAATCTAAAAATAAACTTCTTGCAACTATTGAATCAAACACAGAATAATCAACAAAAATCAAATCAAGTGCACAAGGATCAAGAAGAGATTACAGTGCAACTATTCATGGCAGAATGCGTCTGAGCTCTAATATGCGTCGTGCCTAGGTGGCATGTGGCCTTGCACTCTTCGCTTGGCCTGGTATTTCTCGCTGCCCAGTGTGCCTCGTGCTCGTCCCAACTGAGCCGAGCGCCTGTACCATGCGTCGGGTGGCCTCACGCGGACCCCCTTGCCTCAATCTTGCGCCTCCGCCGCCTAGCACCTCTAGTGGCTAGAGTTCTAGCACGCCAAATAGAGCCACACGTTCGCGTGCCAACCACCAAGCCTCACACTGCACCGAACGACTCCCCAAGAAAAACCAACTGAGGCTATTCGCAGAGAAAACCAGCACCCCAGGAAAACAGAGCGACATAAGCGCTAAGAAACACCGGCCATGGCTGAACACGTGGAGTACAATGCAGCGAAGAATAAAAATGACGGCGATGGAAACTTCAGGAGAACGAACACGAATACAGTGGCAGGTAGAAGAACCACAAAAGAGGAACAAATCTTTCCATTTGAATGAGTTGGTAAAAACCTAGGGTACATGACTCAATTACCCTAGGGTAATTTACACACAGACGCTAAAATAAAAAACACGGGCCCAATGGAAAAAATAGTAAAATCCTAACTAAAGGTAACTTGTACTGATGCAGAGCTTTCATAGAAGCTACGGCTTTGCTTCAGGACTATCTGATCTTCGATCAACGATCTGGATGGTGTGTCGTTTTTGCGCTGAAACTGATAAAGCGTTCGTCACCTCTGCAATGGGTACCTAGATTGGGCCGACCTGACTCTGCGGCCCCTTCGGCGCAACTGTCGCTCACCACCTATTTACTTGAGTCAAACCCGGTCAAACCACGACAAGTCCTTTGTCGTTCCTAGCCCATGTACCCGGATTAGGTCCATGTACAAGTGTCACACGACGTCAAGACCCGATAGGTCTTCTCTTCTCTTCTCCTCTTCTTCCTTTGACTCCCGTTGACAATCACTCATCATCCTCTAGATCCATGAGGCTTGTGATCTTCAACATGGCTCCTCAGTTACTTGTATACTTATCATCAATGACGGTTATCCATATAAGGACATCACTAAATGTGGCCTTAGTGTTTCGGACGATGCAGAATAACAATACTCTTTAGTGATGGGTGGTACTACCAACCGTCACTAATGTGGTGTCCCCTATTTAGTGAGTGGTCTCAACATAAAACGTCACTATAGGGGCAACCTTTAGTGACGGGTCACTGTATGACCGATCACAAATTGGGGCGCCCTCGCCAGCCTCATCTATAGTGATGGGTTATATTCCGACCAATCACTATTAAGGCATCATTATTGACGCGTGTGAAACAACCTGTCACTAAAAGTGTATTACTGACGCGCGTCTTTTACAAGTCATTAAAGCTACATCACTAAAGACCATTTCTATGGTAGTGTAAGTTGTTACTTCTAATATATTTTTTCGTGATGTACTTTGGTCCCTTGCAAATTTTAGAACCATATGGCTTAATATACTTCTTGTTTGCTTGCCATCACTTTTTTCATCTATATCCCACATCTTATGATGGGTTTTACGCAACTTTTAAAGAAACAACATTAGCTTCAAGGATATTGCACTTTCTTTGTGACTATAAAACAAAGTTCTTCTCAAGGACTTCATCATGAACCTTGTTGTGCTACAACATGTAAATTGATTTAGAATACCACATGTATTTTAATTGATGATAGTGTTGGGGAATGGGGAAGCTACGCTAGGTGGCAATTTCAAAAATTTGCCCCAAAGCCCAAGAACCATGCACGTGAGGGATCATAGATCGCTACCTTCTAGCACGAGACATGCTAGGTGCAACGAAAGATGTCGATGAAGCGCGTCCTCGCCTGTCCTTGCCTTGCTCCGACCGTTCCTCGGTGATCCAATCGATGAAGACGACATCAGTGTTCACGTGAAGAAGCCCACGAGTGCCGCTATTGGACCAGCGCCTCCATGGTATCCACACGTACAGGTATGAGATCATTCCCACGCCGGCGTGCTAGCACCGCACATGAGAAATTGGAGATTTCTCAATCTCAACTTTTGAGATCAAGAAAGGGAAAGAAGGAGTTCTTGGTGTCTAGGATTTAGATTTGATCTAAACTATAAATAACTTGATGTCCAAGACCTCCTCCTCTCTTTATATAGAGGTGAGATCCTAGTCTCCAACAATTCGAGACCCAACAGATCCAATCTATTACGCCCACCTTAGAACTTCCGATCCCTAGATCGGAACTTCCGATCAAGGCTCTCAGTCTCCAATTATAGGTAGCATCAGAACTTGCGATACCTCCTATCGGAACTTCCGATCAGTGCAATTTTTCCCGATACGCATCAGAACTTCCAGTTTCAACCCTCTGTCTCTAAATTAGAAATTATCGGAACTACTGATACAATATCAGAACTTCCGATTTGAGCTCTGTGTTTCATAAACAATAAATTATCATAACTTCCAATACCATATCGGACTTTCGATTTGAGCTCTCTGTTTCCAATTCAGAAAATAATCATAACTTCCAATCCAACCAGAAATTTCTTGGCACTGTTCCTTTAGATAGTTGCATGTAGATTCTACCATGTTTGGTTGGATAGTGGAGAGTCCTTTTAAATCCTCCTTAATCTGAGATCTCTTTCTAGCAGAGATTTATAAATATGTAGATTCAATGCAACATTGAGTTAAACTCTTAGACATATGAGACTACCACCTCCATAATATTTCTCCCAGGGATAAACGCAGCCTGTCTATAATCAATAATGTCCCCGACAACTCTGGCAAGTCTGTTAGTTAGAACCTTAGTTACAATTTTGTAGCACACATTTAACAAACAAATCAGTCTAAAATGCCAAATATTATTCACATCTCTTATTTTAGGAAGCAAAATCAACACCCCGTAATTGATTCTCGCTAGGTTTAAATCCCCCTCAAATAATTTATCTAGAATTTCTTTCAGATAACCTCTCATATTAGGCCAAAAGGCTTTATAGAACTTTACCGATAACCCATCGGGACCAGGAGTTGTGTTAGACTTCAATGATTTGAGAGCTAAATCGAGCTCCTCGAAAGAGAAAGAATTAGACAGGCTATCTCTATCCTCCAAGGTCAACCTTCTCCTATTATGCCACATGGATGCATCCAGATGACAGGAATAATCAATCTCAGAGTCGAACAAATTTTTATAAAATGAGTAAATGTGCTGAGAAAGAGCATCCTTATCGGAAATTAACACCCCTTCCTCTTCCAAGGAAAGAATACTTGCTTTCCTTTTCCTACCATTAGCAATTTTATGAAAATATGCGCTATTAGCATCCCCCTACAAAATCCACTATTGCCCACTCCTGTTGTGCCAGTAAACAGCTTCCTACCGGTGAATACTCACAAGCTCTCTTTCAGTTTCATACATGCACCCCCAATCATCCACAGTTAAACTCTGACGACTCTCTCTCTCCTCCCATTTGACCAGCTCCTCCTAGAGCCTTTTCTTATGCTTATTCAGATCACTTATCATATTAGCCCCCCACCCTTTCATGAACCTTCTGTGATGATTCCCCATCTTATGCCAATAGTCCATAATATGTTGCTCCCTTCTACACGGCCATCTATTGATCACCTACTCTTTAAACCCCTCTTGAAGCAACCACACATTTTCAAATTGAAAGCGCTTATTAAAATTGGTGCTCTGTCTGTCCATATCAACAATCATCGGATTGTGATCCGACCCAACCCGGGTCGCACTCGTAACTAAAGCCAATGGACAAAATGGACTCCCAATCATTAGAGATAAGAATTCGATCCAACACTTCTCTAGTAGGTGGAATTTGTTTATTAGTCCAAGTGTATTTCCACCCCACTTTATGAAGCTCATGAACATCCATATCATTAATAAGAATATTAAAAGCTCTCATCCATCTCTCATTAGGAGTCCCTCTAGATTTTTCATGCACAAATCTAATCATATTAAAATCCCCCAGCCAAGAAAAGAGTCTGAATACTAGCCAACTTATCTTTTAACTCAGTGAGAAATCTATCCCTCCCCTCATTTCTCGGAGGCCCATAGATATTCAAAAGCTCCCAATTAACATTCCTCCCCTTAAAATGTAAAGACACGCTCAAGAAGAATTCCCCTTGGTCAGTGTTAACAACAGAGACCTCATCCAAATTAACCCCCACTAACAACCCCCCGAATGACCCACCGCTGGTTTAGTGAGCCACCAGAAATCTTTATTGCTAGACATAAAATCCAACTCTCTTTGAGAAAATATAACTTTCATCGTTTCCTGAATGCAAATGAGGTCACACCTTTCACTTTTAATAAGATCAGCTAAGATTCTCTTTTTACCCCCACTTCCCAAACCTCTAATATTCCAATAACTTCATTTTTTGCACAAAATCCCCTGAAACTTCCATGTTAGGCTCAGAATCATACACCCCCACTATGGATTCACCCCCTATCAGATTCAATGCTAACCCCCCTTCTTTATCAACACAATCAGAAGAATCCCCTCTAATTTTTCTTTTTTCAGCCGCAAATAATGCAGCTTGGGCCAATTCTTTAGTTTTCAAAACACTTATATTAGCATAAATCTCGGTCTTGTTTCGACCTAATTGTATTCTAGAATCACCAGCAATTTGCGCTAAAACATCAACATCCACTTTAGAAAAGGAGGTAAAACTTGAAGTACCTAAGATGTCATTAAGTCCTCCAGCTCTCTGTTGGGCCTTCTCTTGAATTGGAATTCCATCTCGTTTAATTCTAGCGCTGAACCTCTTGGCAACAGGTTATTCTTTTTTCTTCCTAGCATATTTCTTCACTGGAACAACTTTGTTTTGAGGAGATCTAACTCTAATCAAGCCCACATCAGGAGCATCCGTAGGGATACAGGTGCTAAGAGACAAGGACCCTGCATACAACACATCCAATTTTCTCCCAACTAGAGCCCCCAACTCCCCTAGAACCTCAAAAGAAGTCCCACTGACATCCTTGTCCAAACCTGCCTCCCCCCAAAGAACAATCCTTCAGCCATAAGTCCATCAGTGTATCTTCATCCTCACTCTTTCCATATACCTCAACATCAGAAATGTCCTCTCTGAATTCAGGAATATCCAGTTTCCCCCCTTATCTGAATCACTGCCACCATCCATTAGATCATCTTTCTGTTTCACTTTTTGATCATTAGAATGTCCCATATTCACCTGGCCACTGTGATCCTTGTCCTCTTTTGACTCCCCATAATCCTTTTATCTCCCTTTTTCGCTACTGAAGTTCCAACACCCAAATCATCCCTAATTTTTACCTTGATATTGTCAGGGTGAAAAGGAACATAATCTTATGAATCAATTTCAGGAATCCATGTAATGTTAAAGCCATCTTGATTAAAATACACTTCCAAAGTCCCTCCGATTTTAAGTGGATCCTTGCACGCTACCTTCACCCGGACAGGACAATGACTAGTTAGACTAGCTCCATCCACTTCCACAGGTTTCCTAGCCAACACCGCGAGTTTAAGCATTTCTTCTTCAGACCTAGCCATGGAAGGTACCCCCAAGATTTTTATCCAAACAGGTTTTAGCACACCGATCGAGTCCATAACTTTTTCTGTCTCAACCATTTTCCCCTGATTTTAAATTTCTGAAAACAAACGGATTCAAGTCTTGTCAGCCCCCACCTAGTCTCTTTGGAAGGGAATTGGACTAGAAATTGATTCTGATCAATCTGTTTCACCTTCCAAGCATAATCCATTTCAAAAAAGTGATCGAGTTTGATTCTGATCTTCTCTTCTGAATAGTCCCGCTCTTCCACCATCAGCAACCCCATAACAACATCAGAACATGTCTGTGAGTTCTGCTTTCTCATTTGAATGTAGTAGAATCTATTGTTCTGAAAACCAAACCCACCGGATTTCACCATCGGATTGCACCTGATGATGCCCTTTCGATCCACAATTATAGCAGATTAAGTCCGACCCCTTCAACTCCCTAGACAACAGCTGCTCTCTATCTGCAAACCCTAGAGCTGGATTCTCCCCACTAAGTGGAATCGGCCCCATAGCCTCTGTGCTAGGGTTCACACTTGAACCCCCACCCCACTCCCTCTTGGGGCGATGACGGAAGCTGCCATCACCAGAGCCTCTACCACCACCACGCCCCTAGCCCTTACCCTGATCAAGAGCACATTTTCTCACCCCAAAGCGATCCATGTCAGGACCCACAACGACCGCAGTGAAAGACCTTGAGTCAACTAACCTGGGAGGGCTTCTTACCACCTTACGCGCCCAGCTGCCAAACCGCTAGACTTCAGATGCCCTCACCGGGAACACTAGCTTCAGATTGGGTGTAGAAGGAGGGGCTCCTTTGGGAAGTCACAGCCAACTACTCCGCCCCTTTTCACCCGCTGCTAACGCTTCATGCGACTCCACAAGCCCACAAGCAGAGTCTGGGCCATTACCTGCCACATCTGAAGCCCATGAAGGCCAAAACTTCCCACACCACCATCGATCCGGTCGCCACCGAGGTCTGAGCGGAGGCACGATGAGCTTGCGCCTCCCTACAGCCCCAAAGACGGCTTGTAACGACCCGTCCCGGGACTCAGAAATACCATCGAGCGGGACGAGCCGATACTTCATCGAAGACGAACAATATCGCCGTTGACATTGTTCCATTCGACAGTAGTACATTACAGAGGAAAAATTACAATAATTAAATATTACAAAAGCTGCTAAAGAGGCATACCTCGCAGCAACAATCATTACAAAAACACAGCGGAAGCATTTTATCACTCAAACATGTACTACTATCCTAACACTACTTGGGGACTAGGCCCGAAACCCTAATCTTCTATATCTTCATCGGCAACAATTTCATCTTCACATTCAAGATTCTTGACGTCCTCCGAAGATTAGCAAACTCTGGTGTGGGGGTGTAAAACAACAAGGGTGAGTACTCAAGAGTACTCAGCAAGTCTTGGAAGTAGTATAGATGCACGATACAAAGAGCGGTTATGGTTCTCAAGGGAATATTTATAGTTTATAAATTCTAAGTGCTTGATACCCACGGATAGAGGTCCCAACCTCTAACCGTTCCCACATAAAGTAGCAGTAGTTCAAAAGCTAATTCAACTCTCACATTCTCACCAACCGGGATTGCTTTGCAACAAATCCCACCATCACTTTCCATCAATTCCACAAGTCACATTTCTTTTCATCAATTCCACATATCACGACCATCATCTTATCATCATAACTCATCATTATATCGGTACTAGCTTACCCATCCATCGGGGAAGTGTTCCCATTATCCACATCTCATCCCAATTCATTTTAGCGCTCAACTAGTTATCACATCTCACATCACTCCCTATGAAGCCTTTCGACTTCCCGCTCCACACAGGAACGTTATCCAACCACACAGGTTAGTCGTATACCCACCGGTATACTCTGGTAACGTCCCAACCCATTTCCCATTTAGTTGAAAACAAGTAAACACTACGCTAGGGAAGATACATGAAATCACTTGCCCATATCCGTGGGCACGGCTGTTCGAACAGATCATACTTCAGCTGAAGGTGCACACTTTACCCTTGCGACTCAAACTCTACTCCGCTACCCGCGTAGTAGGGGAGGTTCGAGACAAAGACTTTCCAAAGCAAACCTAGGATATCCCACTGCCACCTAGATGGATTCACGGTCAAGGATCCGGAAAGTACGTCTTCCTTCTTCTCCCCAGGCAATCACACGGGTGCTCCACTTCCAACTCCTCAAATCACAACCACAATCTCGTGCCCGTTAGGGACTTTTCAAGTAATACCACGAGCCACCCGGTGATTCCACATCCATCGGCAATCAGGCTATCCCAAACCCACTAAGTACTAGCCCAGGGGCACCCCATAAATACCCACAAGGTTGCACGATGTTGTGCTCATGCTTTCCCAAGGAATCGGTCCTTAATAGTCTTTGTAACACACACAATTTCATTTCACACAACACATTTGCAAAATCACATCATCATTACCCATTCTACATCTAGTCGTTATGTTTTGATATAAGTGTGTAAGTGTATGTGTAGTGCACCCATTTGACAAGGAATATGCTAAAAATAATTAAAAGAATAAATTAAATCATGGATGTAAAATAAATCCTAGAGCGACAAGGTAAACATGGTATTCAATTATCAAGGAGGCTTGATAACAAGCGTAGGTTTTATTTGTCTTAATTGCCCAAGCAATTGACTAATAGTGTACGTGAGTGTTTAATCCTAAACATGCATATATAAATTTGTGGAACAATCAATGCAATAGGATCAAGGATGTTCAAAGGAAGACTTGCCTTGCTCGGGGAAATAGTCGAGGCCGTCGAAGTCGTTTCCTTCCAGAACTTCGGTTTCAACCCCTACTACGAATTTAGAGTCAATAATTAATTAGAGATTTTATTTATCTATTAAAAATTTAGAAAATATTGTTTATGTAAAGTTTAGATTTTTACAAACTTATAGAAATTTGAATGGAAATTTTCTGAGTTGAAATGATTTTTCTACGAATTTTTAAAGTTGCAAATATATCCTGAAATTGGAAAAAGAGAAAAACTACTATTCACAGTGGGCCGGCCAGAAAACATTTTGAAAAAAACAGAAAACGCACTGTTCATATGGGCCGGTCAGTGGGGAAAAATAAATTCAGAAAAATAGAAAAAATGATGTGCTTGCTGGGCTGGCCAAAACGGCCCACGAGGCTCTGTGTGCGCGCGGCCAGGCCAGCGCGTGGCCCAGTGGCTGGCTGGCAGCGGGGCCCACATGGCGGTGGCTGGGGGCTGCTGGCGGAGGGCCCACATGTCAGCGGCAGGGAGCAGAGGAGGGCACGGCGGCTGGAGGTTGAAGACGACCTCCAACGGCTGAAACTTCTCCGGGCCATAACTTTGTCATACTAGCTCCGATTGCTACGAAATTTTAACAGTAGCTAGAGTACAGCTAGATGAACATATCCAACGGTTGGATTGGGCATTAGAGCTACGGTTTGGGTTTTAGACCGGCAAACAGTAGGTTCGGTTTGGGATTTTTAATGGCGACGGCGGAGCTCCGGCGAGACATCGGGGGTCATTTTCACCATACTCAGGGCATTGCGGAGCTACTGGTGCTCTTGGATTGAACTACGGTGGCCCGTAGTGCCTTGGCGACGGTGACCCGAGAGCTCAAAATGGAGGGCTCGTCGCCGGCGAGCTACGGCCACCCTACGTAAACGGCGAGCTAGGGAACATGTTCTACTATTCATGGGGATGCTCTAGCATGAATTAATTGCAAAGTTATGGTACCTTGGTTAGAGCTCGATGTTCGACGGCGGATTTGGGGATTTCTAGCAAAGGCGAAATCCGGCGAAGTAGGCATGGTGATGGCATTCGGCGAGTGCTCTAGAGTGGAGAGGGATGACCGAGGTTTGGGTGGGCGCAACCATGTGAGCTCGGGCCATTTTATTCGCGCGACGGTATGGGCGGCGACGTGGGTCGAGTAATGGCGACGGGACGGCGAAGCTGTAGATCGACAGGGCGGAGTGGTTGGAGGTGGCAGGCGCGGGTACGACGACGTGGGGGCGCGTACGGGCGTTGACACGAGGGCCGGCGCGATTGCAGACGTGCGGACAGGCGGACGCTGGTGCATGGCGCGGTCGGGGCGACGCGCTGGCGAGGGACGCAGCGCATGGGCGCAGTCCGGGCGGACGCAGGCGCGCGGCCGGGCGGCGAGGGCGCACGGCCTGGCGCAGCTAACGCTTGGCGCAGGCGCGCGTTGGCAGTGGCCGCCGGCCACGGGGCTAGCTGCAGCCCGAGTGCGTGCGTGTGTGTTTTCATTTTTTTTTGTTTTTCTTTTTTTTTTAAAAAAAAAACGTGGATTTTACAAACCTACCCCCCTTAAGAAAATCTCGACCCGAGATTTCTAGGCTAGATGAACAACTGCAGGTACTCTACTTGTACATGGTCTTCTTGATCCGATGTAGCTTCTTCTTCCGAGTGGTTATTCCTTTGTACTTGTAGAGCTTAACAACCTTCGTCGAGTCCGGTGTTCTTAAATCTAAAGAATATGAAGTGAATGTTCTTTATACGTTGGTCCTTAATAAATTTAATTCCTTGTATGTAACACTAGTTTTTTTTTAATACTACGTAAGATTGACATTAGGGGATATACATGATACCTAACTTTAACTCGGATTTACTATGGCTTGGTTTCCTAAGACGCTGGCTTCATTAGACTTGTAAAAGTTAATATCATTTGGAATAATCTAGGCGTTATGCTTTATGGGACATAATCTTCTTTCTTTGGGGTGCTACTTTAATAACTCCTTGATTTGAATGATTTATCATTATTATTATATGTATACCCTTGTTTAATCAACCTGTCTTAATATCTTTATTGAACTTATTCCTTCTGATCGAGCTTTTATGACCATGCGATTTTTATATTATTATTGTTAGTGTTTTGGGAGATCTAAAATATTTCTGCGTTTGACATTTTATTAGTCTTGGAATGTACTTGTTCATTTTGGATCTATGATTATGGTTTCATTATACCCATACATATGTACGGTCTTTATATGTATAACATTAGTTATTTACCCTTATTGTTTTATCATATGTATATATATATTGAATACTATATCCCTACCCTTATCCTTAGGTAAATTATAAACTAAGGCCATTATGTAGTTTATTATGTGGTTATCTAATGTTGGAGGTGAAACTATATCTATCTTTATAAATCATTGAAGACAACTTCTAACATCTGGCATGTGTTCCTATGATTGTTTATAGTTAATAGGAGTAATTTGTTCTAGTTAGGACATTGGGACTTTATATCGTCGAGCCATGATTAGGGTACATATAAAAGTTGATTGGATCGTGATATATATTTTCTTGTATGGATTTCTCTAGTTATTTATAAGACCATTGAACTTCTTGTTATGTTTTTTTTAATAAATGTATATACATCAAAGGTGCTTGATCATTAACCTTGTATTCAAAGTTTTTTTTTTGGGGGGGGGGGGTAAAAATTTTATTGTACATACATTCCATTATTATTATTTATTAATTTGTAAAATATCTTCTAACTTGTAACAGTTACCATCACATTAGTTTTAATTTATATTTATAGGAAGGGATATCAACTTGTTGGTATTATATATTTTTTTAAAGCTTTCCTTCTTAGCTTAGCTTCCTATTGGTTTGGGTAGATATACGTGTATATATATATACATTCTTTATTTACATATGATCATTATACATCTCACACCGATTTTAATCTAAAGGTTTTTTTTTTAGTAAGGTTCAACCCGGAGTCGTGTTGCCTTTATGGAATTTAAAGTATGTATCTGATTGATGATAAGACAAGAGCGTTTTGATTGGTACATGAAGATTTCTTAGAAGTTTGTTGGACGATGATTAGTGTTGTAGTTTTTAGAAATGGCGTTTTCAGGGGACATTCTTGAGTGGAAATATTTGGATTTCAAAAATTTAATCAGAAGGGATACTACTAAGAAGAAAAGTTAGGTGTCTCATATTTGAACCTTATAATTAAAACCGGAAATGTAAACTAGACAGGATAATTTTTGGTATTAGGGTATTTATTTATTGATTTTTTTTTCAAATCGTGAATAGTAAATGTGTTCACAGTTTTCAATTTTAATTCTAGATATTTAACCTTTATTTTTTTTGAGAGCTTTGTAAATCAACGTGGCTTAGTCTTGAATAAATTACTTTAAGCAAGACAATATGTTCAATTTTTCAATTCAGATATAGGAGATAGATAAAGATTCGCCTAAAGTTAAATTTTCCTAAAGGTTTAATATGTTTTATTTTTGATGTTGTCGTCGCAATTATTGAAGAGTGTATCGGTTTAGAATTAAAATGATACAATGAGAATTGTGAAGAGAGAAGTAATAGTCTTGATATTTTTTTTGTAATAAATTTTAAATTCTGAATCTTAATACATACATACGGATGGTGTATAATATTTCTGAATAATGAAGGTTGTTTTTGAATTTAGTATAGTGAATTTGAAATTAGTATTGTAATTATGGTTTATAAATATGATTTTCATTCTATGACTAATAGCTACTACTTGTAATTTAATTAGGAGGGTCTCACTTAATATCTGTCATAATATGATGACATAAAAGAAATGGTGATTTTTTTGAAGATAGAAATAAAGATGTTTAATTGATAAAGAATGACTTCATAGTCAGGAATTATGCTTATCGGTTTAACTGAATTTTAAAATGAATTGATTTCAAGTGATACGTAGTATCGGGCATATTAGTACTAATCACCTTTTTGTTTGAGCTAATTATGTTCCTGGTTATGTTTAAACATGATTACCATAAAGAACTCTAGCACTTTTATCACATGGGTGGTTAGTTAGGTTATCCAGTAAGCTCGATATATTCTTAGCCTAGTGTTTTATATTTAATGTTGATGGTTTGTATTATTAGGGCTTTCTAGATCACTATTTTGCTAAAACATGTAGCTTGATCGAAATTGTTAGTTGACCAATCTATATTGATGGTAAATTCCCTTGTTTATTAAAGCTTATAAGGTGAAGGGTGAAGCTTATCCATTATTATTTTTGCATTATCCTTTTGTTAATATATATATATATATTAATCAACATTGAGTTTATTCATTATAGTTATCTTGAGGTTTGTTGAAAGACTAATGCACTTATTATATCTTTGTCTTGTTTGATTTACCTAATCCCTATGTGTTTTGTTCATGTAATACTTTTAGACACATAAGTTAGATAAAGGGCTTCTACGGAATCATTCCTTGTGGTTTTGGTGTAAGATACAAATCTAATGATAAATACTTCTACCCATGTACTATAGAAAGGAAATCAATTTAGGGATAAGGAATAAATTGGTGGAAAACAAAGTGTATATAGTTTTGTCAAACAAAAGATCCAAATAAATTAGGGGATGTGGCCAAGTCACTTGCTTCATAGAGCAGACTGATCGTACATCTGAGAAGATCTAAGTAGATAGTACCATACAATACACTATAATAATATATTACAACTCTTAAGGAGCTGGCGTTACTACGGTCAGTTAAACATCTTCAAACTTGGTGCTGGAGACTTCCTTCATGATGCATTTCCATCCTTGTGTAAGCGATGAACTTAACTATTTCCATTTAATAAATCTTTGAATAGATAGGGAGTAAGAGAAAAAATTTTGTTGTAAAACTTGAGTAGGATAGATAAGAATACTAGATGGTGTCTAAAGAAAATAATATTTTCTTTGTAAGCATAAATTAATCCTATGGTCTATAGGGGTTTCGGTCCTAGGGCCAAGTTCTGCTCTGATACCACTTTTGTAACGACCCGTCCCGGGACTCAGAAATACCATCGAGCGGGACGAGCCGATACTTCATCGAAGACGAACAATATCGCCGTTGACATTGTTCCATTCGACAGTAGTACATTACAGAGGAAAAATTACAATAATTAAATATTACAAAAGCTGCTAAAGAGGCATACCTCGCAGCAACAATCATTACAAAAACACAGCGGAAGCATTTTATCACTCAAACATGTACTACTATCCTAACACTACTTGGGGACTAGGCCCGAAACCCTAATCTTCTATATCTTCATCGGCAACAATTTCATCTTCACATTCAAGATTCTTGACGTCCTCCGAAGATTAGCAAACTCTGGTGTGGGGGTGTAAAACAACAAGGGTGAGTACTCAAGAGTACTCAGCAAGTCTTGGAAGTAGTATAGATGCACGATACAAAGAGCGGTTATGGTTCTCAAGGGAATATTTATAGTTTATAAATTCTAAGTGCTTGATACCCACGGATAGAGGTCCCAACCTCTAACCGTTCCCACATAAAGTAGCAGTAGTTCAAAAGCTAATTCAACTCTCACATTCTCACCAACCGGGATTGCTTTGCAACAAATCCCACCATCACTTTCCATCAATTCCACAAGTCACATTTCTTTTCATCAATTCCACATATCACGACCATCATCTTATCATCATAACTCATCATTATATCGGTACTAGCTTACCCATCCATCGGGGAAGTGTTCCCATTATCCACATCTCATCCCAATTCATTTTAGCGCTCAACTAGTTATCACATCTCACATCACTCCCTATGAAGCCTTTCGACTTCCCGCTCCACACAGGAACGTTATCCAACCACACAGGTTAGTCGTATACCCACCGGTATACTCTGGTAACGTCCCAACCCATTTCCCATTTAGTTGAAAACAAGTAAACACTACGCTAGGGAAGATACATGAAATCACTTGCCCATATCCGTGGGCACGGCTGTTCGAACAGATCATACTTCAGCTGAAGGTGCACACTTTACCCTTGCGACTCAAACTCTACTCCGCTACCCGCGTAGTAGGGGAGGTTCGAGACAAAGACTTTCCAAAGCAAACCTAGGATATCCCACTGCCACCTAGATGGATTCACGGTCAAGGATCCGGAAAGTACGTCTTCCTTCTTCTCCCCAGGCAATCACACGGGTGCTCCACTTCCAACTCCTCAAATCACAACCACAATCTCGTGCCCGTTAGGGACTTTTCAAGTAATACCACGAGCCACCCGGTGATTCCACATCCATCGGCAATCAGGCTATCCCAAACCCACTAAGTACTAGCCCAGGGGCACCCCATAAATACCCACAAGGTTGCACGATGTTGTGCTCATGCTTTCCCAAGGAATCGGTCCTTAATAGTCTTTGTAACACACACAATTTCATTTCACACAACACATTTGCAAAATCACATCATCATTACCCATTCTACATCTAGTCGTTATGTTTTGATATAAGTGTGTAAGTGTATGTGTAGTGCACCCATTTGACAAGGAATATGCTAAAAATAATTAAAAGAATAAATTAAATCATGGATGTAAAATAAATCCTAGAGCGACAAGGTAAACATGGTATTCAATTATCAAGGAGGCTTGATAACAAGCGTAGGTTTTATTTGTCTTAATTGCCCAAGCAATTGACTAATAGTGTACGTGAGTGTTTAATCCTAAACATGCATATATAAATTTGTGGAACAATCAATGCAATAGGATCAAGGATGTTCAAAGGAAGACTTGCCTTGCTCGGGGAAATAGTCGAGGCCGTCGAAGTCGTTTCCTTCCAGAACTTCGGTTTCAACCCCTACTACGAATTTAGAGTCAATAATTAATTAGAGATTTTATTTATCTATTAAAAATTTAGAAAATATTGTTTATGTAAAGTTTAGATTTTTACAAACTTATAGAAATTTGAATGGAAATTTTCTGAGTTGAAATGATTTTTCTACGAATTTTTAAAGTTGAAAATATATCCTGAAATTGGAAAAAGAGAAAAACTACTATTCACAGTGGGCCGGCCAGAAAAACATTTTGAAAAAAACAGAAAACGCACTGTTCATATGGGTCGGTCAGTGGGGAAAAATAAATTCAGAAAAATAGAAAAAATGATGTGCTTGCTGGGCTGGCCAAAACGGCCCACGAGGCTCTGTGTGCGCGCGGCCAGGCCAGCGCGTGGCCCAGTGGCTGGCTGGCAGCGGGGCCCACATGGCGGTGGCTGGGGGCTGCTGGCGGAGGGCCCACATGTCAGCGGCAGGGAGCAGAGGAGGGCACGGCGGCTGGAGGTTGAAGACGACCTCCAACGGCTGAAACTTCTCCGGGCCATAACTTTGTCATACTAGCTCCGATTGCTACGAAATTTTAACAGTAGCTAGAGTACAGCTAGATGAACATATCCAACGGTTGGATTGGGCATTAGAGCTACGGTTTGGGTTTTAGACCGGCAAACAGTAGGTTCGGTTTGGGATTTTTAATGGCGACGGCGGAGCTCCGGCGAGACATCGGGGGTCATTTTCACCATACTCAGGGCATTGCGGAGCTACTGGTGCTCTTGGATTGAACTACGGTGGCCCGTAGTGCCTTGGCGACGGTGACCCGAGAGCTCAAAATGGAGGGCTCGTCGCCGGCGAGCTACGGCCACCCTACGTAAACGGCGAGCTAGGGAACATGTTCTACTATTCATGGGGATGCTCTAGCATGAATTAATTGCCAAGTTATGGTACCTTGGTTAGAGCTCGATGTTCGACGGCGGATTTGGGGATTTCTAGCAAAGGCGAAATCCGGCGAAGTAGGCATGGTGATGCCATTCGGCGAGTGCTCTAGAGTGGAGAGGGATGACCGAGGTTTGGGTGGGCGCAACCATGTGAGCTCGGGCCATTTTATTCGCGCGACGGTATGGGCGGCGACGTGGGTCGAGTAATGGCGACAGGACGGCGAAGCTGTAGATCGACAGGGCGGAGTGGTTGGAGGTGGCAGGCGCGGGTACGACGACGTGGGGGCGCGTACGGGCGTTGACACGAGGGCCGGCGCGATTGCAGGCGTGCGGACAGGCGGACGCTGGTGCATGGCGCGGTCGGGGCGACGCGCTGGCGAGGGACGCAGCGCATGGGCGCAGTCCGGGCGGACGCAGGCGCGCGGCCGGGCGGCGAGGGCGCACGGCCTGGCGCAGCTAACGCTTGGCGCAGGCGCGCGTTGGCAGTGGCCGCCGGCCACGGGGCTAGCTGCAGCCCGAGTGCGTGCGTGTGTGTTTTCATTTTTTTTTGTTTTTCTTTTTTTTTTTAAAAAAAACGTGGATTTTACACGGCTCCTCGACGGCGAAGATGTTGTCGGTAAAAAATCGCCTCGCGAGAGGGAGCGACCCTTCCAGAAACATGACGTCTCTCTCCTCCTAAATATTATATGCAAAATATAATTACTGTTTTAATAAATTAATATTTTAAATATTATGATTTTGGTTCAGCACAGCACAGATCTAGATGTTCAACCCTCGCGACCCCTGAAGCGTGGCAATGGCGGAGGAGAGAAGCAGAGCATCACCAGTATGGCGTTATCCACAGACATCACCAGGGGCAGCTGCGTGAGATACCTTCTGAAGATTGTGTGGTGCTACTGAATAAGGTCTTTGTAAATATTTGCCATTTCATTATTTATTTTTCTTCTGAAGATTGCATTGATGTAAATATACTGGAAGGACAGATAAACACACCAAGAAATTTTGCTTAATAATTGTAGGTTGTAAAATATATATATGCGTCATGAGAATATTTAGTTTACAAACATTTGAACAAACTTCACAAGCAACTAATTAAGGGGGTAAGACACAAAGATTCGTTACAAGAACTGTTAGCAATGAGCAGAAAGCTTTGTCTGAAGGCTAGCCCAAGACTGTATCAGTTCAGGTGCTGGAGTCAACTGATCCCTTTGCAAGCTCGTACTTGGTCCTGAATTCCTTCCAGGTGTCCATGGCATTCTTGCACATCTTCTCTATTTCCTCAGTAGTGGCTGTCTCTGGAGATAGCATGGTCTCCACTGCCATCATCATGTTGATGACAGCCTGACGAAAGCATCATCAAGCACTAGTTATGCTGATAACCGAAACAAAAAAATGGCAAATAAATAATAAGAGCATGTGTGCATTACCAAGTGTAGGTAAGGCCTCGAGTCACGTTGGTATCGGCCTGTCAGTTGCTGGCAAACTTCTTTTGCCCTCTGCCATTCTCTCTACAAGATTAAACAGAGTAAGAAGGTGATCCAGAAATGACTTACAGAGAATGGCAGTTGAGCCAATAAAGCTTAAGACTTGAAAGCTAACCTGGTTGATAAGTACATCAGTGAGCAGCAAGCCCAGGTCAAGCTTCCTCTCGGAGTCGCGCGACGCCGACCACTCCTTCTGCAGCAGGCTTGTCAGCTTTCCCCTGTCGCTGATATGCTGGGCATAACAGAGACAAGCAGTTGGTAGACGCACACGTCCTTGATTTAGCTCAGTTTGAGATCGATAAGAAGTGAAGAAGAAACGGAGCAAGATGATAAGAGGGAGACACCTCCTTGGTGACTTGCTCGAAGACGAGGTCCATCAGTGTGGCGTGGTTCCGGGGCGCGTCATCGCGTCGGAACAACGAGTCCGAGAGCGCGTCCGCGCTCGTCCTCATAGTGGCGGCACTGGCGCCGCTCCGTTCCGTGGATGTGCGTGACGTGACGTCAGTGACGCCGTTGAGGGAGCACACCGCGGCCGGCTGCATGAGGACGGGGCCGGCGCTCCCACCACGCGCTCTCCACGAGGCGCCACCCAGAGCCATCGCCAGCACCACGCCTGCGCCCACCCTCAGCGCTGTCCTGGGCAGCGCCGCGGACGCCCCCTCATCCTCTATCGACGGATGCTCCGTGTCCGGCTGCGCCGCCGACTGTGCGCCCATGGCGCGGGTCGTCCGCTGGCACCGTTGCGACTGTCGAACACGAACGCCGCGGCGGCGCACGGCGATCGGAGCTGGAGCACCACCTGCTTCGGTAACCGTGCCATGCAATGCGCTGATCGCCGAGGATACTATCATACCCGCTGGTCGTGTCGCTCAGCTGTGTGCCTGTGTCAGGTGAAGGCAGTTGCAGGCGTTGCATCTCTCATTTTTATTGGGAGCTTGTGCTACCATGATTCTGCATGCATGATGCTTGACCTCTTTCACTGTCACAAGCAAGGAATCCGGTTCAGCGAGCTCCTCCTTTAATCAAAGTTGGAACAGGAGTATAGGATTAGGAATCGCTCCCTCCACAAGCAAAGCGTTATTCTGGAGTCCCACTGATACATAACGGTAGGCTATATACCGTCGGATCAAGCACCAGCGGCCTAAATCGACTAGGACATTTTGCAATACAGTCCCTTTAGCATCACTAATTGTTGTTCATAGTCCCGTAGGGCCGTAGGGGCGGATCCGTATCTCATTCCAATCTCCCGTTACCCGGAGAAATTTCACATTTACCTCAGAGTTGATGAACCATTGAAGATTTGTCTTAAAGTTGGTATGACTTGCAGTAATATCCCAAAGTTTTTAAGTCTACTTGTATATTTACCCTATTACGTATTTTCTTTTCATATTACTTAATTTATGCATTCTTCATCTCTAAATGCCCAAACTACCCTTCTTTCTCGTTGCAACTACCGTTCCCGAGCTGCCGACTGCCGCTGGTTCCCTCGGGGATCTCGTTCAAGATCACTACTGCCGGGTGTTCGTTTACAATCACTGTTGACTGCCCCAAGCGCTTGGCCCGATGCCGCTGTTCAGCGCCGTAGTGCATCCAAACGCCATCCAGCGCCGTTCACCACTACCGATTTGTTGATGTCGTCCTTAGCAAACGGCATGAAGTAGTGCATACAAATCAAAAGGGCAACAATTTACAAGCAACACGCACGCATCGGAAACAATTATTTCTGCATCCAAATCAAAAGGGCAACAATTTACAAGCAGCACACATGCATGCTCAGCGCGGGGGATTTCTACGGCTTCTAGCGTGATGTGTCTTCGGCGAGGATGCCAGAGGGCGGGAGGCGATGCCCTAGCGCGCGCGGGGGAGACGAACAGCAGCCAAGGGACAGGGGAAACGGAACGGCACGGGATCGAGAAGGAAGGGGTAGTTTGGGTATTTAGGGGATGAGACACTATAAGAAAAACATAAATTTCCGTCGGTCTTATTAATTTCTGTCGGTGTTTTCGAAAACGGATGAAAATTAGAGGGCATTTTCTTCGTCTGGTATAGAATCCCTAACTTCCGTCGGCCAGCATTAAAAGCTTTAATTCTAGCCGACTGAAGTTAGGGGATTTATTCCCCAACCGCACGCGCGTACAAGGAGACCTAACTCTATGTATGCGCGCCCACGCCGCCGCCTCCCGCCACCGCCGGTAGCCACCGCCTGGTCCCGCGCGCCACCGCCTGGTCCCGCGCGCCACCGCCCACTGCCTCCTGCGCCCACCGCTTGCGCCGCCGGCCACCACCCGGCCCATCGCTGGCCCACCGCCCGCCGACCTCCCGCTAGTCGGCCGCCCGCCACCGTCCGCCGACCTCAGGCCGCCCGTCGTCGTCCGACAATCAAGTAAATTTTTTCGGTTTTAAATTTTTTAGCACTGCTGCCACCATTGAATTACTCATGCATGCATGCATGTGTCTGCATCCTTGGCTTGGCTAGCATATTTTGATTATTATTATGGCATATTTGGAAGGGACCCGTGCATTTTATTACTATGAGCTATCATAATTATTTAGATAACCTCTAAAGTTATTTTACTTAAGCTCATATGTTGTGTGTAAATCAGATCACCTTGAAGTAGCTAGACACTGGTTAACTTGGAGCTAAACCACAGGCCACATTAGCAGCCTCATGCGCTAGTAGCTCTTTGCCTCCTCACTGATGGCACTTTGGATGGAATTCTAAAATACATGAACAGGAAAAATGTCGAAATATGATAAGAATGTTGGTAGGAAATAGAGCATTTAAAAACATAGGAAAAATTAGAAATGTACTTTTTCCCATATATTTGGAACATGGAACTGGAAAATAGATGTATATGAGTTTTAGATATGTTTAAAAGTTTAAATATAAGTATCTATCTAACATTCAATAGACAAATTAAAGTACTCCCTCCGGTTTCAAAAAAAAGTTGTTGTTTTAGGACTGTATCTAAAGTTCCTAAAGTAGATGTACTACGTTTTTACCCTTATAGTAGTACTCATAATAACCAATAGGATTGTCATACACTTTATTTAATATAGACAAATAGATAAATATACACACTAATTATATCTTTCTTAGCCCATGTTTGGTGTCTTTAGGCCAATGACTAAAGTTTAGTTCATAAACTAAACTTTAGTCCATACATACCCTGTTTGGTTCCATGGACTAAAGTCCATAAATGCAGTTTAATGCAATATTATGTGATGATTTCATTACGTTGACTATTATGCTATTAGAAATGTTCCTATATTAATTGTATGCTTTTACAAGTGCTTGGTATGCGATGTGCTATTATATATATTATTAAATATATTTTAGTATTAATTTATTGTTTGTTGATGATTTCATACACGTATGTAATTTTTTATTTGACACCAACGTAAATAGTGTAACGAAACCTATGCGTCACCCATTTCGGACCAACATGTCTCACACGTGTTATGCGTCATTTTTCTCCGTCTAATCGGACATGTTGTTTATTGCAGGCGCAATATGGTCAACACATGGTTCAACTCCATGGAGAGGACTATGATTGGCAGAGAGAACCTATCGACCCAATGGGCGTGTACTCCAGCGGAGGTGGAAAAAGCAATGGACGGTGAGATGATGTTTTTCTCAATGTTTTGTATATGGTATTGTAATGGTAACTAACTCATTCAATATTGTAGGTACTCCATGTTTAATGGAGTTACTGACTCGAGGGGGTGAGAGTTCAAAAGTCAGCTCAATCGTCGCAGAGCTCCGTCAGGGTTGGCTCCAGCCGTAGTCGCTTAGAAGCAAATTCGGAAGTGGTTTAGCTGAGGGAGGAAATGAGGCAGCGCGATGAGCACATAAGGCAACAACAAGAGTATTATATTGCCTGCTTAGCACAACAACAGGCAATGATGCAAGTAAGTTTAGTTTATTGTGTTGCAGTTATAAAGTATTTAGTAATATGTTTAGAAATAACTGATTGCATTACAACATGTGTAGCAAATGGCCCAGAAGCTTCATGGATTTGACATGTTCTTGTTCCAACCGCTACCTGCCCCGCCACCACCACTTCCATTTGTTCCTCCTCCTGCAGCTGAGGTACCTCCTAACATATCGTTATTTGAGTTACTTTAGTTAGTTAAGATACTTAAGTTAGCATTTAGAAGGTTATTCGAGTTCGTTCTCTAATTTTGTCTATTTCTTCAGAGTTTTCATACGCCCGGTCAGGATGGAGCCTCCGGGGCAAATGTGGATGAAGAGAGAGGCAACGACAGCGCTCACGACCCAAATGTGGGCGATCAGTGAGTATGAATGTAATATGTGAAGTTTGAATTGAATCTAGATGTGATATATGTATTTTGAATATGAATTTGAATGTAATATGTGAATCTGGATGTTATGTGACTTTGGATGTGAATTTGGATGGGATATGTGAATTCGAATGTGTTATGTGATTTTGGATGTGATGTGTGAAGTTTGGATGTGAATTTGGATGGATATGTGAATTTGGATGTGAGATGTGATTTTGGATGTTATATGTGAAGTTTGAATGTGATTTTGGATGTGATATGTGAATTTTGTTGTGATATGTGAATTTGGATATAAATTGTGGTTGAATGTGAGTGTGAATAGGGGAACGAGGAAAAACAAAAAAAATATCAGCTAACTTACATCGGCCTTTACCATAGCCGACGAAAGTTAGCTGTTTTCGGCCACATCGGCAGAAACAACTAATTTCCGTCAGCTAGGGTCAAAGCCAACGGAAGTTAGGGCCACCTAACTTCCGTCGGCCAGACTGGCCGACGGAAGTTAGCGCGCCTCTGCTGACGTGGCAGAATTCAGTGCTAACTTCCATCGGCTACGTGAAGTCGACCCACTTCCGTCGGCCATATGCCTACGGAAGTTAGCCTTTTACTGACGGAAGTTAGCTTCTTCCATCGGAAAAGGGCTATCTTCCATCAGCTTTGGCCGACAGAAGTTGGCCGGATTGTTGTAGTGGAAGAATGCATAAATTAATTAACATGGGAAGAAAATCTGTAATAGGGTAAATATGCAAATAAACTTAACAACTTTGGGATATTTCTGTAAGCCATATCAATTTTAAGGCAAATCTGCGATGACTCATCATTTCTAAGGCAAATCTGAGACTTATTTTTTTTCCTGATTGATAAAGTTTTATGTAGTTGTTGAAGTTTGCTATTGAAAAATTGTTGTTGTAATAACTGCAGGCCTTTTGTTTCTTTTGTTATGTCTGTTGCTTCCTTTTTAATGTTTCGTTTTACTCCTTGAAACCAACAGCATGCGCCGCTAGAACTAAATGGATTTGGTTGATAAAGGTTAGAGTCATATCGGGCATGTTCCAATCGAGCTCAAGCAAAGAATCTCACTGTTTGTTACTTGAAAGCATCTTTAAGGGCACATGTTATGATCTCTGAATGTGAAACTCTGAACGGGGAAACGAAGTTCAGACAGGAGGAAATATGTGCGTAAGAAAGCGTGTAAACAAGCATTTGCTAGAAACATCTAGGGGCTTCAGCAGAGTGAAATTACAATTATAAAGATCATTAAAAATCCAATCAGCTAGATATTAAAATCTTACTAGCTTAGAATATGCAAGTAGATGAGAGCTAACCTAGTGGGTAAATGGGTATATTGTAGGTATACGGCGGTCGCATGTATTGAGTATGGGCAGGAGTTTTTATCCATCACGGGTAACAGGTGTGGGTTTTTTTTGTGAGCACGGATATGGCTATACACTACTCTTGCCTGTAGTACCCGACTGTACGCCATCCTTAGTCATAAATGAGGCTGATATATATGTAGACTATCGATATGCATGGTGGGAATGAAGGAGTTATATTATGTGTGTATCTAAATTACATACCGATCTTTAGCACAAACATTGATGTGATTAATGAAGTCAACTCTTTCCTATCAAAGAGCATTGATATGAAAGATCTCGGAGAAACTAATGTTATTCTCAACATCAAATTGATTAAAAGAGAGAATGGGATTACACTTTCATAATCTCATTATGTGGATAAGGTCTTGACTCATTTCAGCTATAAAAATATCAAACATTATCCAACACCTTATGATCCTTATGTGATACTTTGAAAGAATAAAAAATGACCAAATATCAATTGAGATACTCTCAGATAATCGGTTCACTCATGCACCTAACTAGCACAACGAGACCTGACCTATCATTTGCTATGAGCAAATTGAGTAGGTTCATATCCAACTCGAGTAGTGATCATTGATATGAACTTGTAGGCACTCCGTTGTGCTTGAGCTTTACACCATGATTGGGTATGTCTTTACCCTTGGAGGTGGTATAATATCATGGAGGTCTAAGAAACAGACCATTTTGATGAGATCAACCATGAAATAAAAACTTACCGCTTTAGACACATCAACCACAGAGGCAGAGTGATTGCGTGAGCTATTGATTGACTTGCTTGTGATTGAAAAATTAGTGTCGGCTATCCATATGAACTATGACAAATAAACTATGATAGTCAAATTAAATAGTGTCAATGATAATCCAAAGTCATCAAGACTCTTATTAGGTTTCCCCCCCTAAATAAAGGACTCTAACAAAATCTTGCCAAATTTGTCTCTAATTAGGTTTCCCCCTACTAAGGGCTCTAATAAAATCTAGTTGGTTACTAGGATGAAATTACATGGGCCTGACTCAACTTAAAGTGATGCGTCACCATATAATTATGTAGATGAAATTATGGATGAGAACTCAAATTTTGTATTCATCAATTGTATCTTCATCTTTGATCCTCTCATGCTTGCTATCATCTCCATGATTGATCATGGTACAATGATTGTCCTTCTCGTCCATGCTAGGTCCCTGAGTTCTAAATAGAACAAACACATCTAATTTAGGTAGCATCATATTCCCATGTATATTAGGAAGAGTTCATAGGAACGAAAGTACTTGATACTTTATTTGTCGTGCATGAGCTCGTGTGATAGGTCTTTGTAATTGTGTGATTGTATCACGTAAAATATGTGGACCATGTTGATGAGTAGGTATTGGTACATCAATTATATCTGTAGTAGATATGTCATCATCATCCTCCTATTCTTGAATTGAAGTCGTCCTCGACGTTATCTCCTCATCTTCTTCAAAGTACGACATCAAATCTTTGTCGATGAGTTCTTGAATTTTTCTTTGACTCTCTTTTGTCCCTTTTAGATTTGTATGACAAGATACATGGTTGGCCAGTGAGCCACTAGGAATTAAATCAATTTGATGCTCGATTCAATGGATAAGAGATAATCTTGGTGCCATTTATTGGGGAAAAACATACACATACTCCTTAAAAATGTTAGCAACCATAGGTGGCAAAGGGGGAAGTTTATCCTCAAATGAAAACAATACCTTATTGCAAACAAGTGCATAACAAATAGAAGTATTTACATTCCTGTTGACCCTAAAATCTGTCGATAAAGCACCAATGGACACTGACATCTGTTCGGCAATCCAAAAGTGTGCATACGCCTAGGGGTGGCCTGCTATACATCACACGACGCTGACACCATATTCCGACGACCCTTGACCATGACAACGGGATATAGGTGGAGTCACCAGTCAATCAAACCAAATTATGAGAAAACAGCACAACTAACCGAAGTGTGGAGTAAACGATCAAATCGGCCAAGTCACGGCCGGTTGGACCGAAGTGGATCCAGTGGTCAGACCAGCCAAGGTGGGCCAGTCAGACCGATAGTATGTCGCCAATCAGACCGGCGATGCGAAGTGGTGGTCGAAGAGGGTCTTCAGTGTGCGAAGGATAGGAGGATATCGAATCCCCTTCTCCCAGGCGGTCAGACCATCCTCGGATTGCCGGTCGGACCGAAGGGTGAGCGTCGAAGGCCTCCGACATGTGGTGCGAAGGGTGATCCAAGGAGGACTCTGGCATGTGGTGCGAGGGGTGACCGGAGGGGGACTCCAGCGCGTGGTCGGTCAGACCGGCCTCGGGCTGCCAGTCATACCAAGGTGTGTTGGCACACCTGATGACGGGGCGACATGGGCCGGTCAGACCGGGTGAGGAGCCATGCTGAATAGCGTGGGCCTCATGGCTCCAGAAGTGATGAGTCATTGTCAACGATAGTCAAAGAGGACTCAAGAAGAAAAGAGATCTGCTGTTTCATGGGCCGCGTGTGACTCAGGTACACGGGTAGCGAGTGACTGTCGGGCAGAGGAGGCTGCGAAGTCGGGCTGGCCCAATCCGGGTGCATGGGCTAGGAGCAGTAGAAGACCCACTGGGTTGTTGACCAGGACTGACTCAGGTACACGGGCGGTGAGCGATTGCCGGGTTGAGAGAGCTGCGGGGTCGGGCCGGCCCAATCCGGGTACCTGGTGCAAAGCTGGTGGAGGCTTTGTCAGTTTCGGCGTAAAACTGACAACCGTTGATTCTGTATCCGACTGTCCAGAAGAGTAGCTTCCGGATATGTCATCTGTTACTCTAGGCCCACAGTCAGTCAGTTGTGTCTGTAAAAATACCTAAGGGCAGTAGAGTCTTTTTCTGTATTTTTGAGTCTGTAAAAACCCTAAGGGGCTGGTAGAATATTCCTAGTGTTGGGCTGCCTATAAATAGCACCCCAATCCCTAGGGTTTGGACTACCCTTTTGTGCTGAAATCAAATCCACCCATTGGGTCACTTTGCCCCCTGTCTTCTCTCTCCTGTGTGCGCCGCCAGGACTTCCCTCTCACTGTTCTTGCATTATTTTGGCTCAAATCTCTTGGATGCTTTAATGCTTTGGTCCCTGGTGAATTTATTGCTTGGATTTTGTTCGGTTTGGGGAGTTATTGTCTTGACCACGAGCTGGTGAAGTTATTTCTTGGGGTGAAGCTTCTTCTGTTGGCTGTGTTCTTCACGGTGGGAGTACTAGTTCTTGCTGTTGCAAGTAGTACTGCTTTGCTGTAGCTACAGTATTCTGCAGCAGTTTTTCACCTTCTATTACCCAGCTTTTTGATCGAACCTGACAGTCTCTTTTACCTTTTTCTGGGTGTGTCTGGCGAAGCTCGGTTCAGTGCGAAGCCCCTCAACTCCGTGAGGCAGGCTTTGATCGAACATCTTTAAAGGCTTCGCTCAGTTTTCGAACTTCGGCTTCTGTGTCTGAGTTGCTAGCTTCGAAGTTCTCCCTGTATTGAAAGCATCGCTTACTTCGAACTGGCATACTCTGAATCTATTTGTTCGAAGTGCACACTTCGTTAGGCTTCGAAGTGGGGTTCGGAGTTTTTGTCTGTTCTGACAGACTTCGCTTCTTTGTTCGAAGGTTGTCTGTTTGTGTGTTGTGTTTGAAGTTTTTGTGTTCGAAGGTTTAGCTTCGAAAGCTTTCGGTTCTAAGTGTGTTCGAAGTTTTGTCTTCGAAGTGCATACTTCGAAGCAGGCTTCGGCACTATTTTACTTCGCTCCGAAGCTCGTGACTCGAAGTTGTGTTCGAAGTCTTGTCTTCGAAGTGCCTACTACGAACCAAGCTCCGGCATTGTTTTTACTTCGCTTCAAAGTACACTTCGCTTCTTACCGCTTCGAACTAGGCTAGACAGTGACACCTTCGGCACTTCGGACAGACTCCGTCATCAACCTCCGAAGCAGACCTCGACGTGCGAAGGGGGCTTCGCCAAGTTTCGAACAGGAGACAACTTTGGACAGTAACTTCCCTTTTTCACTTTATACATACTTAGATCATTTCCTTGAGAAGTTTAGGCCTGTTTTAACTTGTACATCTGCCTAGATTGCACTACTTTAGATTCACTGTTTATCATCGGATGCTTCTAGGTTAGAAACCTTTAGACTTAGGCCTTCTGTTTATTTTCTGCTGCGTAGTATTTTTGAGGTGCGTTGGGTATTGGGAACAGGCCATTGATTCGAAAGAATTTTTTAAGGCGCCCATTCACCCCCCCCCTCTGGTCGCTACTTTCGGTCCTACAAGTGGTATCAGAGCAAGGTTAGGGTTTTTCCATACCTTAACCGGTTCTAAACCCCAGTAGTGACTATGACGTCTCCTGGCAAGGTCCCGTCCTTGGAAGCCTATGGCTATAATTATTGGAAGACTCGCATGCGAGCCTATCTCATGAGCCAGGGTTCGGACATATGGGACATTTGCGTTCACAGCACGTTTGTCATTCTGCCAGTTACTGAGCAAGGTACTGCTGGTATCATTGCTCAGCATCTGAGCAACAGTAAGGCTGTGAATATTTTATTTTCCGGTTTAGGTCCCACTGAGTTTGAGCGTGTGAGTCATCTCTCCACTGCGAGAGAGATCTGGGCTACCCTCAAGGGACACCATGAGGGAACAGCACAGGTCAAGGCTCGGCTCTATCAGACCTACCGGCGTGAATATGAGAATTTCACACAGAAGCCGGGTGAATCTGTTGAGGCTTTGTTTGGTCGCTTTCAGTCGATCATTAACAAGCTTCGGGACAACAAGGCTGAGGGTGCTCAGTTAGTCTCAGATCATGAGCAGGCGCTCAAGGTTCTTCATACCTTGGACCCAAAGATCTGGGAGATCAAGGTATCATCTATCATTGAGAGTACTTCTTACGATACCTTGACCATTTCTGAGTTGTTTAGCAAGCTAAAGGCCACTGAGGTAGATATCCAGTTGAGATCAAATCTCACTGGCTCTGGATCAAAATCCCTGGCCCTTGCTACACCTTCTGTTGATCCCTCTGCTGTGAGCTGTGCTGGGTTCTCTTTGATGTCTATCACTGAGGACCAGCTTGAGTTGTTGGGAGATGATGATTTGTGTCTCTTTAACAACCGGGTGCGTCGTGTCTATGATAAGAGAATGTTCAAAAGACACGGCACAAAATCCGGATGCTTTGAATGTGGTGATCCAGGACACTTCATCGCCGACTGCCCCAAGCGCAGTGGATACAAGAAGGGCGCCGGCAGCAGCTTCCACGACTCCGGCAAGCATGAGAGCCCTTCCTTCAACAAGGGCAAGCCGAAGACCCGATTCTTCAAGAAGGCCCTGAAGGACTACCGGCGAGAGAACAAGAAGCGCGACAAGGCCTTCTTCGCCGAGATGGAGAAGAGCTACTCCAAGCAGTCCACGACTTCTTCCTCTTCATCGAGCTCAAGCGATGAGGAGATCGCCATCAGGAAGGGGAAGGACAAGGACGATCCGGCGGGCCTCTGCTTCATGGCTTTCGGAGACAAGACGAAGAGCCGCTCACACCAGCGCCGAATATCCCGCAAGAGCTTCTGCTCCATGGCTCTTGGGGATAGAGAAGAAAAGAGCTCCTCCGACGACTCCGACGACGACGATAGCAAGGTATCATCTTATGAGCGTGAAATTGTAGATTTACTTGAGAGCAATCGTCAGGAGTTGAAGTATCGGGAGAAACTGCTTAGGGGGGCTAAGAAAAGGATAGACGAGTTAGAGAGTGAGCTTGCCGTGGCCAACGGTAGAATAGAAAGTCTATCTTCTTCCCCTTGCTTGGGTGATAGCAGTGAGTGCCCGAAGTGTGAGGTGCTTCTGTGTGACCTGTCGACTTTGAAGTCCAGGTACACAGAAAGGGTTGATGAGAGGGACGCTTTGGCCACTAAGCTTGAAAGCGCTCAGCAGGAGCTAAAATATGCTCAAGCCACTGTCGTCGCACCCTGTGTTGATTGCCCATCTCATCTAGCTGCCTTAGCTGAGCTGAAATCCAAGGGCAATGAGCATTTGGGTGATTTGGAGAGGTTGAGAGCTGAGCTTGCGCAGACTAGGCTAGAGCTTGAGACATTGTCAGTTCCACCCACTGTTTGTGAGAACTGCCTGTCTCTTAGAATGGAATTAATTAAGCTAAAAGCCGGAAAGTCTGTCCAAAAAGAAGTTGAGTGTGAGACCTGCTTGTCTCGGGTGGAGGTTCTAGCTTGAGAGAGGAGCTAGCAGATTCTCAGAATGAGAATTTTTATCTCCGTTCTATCCTGAGTTGGATCAGTGCCAGAGAGCCACAGCTTGGCATGATGATCCAGCAGTTCAAGAGGAAGGATGGGTTTGGAGTAGGTTACACCTACACCAAGGCTGACTTTGAGAGTGCTCTCAGCCGGGCAGTGGAGTGGAGTAAGATGACTCCAGAGCAGAGTTATCCCAAGACTCACTCCACTGAGACCTCCCAGGCTTGTCAGCCCAAGGATGGAGTGATCCATGAACCACCCAAAGCTCCACCCAAGAAACCTATCTGGGTTCCTAAGCCCAAACACCTCCACTCTTCTCTAGACTCTCTTCCTGGACCCTCTCAGCCCAAGAAGACCACACCAAACACTACCAAGCCCAAGAATCCCAAGCCTCAACCACATCCCAAGAAGCCTACCTATCATTGCGAGTATTGTCAGAGAGATGGGCATCTTGCGGAGTTTTGCTTCAGGAGGAAGCGGGTTGAGAGAGCAGAGAGGGCTCAGTAGTGATCAGGTGCAGTTCTACCAGCAGGGTGGTAGACTGCGTGTTCCTCGGCGCGGGGAGAGGCTAGAGTCCAGGCCGCGTCGTGTAGGTGGTGTTAGTGGAGACGGTTTTCGTACCCATGCTCCAGGTGGTGGTGTTCGTTCCGGCAGAGTTCCAGACCGAGTTGGATACGGTTCTGGACCTCGTGGCCGCAGGGATAGGAAGAACCGTGGACCGCGTTTTGAGCCGCGTTTTGGTCCAAACTCTTTTGATGGTTTTCGCTTTCCATCTTTTGAGCAGATGGCTCGACACTGGTTTAGCTCTTTTGCTAAACCTGGTGCCGGACCATTTGCTCCCACTTACAGACATTGATTGTGCAGGACCGGGGACTGGAGGATGTTTGGATCATGGACTCAGGATGCTCTCGCCACATGACGGGACATCGTAGGTGGTTCTCCAGTCTCACTCCCCCGAGCTCCAAAGAATATATCACGTTCGGGAACAGCGGTCAAGGGAAAGTAAGTGGCATAGGCTCAATCAGCATTTCAGATCATTTCTCTTTAAAGAATGTTGCCTTGGTTAAACACCTGAACTTTAATTTAATCTCTGTTTCGCAACTTCTTGAGGATGGTTTGGAAGTGCGTTTTAAGAAGGGCAATTCTTCTGTGGTTGATTCTAGAGGGTCTTTGGTTTGTCAGATTTTACCCTTCGGTAAAGTTTTTCGAATTGACTTCTCTAGTTCTTTTGAGCCGCCACCAGGATGCAACCCCATAGGCACCAAGTGGGTATTCAAGAACAAACAAGGTGAAGATGGGGTTGTGGTGCGCAACAAGGCTCGACTAGTCGCCCAGGGTTATTGCCAGAAGGAAGGTATTGACTTTGAAGAAACCTTTGCTCCTGTGGCCCGTCTTGAGTCCATTCGTATTCTTCTAGCTTTTGCCGTTTCAAAGGGTTTTAAGCTTTTTCAAATGGACGTTAAGAGTGCTTTTCTGAACGGGTTCATAGAGGAGGAGGTTTATGTTAGGCAACCCCCCGGTTTTGAGAACCCTAAGTTTCCTCGACATGTTTTTAAGTTGCATAAAGCTTTATACGGGTTGAAGCAAGCCCCCAGGGCTTGGTATGACCGGTTGAAGCAATTTTTGTTGGGGAAGGGCTTTGTGATGGGTTCTGTGGACAAAACTCTTTTCTTGCTCAGAGATGCTTCAAATTTTTTAGTTGCTCAGATTTACGTGGACGATATTATCTTTGGCGGTACTACTGATTCTCTTGTGTCCAAGTTTTCTGAGCAGATGCACAGTGAGTTTGAGATGAGCCTCATGGGTGAGCTTAAGTACTTTTTAGGGCTCCAGATCAAGCAGACCAAGGACGGCACCTTCATCCACCAAGGTAAGTATACTCGTGACATGCTTAAGAAATTTGACTTTGGTGGTGAATTAAAGCCGCAGATGACCCCGATGGGCACTTCTGGGGGTCTGGACAAGGACGAGAGCGGCGTCAAGGTCAATGAGAGAGAGTTTCGAGGGATGATCGGTTCACTGCTATACTTGACAGCAACGAGGCCAGATATACAGTTCGCCGTGGGACTTTGCGCGCGTTTTCAGTCTTCACCACGCGCGTCTCACCGGCAGGCTGTCAAGCGCATTTTCAGGTATCTCACCTATGCGCCTGATCTTGGTCTTTATTATTCAGCATCATCATCACTTGATTTATCTGGCTTTTCAGACGCTGACTTTGGTGGGTGCCGGTTGGATCGCAAGTCGACTTCCGGTACTTGCCAGTTTCTTGGTTCTTCCCTTGTATCTTGGTCTTCTCGGAAGCAATCTGGAGTTGCTCTTTCGACCACAGAGGCTGAGTACGTAGCAGCTGCCAGCTGCTGCTCACAGTTGGTTTGGATGATTTCCACTCTTCGAGACTTTGGGTTGCTCTTTCCTACCAGGGTTCCATTGTTTTGCGACAGCACCAGTGCTATTAGTGTAGGGAAAAACCCGTGTCTCCATTCAAAAACCAAACATATTGATGTGCGCTTTCACTTCTTGCGGGATCAATATGAGAAAGGTGTCATTGACCTTATTCATGTTGATACCCATCATCAGTTGGCTGACATTTTCACCAAACCCCTAGATCAGTCTACATTTGAACGTTTAAGAGGGGATTTGGGTGTTGTGTATCCTTTCTAGGATATTTTGCGTCAATTTTCCTTCTTCTTTACTCTTTTCTTGAGTCTCTTTGTGTGTGTTCATATCTTGCATATTCACGTATCACACTTTAGAGATGCTTCTGTTATATGATTGAACTGCTTTACTTATTCTAGCAGGTACATGCTTTTGATTACATGTCAATGATCATGCTTTGTTTCAGTTCGCTTGATATGTCTGATATCTGTCATATGCATGGCTTTTACGCTTTCAACTTGAAAAATGATCACCTTTGCTTCTGGTAACTAGCATGTGTAGGCTGAGTGCTTCTGCTATCTGTTACATGTCTTGTAGCTAGTTCATCACATAGATGCGGATATGCAACTTGGACATCTTTATGCATTAACATGGAAAATGTGCTATAAAAATGATAAAAATCAGAAATGAATGAAAATTCCATGCCTTTTTATGCTTGAGTTGAAAAGATCCAAGTGGGTTTGCCTTGTCGCATTGCATTGTTCTGGACTGCTTACCATAGCACTTTGGTATGAACTAGGACAGTGTAGTGTATGCCAAGACCAATGTCTTAAGCTTCTGATGGTCCAGTTCTGGCCTAGGCTTGACTTGGTCGGTTAGCATAAGGTTTGACATGCAAATAACCCTTGGCACAAATGACAAAGGAAAATGAAAAAGCCTGAACTTTAAAGGGATAACAAGTTTGCTGAAGCACTTTGTTTTTGAACAAAGCTTATCTTGGTAGATATCAGTTAGCTTCTGCATCTCATGCTTTACCTTGCTTGTTTACTAGAAAATGTGGTGATGTTTTTATTTGCAAAAACTTGAAAAATGCGTGCTAAATGACTTTCTTTAGATATCATCTGTTGCACTGATCACGCCATGTATCTTAGACAGTATCTCTTTTGCTGTACATGTTAGATACTGTATTTGCAGTCAATCATATCTGAGAAGCATGCTTTCTACACTCCACCTGCACCCCAGTTGCATTCACTGCATATTTTGAGGGGGAGTTGCATTTCAGGGGGAGTCTGTGTCTCTTTTTGAGTGCTTGATGAGTTCACTTGTCAACAAGGGGGAGAAAATTGGGTTCAGAGTTTAAGGGGGAGTTCTTACTCTATTGATATCCTTGTTGTTCTGAAATCGCACTCATTTTGAGCTTTTGTGTTTTGGTTAACCTTAATGACCGTTTCTTGTTTTGTTTGGCTTTTGGTCATTAAGGTTAAACTTTTACCTTATTTTTCTTCTTCTTTGTTTTCTTGTGTTTTGTTTTCGTGTTTCCACACTTGTTCGCAGGTGCTGAAGAGCTGAGAATTGAGGAGTGTTGACAATGCTCTCATCAAGGGGGAGATTGAGGAGCCATGCTGAATAGCGTGGGCCTCATGGCTCCAGAAGTGATGAGTCATTGTCAACGATAGTCAAAGAGGACTCAATAAGAAAAGAGATCTGCTGTTTCATGGGCCGCGTGTGACTCAGGTACACGGGCAGCGAGCGACTGTCGGGCAGAGGAGGCTGTGAAGTCGGGCTGGCCCAATCCGGGTGCATGGGCCAGGAGCAGTAGAAGACCCACTGGGCTGTTGACCAGGACTGACTCAGGTACACGGGCGGTGAGCGATTGCCGGGTTGAGAGAGCTGCGGGGTCGGGCCGGCCCAATCCGGGTACCTGGTGCAAAGCTGGTGGAGGCTTTGTCAGTTTCGGCGTAAAACTGACAACCGTTGATTCTGTATCCGACTGTCCAAAGAGTAGCTTCCGGATATGTCATCTGTTACTCTAGGCCCACAGTCAGTCAGTTGTGTCTGTAAAAATACCTAAGGGCAGTAGAGTCTTTTTCTGTATTTTTGAGTCTGTAAAAACCCTAAGGGGCTGGTAGAATATTCCTAGTGTTGGGCTGCCTATAAATAGCACCCCAATCCCTAGGGTTTGGACTACCCTTTTGTGTTGAAATCAAATCCACCCATTGGGTCACTTTGCCCCCTGTCTTCTCTCTCCTGTGTGCGCCGCCAGGACTTCCCTCTCACTGTTCTTGCATTATTTTGGCTCAAATCTCTTGGATGCTTTAATGCTTTGGTCCCTGGTGAATTTATTGCTTGGATTTTGTTCGGTTTGGGGAGTTATTGTCTTGACCACGAGCTGGTGAAGTTATTTCTTGGGGTGAAGCTTCTTCTGTTGGCTGTGTTCTTCACGGTGGGAGTACTAGTTCTTGCTGTTGCAAGTAGTACTGCTTTGCTGTAGCTACAGTATTCTGCAGCAGTTTTTCACCTTCTATTACCCAGCTTTTTGATCGAACCTGACAGTCTCTTTTACCTTTTTCTGGGTGTGTCTGGCGAAGCTCGGTTCAGTGCGAAGCCCCTCAACTCCGTGAGGCAGGCTTTGATCGAACATCTTTAAAGGCTTCGCTCAGTTTTCGAACTTCGGCTTCTGTGTCTGAGTTGCTAGCTTCGAAGTTCTCCCTGTATTGAAAGCATCGCTTACTTCGAACTGGCATACTCTGAATCTATTTGTTCGAAGTGCACACTTCGTTAGGCTTCGAAGTGGGGTTCGGAGTTTTTGTCTGTTCTGACAGACTTCGCTTCTTTGTTCGAAGGTTGTCTGTTTGTGTGTTGTGTTTGAAGTTTTTGTGTTCGAAGGTTTAGCTTCGAAAGCTTTCGGTTCTAAGTGTGTTCGAAGTTTTGTCTTCGAAGTGCATACTTCGAAGCAGGCTTCGGCACTATTTTACTTCGCTCCGAAGCTCGTGACTCGAAGTTGTGTTCGAAGTCTTGTCTTCGAAGTGCCTACTACGAACCAAGCTCCGGCATTGTTTTTACTTCGCTTCAAAGTACACTTCGCTTCTTACCGCTTCGAACTAGGCTAGACAGTGACACCTTCGGCACTTCGGACAGACTCCGTCATCAACCTCCGAAGCAGACCTCGACGTGCGAAGGGGGCTTCGCCAAGTTTCGAACAGGAGACAACTTTGGACAGTAACTTCCCTTTTTCACTTTATACATACTTAGATCATTTCCTTGAGAAGTTTAGGCCTGTTTTAACTTGTACATCTGCCTAGATTGCACTACTTTAGATTCACTGTTTATCATCGGATGCTTCTAGGTTAGAAACCTTTAGACTTAGGCCTTCTGTTTATTTTCTGCTGCGTAGTATTTTTGAGGTGCGTTGGGTATTGGGAACAGGCCATTGATTCGAAAGAATTTTTTAAGGCGCCCATTCACCCCCCCCTCTGGTCGCTACTTTCGGTCCTACACCGGGAGGTAGCCACCAGCCAGACTAATAGCTCTGGGTGGTTGATCTCTTGGGCCCTAACGATCATCTCGATGGTGGTAGATGGGTGCAGGGGTCCTTGGCGATGAAGATGAAGATCTTGGCCCCTGCAAAACAGATGAAATAAATAGCAGTTTGGCCTAGGGACCGAATTACCCAAAAGTAACCGTAGAAACCGACAAAATTCTGTTACGGAGATTGAACGAACGATTCAAAAGAGAATCGACAAGTATTACCATGATTACGACGCGATGGACGGATGGTTTACAACGCAAACCAACAAAGATGGACATTATGGCTAATCCTAGGGCAAGGAAAATAGTAGATTAAAAAGAATGATTCAAGGGATAGATTGGATCTATTAGGGTTTTGGAGAGATCCTTGCCCCTATATATATAGGGGTGGTCTTGACATTCTTGGGATTTAATTCTAATCTAGATTGATTAAATTATGCATCCAAGTCGTTAGGATTTGATTAGAGATCAAAACATACCGAAACAGATCAAATCGGTTCAGACTCGAACTGGGTCGGTCTGACCGAACCCACATGGCCGGTCTGACCTGGCCTACATGGCCGGTGGGACCATCCTATGCTAGGAATTGCATATTTTTGGCCAAAAGTACCAATTTTGACATTTTGACAAATTATATCATTAATGCCATTTTTTGCTATCAACACATGTCCCCCTGTCTTTTGGCAAACTTAGTGAGCCAAAAGCACAACAGACTAAGGGTGATATGCTCCATATATACCTTATGACACCTCAACATCTTGCCACACACTTAGGAAGTACTTTTTCAAATACCAACCCATATAGAGCTCTATGAAATCGCTCTCCTTATAATGACTCTAATAGATATGCCTTACCTAGAGTGATTTCAATAACTTTAAAAGGACCTTCCCAACTAGGCGACCATTTACCAAACTTTGGGCTTTTAGTGCCTAAAGGCAAAATCATTTTCCAAACAAAGTCACCAACCTAAAATGATTTTTCTTTCACCTTATTGTTATAAGCTCTAGCCACTCTTCTCTTATCTCTTTCTATAGCCTCTAGAGACCTTAATCTCTTATAGGTCACTTCTTCAAATTGTCCTTCAAGAGAACTTCATAATCACCGACCGATAAGCCATCTTGCTTAAGCAATCTTAAAGTGCAAAATTCACCTCTATGGGTAAAACGACTTCTTGTCTATACACCAACTCATATGGACTTACCTTGGTAGCACTATGCTTCGCTATTCTGCATGCCCACAACACCTCAGAAAGCAATTCATGCCACCTTCTAGAAAACTCTTCAATCTTCTTCTTAATAAGCTTAATCACAGTTTTATTACTAGACTCAGCCTAACCATTGGCCCGAGCATAGTATGGTGAAGAGTTTATCAACTTTATACCATAGGATTCAGCAAAATCACATACCTCTTTAGAGCCAAATAAAGCACCCTGATCTGTAGTAAGAGTTTGGGGAATACAAAATCTATATATAATGTGCTTCAAGATGAAATCAATTACCTCGTTATGTGTCATATTCTTGAGAGGCACAACTTCAGTCCACTTGGTGAACTAATCTGTAGCCATCAACACGAACCGATGCCCTTTTGAAGAGGAAGGATGAATTTGGCTGATGAAGTCCAAGCCCCAACCTCAGAATAGCCATGGTTTGATAAGAGGATTAAGCAAAGATGAGCAAGCTCAATATTACCAAACCTTTGACATGACTCACATCCTCTATAATAACTAAAACAATTCTAAGTCATAGTCGGCTAATAAAAACCTACTCTTTTGAGCATCCAACTTATTTTCTGGACCGACTGATGAGTACCACAAAGTGCTTCATTTACTTCACCCATAGAAAGTCTAGACTGATCGACATTTAAACTTTTCAAGAGTACTCCATCAATTGTTCGGCGACACAACTCATCATCAAGCAACACAAATTTAAACGATTACCGCCAAACTTTCCGATCAACCCGCTTGGTAGGATCTCTCAAATATTGAATAATTGGAGTTCTCCAATCATCCACATGACTCTTAGAAGTTTTCGCCAAATCCTCACTTGAATTGTCCTTTAAATAAAAAATTTCAATTTGCCCCTCATGCCCTGAATCTTCCGGACACAGGGCGGTTAGACCGTCCATGATGGGCCGGTCAGACCGACCGTTGCTAGACGGCTGTCACAGGGAAGTCAGACCAGCCTAGCATAGCTAGTCAAACCGACCAGACATATGTGGTCAGACCGGCCTGACAGGGTCGGTCAGACCGAAGTCTTCTAACTCAGGTGACATGATTTTTTGAAGTATCAGTTTTTCTTGTGTGAAAAATTTACCTCTTTTGACTTGATAACCAGATGCTTGCTGAGCCAAATCATTTGCTACTGAGTTGGCTTCTCTAGACACATGGGAAATTTCAAAGTTAGAAAGTACCAATTATGTTTAGGCATTTGTCCAAATAGCTATTTAACAAACCATTAAAGCATTGAGCATCTCTAGCTACTTGTTAAACAACTAATAGAGAATCACCATATGCATGAAAATTTTTAACACTCATGGAATCTAAAAGTTCAAGTCCTAGCAATAGAGCTTCATATTTAGCTTGATTATTAGTACAAGGAAATTCTAAACGGGCCGAGGTCTCGAACCTCATACCACTAGGTGATATGAGCGCCACTCTGACACATTGGCCATTCTTGCAAGCCAAACCATCAAAGTAAAGTTTCCAGGGTACTACTTCAATCAGAATAGTGTCACTACTCCAATTGACATCTACATGGTGATCAACTATAAAGTTTGCGACGAACTGGCCTTTCATAGCTTTCAAGGGTTAATAAGACAAGTCGTACTAAATTAAAGCATAATCCCACATTCTGATTCTCCCTCTTAAAATCGGCTTTTGCAACATGTACTTTATAACATCGGATTGACAAGTGAAAATACAAGTGCTAGATAGAAGATAGTGGCGAAGTTTGGTACATGCATAATAAAGTGATAAATATAAATGCTCGAAAAACACATAACTCGTCTCGACATCTAACAGGCGACGACTCAAGAATGTTATGATGTACTCCTTTCCCTCCACCTCCTGAGTCAACATAGCTCCTATCACGCTATATTCTGCAGCAACGTATAGCCAAAATGGAATCCTGGCCTTTGGTGCCCTTACCACAGGTGGTGACGACAAACACTCCTTGATTCCATCAAAAGCACGTTGCCGATTTGCCCCCCAAGTGAATTCGGCTTCGTTCTTCAACCAAAGTATAGGGTCAAAAGCATCAATCTTGCCAGAACAGTTAGATATAAAGCAACGCCATTAGTTTACCTTGCCTAGAAACTTTTTCATCTCTCTTACATGCCGGCACTTCAAAGTTCCTAATCTTCTCAAGCCTCTTAGGATCAATCTCAATACCTCTTTCATGAATCATAAATCCTAAGAACTTGCCCACTAACACGCCAAAAGCACACTTGAGCGGATTCATTTTCAAGCCAAACTGACACATCCTTTCAAAAGAAACTCTCAAATTGGCTAAATGGTTACCTATAGCATCCGATTTGACTACAACATTATCTATATAGACCTCTAGCATAATGTTGTAGCAATTGCATTAGCTACAACAGGTTTTTGTGTGTATATGGTGTATAGAGTGAACCTCGAAGGGTTCTCATAGGGGGAGATAGGATTTATACTGGTTCAGGCCTCCCCGAAGGGATAATAGCCCTACGTCCAGTCTACAGTGGATTTGGCATAGTTTTGCCTCCATGGAGACTGTCTATTACAAGGGCATGGCCCTGCTTTTATAGGCACGTAGGCCAAAGGAAAAGACCTAAATGCCCTCTACAGGCCTTAGACCTTATAAGGGCAAAAAGGGAAAAAAAGACTATGCTACTATACATGCAGCTTTATAGCTTTACATACATGGCAGATAAATGTCACTTCTGGGCAGCTAAATGACATACCAGGGGCGAGGGGACCCCGGTATGGTTTCACACTGCAACGGAGTTGAGATATTTCTTCTGGTTTGAAGTAGGGGCCAGAGCTCTTTGGGCGGAGACAGCTGCGAAGGCTCCGAGGGGCACTCCGAAGTGAGCTCCGAAGGACACTCCGAAATGGACTCCGAAGAGCACTCCAAAGTGGGCTCCGAACTGGCTCTCGAAGAAGGGCTCCAAAAGAAACCGGAGGGGTCCCGAAGGTTTGGCTCCGAAAGGGGCCGGAGGGGCTTGTAGGCTTGACTCCAGAGAACTCTGAAGGGGGCCCGGAGGCTTGACTCCGGAGAACTCCGAAGGAAGCCCGAAGATTAAAACTGGCTGCTACTTGGAAATAACTTCGTCAGGAGAGGTGGTGCTTCAACTTCAAGCTTCGGTGGGGACAGTCTCCGGACTCAAGACCTTCAGAGGCTGATGTCATTTGGCCCCTGTAGGAGGGGAAACCTATTCCCACAACACATAACTCCTAGCAAGTCATGAAAGATCAAGTTCATAGCATGTTGATATGTGTCGTCGGCATTCTTTAAACCAAAATTCATCACAACCCACTCAAACAAGTCGACAAAACCAGGATATCTGAAGGTCGTTTTGTAAACATCCTCTTCGGCCATAAAAGTTTGATTGTAACTAGCATTACCATCAAGAAAACTTAGTACCTTATGTCTTAAAGCATCGTTGATCAACATGTCAGCTATTGGCATGGCATACTCGTCCTTCGGAGTGGCCTTGTTCAAGTCTCTGAAATCAATACACACGCGAATCTTTCCACTCCCTTTCTTTTCGACAAGCACAATGTTAGCAACCCATTCAGCATACCTGTATGGCCTAATAAACTCATACTTAAGTAACCACTCTATATCTTCTTTAACTCGGTCATACACGACCAAATTAAAGTGATGAGGAGATTGTTTATAAGGCCTAAAACCAGGTTTGATAAGCAGCCGATGCTCTACGAGCTCGCGACTAAGTCCAGGTATCTCGCTATACTCCCATGCAAAGAAATCGACGTACGACCGAAGTAACTTTATTATGTAGGCCTTATCACAAGTCAATAAATTTTGATTTACACAAGTCCGTCTCGGAATACTACCGTTTCCTATGTCTACCTCTTCTAAAGGGTCGGACGATGCAAAAACTTGACCTAACTTTTCTACCTCACTAAAATCTTCAATGGCTTCAGCGATACTGTCTTTAGAAGACCGATACTGCTCTACACGAGACTTTATCTAATCAATATTGCTTCTTCCTAACATGAAAACTAGTTTAGAGACAGCCGAGCTACACCAGCAGGATTTATAGAGACTAGAACAAACATCCCCTCAGACACGCTGACAAAGTCATAATCTGAGAGGTATTTACCTGAAAAACACTCTACCTTGCCATGGATGGTGTCTATGGATACATAATCTAAAGAAATCTAGATCGAAGTGTCAGCCATTACAACCTTCACATCATCGTCATCCCACTAGATCAAACACTGTTGCAAAGTAGAAGGAATACAACAATTCGCGTGAATCCAATCACGCCCAAGTAGCACACTGTAGTTACATTGCACATCTACCACGAAGAACACCGTAGGCAATGTCTTGTTGCCCACCATCAGCTCTAGAGAAAGTACGCCCTTGGCCTTAGAGATCACATCGTTGAATCCGTTCAGCGTTAAGTTGGTATTCACCAATTCCTCTTCATTCTTGCCGAGCTTCTTCAAAAGAGAGTATGACAATAGGTTGGCGGCGGTGCCTTCGTCTACGAGCATCCTGGATATTGTCTTGTCGTCGATGTGTCGTCGAACATAAAGGGGCTTAAAGTGATGAGTCGACTCCTCGGGCTTCTCGAAAATAGCTTCGCGTGGGCTAAGGTTTAATTGAGCGACCTCGGCCTCATCTCCTAGCGGACCAAACTCAACGGGAAGCATCACCACATTCACATCCATCGGTTGAGGGAGTTGTCCCTCTAAGACGAGCATGTAGTTGTCGTCCAGCATGTCATCTTCGTCATCACTTGGAGTGAGAGCTGGGTTGTTCACTGCAACCGGCTTGGGCTTCCATACCTGCTTGGGTACTAGTCGAGAGCGAATCTCCTCAAAAATCGCATCTCGCTCATCCCCGGCCTTCTTATCTCTCATCTCTTAGGCTCAAAGACGTTGTAGACGCCTCTTCTAGGACTTGGTCATGCCTGGAGGTACCCACGAAGGTTGTGGCTTTGTGTTGGGCACCACAAACTTGCTCTTGGAATTTTTGGCCAAATGGGAATTACCCAGATCAGTCTCAACAATTTTGCGCTTAGTGAGGGTACCTTCATATACTCTATCGGTCGGACCGACCATGGTGGGTCGGTCTGACCGGCCATTGCCGGATGACCAAAAAAGGGTGATTGAACCGACCACAGTAGGCCAGTCAAACCAGGGTGGTGAAGGTGGTCTGACCATCCCTAAGGTTGTGGTCAGACCGGTAAGTCCCTCCTCGGCTTTCTTTTGTGGCTCACCTCCATTCTGCTCCAGTGGGGCTCCCTTGGGGATTGGGACATCCAGGGAACCCACCTTGACAACGATGGCCTCAGAACTTCGATCCAATCATCCTTGAGGTGTGATGGACAACCGACTAAAGATGTCGCCTCCCGCTATGCTCATCTGCCCCTACATGTTATGGATCTCAGGTGGCACAAATGAAGCACCCATGAAGAAGTAAGGAAATGGATAACTAGCGGGCATAAAGTAACATGGGGCTCACTGTGCCATCGGTAACTGGTACGGAGGTGGAGGCATCGGTGGCTCTAGTGGTCTTCCCCACTGTGGGCCAAACTCATTCCTTCGCGGAGGGTTTAGCCTTACTGGAGGTCCTAGACGAGTGTTCGCCTTCTTGGGCCTCTTCTTGTGCTTCTGGAGTAGCATCTCATATGTCACCTTCAGCTTCTTGTGCGATTTAGCTGAAGATGTCACATTGGTGTTCACCTTCCAAACCCCTACCATGGGATTCTTCGGCACAAGCATTTGTGGGCGAGGCTCTCCAACTACAATTGCTTTCTCCTTAGTAGACTCGGTGTTCTCGTGCCAAATCATCACCTTCTTCCCGTTGAGGTCGATGGTATTCACGGGGAAGGGGTCTTGATTGAGCTTCATCTTGAGATTAGTGTCCAACTTCAATCGTCCTTCCTCTATGACCAATTGAACCCGTCGACGAAAAACATTACAATCATTAGTATAATGAGAATGTGAATCATGCCACTTACAGTAAGCACGTTTCTTCAAATCGTCGGCAGTGGGAATGACATGACCCTTTGGCAACCTGAGGAGTTTGTTCTTCAACAAAAAATCAAATATCTTGTCGCATTTGGTCACGTCAAACGTGTATTTGACCTCACCGGGCCGACTCTTGGTGGGAGACAGCCTTAGCTCAGAGTAAGTAACCGGCTTGGACTTGCTAGACCAAGTCCACTCCACGGTGTACATGTCGGCCAATTCATCCTCGCATTCCGATGATTCCTCATCGGAGTTCTCCATGACGTGTACCTCGGCCTTGGGCTTGCTAAACATCATAGTGAATTTTTTATTTTTGGCTCGGCCTTCCTAGACCAGAGCCTACTGCAAAACTTGACTAAACTCTAAGAATTTCTTGCCCTCTAGCTTCTCCTTAAGCTCAGAATGCAAACCATTAAAAGCTAAGTCGGTCAAATCTCTTTCGTAAATGTTTAAGCTGAAACATTAGTTTCTTATGTCTCTAAAATGCTTGATGTACTCAGAGGCACTATTATTATATTTTTGTTTAACCGTTGCCAGGTGCGAGAGTCTAAGTTCAATTTCTCTAGTATAAAAGTAATCGTGAAATTTCAGCTCTAACTGGGCCCAAATCTGAATGGAGTTTGGTGGTAGTGCCGAAAACCAAGTAAAAGCAGTGTCAGATAGTGACAAAGAGAATGGTCTAAGTTTAAAAGCATCTGAACCACTAGCTTTACCACACTGCACTAGAAACTATCCTATGTGCTCCCATGTGGTTTTGTTACCCTCGCCATCAAATTTGGTGAACTTGGGAACCCTAAACCCGCGAGGATACGGGATTGTGTCGAAATGACCCGGGATCGGCTTGTGGTAAACCCTAGTCCGATCCCGTGGTGTAAAACCCATGCAGACTCTAAAAAGCATAAGGATACACTCATCTATGTCATTTACGCCTCTCCCCTATGTGCGTCTCTCATGCGGGGGCGCGACACGTGGTGGTATCCTGGCGTGTCGGCCATATGGTTCCTCCTAGTGGTTTTTCTCTCGTATCGGCTCGTAATACAGGATATTCTCGGGCCTATGCGGGTATGCCAGAGTAGGAGGCATGGGTAGAGCGGGCAGAGGTAGTGTAGGTGCTAGCAGAGGCGGCACATAAAATATTACAGGGCTGGCCTGACCGGTCTGGTAGCCGGTCTGACCAACCATTGTTGGAAATAGTGGTGGGCTGGCATGCGAGCTCTGTACTGCGCGCTGACACATGCCGGTCTGACTGGCCTGATGGCTAGTCTAAATGACAAGGAAGGGTGAGGTCTCGACCCTAGATGGTGAATCCGTAGAGATGATACTCTTTCCCGTACTCCCATCGGTTCTACTGTGTATGTGGTTTATAGGGGGTACGCTAGCAATCAGAGTCGGAGAAGCGGACTCGGGTCCTAGATGGTTTGCAAAAGTAGCACTAACTGTCTAGTCTACTATTGCGGTGATATTTTGCTCGATGTCTAAGGGAGATAGAGAAGGGGATGGTGGCATTACCTTATCCATGGAGATGATAGGGTGATTGGGGGTACGCTTGACGAAGCCCGCGTGAGACTTTGTGTAGCGTCCAAGCATGAGGGCGTGAAACTCCTTTGTCTTGGCCTCGATCTCAGACCTGTCCTCGAAGATGTCATCGATGGAGGGGAGGATGGCATTATCATCGTCGATCTCCATGCTCCCTGCTATGTTTGCTTATGTGGAGGGTATCGTTGACGTAGTCATAGTGGTCGTACCCATCGTCGGTGTAGTCGTGCTTGGCGTGTATATCCCTAGTGGAGTCGCCAAAAGTTGCGTTGACGCTAAAATCTATCGGACACTGATGTCAGTTCAACAATCCAAAAGCGCGCATACACCTGGGGGTGGCCCACTAAATGTCATGCGACGCTTACACCGCGTTCCAACGACCCTTGACCATGACAAGGGGATATAGGTGGAGTCGCCAGGCAATCAAACTGAATTACGAGAAAATGGCTCAACTAACTGAAGTGTGGAGTAAATGATCAAACCGAACAAGCCGGGGCCAGTTGGACCGAAGTGGATCCAGCAGTCAGACTGGCCAAGGAAGGCCAATCAAACCGACAGCAGGTCATCAGTCAGACCGGCAGTGTGAAGTGGTGGCCGAAGGGGGTCTTCAGCGTGTAAAGGATGGGAGGCTATCGAAGCCCCTTCGCCTAGGCAGTCAGACCGGCCTTGGATTGCCGGTCGGACCGAAGGGACATGAAGGGTGAGTGTTGAGGCTCCGGCATGTGGTGCGAAGGGTGATACAAGGAGGACTCTGGCACGTGGTGCAAAGGTTGACCGGAGGGGGACTCCAGTGCGTGGTCGGTTAGATCGGCCTCGGGCTCCCTGTCAAACTAGGGTGCGCCAGCATGCTTGATGATAGGGCGGCACAGGCCGGTTAGACCGGGAGGTAGCCGCTGGTCGGACCGAAAGCTCCAGGAGGTTGATCTCTTATGCTACGGCGAGCGTCTCAACGGTGGTAGATGGGTGCAGGGGTCCGTGGCGATGAAGATGAAGATCTTGGCCCCTGCAAAACAGATGAAATAAATAGCAGTTTGGCCTAGGGGGGTGAATGGGAGCTTTTAAAATTTCGGGCTAATAATTAGCCTTCGGTTTCAGTTCTGTCTTCTGCGGAACAGGCTTCGAACACTACCTTCGAAGGTCTGGTTCGGAGGTACTTTGACACCTTCGAACACAGGCTTCGGAGGAGCAAAAGTTCGAAGCCAAGAAGACTTCGCTCCACTTACAACCCTCGAAAATCTACTCTGCTAAGTCAGTGCAGGCTCCGCACACAGGGTGCTTCGAGCAGGCTTCGCACTTCACCCTTCGCAAGAGTGGACACTCCTCTGAGGACTTCGACCAAGTACTTGGCAGCAGCAACTGGTGCTGGGCTTCGTACACGAAGGTCTACACGCACACAAGCGGACTACACTAAGGGCTTCGACACAAGAAGCAAAACGGGCCTCGGTCAGGGCTACGCTAGTAAGCAGCGAGGTCACGCCTCCTGTTACACAGAGCGAACGCACACTGACAAAACACACTTCGCACAAAAACAACCTTTGCCTCAACAGGCTTCGGTGCACTACAGCAGGCGAGGTATGTAACGCGAGCTCAAGCAAAAAGCACAGGAAGCAGGGCTTCGCCGCTTGAACAAGGAACACAAAAATATTTGAACTCTGGATGAATACCACGAAGTGTGTGGCTACAGGAGCTCAACAGTAAATGCTCAAAGTGTTAAATGTTACCTACCGAGCCCCCATATTTATAGCCCACAGTTCACCCAAAGGAAATGACTACACTACCCCTAGGGTTTACATTGATTTTGACTCTACAGAACTAAGGAGTACAAAAGGTAGTCCACCTTTATTCTGGAGGCTTCTCTGTCAGCTTTGCAGAGGGGACAGTGTCAGCCTTTTACAGAACAGACAGTGTCAGCCTTTGCAGTCTTTGACCTTCTGGAATCCTCCCTTCGCACGCGAGGGTGCGGTAGCTTCGGCGAGAAGCCTTGAGCCTGGTGGCCTTCGCTTCGCCGAAGATTGCCTTCGATACAGTGACGGTTTTGAGCCGAAGCCGTCAAAGCCCTTGTGCCTTCGCACCAACACTTCCGGAGTGGACCACCACGGCTTCGCAGCTTCACCCAGCTCGAACTCCGTCAGTCCGTGTACCGAAGCCATGCAGGCCGAAGCACCTCAAGTCAACCTTGCTCCGGAGCAAGCCTCGCTCCAAAGCCTTCCTCCCTCCGAAGCCCCCACCTTCGGAGTACCACCCTTCGAAGTCCCTCCTTCGTCCAAGACCTCCGCATGAAGCATTCCATGAGCCCTTCGTCGCAGTGCCTCTCCCCGAGCACACTCCTCGACGAGCCTCACCCGGACCATGCCTTCGATGCGCCTTGACTTCTGAGATCTTCGTCGGGTACCATCGAATGTCTCCCTCTGGAGCACACTTCGAAATCCTTGCCTCCGCAGAGGACTTGTTCCACCCAACTCCGAAGTCACTCCGTTCGGAGTACCTTCGAAGTGCCTCACCTCCGAGGACTTTGACTCGGAGTACCTTCAGCCGGAGCCACGCTCCGCACTCTCTGCCTTCACCTGGCACGTCTCGACCCGAGGACCGACCCGGACCACCTTCGCAGCCACCGTGACGGAGCTCCCCGCTCCCCTGGCATCAAGCCTCCCGCTCGATCCAGGTTCACCTGCTGCGAACCTTGTCCGTCGCCTCCGAAGTCCCTGCGCACCACAGACAAACAGACAAGTGTATCCAGTACTCTGGAGACCTCTCCGGGTTAGCAACCTCCGGTACACTCTCCGGTGTACCGCCCAAAGTACCGAAGCCTTCGGTACGGACCCAGTCATCGTGTATTGTCGGACCCCTCCGACAAGCACACTCCGCTGCAACAGCTGCAGCAAGCAAACACCGAACACCCTTCGGTGAAACCACCTCCGAAACACCCTTCGGAGGTACCACCTCCGAAACCCCTCCGGAGGTACCCTTCGAACAGAGGGTAAAAAGTCTGTCAATCACTCATCACAAAACACCGAAACCAACCCTTGGTTTCTCAATCTCCCCCTTGATGAGTGCATTGACAACCAAATCCAAGTTCAAGAAAATTTAAAGATTTTCAGCACACAAGTGACCATAAAGACTCACAAAAGAGCCAAATCATGTCACTTGACAAAAGAATTTTGCTCCCCCATTCTCACAAGAGTAAAAAGCCCCTTCGGCAGTAAGAACTCCCCCTGAGTTAAATTTTCCCTTTGGCAATAAAGAACCTTCTCCCCCTTTATGTCAAATGTTCTCCCCTTTTGGAAATTATACCCCTTGCGGCAGAGAACGAAGCAAGTTTCTTCGGAATTTCTCCCCCTTTGGCAATGCAAGCATCAAGGAGCATGTAAAAGATGCAAAGCTTCGAAATGAGCAGAATTGCAAAGACATATGAAGCAAAAATATGCCATCAATAACACTAATGATCATGGGCTCATCTCAAATTAATATTCTCGAAAAACATGATGAAGCATGTGATTTGATCATTTTTGAAATAAAAGCATCACCACTTACTCAAGGAAACTAGACAAGTAAGAGCAAGTACTGCGCAAAGCTAGTCAATTTCTACTCTAGACAGACAAGTCTAGTTCAAATGGAGCTTGAAAAGCAAACTTGATAATCAATGAATTTGGTTGTTCTTTCCTTAGTGCCGGGGTTATTTGTTTGTCCACCTTATACTTTCCAATCAGGCCAAGCCTAGGCATGAAAGCCATAAGAAGCTTAAGGCAATGATTTTGGCAAACACTACACTATTCTAGTTCAGACCAATGTGCAATGGTAAGCAGTCTAGAATAGGGTAGTGCGACAAACAAACCCACCTGGATCTTTTCACTTAAAGCATGCAAATCATGGAGTTTTTGATTTTAACCAAGTGAACCAATTGTTTGGCATTTATGAGTATCCATGAAGATGAGAACAATTTTTCAAGTTGCAATTTTGAGCATCCAATGAACAGTGTCTTGCTATCAAGCAGATAAAAGATAGCTAAAAGCAGTCCTGCCTAAACATGCTAGATTCAAGACTAAGCAGTGAGCACAATTTGATTTTGAAAATAAAACACCATGCACATGGATGTTCCAGATGAATTAAAAAGAGCTGAGCTGACATGATTTCATGAATTATAAGCAGGCATATAAGTGCAAAATATGTAAGTGCAATTTCAACACAATTAGACAAAGGCACATCCATCTAAAACAGCTCCCCCTCACAAAATGCCGTAAGGGTGACAAATGCCAAGTTCCCCACGCAAGTAAGCAAAACGAGAAGCATCGAGGGGTTTTGTAAAAATATCAGCAAGCTGGTGTTGGGTATCAACATATTGAAGTGCAATATCACCCTTCTCATTGTGATCTCTGAGAAAATGATACCGCACATCAATGTGTTTGGTTCTGGAGTGCTGAACCGGGTTGTTTGCAATACAAATAGCGCTAGTGTTATCACAGAAAAGTGGAACACTCTTATAATCTAACCCGAAATCCCACAAAGTAGAAACCATCCACAAAATCTGAGAGCAACAGCTAGCTGCAGCAACATATTCGGCCTCAGCCGTCGATTGTGCAACACTAGACTGTTTGCGGGAAGACCAGCAAACCAGAGAAGTACCCAGAAAATGACAAGTACCAGAGGTACTCTTCCTATCAATTCTACACCCAGCAAAATCCGCATCGGAATAACCTCGAAGACATAAAGATGAAGACGCTGAATACCATATGCCAAATTCAAGGGTGTGTTTGAGATACCTTAGGATGCGCTTAACCGCTTGGCGGTGCGAAGCTCGTGGTGAAGCCTGAAAACGAGCGCACAGACACACAGCAAAGTGTATGTCCGGCCTCGTGGCAGTCAAGTAGAGGAGGGAGCCGATCATGCTCCGGAACTCCTTCTGATCTACGGCTTCTCCATCTTCGTCAGGGTCCAATGCTACAGATGTAGCCATTGGAGTGGCGAGGGGCTTCGCATCGGACATGTCGAACTTCTTGAGCAGGTCCTTGGTGTACTTCGTCTGGTGAACGAAAGTACCTTGTTTGCTTTGCTTGATTTGCAAACCAAGGAAAAAGGTGAGTTCACCCATCATCGACATTTCAAACTCCCTGCTCATGGTTTCTGCAAACTCGGCAACCAAAGCATGAGAAGAGCCACCAAAAATGATATCATCCACATAAATCTGAACCAGGAGGAAATCTTTGCCATGCTTGAGAGTAAACATTGTTTTATCAATAGAGCCCATCAAATACCCTCGCTCAAGCAGAAAAGACTTAAGTCTATCATACCACGCCCGAGGGGCCTGCTTGAGTCCATAAAGAGCCTTATGAAGTTTAAGGACTTTATGCGGGTACTTGGGGTTTTCAAAACCAGGGGGTTGTTTTACATAAACATCTTCACCTATGAAGCCATTAAGAAAAGCACTTTTGACATCCATTTGATAGAGTTTGAATCCCCGGGATGTCGCAAAGGCAAGCAAAATCCTAATGGCCTCAAGGCGAGCAACAGGTGCAAAAGTTTCAGTAAAATCAATCCCTTCTAGTTGAGAAAAACCCTGAGCTACAAGTCTAGCCTTGTTTCTAGGGTTAATTTTTTCCGTGCTATTACAATTTTCACGGTTTGCCAATATACCATTAGTGTGTCACTGACAGATGGGGGCCGTCACAGTCACTGACAGTGGCATATAGGCAATTTCTGAAAATTATAATGACATGTGAGTAATTTTTCCTTGTTTCTAACAATTGTCCCATCCTCCCCTTGTTTATTTTTGAAAATCCATTTTGTACCAATGAAATGAACATTAGGTGGAGGATCAACTAAAGTCCAGACTTGGTTTCTCTCAAAATTTTCAAGTTCCTCATGCATGGCATTGATCCAACTAGAATCAGAAAGTGCATGACTAACATCTAAAGGCTCGAAAGAAGCAACAAAAGCAGCATTAGTGAAATGGGCATGTGAATGAGTTACCCTTTGATCAAGCTCACCAATAATCTGCTCGGGAGGGTGCATCCTTTGAACATGATGTGGAGCCTCGCGGCGGGATGCAGTCTCCCCCTCAACTTGTGCGTTGGAGTGGTCCAAGATGACCGATGTTGAGGTAGTCGCTTCGAGACCTCGTGCCGAAGTAGTTGAAGCGAGGTCAGCTTTGGGGGTCGATGTCGAGGGAAGTAGGGGTTCATCCTCGAATTCTCCGGGATCTTCGTCTTCGAATAAGGTCTGTTCCATGTCGTGTTCATTTGCCTATTCAAAAGCAGAACTAACAGAGGGGGTTGATTCATCAAAAGTCACTTCACATGACTCGATGACAGTGTTAGTTTCCAAGTTATAAACATGATAAGAATGACCATGAGTAGTATAACCCAAAAAGATCCCGTCAGAAGATCGCGACTCAAATTTATCCAAGTTACCACGTTTTAGGATAAAGCAGCGACAGCCAAAAACTCGAAGATGAGTAACCTTGGGCTGTCTCCCAAAACGCAGCTCATAAGATGTCAAATTTAAAATTGAGCGCAAGAAGATTCGGTTTGAGATGTAACATGCAGTGTTCATGGCCTCAGCCCAGAATTTTCTAGGAGTCCTATGCTCATCAAGCATCGTCCTAGCCATCTCAACCAAAGTGCGGTTTTTCCTCTCAACAACACCATTCTGTTGAGGAACCCGCGGAGCATAGAATTGATGTTCTATGCCATGCTCCATGCAAAAGTCAACAAAGAGACTGTTTTTGAACTCAGTGCCATTATCGCTTCGAATGAATTTTAATGCACCAGGGAGTTCAGTAAAAAGTCTCAAAGCCAAGCTCCGAAAGTGTGAAAACACTTCATCCTTGCTGGCAAGAAAGAAGACCCAAGAGTAGCGAGAGAAATCGTCGACAATTACTAGAACATACCACTTGCCGCTTAAAGAACTAACCCGTGAAGGACCTACAGTGTCCATATGGAGAAGTTCTCCGGGTTGTTCAGTCATCACTGTGGTGACTGGCGAATGCGAAGCGACAATCATCTTTCCATGTCGACAAGGAGCGCAAACTAAATTCTTCTCAAACTTGAGCTTGGGCAATCCTCGGATCAGGCCTAGGGCGCTCAGACGAGCGAGCAACTCAAAGCTCATATGCCCTAGTCTCCTATGCCACTTCCATAGCTCAGAAGTCGAATGTGCAACAAGACAATGAGAAGAACCAGATGACTCTGAAAAATCAGCTCCAAAAACTCTCCCAACTCTAAAGATCTTACACACCACAACGCCATCAGAATTGAGTACTTGCGAAGTATCGCGATGGAATCGCACTTCGAAGCCCTCATCAAGCAACTGAGATACAGACAGCAAATTGTAAGGATTTTCCCTAAGGGGTATCTATTTTCCCCATTAAATGTGAATTAAAGATGTTTCAAAATAACCCTACTATGTTTGTTGCATTAAAATAGTGAAATTAAGTTATTATGTCTTCTAAATTTAATTTATGCATTTTTAAGGGTTCTGAATTATTTAATGAAATATGAATTTAATCCTAAAGGGGGTTTTTCTTTATTATTTAATAAGAATATTTTTTGCAAAATAAGCATATGGTTTTTATTGCATAAAGGTGTAGAGAATAAAAAGACAAATTTTTCAAAATTTGAATGATCAAATTTGGAGTTAAATTGAGCAAGTTATGAATTTTTAAAGTTTAAACATATTTTCTGAATTTTTATTTAAACTAAAATAGGCTTGGGTCCACGGTGAGCCAGGCCCACCATGTACCCGCGCACTGTGCGCATGTTCCGGCTTGATCTGGACCGTTGGATCTAGATCTAGTGACCAGATGCGAGGCAGGGCGGGTTAAATGGTGATCGACGGTTGACAACGGTCGGTACCCCTTTGACCTGGTGGATGGCCCAGATTAAACCCCGGGTGGATTATAATATTAGCCGTCCGCCACACATCGAACGACTCCAAGCCTGTCCGGCACGGCATGGCGATGACGGCGAGGGGTATCATCTTCTCCGACGACGGCGACGCGTGCGACGACGGTTGCGGTGGCCTAGGGGCTAAACCGAATGCAAAATGGAACGAGCATAGCTCAAGGGTCACAGTGGTACCGGAGGCGGGGGCGGGTGGAGACCGGAGGTGGCTGGCGGTGAGGGGAGGTGGTGAAGACCCTCGGGTCGACGGCGGCAACGGTGATCCAGCGGCGATTCATCCCAACGGAGGTGAGGCCGGGGTAGGGGGCGTGGAGACGGTCCTAGTAGTGGCGTCGGGGAGGGCAGCGGTAGCTCGAGTCACCGGCGAGGGCCTACCGAAGTGGGAACAGAGGGAAGGGGAAGAAAGTGGGTGGCAGTGCTCAGCAAAGCGAGGGATAGGGCTTCAGCAGTGTGGTCGGGTTGCGGTGATCACCGGGGTTCTTATAGGGTCTCACCGGCGTCGAATATGGCAGACTCACAGAGGGAAACCGAAGAAATTCCCAAAAATGCCGATGATCATTCCTTGCACCCGAACTCCAGCGATTCGGGCCCGATTTCATGGGGAACCAGAGGGAAATAGATCCACGGCGCATGGCGTGCAAAATCGTGGCACCAATTGGAAGGAAGACGACGCGGCGAGGCGGATTAGGAAGATGGGGTCACCGGAAAAAGGAAAGGAGAAAACTTCCATCGGGGAAGATGATCCTGATAGGTGGCCCCCACCTATCAGCGGCTGTGAGCGAAAGAGAAGGGGCCGACAGGTGGGCCAGTGCTGCCAGCGGCTGAGGCGCGCGCTCGTGCAACTGACAAGCGGGGCCGACCGGGCACGAGCAAGAGAGAGAGAAAAGGGTGCGGCGCCAACAAGGAGGCCCCACACGGCGGTGACACGCGGCTGGGCTGGGCTGGGCCGAGGGCGAATTCAGGGGATGTGGCCCATTAACATTTTAAACTCATTTTCAATTTAAATTAATTCTAGAAATTCATATATTCCTGTAGAGCTTGAAATACTATTGCTAAAATTTTGTAAAAATTCCTAAAAATATTTCTTGGCTTATAGATTCCACCATAAATTTTTCAAGTTCAAATTTGAAATATTTCTCCCTGTTTTGCTTTAATTGGGTTCTTTTAACCTTTTCTTCAATTAAATAATTCCTTTTTATTTCAAAAAATTTATTTCCCTCGTTTTTATTTATTTTTAATTCTGGGGTGTTACAATGAGCGATCGAGTGAATGAGTTAGTAATGGTTTGTTGTATCGAAGGGTTCGATGTGTGGTTATGAATGGTCTGTGTCGAGGGGATCGGTGTGCGTCGTGGTTCTTGTTTTGGCTTGTCTTGTATGTGCAGGGAGGAGATGCTAACCAACTGTCAGCGATGGGTGATCAAGGATCAAGTAGGGATCTCGATGCCGGAGGATTAGGAAGACCGGGTGAAGTTGGAGAAGATCTTAAGAGTGCACGAAGAAACCGAGCAAGACATGGACGAACGGTTGGTCACGACGGCGTGACGACTGAGTCTGCGAAAGGCAGGCCAGTGCAAGTAATCAGACGGCTCGAGGGCATCGAGCGCGGAAGAGGCTTGCTGGCGCTCGGATTCACAAAGCGGTGTCATGAGTCGAACAGTTGAGAGGTTTTGTTGATTTTCGCTTAAAATCGTCGAAATTTAAGTGTTTCTAATTTCAATAAATTAGAGTTAATTTTTGTTTAGTAGTCTAGAGTAATTGTACTCTTTTAATATTTTTTCAGGATTTTTAAATTCTAGAATTATATTAAGGAATAGGACCTTGATCTAATTTATAGACTTTAGAGGGTGTTTTTCAGAATTTTTACCCCATGGTTGGCCTATAAATAGAGGTCCATAGCCATGGGTTTCTCTCTCTCTCTTTTGGGCTGAACATAGTAGCTACACTATTAAACTTTTACGTCAGTTGCTTTCTCTGTTCATCAGTGCTCTTCCCTGTTCATTGTCCCAAAATTACATAGTTCTGGCTATGGCTCAGTGAGTACCTTGCGGATGAGTCCTTCTGTTCTTGATTAAGTTTTGTGAGCTATTTTGTGGTGATTTCTCTGCAGAACTCGAGTATGATCTTTATACAACTTATGTTATGTATGGTTTGAATGTTCCATTTTTGAAGTTTGAAAAAGGTTTTTGTCATTTCTTCTTGTTCATTTTGCTCTTCAAAAGTGACACCTCAGTTCTGAAAAAGAACTCAGCCTAAAAGACTCTCAGATTAAATTATGGCATGGTTCTTGCATAACTTGGTGATCCTTTCATGTGATTTGTTCTAGTTTCTTTTTGGCTTGATCTGTGATGATAACTTCTGGTTCATTCATCTCAATGGACAACCTAATCATATGGATCCTTGATCTGACCTGTTGGTCCTAATACTGAGAAGAACCTGAGTTTTATTCTGTTGTGTGGATCTGTTGGCTGTGAAACCATTTAGCTAGAATTAATTGAGAATCTCTTCCTCATCCTGGTGTTTTTCAAGATATGAACAGTTCAAGAACCTTTCTGCAGATGATCTTTAAAATACACAACAGAAGTTATTTGTCTGAACTTTTTAGGATTGAGAAGTTAATTCAACTCTGATTATATCCTATCTGTTTTGAATGGTTGATTGTTTAACAGAAAATATCATCATACTACTTTGATAAAATTGAATCATCAATCTGACTGAATTTTTCTAAAGATCAAAGAATTTCTGTTTGGCAGACAAAACTCTGAAAAGGTCCTCAGTTTGCTCACATCAGCTCTACTAATTCTGTAATCAGACAAGAACTTGACACGTACTTTATTGTCTACTTTTTGCTGTCTGTCTAACTGTTTTACAGAAGGTGATTCTGAATTTATATCCTCAGCCAAGTCTTTTTACTTCTTTGAAAGTTTATTCTGATAAGGTTAATATTCAGCCAGATAATCCTTGTTTTTGAACTCACAATACCTGTGATTTGATTCTGATTAATTTTATCCTGAGCCAAGTTTGAGTATCAATTTGTGTTTTGAATCTGAACAATGTACTCTCTCTGCATTCTGTACTTGTGCTTAAAAACTGAATGAATTGAGTCAATTACAAGCAAAAGGACAAAAATTATTGAAATCTGCACATCTGATTTTTGAAGAGCCAAACCAATCAAAAGAACTGCTTCTCAACTCTGCAAAGAACCTTTTATGCTAAACTGAAGAAGAGATGAATTCAAGTTGAAAATAGCCAGAATCAACTTTATCAGGTAAGTCTCTGCTCTTGAATCTCTACTGTTTTGAATTTATCTCTTTTCAAACTTGATTGGTATTCATCTCTTGTCTGAATATCATTATGAATCTGAAACACTATTTATTTAAACTCATGCTCTAATATTTTATTCCGTTCTGTCCTGTGCTGATTAAAATTTCAGATTTCATCTTGTGATTTGATCATCTCAGTTTTAATCTGAATAGCACTTTGAGTTTGAAACACTGCTAGTGTGTTTTCACTTGTGCTTATGATTATTACATGATTATTACATGGGCTACTTTCTATTGCTGAGTGTTAGTTTAAATACTGCTTTGTTTTCACCGTACGTCATCTGAAAAGAATACATTGTCTGAAGTAATGTAGTGTTGATTTCAGTCTATATCACAAGGTTTAATTTAAACTCTGAATTCTTTAGAACTTGCCCAGAATTGAAAAAGTGTTTTGAGTGATCAGAATTGTTCTTCAATTTAATACTACTGTGTTCAATTTTCGAGTAAGTATCTAGAAGCATAGTTTGTATTCACCTGAAGTGTATTTTCAGCTTTGAGTGTTCTTGAGATTGCAGAACAATATTTTCCCTTGAACACTTTCAATCTAGCAAAAATATTTTGAAATATTTCAAACTGAGTACAGTACATGTTTCTGTTCTGAAAATTTGTGAGTAAACAATTTGTTTTCAGAAGATTCTGATTCAGTTCCAGCTTCAATTATCTTCTAAAATGTGAATACTGTTTATGGATATCAATATATGTGTATGATCTGAATATGTGTTCAACATTAGTCTGAACATTTCAGTTTCATGAACTTAAATTAGATTCATAATCTGTTTTGAACATATATTCAAGTCAGTGTGACTTTTAGTGTGGTGATTGCCTTAATCATTGTCCAAGGTATCTCAGATTGTATTAAGTGCAACAGAATGAATTTGTAAAACTCATCGCTGAATGTTCTGATCTTTGTCGACCATTTACTCTTCGATATCTTTCTGTCAGCAAACCAATTGCCGATCTAGGCAGTGAATCGCAAAGCAAGAAACATACTATTCATTAGTCTAAATCGCAATGAGTTTGACAGGGTCCAGCACCTTAGAACTACACGTGAGATTTTGTCTACTTTGAAAACCTTTCATAAGGGCACTTCTCAGATTAAGGCTAGGAGGCAAAGCACTTATAATCAAGAATACCAAATGTTTGTGCAAGGCTCCGGCGAATCTGTAAATGCCATGTTTGCTCGATTTGATGGAATTGTGAGCAACTTGCGCTCCACTAGGATTTTAGCTTACTCAGACCATGATAGGGCAATCAAACTTCTCTATGCTCTTGATCGTAGCATATGGGAGGTGAAGATCTCTAATATTGAAGATTCGGTGAGCTTTAATACTTTGACTTGCGACGAACTCTTTAGTAGGCTTAAGTCCACTGAGATTGCCAAGGCGTATCGTCCAAGATTCGGAAACTCTTTGTTGCCTTCCATTGCTTTGGTTTCCGGTCCTGGTAGTGGTACCTCATCTGGAGGGAGTCTTTTGGTAGTTCTGGAGTTTGTGTTTATTCTGGTGGTTTTGACTTGTCTTCTTTGGTCTCTGTCACGAAAGAACAAGTGGACACTCTAGATGATGAGGAGCTAGATCTCATTGTCAAGAAGTTCACACGCTTCTATAATGATAGACGAGATCAAAGGAAAGGAGGGTCTCGGGGTTGTTTTGAATGTGGAGATACGTCTCACATTAAAGCGAATTGTCCTAAACTAAAAATGAAAAATGAAAATGAACACAAGTACCAAAAGTGGAACAAGAAACCCATCTTTAAGGGGAAGCGTGGCAAAGTGGCTAAGAGAGTAGCCAGAGCATTTGTGGCCGCCCTCAGCGACATCGACAATACATCAAGTGAGGAGCCAAGCTCCGATGAAGAAGAGCCAACCAAGAAAGAGGAGAAGAAGGAGAAGAAGAAAATGGATCTCACCGGCTTATGCTTCATGATCGACAACAACGATAGCAGCGACGAGCTCGACACTTCTGAGGTACATCTATCCCATGATCAGCTTCTTGTTCAAAATGATGAATTGTGTGATGCTGTTTGTTCTCAGGATATATTACTTAAACTTGCTGCTAAAGAACAAACAGAACAAAAATTCAGACTTGAAACAATTTCTACTGAACTTGCAATTTTGAAATCTGTCTGATGATGCCGAATGTGAGTCATGTCTTATTGTTATGAATGAACTTGCTCAGCTGCATTTTACACATGCTCAAACTATTGAAAAACTTGAATTGACTAAAAAGCAACTTTTGGTGGAGTCTAGTCCTGCGGTCATCAACGAATGCATGAATTGTCCTTTACTTGTTGAAAGCATTAATTTGAGAGATAGGCATGTTAATGAACTTAAGGCTAGATTGGAGAGTGCTGAGTGTTCTAAGGATGTGCAGCCGGCATGTCCCTCCTGCATCACTCTTAAGGACCAACTCAGCTTTGCTAGAGAGCAAGTCAAAAAACTAAAATGTGAAAATGATTATCTTCTCTCCGTGGTTGAAAAATGCACTGAAGGGAAGGGTAGGATGAATTTTCTTTTGGCTAAAACAAAATTGTGTGCTGACAGGGTAGGTTTAGCTCTAGTGTTGGGCTATGAGAGAACTACTCCAAACACTCCAAGCGAAACAGTGTTCAATTCACCCACAACCCTTGAGAAAGAAAGAGCCCAGTTAGACACCATTCAAAAAGACGAGAATCCTACTCAACCTACAAAGAAAGCCCTTCGTCCACCAAAGGAAACTTCTCAGCAAAAACCCAAGAAGACTATGATATTTGCACCTGAGACCTATGCTCACACACCCAAGAGAGTGTATCACTGCTCCTATTGTCATAGGGTGGGTCATTTGGTTGGGTTTTGCTTTCGTCGTATCAAGGATAAACGACGTTCTTTTACGATGAGCTTTCAGTACATGCGTTACCCTTTTTTTGGTTTGCATGAGTCTGCTTTTCACTCTTATCCTGATTTTGAGGCTCCTCATGAATCCATGAGAGATTATGCCTGTCGTGGTGTACACCATGTGTCATATGGTGCTAGACCGCATGTAAGAGGTTTTGATTCCCGACAGTTTAGGAGACCTCATCGTTTTCCAGGCTCGCGCTTTGGAGGTAGATCACACACTTTTTATCATGACTCATACCCTGTGCATGATCATTCTACTGCTTTACCTGGTTCTCGAGTTTTACAATGTTGGATCCCTAAACAGTTTTTCACTCACCCCAACACTGTCGCGCCCTGATTTAATAAATCGGGTCTTTTATTGAAATTCCATAGAAAATCAATAAAAACAAGACGTTCATCATGAGACCACGTACAATACGAGCAATCATTCACGGTTCGTAGACCGCATTAATACAAAAGTGAATAAAGATGAAGAGAAACTAATAAAATAAAGGGTCCTAGATGAACGCCTCCTTCCAGTCTCGCCTTGACTGGGTCGCTACTCCAGACCCGCATCCTCCTCGTAGTAGACGTGCTCTGATGGTGTAAGTCAACGGGGTGAGTACAGGAGTACTCAGCAAGCCACCGAATGCAAATATAATGCAAGGTAATAACAAGGGAGATACTGGCTAGTTTTGCGGAAGCGAGAAATTTGTAAAGCAATTTAATGTGAACAATTTATTAGTACTGAAACGTAAACATGTGTATGCATCATCATCTTCTAACTCGAGGGGTACAGTCAGCCCCACCTCGCTCAACAGTCCTTACATGCCATGAATAACGCAATCATTCAAACAACTGTAAACTAACTACGAGTAGTCACACAATCCGCCCTTGACCATGGGCTCGGCTTTTCGAAAAGATTAAATTACTCTGATCATAGATGTACCACTGTACCCACAAGGCACGCACTCATCACCTACACCAAAGTGTAACGAGATGACCCATACCACGGGAACTCGTGCCAAAACCTTCCATATAGTCCTCCCTGACTCAACAGCACCCTCTTATAGGTTTCATATGGTGTCCCGACGCGTCGGAGCCCCACCATACCCCCCCTTGAGCCTCGTCGGTACAAGTCGCCCGCAGGCTTGCCCCTTGCCCCCTCCACTATGGTGCATCGAGTCGGAGCATTTCATATTTCCAGTTAGGACTTACCCATTAGACTTGTGGTTGGTACGGAAGTGCTTTGCAACAGATCCCACAGACCGGTCCTTATAGTGCCCCGGGTGCGACCAACCAATGCCCGAGCTTGCACCCGGAACCCACCATACTTATAACCTAGCCAACTCCAACAGAGTCCAGAGACGAGAATAACGGGGAAATTCATATACAGAATCCAGCTATCTACGACTCATTCTTTTTATCCTATAGCAGTTGTGCCGGTACATTGGGCACTAGCTAATATTTTTATAGTAGAGTGACAAGGAGTTAAGGCTCAATAAGCATGGCTTGGGTTTGCACACCAGGACAGGGATCTAATAAATATAAGTCTAGGGCTTGGTATTGGACTAATGCAATATTAACCTATGAGTTATAGCGATAATTTATTAAAACATGGGCTCAATGATGATCAACTGTTTCCACAGGGGTGGTCGATGACTTGCCTTGATCAGCAAATGGGGATGGAGGAACTTCGGGATAGAACTCCGGCTCCTCAACGAACTCGTAGTCTTCTTGATACGGAAAAATAAACAATACATTCAATAAACAAATAAAAATCCAACAAATAATAAACATACATGTTTATGGGTGTTGTTATGTGAATTAATATTTTAATATTCTGAAGTTTGGTATAAAACAGTAAAGCTTAACTTTTTAGGGTTTTTCCTAATTTGTTTTCTGTATTAATAATTTTAACCCTAAGGGGTTTTTATTCATTTGTTTATTAAGAATATTTTGGGTAACAGTAACATACTGTTTTTATGGCATAAATGTGTAGAGAATATTATGCTGATTTTAACAAAATTTGAATGGTGAAATTTGGAGTTAAAATGAGCAAGTTATGGATTTTCAAAGTTTAAACTATTTTCTGGATTTTTATTTAAACAGAAAATGGGCTTTAGTCCATGGTGAGCCAGGCTCACGGTGGACTGGGCCACTGTGCGCGTGGACCGGATCAACCAGATCCGTTGGATCCAGATCCAACGATCAGGCGCGAGGCGGGTGGCTTTAAATGAAATCGGACGGTCCAGATTAAAACATAGCGAACGGGTACGCGTGGACGCACCAGATTGCTTCGGGGTTTTTAAGTTACGATCGACGGCCGAGAGGCCTCGATACCCCTTCGGGTTTGATCGACGGCCCATCCATGCGCTTCGATCGCGATCGTGCGGCCAGGAAGGATTCCAGCACGGCACGCGCTAAGGGGGTTTTACCCTCTTCGTTCTCGGCTCCGGCGGTGTAACGGCGAGGAATTCCGGCGACGGCGTGGGTTGAACGGCGATGCTAAGGCCAAAAATGGAACCAGTGACGTGAGGGGAACTCGAGCGTATCGGCGGTGGCGGCGGCGGCGAGCGGACGGCGACCGGCGTCGACGAGGGGCAGAGAAACCGTTCGGGTTCGTCGGCGGCGAGGCGATCCGGCGGTCCTCTCGACCAACGGAGGCGTGGCCGAGGACGGGCGGGCCTCTGTGGTCACGTAGGTGGTGACGGCGAGGGCAGCGGTGGCCTTGATCGTCGGCGAGCGATGGCTGGAGGCGAAGTAGAGCTAGAGGCCGAAACTTTGCGCCGGAGCTCTGGAAAGCGAGGGCTTGCGCTAAGGCGGTGTGGGCAACGAGCGGTGACCAGAGGGGGTTTAAATAGGGGCTTCGCTGTCGTTTAAACGGAAGGGAACCGTGGAGATCCGAGGGGATTCCTATTTTGCGCCGGCGGGCTTCCATGTGCGCGCATGCTTGCTGTCTAAGCCAAAGACGTGTGGGGATTAGGGGGAAGGTGATCGCCGGTGCTCGGGGAAAAGGAATCCGGGCCCGGATCGACGAGATCGGGCGGCCGACAGCGGGATATGGCAAGGGTGTCGTCGGAAGGAAAGGGGAGCGATCCCCTTCCATCGGGGACGAAGGTCCTGACAGGTGGCCCCCACCTGTCAGCGGGCGAAACAGAAAAGGCAGGGCCAACAGGCGGGCGACGCATGTCAGAGAGAGAAAGGGGGGCGGTGGAGGCTGACGGGTGGGCCGGCGGAGCGCGGGCGCGAGAAGGAGAGGGGGAACGCGCCGACAGGCGGGCCCCACTAGTCGGTGTCACGCGGTTGGACTGGGTCGGGCTCGGGGTATTTTGGGGGTTGAGGCCCATTTCGATTTAAAAAATGTTTTCTGATTTAAAATAATTCCAGTAATTCATTTATTTGATTAAGGGTTGAATCACTGTTGATAAAAATTTGGAAAAAAATCCTAAAATTATATTTTGGCCTCTAGTTCATCTCATAAAATTTTCACGTCCAGATATTAAATATTTATCTCTGTTTGGCTTTAATAGGGTTCTTTATGGGCTTTTCTTTAATTATAATTTCTAGAAATCCCTTTAATATTATTTTTCTTTATTTTATTTCCTTTTTAATTTTTAGGGTGTTACAATCCTATCCCCCTTATAGAGAATCTCGTCCTCGAGATTCGGATCAATCCTCGAATAGCTCAGGATGCTGTGCCTTGAGTTCATCTTCTTTTTCCCATGTAGCTTCCTCTACAGGATGATTGCTCCACTGCACTTTACAGAAACGGATGACCCGACTCCTGGTGATCCTTTCCTTGACCTCCAATATCTTGACAGGCTTTTCCACATAGGTCAGATCTTCTTGAACATCCAACTGTTGTAGGTCTACTTGCTCTGTAGGGACGCGGAGACACTTCTTAAGTTGGGAAACGTGAAATACGTCATGTACTCCAGCCAATGAGGGCGGTAGTTCCAACTGATAAGCAACTTCGCCTTGGCGTTGAACAATGGGAAATGGCCCAATATATCGAGGGGCCAACTTTCCTCTCATGTTAAACCGTTGAGTACCACGGAGTGGCGTAACTCGAAGGTAGATATGATCTCCCTCTTCAAAGGCTAGGTCTCGGCGTCGATTGTCCGCGTAGCTCTTCTGTCGTGATTGGGCTGTCTTGAGTCGGTCTCTGATGATCCATACCTTCTCTTCAGCTTCTCGAAGGATGTCTGTTCCGAATACTTGAGATTCACCGGTTTGATCCCAAAGTAGCGGTGTTCTGCACTTACGTCCATATAGGGCTTCAAAAGGAGACATCTGAAGACTGGCTTGATAGCTGTTGTTGTACGAAAACTCAGCGTACGGTAAGCTCTTGTCCCAAGTTGCTCCAAAGTCCAAGACGCATGCCCGAAGCATATCCTCCAATATTTGATTTACCCTTTCTGTTTGTCCATCTGTCTGAGGGTGGTAGGCAGTGCTAAAGTTCAATCTTGTTCCCATCTCTTCTTGAAGATTCTTCCAGAAACGAGAGGTGAACTGACTTCCTCTATCGGACACTATCTTCTTGGGTACTCCATGAAGACACACAATGCGGGCCATGTATAGTTCTGCAAGCTTAGGGCCACTAAAGGTCGTCTTGACGGCTATGAAATGTGCTACTTTCGTGAGTCGGTCAATAATCACCCAAATAGAATCATATCCAAGTTGGGTCTTTGGGAGTCCAGTGATGAAATCCATACCGATTTCTTCCCACTTCCATTCAGGTACTTTCAAAGGCTGTAACAGCCCTATAGGTATCTGATGTTCAGCCTTTACTCTTCTACAGGTGTCACACTCGGCGACGAACTGTGCAATCTCCCTCTTCATGCTAACCCACCAATAACATTCCTTTAAGTCTTGGTACATCTTGGTGCTTCTGGGATGAATGGAGTACAAAGTCTCATGGGCCTCTCTCAGGATAAGGGTTTTTATCTCTGTTTTATCCGGCACACATATCCGGGTTCCAAACCATATGGTGCCATTCTCGTCCTCTGAAAATCTTGGGGCTTTTCCTTGCCTCATGTTCTTCCTAATGGCTGCTATATCCGGGTCTTCTAACTGAGCTTCACGGATTTGCTCGAATAAGATGGGTTGAGTCTCCAAGGTGGCTAGGTATGCTCCGGTGGTCAACCCGAGATTCATCTTTTCCATCTCTTTACATAACAAGGGTGCGTGATCCTGAATCATGATGGCTGTGCAATATCCCTTGCGGCTTAATGCATCGGCTACCACATTTGCTTTTCCGGGGTGGTAGTGGATACCTAAGTCATAGTCCTTTATTAATTCCAACCATCGTCTTTGCCTCAGATTAAGGTCTGGCTGTGTGAATATGTACTTCAAGCTCTTGTGATCCGTAAAGATCTCACAGCGATTTCCGACCAAATAATGCCTCCATATCTAAAGGGCGTGCACTACAGCGGCTAATTCCAAATCGTGGGTCGGGTAGTTCAACTCATGAGGTCTCAACTGACGAGAGGCATAATAGATAACTTTTCCGTCTTGCATAAGAACACATCCCAATCCTTGGCGAGATGCGTCGCAATAGACATGGAAGTCTTTCCGGATATCGGGTAGGGTCAGTATGGGTGCTGACACCAGACGGGTCTTGAGGGTGCGGAATCTTACCTCGCATTCGGGGGTCCATTCAAACTTCTCTCCTTTCTGCAATAACTTAGTCATTGGCTTGGCTATCTTAGAAAAATTCTCAATGAATCTCCGATAATACCCGGCCAAACCCAGAAAACTTCGTATCTCAGATACGTTTGTGGGTGGCAACCAATATGTAACTGCTTCTACGGTGGCAGGATCTACTGCAATGCCTTGTGTAGAGATAATGTGTCCAAGGAACTTCACTTCCGCCGTCCAAAACTTGCATTTCTTGTACTTGGCGTATAACTGGTGTTCCCTTAGCTTGCCTAAGGTTAACTGGAGGTGAGTCTCGTGCTCTTTCTGGTCCTTGGAATAAATGAGAATGTCGTCTATAAAGACCACGATGAATTTGTCCAGATACTCCATAAATACCTTGTTTATCATATTCATGAAGAATGCAGGGGCGTTGGTTAATCCGAAGGACATAACCGTACACTCATATAATCCATAACGGGTGGTGAAGGCTGTCTTGGGTATATCCTCTTCTCGAATCCTTAACTGATGGTAACCAGATCGCATGTCGATCTTCGAGAATACCGTAGCTCCCTTCAGCTGGTCAAAGAGATCATCGATCCGAGGCAACGGGTACTTGTTCTTGATGGTCACTTCATTCAAAGCGCGGTAATCCACACACATACGCTTAGCCTTGTCTTATTTCTTCTCGACAAAGTTTACGGGGCACCCCATGGCGATGTACTTGGTTTGATGTAGCCTTTCCTCTCGAGATCCTCCAACTGCTGCTTCATCTCCATTAGCTCATTAGCGGCCATCCGGTATGGTCGCTTGTAAATAGGGGTAGTCCCGGGTACCAAATCAATCCTGAACTCGATGTCCCTCTTGGGTGGCATCCCTGGTAAATCCTCTGGGAATACGTCCGGGTATTCACTGACTACCGGTATTTCCTCCAAGGTAATCTGATGCAGTCTTGGTCTTCCGGACTTTATACTCGGCATCTGGAATGTGACGACAGTCCCTTCTTCACTGATTACCGTTACCTTCCTCTGGGCGCATTCTATTACTCCTTGATGTTTATTTAACCAATCCATCCCTAGAATGAGACCCAAACCTTGGCATTCTATTAGGATGGGGTCGGCCCAAAATATTGTGCCTTGGATATCTACCCATACCATTGGGCTATAGGAAGAGGCGAGGGTTTGTTGGCCCAGGGTAGCTATTAATACTGGTCTGGGCAGTTCACTTATGTCCAGGGCATTTCTTTCCACAAAAGCAGTTGATATAAAGGAGTGCGTAGCTCCGGTGTCAAATAATACCACTGCAAGTGCTGAATGAACCACAAACTTACCCATGACAATTTCCGGGGCGGCCTGGGCTTCTTCGGCGGTGACGTGGTTGACTTTGGCGCGGACGATGGGGTTCGATGCGATGCCTTGGGTACGCTTGGGATGAGGGCACTGGTGAGAGTAGTGCCCCTCTTGGCGGCAGTTGAAACATACCACAGGCTTGCCGTGCCTGTCTCGCAGAATCTCCGCCTTCTTGGCCAGGGCGGCTGGGGCGGCTGGTGCGGCGGGAGCGGTGCGAGGCTGTCCGTCTCTGGTGTTGGCGGTGGGTGGTGCCGGACGATATACCGGGCGGGGGTGGTACTGTGGCGCCGGTGGAGGAGGGGTGAAGCGGGGTCTCTGGGCCATGCCCTGGTTTTGCCTAAAGGCAATCATCCTCTTCTTCTTTAGGTCGACCTTGTTCTGCTGGGTCTCCTGAATAATAGCTTTGTTCACCAATTTTTGGAAGTTGGCGAAATCTCCGGAGATAAGCTGTAGGGACAGCTCATCCTTCAGTCCCCGGAGGAACTTAGCCTGCCTGGCCGCATCTGTACGGACCTCCTCAGGTGCGTACCTGGCCAGTCGGTTGAACTCATGCAAATATTCAGTTACGGACCTGCTCCCCTGCTGCAGGTCCCTAAACTCTTGTTGTTTTTGAGCTATAATGCCGTCGGGGATGTGAGCGGCACGGAAAGCAGCCGAGAACTCCGCCCACGTATGGACGTGTCCCTCGGGCAAGGTCTCGCGCAGATTGTCCCACCACTCTGCGGCGGGACCCTGGAGCTAGTGGGTGGCGAAGGCCACCCTCTCCTGCTCAGTGCAGGTCAGGAGGTCGAGCTTCTTCTCGATGGTCCTCAACCAATCCCCAGCCTCCATGGGGTTGGTGGTGCTCGAGAAGGTCGGTGGGCGAACTCGGAGGAACTCCGAGAGTTGGGAGGCGGGAGCGGGAGCTAGAGTGGCGGGTCGTGGCAGCTCGGGCTGTTAGTGGAGACGGAAGAAGTGAGCCTGCTGCTCTTGCATCTGTTGCTGCTGTTGTTGCATCTAGTTCAGAAGGGCAGATACCAGTTGGTTTTGTGTGGCCATCATTTCGGCCAGAGTGGGGTGGTTGGCAACCGGGGCTTGCCTCTGCCTAGTTGCTCCCCACTGGGGCAGGTTCCCGTTATCTCCTCCGGTCTGAGGAGCGTCAGAGCCTTGGTTGTTCGTCATCCTGAGGTTTCCAACAATATCTTTAAAGGGGGAACACCGCTAAACTTTATTTCAAAAGGTCGTTCTTGCGATTACATTTATTGTCTTTTATTTAGTTCTTCACTCATGCCTTATTTTAGACATGGGTGGTCATACAATCCAAAACAAAATAAAGGAAACAATCAATCGTAAGTACTACGTCTATGGTAGCTCGGGGGACGGCTCGATCGCGGGTTCGTGGGAGACGGTCGGGGTCGAGGAACTGGATGGTCCGACGGGTGGAGCACTGCGTGAAATCCTCTTGGGTCTCACGATGGGGATCCGAAGGGATTTCCGCTTGTGAGGCGGAAGAGGTGCAATCTCCTCAATGTCCTTCTTCAACTCTTCAATGTGGTGGCGGAGCTGTGGGTTGGTGGCGACGCGTTGCCGTAGAAGTTCATTCTGACGCCGTAACTCTTCGGCCTCGGCAGCCAATCGGTGTCCCTACTGGATGCGGCGACGAAGATCTCCGTTCTCGCGGTTCAGATCCTCAGAAGAGTGTCGGTAAAAGGCGATCGTATCGCGCTGTCCGTTGGCATCCTGCAATGCCTCATAGTGGAGCTCATCCATTGCCTTCAACAGGCGTACTGCGTGCCCAACCGAAGAATGACGCTGGGAGAGGGTGCTGACGTAGTCACTGTGAGGACTCCCTGGAGTACGAAGAGGCACGAAGCGATAGTCCGTGTCGTAGAGCTCGCTGTCATAGATCATCCGGAGCTCAGTGAGGGCCTGGAGGGCGGTGCGCTGGCTGGCAACCAAGAAGGTTGGTCCTCCTCCTCGATAGGTGTGGGCCATTTGTGGAGAAGGCTGGATGATGATGGTAACCTCGCAGTAGCTTTCTTCCTCGTCGGGGAAGACTCCATGGTACATCGGCTCGTGTTCAAATCCGAGGAATCCAACTAGCATGCGCAGCTCGCGGACGAAACCAGCCTCGTCGCGAAGGTTCCCGTTCATGGTACAGACCGGCATCTACAAGAGAGAAAATTTTTGTGAAAATCTCGGAAGATGAGAGGTTAAGTAATTTTGTAAGAAATTAAGGTTAATATAAGTCCTAAGGTCAGGTCTGTTTGGCTTCCTACAGTCAAGTCGGCTCTGATACCATCTTGTCGCGCCCCGATTTAATAAATCGGGACTTTTATTGAAATTCCATAGAAAATCAATAAAAACAAGACGTTCATCATGAGACCACGTACAATACGAGCAATCATTCACGGTTCGTAGACCGCATTAATACAAAAGTGAATAAAGATGAAGAGAAACTAATAAAATAAAGGGTCCTAGATGAACGCCTCCTTCCAGTCTCGCCTTGACTGGGTCGCTACTCCAGACCTGCATCCTCCTCGTAGTAGATGGGCTCTGATGGTGTAAGTCAATGGGGTGAGTACAGGAGTACTCAGCAAGCCACCGAATGCAAATATAATGCAAGGTAATAACAAGGGAGATAGTGGCTAGTTTTGCGGAAGCGAGAAATTTGTAAAGCAATTTAATGTGAACAATTTATTAGTACTGAAACGTAAACATGTGTATGCATCATCATCTTCTAACTCGAGGGGTACAGTCAGCCCCACCTCGCTCAACGGTCCTTACATGCCATGAATAACGCAACCATTCAAACAACTGTAAACTAACTGCGAGTAGTCACACAACCCGCCCTTAACCGTGGGCTCGACTTTTCGGAAAGATTAAATTACTCTGATCAGAGATGTACCACTGTACCCCTCGAGTTAGAAGACTATGATGCATACACATGTTTACGTTTCAGTACTAATAAATTGTTCACATTAAATTGCTTTACAAATTTCTCGCTTCCGCAAAACTAGCCACTATCTCCCTTGTTATTACCTTGCATTATATTTGCATTTGGTGGCTTGCTGAGTTCTCCTGTACTCACCCCGTTGACTTACACCATCAGAGCCCGTCTACTACGAGGAGGATGCAGGTCTGGAGTAGCGACCCAGTCAAGGCGAGACTGGAAGGAGGCGTTCATCTAGGACCCTTTATTTTATTAGTTTCTCTTCATCTTTATTCACTTTTGTATTAATGCGGTCTACGAACCATGAATGATTGCTCGTATTGTACGTGGTCTCATGATGAACGTCTTGTTTTTATTGATTTTCTATGGAATTTCAATAAAAGTCCCGATTTATTAAATCGGGGCGCGACAAACACTGAGCATTCGAGATCTTCTAGCATGTTTTGAGGGGTAGTTGTGTAGCACTGCATGAGCTTCTGTTATATGATTAATTGCTTTTACAAGTACATGCTTTGTAATGCCTTTGAAATATTGTGTTTAATACTATTGATTTCACTTGGCTTGTTTACATCTGATATTTTTCATGAGCACGGCTTTTATTTATGAAAATTTAAAAATGATCACTACTTAAGTCTAGAAACTAGCATAAATAGGTTGAGTGCTTTTGCTATCTTTTACATACTTGATAGCTTTGTCCTTTTCACTTGGATGCTAATACGCAACTTGATCATTTCAAAAATATTGTGCTGAAAATTTAAAAAATTGAAAAATAAGTGAAAATGAAATGAAAATGAATGATATTCATGTTGTTTTATGTTGAGATTGAAAAGATCCAGGTGGGTTTGCTTTTTCACACTACTTTGTTCTAGACTGCTTACCATAGCACTTTGGTTTGAACTGGGACATTGAAGTGTTTGCGAGACCATTGCTTTAAGCTTCTAATGGTTTCAACCTAGGCTTAGCATGGTCGGTTAGCATAAGGTTGACTTGCAAATAACCCCTGGCACTAAAATAAAAAAATCAAAAAATCAAAAAGCTTGAATCAATTGCATGTCAAGTTTGTTGAAGCTCCTTGTGGGATATGCTTATCTGGTTAGTATTTGATTAGCTTTTGCATCTCATGCCTTGCCATGTCTAGTATGCTAGTCAGAGTGGTGATGCTTTTATTTGCTAAAATTTGAAAATGCTTGCTCATGCTTTTATTTAGATAGTATTCATCTGAGTGTTTCATTCAGTACTTTTAGACAATATTCGAGGCAGATGCTTGGTTGTACTATAATTGGAATTGCTCATGTTTCAAAAGCTTGCATCTATACTATACCCTCAAACCCCTCTTTGCATCTTTTATCATCTTGATGCTTGCATTGCCAAAGGGGGAGAAATGATTTACACGATGTGGTTGCTTGGTTAAGGGGGAGTAATGGCTTTGCTTTGCATAAGTTGAATGCTTTGCATGAGGTTTTTGCCCGGCTTTGCTTTGCATAAGTTGAATGCTTTGCATGAGGTTTTTGCCCAAAGGGGAGATCTTTTACCAAGTGACATGTTTTGCTCTTTTATGAGGTTTTATGGTCACTTGTGCGCTTAACTTGTAACTTTCATCATATCTCTGTTTGGGGTTGTCAATGCACTCATCAAGGGGGAGATTGTGAAACCAAGTGTGGTCGCACTGTGGTTTCAGTCTTTGTGATGACTGATTGACAAGGATGAGCAATCGAGTGAATGAGTTTGTAATGGTTTGTTGCATCGAAGGGTTTGATGTGTGGTTATGAATGGTCTGTGCCGAGGGGATCGATGTGCGTCGTGGTTCTTGTTTTGGCTTGTCTCGTATGTGTAGGGAGGAGATGCTAACCAACCGTTAGCGACGGGTGATCAAGGATCAAGCAGGGAGCTCGATGCCGGAGGATCAGGAAGGCCGGGTGAAGTTGGAGAAGATCTCTAGAGTGCACAAAGAGAGCGAGCAAGACATGGACAGACGGTTGGTCATGACGGCGTGATGACCGAGTCTACGAAAGAGAGGCCATTGCAAGTAATCAGACGACTCGAGGGTATCGAGAGCGGAAGAGGCTTGCTGGCGCTCGAATTCACAAAGCGGTGTCATGAGTCGAAGAGTTGAGAGGATTTGTCGATTTTTGCTGAAAATCGTTGAAATTTAAGTGTTTATAATTTCAATAAATTAGAGTTAATTTTTGTTTAGTAGTCTAGAGTAATTGTACTCTTTTAATATTTTTTCAGGATTTTTAAATTCTGGAATTATATTAAGGAATAGGACCTTGATGTAATTTAGAGACTTTAGAGGGTGTTTTTTTAGAATTTTTACCCCATGGCTGGCCTATAAATAGAGTTCCATAGCCATGGGTTTCTCTCTCTCTTTTGGGCTGAACATAGTAGCTACACTATTAAACTTTTACTTTAGTTGCTTTCTATGTTCATCAGTGCTCTTCCCTGTTCACTGTCCGAAAAATACACAATTCTCTCTATGGCTCAGTGAGTACCTTGCACATGAGTCCTTCTGTTCTTGATTAAGTTTTGTGAGCTATTTTGTGGTGATTTCTCTACAGAACTCGAGTATGATGTTTATACAACTTCTGTTGTGTATGGTTTGATTGTTCCATTTTTGAAGTTTGCAAAAGGTTTCTATCATTTCTTCTTGATTATTTTGCTCTTTAAAAGTGACACCTCAATTTAAAAAAGAACTCACCCTAAAAGATTCTCAGATTAAATTATGGCATGGTTCTTGCAGAACTTGGAGATCCTTTCATGTGATTTGTTTTAGTTTCTTTTTGGCTTGATCTGTGATGATAACTCATGGTTCATTCATCTCAATGGACAACCTAATACTGAGAAGAACCTGAGTTTTATTCTGTTGTGTGGATCTGTTGGCTGTGAAACCATTTAGCTAGAATTAATTGAGAATCTCTTCCTCATCCTAGTGTTTTTAAAGATATGAACAATTAAAGAACCTTTCTGCAGATGATCTTTAAAATACACAGCAGAAGTTATTTGTCTGAACTTTTTAGGATTGAGAAGTCGATTCAACTCTGATTATATCCTATCTGTTTTGAATGGTTGATTGTTTACCAGAAAATATCATTATACTACTTTGATAAAATTGAATCATTAATCTGACTGAATTTTTCTAAAGATCAAAGAATTTCTGTTTGGCAGACAGAACTATGAAAAGGTGCTCAGTTTGCTCACATCAGCTCTGTTGATTCTGTAATCAGACAAGAACCTGACACTTACTTTATTCTGTCTACTTTTTGTTGTTTGTCTAACTGTTTTACAGAAGGTGATTCTGAATTTATATCCTCAGCCAAGTCTTTTTACTTGTCTGAATGTTTATTCTGAAAAGGTTAATATTCAGCCAGATTATCCTCATTTTTGAACTCATAATACCTCCTGGGATTTGATTCTGATTAATTTTATCCTGAGCCAAGTTTGAGTATCAATTTGTGTTTTGAATCTGAACAGTGTACTCTCTCTGCATTCTGTACTTGTGCTTAAAAACTGAATGAATTGAGTCAATTACAAGCAAAAATACAAAATTGATTGAAATCCGCACATCTGATTTCTGAAGAGCCAAACCAATCAAAGAACTACTTCTCAACTCTGCAAAGAACCTTTTATGCTAAACTGAAGAAGAGATGAATTCAAGTTGAAAATAGACAGAATCAACTTTGTTAGGTAAGTATCTGCTCTTGATTCTCTACTGTTTTGAATTTATCTCTTTTTGAGAAACCAAGGGTTGGTTTCGGTGTTTTGTGATGAGTGATTGACAGGCTTTTTACCCTCTGATTCGAAGGGTATCTCCGAAGGGGCTTCGGAGGTGGTACCTCCGAAGGGTGTTTCGGAGGTGGTTTCACCGAAGGGTGTTCGGTGTTTGCTTGCTGCAGCTGTGCAGCGGAGTGTGCTCGTCGGAGGGGTCCGGCAGTACACGATGACAGGGTTCGTACCGATGGCTTCGGTACTTTGGGCGGTACACCGGAGTGTGTGCCGGAGGTTGCTAACCCGGAGAGGTCTCCGGAGTACTGGATACACTTGTTTGCTTGTCTGTGGTGCGCAGGGACTTCGGAGGCGACGGACAAGGTTCGAGCCAGGTGAACCTGGGTCAAGCGGGAGGCTTGATGCCAGGGGAGCGGGGAGCTCCGTCACGGTGGCTGCGAAGGTGGTCCGGGTCGGTCCTCGGGTCGAGACGCGCCAGGTGAAGGCAGAGAGTGCGGAGCGTGGCTCCGGCTGAAGGTACTCCGAGACAAGTCCTCGGAGGTGAGGCACTTCGAAGGTACTCCGGATGGAGTGACTTCGGAGTTGGATGGATCAAGTCCTCTGCGGAGGCAAGGTGTTCGAAGTGTGCTCCGGAGGGAGACATTCGAAGGTGGCCCGACGAAGGTCTCAGAAGTCGAGGCGCATCGAAGGCATGGTCCGGGTGAGGCTCGTCGAGGAGTGTGCTCGGGGAGAGACACTGCGTCGAAGTGCTCATGGAATGCTTCATGCGGAGGCCTTGGACGAAGGAGGGACTTCGAAGGGTGGTACTCAGAAGGTGGGGCTTCGGAGTGTGGAAGGCTTCGGAGCGAGGCTAGCTCCGGAGGAACGTTGACTTGAGGTGCTTCGGCCTGCATGGCTTCGGTACACGGACTGACGGAGTTTGAGCTGGGTGAAGCTGCGAAGCCGTGGTGGTCCACTCCGGAGGTGTTGGTGCGAAGGCCCAAGGAGCTTTGACGGCTTCGGCTCAAAACCGTCACTGTATCGGAGACTGACTTCGGTGAGGCGAAGGCCAACAGGCTTCAGGCTTCTCACCGAAGCTACCGCACCCCTCGCGTGCGAAGGGAGGCTGCAGAAAGTCAAAGACTGCAAAGGCTGACACTGTCTGTTCTGTAAAAGGCTGACACTGTCCCCTCTACAAAGCTGACAGAGAAGCCTCCAGAATAAAGGTGGACTACCTTTTGTACCCCTTAGTTCTGTAGAGACAAAATGAATGTAAACCCTAGGGGTAGTGTAGTCAATTCCTTTGGGTGAACTGTGGGCTATAAATATGGGGGCTCAGTAGGTAACATTTAACACTTTGAGCATTTACTATTGAGCTCCTGTAAACAGACCTCGCTGTATTCATCCAGAGTTCATTTATTTTGTGTTCCTTGTTCAAGCGGCGAAGCCCTGCTTCTTTGTGCTTTTGCTTGAGCTCGCGTTGCATACCTCGCTAGTTTTTAGTTCACCGAAGCCTGTCTTGGCGAAGGGTGTTTTTCTCGCGAAGTGTGTTTTTCAGTGTGCTGTCGCTCTGTGTAACACGAGGCAAGACCTCGGTGCTTACTAGCGAAGCCCTGATCGTTTCCCGTAGTGCTTCTTGTGTCGAAGCCCTTAGCGTGGTCCGTTTTGTGTGCGTGTAGACCTTCGCGTACGAAGCCCAGCACCAGTTGCTGTCGCCAAGTACTTTGTCGAAGTCCTCAGAGGGCTGTCCACTCTTGCGAAGGGTGAAGTGCGAAGCCTGCTCGAAGCACCTCGTGTGCGGAGCCTGCACTGACTTAGCAGAGTAGATTTCCGAGGGTTGTAAGTGGAGCGAAGTCTTCTTGGCTTCGAACTTTTGTTCCTCCGAAGCCTGTGTTCGAAGGTGTCGAAGTACCTCCGAACCAGACCTTCGAAGGTAGTGTTCGAAGCCTGTTCCGCAGAAGACAGAACTGAATCCGAAGGCTAGTTTTTAGCCCGAAATTTTAAAAGCTCCCATTCACCCCCCCCCCCCTCTGGTCGCCGTTTCCGGTCCAACAATTGGTATCAGAGCGGGTTAAGATCACCAGTTGACCTTAACCGGTTTTGTGATCTGTTGGCGACATGGATAGAGGCAGTAAAATTCCTCTGTTCGATGGGACAGACTTTGCATACTGGAAGGTGCGCATGGAGGCTTACTTGTTAAGCCAAGGAAATGCAATTTGGGAGATTGTGGACTCACAATACTCCATCCCTGAGACTCGCACCTCTCAGACTGAGAAGGATCAGTATATTGCCAATTCCAAGGCAAGAAACATACTGTTCATCGGTTTGAGTAGAAGTGAGTTCGATAGGGTGCAGCACCTTAGGACTGCTAGGGAGATTTGGACAACACTCACTATCTTTCATGAGGGCTCTGCTCAGATTAAGGCCAGGCGCCAAAGCACCTACAATCAACAGTATCAGCTGTTTGTGCAGGCACCTGGTGAATCTGTAGATGCCATGTTTTCTCGCTTTGACGCGATAGTGAGTAACTTGCGATCCAACGGGACGCTTGCTTACAGTGATCACGATAGGGCTATCAAGCTTCTCTATGCTCTTGACCGTAGCATATGGTAAGTGAAGATATCCAGCATTGAGGAGTCCACAGGCTATGACACGTTGACCTGTGATGAACTCTTTAGCAAGCTGAAGTCCACAGAGATTGCCAAGGCATCTCTTGCTGTGCACAGAAGCTCTTTGCCACAACCATTGGCATTGGTTTCTAGCACTAGCCGTGGCACCACTGCAGAACCAAGCACATCAGGCACTTGTGTTCTTGCAGATGGTTTTGCTTTGTCCTCCCTGGTCTCCGTCACAAAGGAGCAGGTGGACACTCTAGCTGATGATGAGCTTGCTCTCATTGCCCGGAGGTTCACCCGCTTTCATCATGAGAGACGGGATCAGAGGAGAAGTGGTTTTAGTGGTTGCTATGAATGTGGCGACACCTCTCACATTAAGGCCAATTGCCCCAAAATCAAGAAGAGAGATGAGAGTGACCGCCCCAAATACCACAAAAAGGAGAGGAAGCCCTTTGTGAAGGGCAAGCGCGGCAAGATGGCTAAGAAAGTAGCCAAGGCCGCTTCTAGAGCCTTTGTTGCTGCTCTCAGCGACATCGACACGTCCTCAACTGAGGAGTCGAGCTCTAAGGAGGAGGAGTCCCCAAGGAAGGAGGACAAGAAGGACAAGAAGGGACGTGACTTCACCGGCCTTTGCTTCATGGCCGACAGCGATCACAGCGGCGATGAGCTTGACTCATCTGAGGTAAACCTATCATCTGACCAGCTTCTAATTAAATTAGATGAGCTGAATGAAGTAGTGCTTGGTCAGGATAAATTACTTGTGCAAGCCGCTAGAGAAAGAAAAGACCTTAGACTTAGGCTAGAAAATGTTTCTACTGAATATGCCATGCTTAAGTCTAAATTTGATGATGCTGAATGTGAATCATGTTCTGTTGTCATGAGTGAGCTTGCTCAGTTGCGTTCTGTACATGCTCAAACTCTCTCTGAGCTTGAGACTGCACAGAAGCAGTTTTTGGAGGTGGATTCTAGACCTCATGATGTTATTGATTGCATGAACTGCTCTTTATTACGCGATAGCATTAATTTACGTGATAAGCATGTTCATGATTTGGAGGCTAGATTGGAGAGGGTCGGTAGTTCTAAGGATGTGCAACCTGTTTGTGACACTTGCATTACCCTTAAGGACCAGCTAGGCACTGTTAGAGAGCGAGCTGAGAACCTCATGTCAGAAAATGAATACCTTCTTTCCGTGGTAAACAAATGCACTGAGGGAAAGGGTAGGATGGATTTGCTCTTGGCCAAAACCAAGTTGTGTGCTGACAGAGCCAGGGTATCTCTAGGTTTGGGTTTTGAGAGGTTACCTTCAGACAGTAAGACCAAAACTGTTTTTACCTCTCCCACCAGCCTAGAGAAAGAGAGAGCTCTGTTGGACACCCCATCAGCCAAAAAGCCTACCCATCCACCAAAGAAAACCATTCCTCCTGCCAAGAAAAATCCTCCCAAGAAAACCACTCAGAAGAAACCCAAGGAGCCTGTGAGAGTTGCTCCTATGACCCATGAGAGTGCCCCCAGGAGAGTGTTTCATTGTTCTTATTGTCAGCGGGCGGGTCATTTGATTGGTTTCTGTTTCCGTCGCATCAAGGATGAGCGACGTGCTCAGGCGATGAGTTACCAGGACATGCATTACCCATCTTTAGGTATGCATGAGTCTGAGTTCTACTCTCGTCCTGCTTTCGAGGCTCCTCGTGCTTCTCGGAGAGGTTTTGCTCCTCGAGGTGTTCACCATGTTTCATATGGTGGTAGACCTCGGGCGAGTAGCTTTGTACCTCGTCAGAGTAGGAGACCTCGTCATGCTTTGCGTTCTTTGCATGTAGGTAGACCTCGCACTTTGCATCATTCTGATTTTCATGTGCGTAGACCATCTGCTTTTACTGTGCCTACTACTCGTGTCACTCAGTGCTGGATGCCTCGCCATTATTTTACTCACCCCAGCACTGAGCGATCGAGACGTTCTTTTCATGTGTAGGCGACAGATCGAGGCTTGGAGGGCACGTGGATCATGGACTCCGGTTGTTCGCGCCACATGACCGGAGATGCAGCTTGGTTCTCCAGCCTCACCACAACCAAGCAAAGGGAACATATCACCTTCGGAAACAATCGAAGGAGTAGAGTGAAAGGTAAAGGTGTGGTAAGAATTAACTCGAATTTCACTCTCAAAGATGTTGCGTTGGTTGAAAACCTGGGATACAATTTGCTGTCTGTATCTCAGTTGCTTGATGAGGGCTTCGAAGTGCGATTTCATCGCGATACTTCGCAAGTGCTCAATTCTGATGGCGTTGTGGTGTGTAAGATCTTTAGGGTTGGGAGAGTTTTTGGAGCTGATTTTTCAGAGTCGTCTGGTTCTTCTCATTGTCTTGTTGCACATTCGACTTCTGAGCTTTGGAAGTGGCATAGGAGACTAGGGCATATGAGCTTTGATTTGCTCGCTCGTCTGAGCGCCCTAGGCCTGATCCGAGGATTGCCCAAGCTCAAGTTTGAGAAGAATTTAGTTTGTGCTCCTTGTCGACATGGAAAAATGATTGCTGCTTCGCATTCGCCAGTCACCACAGTGATGACTGAACAGCCCGGAGAACTTCTCCACATGGACACTGTAGGTCCTTCTCGGGTTAGTTCTTTAGGCGGCAAGTGGTATGTTTTAGTTGTTGTCGACGATTACTCTCGCTACTCTTGGGTCTTCTTTCTTGCCAGCAAGGACGAAGTGTTTTCACACTTTCGGAGCTTGGCTTTGAGACTTTTCACTGAACTCCCCGGTGCATTAAAATTCATTCGAAGCGATAATGACACTGAGTTCAAAAATAGTCTCTTTATTGACTTTTGCATGGAGCATGGCATAGAACATCAATTCTCTGCTCCGCGGGTTCCTCAACAGAACGGTGTTGTTGAGAGAAAGAACCGCACTTTGGTTGAGATGGCTAGGACGATGCTTGATGAGCATAGGACTCCTAGAAAATTCTGGGCTGAGGCCATGAACACTGCTTGCTACATCTCAAACCGAATTTTCTTGCGCTCAATTTTAAATTTGACATCATATGAGCTGCGTTTTGGGAGACAGCCCAAGGTTACTCATCTTCGAGTTTTTGGCTGTCGCTGCTTTATCCTAAAACGTGGTAACTTGGATAAATTTGAGTCGCGATCTTCTGACGAGATCTTTTTGGGTTATACCACTCATGGTCATTCTTATCGTGTTTATAACTTGGAAACTAACACTGTCATCGAGTCATGTGATGTGACTTTTGATGAATCAACCCCCTCTGTTAGTTCTGCATTTGAACAGGCAAATGAACACGACATGGAACAGACCTTATTCGAAGACGAAGATCCCGGAGAATTCGAGGATGATCCCCTACTACCCTCGACATCAACCCCCGAAGCTGACCCCGCTTCAACTACTTCGGCACGAGGTCCCGAAGCGACTACCTCAACATCGGTCATCTTGGACCACTCCAACGCACAAGTTGAGGGGGAGACTGCATCCCGCCGCGAGGCTCCACATCATGTCCAAAGGATGCACCCTCCCGAGCAGATCATTGGTGAGCTTGATCAAAGGGTAACGTGTTCTCATGCCCATTTCACTAATGCTGCTTTTGTTGCTTCTTTTGAGCCTTTAGATGTTAGTCATGCACTTTCTGATTCTAGTTGGATCAATGCCATGCATGAAGAGCTTGAAAATTTTGAGAGAAACCAAGTCTGGACTTTAGTAGATCCTCCACCTAATGTTCATTTCATTGGAACAAAATGGATTTTCAAAAATAAACAAGGGGAGGATGGGACAATTGTTAGAAACAAGGCTAGACTTGTAGCTCAGGGCTTTTCTCAACTAGAAGGGATTGATTTTACTGAAACTTTTGCACCTGTTGCTCGCCTTGAGGCCATTAGGATTTTGCTTGCCTTTGCGACATCCCGGGGATTCAAACTCTATCAAATGGATGTCAAAAGTGCTTTTCTTAATGGCTTCATAGGTGAAGATGTTTATGTAAAACAAGCCCCTGGTTTTGAAAATCCCAAGTACCCACATAAAGTCCTTAAACTTCATAAGGCTCTTTATGGACTCAAGCAGGCCCCTCGGGCTTGGTATGATAGACTTAAGTCTTTTCTGCTTGAGCGAGGGTATTTGATGGGCTCTGTTGATAAAACTTTGTTTACTCTCAAGCATGGCAAATATTTCCTCCTAGTACAGATCTATGTGGATGATATCATCTTTGGTGGCTCTTCTCATGCTTTAGTTGCCGAGTTTGCAGATACCATGAGCAGGGAATTTGAAATGTCGATGATGGGTGAACTCACCTTCTTCCTTGGTTTGCAAATCAAGCAAAGCAAACAAGGTACTTTTGTCCACCAGACAAAGTACACCAAGGACCTGCTCAAGAAGTTCGACATGTCCGATGCGAAGCCCCTCGCCACTCCAATGGCTACATCTGTGGCATTGGACCCTGACGAAGATGGAGAAGCCGTAGATCAGAAGGAGTTCCGGAGCATGATCGGCTCCCTCCTCTACTTGACTGCCACGAGGCCGGACATACACTTCGCAGTGTGTTTGTGCGCTCGTTTTCAGGCTTCACCACGAGCTTCGCACCGCCAAGCGGTTAAGCGCATTCTAAGGTATCTCAAACACACCCTTGAATTTGGCATATGGTATTCAGCATCTTCATCTTTATGTCTTCGAGGTTATTCTGATGCGGACTTTGCTGGGTGTAGAATTGATAGGAAGAGTACCTCTGGTACTTGTCATTTTCTGGGTACTTCTCTGGTTTGCTGGTCTTCCCGCAAACAGTCTAGTGTTGCACAATCGACGGCTGAGGCCGAATATGTTGCTGCAGCTAGCTGTTGCTCTCAGATTTTGTGGATGGTTTCCACTTTGCGGGATTTCGGGTTAGATTATAAGAGTGTTCCACTTTTCTGTGATAACACTAGTGCTATTTGTATTGCAAACAACCCGGTTCAGCACTCCAGAACCAAACACATTGATGTACGGTATCATTTTCTCAGAGATCACAATGAGAAGGGTGATATTGAACTTCAATATGTTGATACCCAACACCAGCTTGCCGATATTTTTACAAAACCCCTCGATGCTTCTCGATTTGCTTACTTGCGTGGGGAACTTGGTATTTGTCATCCCTACGGCATTTTGTGAGGGGGAGCTGATTTTAATTGTCTTGCATATGCTCATTATGTGTGAAATTGCATTTACATCTTTTGCCATTATATGCCTGCTTTTAATTCAAAGAAATCATGTCAGCTCAGCTCTATGAAATATGTCTGGAACATTGGTTGTGCATGATGTTTTATTTTCTAAAATCAAAACTTGCTCACCGCACAATCGTGTATCTAGCTTGTTTAGGCAGGACTGCTTTTAGCTATCTTTTATCTACTTGACAGCAAGACACTGTTCCTTGGATGCTAAAATTTGCAACTTGAAAAGTGTGTTCTCTATTCATGGATATTCTTCAAAATATTTTATTCACCTAAATCAACATCAAAAATCCATGAGTTGTCCGGTTTAAATGAAAAGATCCAGGAGGGTTTGTTTGTCACACTACTCTATTCTAGACTGCTTACCATTGCACTTTGGTTTGAACTGGGATAGTGTAAGTGTATGCCAAAATCACCGCCTTAAGCTTCAAATGGCTTTCATGCCTAGGCTTGGCCTGATTGGAAAGTATAAGGTGGACAAACAAATAACCCCTGGCATTAAGAAAAGAACAACAAAATCTATTAATCATCAAGTTTGCTTTCAAAGCTCCTTTTTGAACAAGCCTTGTCTGTCTAAGGTAGAAATTGTTAGCTTTGCGCAGTCCTTGCCTTCGCATATCTAGCTGCTATGATTAAGTGGTGATGCTTTTATCTCAAAATGACAAAATCACATGCCATCATCTTGTTTCACAGAACGTTAAATTGAGCTGAGCACATGAACATTGGTATTACTGTTGGCATATTTTTGCATTATATGTCTTTGCAATTCTATTCATTTTGAAGCTTTGCATTTTTGACTGCTCCTTGATGCTTGCATTGCCAAAGGGGGAGAGATTTGCTATGTTCTCTGCCGCAAGAAGGCATAATTTCGAAAGGGGGGAGAGATTTTTGACATAAAGGGGGAGAAAAATTTGCTTAACTCAGGGGGAGTTCTTATCAAGGGGAGATTTGCCAAAGGGGCTTTTACTCTTTTACAAAGGGGGAGAAAAATTCTTTTATCAAGTAACATGCTTTGGCTCTTTTCTGAGTTTTTATGGTCACTTGTGTGCTGAAAGTTTTTACATTTTCTTGAACTTCGATTTGATTGTCAATGCACTCATCAAGGGGGAGATTGAGAAACCAAGGGTTGGTTTCGGTGTTTTGTGATGAGTGATTGACAGGCTTTTTACCCTCTGATTCGAAGGGTATCTCCGAAGGGGCTTCGGAGGTGGTACCTCCGAAGGGTGTTTCGGAGGTGGTTTCACCGAAGGGTGTTCGGTGTTTGCTTGCTGCAGCTGTGCAGCGGAGTGTGCTCGTCGGAGGGGTCCGGCAGTACACGATGACAGGGTTCGTACCGATGGCTTCGGTACTTTGGGCGGTACACCGGAGTGTGTGCCGGAGGTTGCTAACCCGGAGAGGTCTCCGGAGTACTGGATACACTTGTTTGCTTGTCTGTGGTGCGCAGGGACTTCGGAGGCGACGGACAAGGTTCGAGCCAGGTGAACCTGGGTCAAGCGGGAGGCTTGATGCCAGGGGAGCGGGGAGCTCCGTCACGGTGGCTGCGAAGGTGGTCCGGGTCGGTCCTCGGGTCGAGACGCGCCAGGTGAAGGCAGAGAGTGCGGAGCGTGGCTCCGGCTGAAGGTACTCCGAGACAAGTCCTCGGAGGTGAGGCACTTCGAAGGTACTCCGGATGGAGTGACTTCGGAGTTGGATGGATCAAGTCCTCTGCGGAGGCAAGGTGTTCGAAGTGTGCTCCGGAGGGAGACATTCGAAGGTGGCCCGACGAAGGTCTCAGAAGTCGAGGCGCATCGAAGGCATGGTCCGGGTGAGGCTCGTCGAGGAGTGTGCTCGGGGAGAGACACTGCGTCGAAGTGCTCATGGAATGCTTCATGCGGAGGCCTTGGACGAAGGAGGGACTTCGAAGGGTGGTACTCAGAAGGTGGGGCTTCGGAGTGTGGAAGGCTTCGGAGCGAGGCTAGCTCCGGAGGAAGGTTGACTTGAGGTGTTTCGGCCTGCATGGCTTCGGTACACGGACTGACGGAGTTTGAGCTGGGTGAAGCTGCAAAGCCGTGGTGGTCCACTCCGGAGGTGTTGGTGCGAAGGCCCAAGGAGCTTTGACGGCTTCGGCTCAAAACCGTCACTGTATCGGAGACTGACTTCGGTGAGGCGAAGGCCAACAGGCTTCAGGCTTCTCACCAAAGCTACCGCACCCCTCGCGTGCGAAGGGAGGCTGCAGAAAGTCAAAGACTGCAAAGGCTGACACTGTCTGTTCTGTAAAAGGCTGACACTGTCCCCTCTGCAAAGCTGACAGAGAAGCCTCCAGAATAAAGGTGGACTACCTTTTGTACCCCTTAGTTCTGTAGAGACAAAATGAATGTAAACCCTAGGGGTAGTGTAGTCAATTCCTTTGGGTGAACTGTGGGCTATAAATATGGGGGCTCGGTAGGTAACATTTAACACTTTGAGCATTTACTATTGAGCTCCTGTAAACAGACCTCGCTGTATTCATCCAGAGTTCATTTATTTTGTGTTCCTTGTTCAAGCGGCGAAGCCCTGCTTCTTTGTGCTTTTGCTTGAGCTCGCGTTGCATACCTCGCTAGTTTTTAGTTCACCGAAGCCTGTCTTGGCGAAGGGTGTTTTTCTCGCGAAGTGTGTTTTTAGTGTGCTGTCGCTCTGTGTAACACGAGGCAAGACCTCGGTGCTTACTAGCGAAGCCCTGATCGTTTCCCGTAGTGCTTCTTGTGTCGAAGCCCTTAGCGTGGTCCGTTTTGTGTGCGTGTAGACCTTCGCGTACGAAGCCCAGCACCAGTTGCTGTCGCCAAGTACTTTGTCGAAGTCCTCAGAGGGCTGTCCACTCTTGCGAAGGGTGAAGTGCGAAGCCTGCTCGAAGCACCTCGTGTGCGGAGCCTGCACTGACTTAGCAGAGTAGATTTCCGAGGGTTGTAAGTGGAGCGAAGTCTTCTTGACTTCGAACTTTTGTTCCTCCGAAGCCTGTGTTCGAAGGTGTCGAAGTACCTCCGAACCAGACCTTCGAAGGTAGTGTTCGAAGCCTGTTCCGCAGAAGACAGAACTGAATCCGAAGGCTAGTTTTTAGCCCGAAATTTTAAAAGCTCCTATTCACCCCCCCCCCCCTCTGGTCGCCGTTTCCGGTCCAACACTTTTCAAACTTGATTGGTATTCATCTCTTGTCTGAATATCAATTTGAATCTGAAACACTACTTATTTTAACTCAGGCTCTAATATTTTATTCTGTTCTGTTCTGTCCTGTGTTGATTAAAATTTCAGATTTCATCTTGTGATTTGATCATCTCAGTTTTAATCTGAATAGCACTTTGAGTTTGAAACACTGCTAGTGTGTTTGCACTTGTGCTTATGATTGTTACATGATAAACTGGTTCAAGCTGAAGTAGTTTCTGAATAGAAAGAATTCTTGCTAGTTTCTATTGCTGAGTGTTAGTTTAAATACTGCTCTGTTTTCACTGTACGCCATCTGAAAAGAATACATTGTCTGAAGTAATGTACTGTTGATTTCAACATTAGTCTGAACATTTCAGTTTCATGAACTTAACTTAGATTCATAATCTGTTTTGAACATATATTCAGGTCAGTGTGACTTTTAGTGTGGTGATTGCCTTAATTATTGTCCAAGGTATCTCAGATTGTATTAAGTGCAATAGAATGAATTTGTAAAACTCATCTCTGAATGTTCTGATCTTTGTCGACCATTTACTCTTCGATATCTTCCTGTCGGCAAACCAATTGCCGATCTAAGCAGTGAACTTCGGTGTTCTAAATACTGACTGAGTAAATCGACAAATCAAACTCTGATCTAGACTTAAAATTGCATCTGAGGCTATTTTCAGTTATGAACATATTCCAATTGCTCTGAATTATGAATCTTGAGTTTTAGAGGTGGATTGTGTACTAGTCAGGCCATTGATTTTACAAAAATTTATTAAGACGCCTATTCACCCCTCCTCTAGTCACCATTCTGATCCACAACACTACATGCAGAAATCAGCTTACTAAGAAATGTATACTGCTTAGGTCTTGTTTGTTTCAATTTTGGATTATTATAATCCAGCTTTTTTCATAAGTTGAAACAAACGGGGCAACTTATTCTGCTAACTTATTGTAATCTGGAATGAAGATTATAACAATCCAGTAAGCTAGTGGAACTTAATTTTTTTCCTATAAGCTAGTTTGTTATAATCCAAAGCAATGTTGAAAAAATCGGCCGATCAGCCGATTAATCGGCCGATTGATCGGTGATCGGCCACGGTCTAGTTATTTTTCGCTGAAATCGGCCAGAAATCGGTGGTCAACCCGATTAATCGGTGCCAACCGATTAATTGGTCCGGCCTTGGAGACAGCAAAAAAATTAGGGTTTTGGCTCACCTGCCCACCTCTTTCCCTCTCTCCTGGTCACTTTCCCCCTTTACCTCTCTCTCGCGCACGACCACATGCCAGATCTGGACGCAACCTCACCATGAGCAGTGCCCGCCGTCCACCATCAGCCCTCACCGTGAGCTGTCCGCGCCATCATCCCAGCCGTCCCACCGTCGTCCCCGCAGCGCCATCGTCTCTGCCGTCCCGCCGTCGTCCCCACATTTCTTCCCGCGCGAGCGCCGTCGTCCCTACGTGGTCTGCTCACCGTCAGCACCTCGCCATCTCGCCGTGAGCTATCTGCGCCGTCGTCCTAGCCATGCCCGTCGTCCGCCGTCAGCACCTCGTCGGCTCGCTGTGAGCTGTCAGCACCTCGCCGGCTGCTCACTGCTCACTGGTCAAGCTCAGTAAGTGTTGCTTACTTGCTGAGTTGCTGCATTGGTTGTTTAATTTGTTGCATCTTGCTCAGTAAGTTTAATTTGTTACCATTACTAATACAGTAATACTAATACATATTGATAGGAATTTGTGTTCAGTAAGTGATTGAATAAGAATGACAACCAATAATGAAACTGAAAGTGCAAATTTTAGAGTCCTTAAGAGAAATTCAGATGATGCGGGATGGGAATTTGGCTGCTTGATAGATGCAAATAATTTACAAAAAGTACAATGCAAATTGTGTGGCAAGCAAATGAATGGAGGGATTTTTAGGTTGAAATGTCATGTTGCTCAAGTGAAAGGGCAGGTGGCAAGTTGTGGAAAAGCCACAAAAGAGCAACAAGAGAAGTGCAAAAAATCTATTGATGAAGCAAAGGCTAAAAAGATGGCCAAGATTATACGTGATCAAGAGCTAAGAGATGAGGTTACAATTGAGGAGAAAGAAGATAAAGAAGAGATGAATGAAACTAGTTTTAGTGTTAGTGCACCAAAGAATATTGTAGGACCTATGAATAAATTTGTGAATCTGGTTGATCCTTCTATCCCTATTAGTATGACAAAGAGACAACAAAATATTAATGACACTATTGATAAGGAAAGAACTTATAAGGTAGGACAATATTTGGGTAGATGGATGTATAAGAGAAATATTCCTTTCAATAGCATTGATGATGATGACTTTAAACAATTTTGTGAGGCTCTTGGTCATTATGGTCCAAATTGGAAGCAACCATCTCAATACATTTTTAAAGGAAAGATGTTGTTAGAGGAGGTCCAAAGAACTAAGGAGTTGTTAAATCCACATGACATTGAGAGAGTGCAAACTGGGTGTTCTATTATGATAGATGCTCGGACGGATAAGAAGAGAAGGAGCATAATGAACTTGTGTGTGCATTGCAAGCTAGGGACTTCATTTTAGAGTCAAAAGAGACTTCAACGGATGCATACACAAGTTTATACATATTTAGTTATGTTGATGAATACATTGAGAAAATTGGACCTCAAAATGTTGTACAAGTAGTTACTGATAATGCTTCTAATAATATGGGAGCAAGGGAGATGTTAAAGGACAAAAGACCAACCATATTTTGGTCCTCATGTGCAACTCACACTTTGAACTTGATGGTAGAGGTAATTAGTAAGCTGAAACAATTCTCACCTGCAATCACTAAAGCCAAGGAGATGACTATTTTTATATATGCACATCATGCTACTTTGTCCTTGATGAGACAATACACTAAGAAGAGAGATATTGTTAGGCCGGGTGTAACAAGATTTGCTTTCGCATTTCTTACTTTACAAAGTTTGCTTGCTAAGAAGAAACAACTAAGAGAGATGGCTTGTAGTGAGGCTTGGGAACAATGCAAACACACAAGATCAAAAAAGGAAAGTTAGCATATGCCACAATCATGAGTAGAGGATTTTGGATGAATGTTACTCTTTGCATCAAGGTCTTTGAGCCATTAGTGAAATTGCTTCGCTTGGCTGATAGTGATAGTGCATCTATGGACACTATGTATGGAGAGATTTTAGAGGCAAAGAAAGCCATCAAGGTTGCCGTGAGAAATTCAGAAAGAGACTATAATATGATTGTTTCAGCCATAGAAAGCAAGATGACTGGAAGGCTAGATTCTCCATTGGATAAGGCAGCATATGTATTAAATCCCCATTATAGCTACACAGATTTGTCATTCTTTGGAGACGTAGATCTCATGTCTGCCTTTATGGATGTGGTTGAACATTTTATTATGATGATGGTGATAAGCAAAATCTTGCTCTTAATGTCGACTTGCCTATGTTTAAATTTCACTAAGGCATGTTTCGAAAGGTAGCTGCCACAAAAGCACTTGACAATGATAATTTCTCTGCTGGTAAGTTTGTGTGTACTTATAAAGATCAATATTATTGCAATTAATACGCAGGCCACATATTTTTGTATTATTGAATATTGATTTTTTGATTACTTGTAGCGACATGGTGGTCAACTTATGGATTGCAAACTCCAACATTACAAAGAATGGCTATTAGGATTTTAAATTTGACCTCAAGTGCATCCCGATGTGAAAGAAATTGGAGTGCATTTGAAATGGTAACCATCATATCTCTTTTCCATTTTGGTAGAGCATTAACATTTTTTCCTAATTTCTTTTCATTTTACAATTTGAAGGTGGATGCAAAGAGGAGAAATAAATTAGATGTGCATCGTGTGAACAACTTGGTGTTTGTTCAATTCAATGGAAGAATGATGGATAAAAGGAAGAAATGTTCTATCTCTGGTGATGTTCTTCTAGGAGAAGATGCTTCAGATGCACAAGATTGGATATGTGAAGGTGATGAAGAAATTGATCCAACAACGAGATTGTCATATGATCTAATTGATGAAGCAATTGGAGCTACAAAAGCAATGGAGCCTCGTAGGAGCAAGAGAGTGAGAGAGCTTTATGAAGTAGAAGAATTTGTTTCTGAAGATGATTCTGAACAAGAGCTTGATGAAGATATTGAATTTGAGTCTGATGATGGAAGGGTGATTTCAACTAAAGAGAATGAAGAAGATGAATCAATGGATCTTTGATCCTATAACCTATCTTATTTATTTCTCTCATAATGTGTGAAACTAATCAAACTATGGACGATTGTGCGTTGTGACTTTGATGTTATTGTGCAGTTGTTTGTTGTTTTTTTGTATTGTTGTAATGAACAATGGACTATTGTCATATTGTGTGTTGTTTTAATTATTAATGTGTTGGTTTTGCTATGTTAACTTATTGCAATGTTGGTATAATGCACATTTCAAGCACATACATATGCAGAAAAAACTCACAGGTATACCATATGCATTGTACTTGTATAATTATATTCATAGAAAAATAGAAAATATACATAGATTCGCATAGTACATGTGTTATGTTGACCGGTGTTGACCGATTAATTGGTCAACCAATTAATTCAGTTAATCCTCCGATTAACCGATTAATCCCTACTCGGTGGTCGGCTGATCAGTTACCGTTCACCGATTTTCTAACATTGATCCAAAGCTGAAATAAATAGGCCCTTAATCGTTGCTCTAACTGTAACTTAGACTAAAACAATTGATCTTTTAATAAATATTTTTAATCTTGAGTGACTTAACATCCAAACATATAAAATTCCTATTAACCTAACTTAGTTAAAGTATTCCATTAAACACAACCTAAAAGGGCAAGAAGCCTAGAATAAAGTATTCAATCAAAACTGATAAATATTTTTGAATGGATGTTTTCTTAATTATCGGCTAGGGCTAACAATTGCCATCCTCATTAACACTTGCCTTGTTGAAATGAACGAGCTTGGAAAAAGAAAGAAAAAGATAAAGCCAGCCAGGCTCCAACCATAGATGACCACCTCCGTAGAAACATGAGACGGAGCCCGCTCAAGCCCATCTTCTCCAATTCCATTCCTCCATTGTTGTCCTCATCGTCTCATCCTACTGGTCTCCAAGCGTTTCATTACAAATGGTGGGGAGTTGCGACACACCGGCCACTTCGAATCCATCGCTCTCTTCTCCGCCTCCTGTGCTGACCCTAATTGCCTCACTATGATCCTGCACTAGGCTCATGGATACTTGCTAGAGCTCCAAGTTGTCCACAATCGGCGCACAGTATATCTGAAGACATGCAGCCAACAAATATACATAAGAGAACAAACTCATCACTCAATTAACTTAAGAAAAATTGTAAGAACGAGCGGCATACCAATTAACAACAGCGCATACTGATTAACAACAACGATTAAGAAACTCTCTGATGTTGTTAATCTACATGTCATGTTCACAGAAGATGTAGTAAAAATAGTACCTTTTCCATAAAGTGAGTTGCGGGCGAGGGTCATCTTCTTCTCCATGCAAATAAGGGCACCTAGCTTGCTAATGGGGGAGAGCATGGGTATGTCCCTATAGGCCAAGATGATGCGCTCGAGTGTCATCAGCACCATCTTTCGGTGCTTGCCCAAGTACTCCCTAGTCGGGGTAAAGAAGAGCATGGTGTTGTACAACATGTTCCCATCCCTCTCAACTGATACAAAATCAGGCCTGTATGGTCTTACGCAATAGAATCAACAAGATCGAAGAGATGCCAAGAGAAGATCACAATAAAGAGACAACACCGAGGCACGATATTTTGGTAATGGAGTTCAGTCCATATGACCTACAACTTTGGGGCATGACTATTGGTGCTCGTCCCCATGAACGGTGTCTACGCCGGTATCCGAGCACACCACGTCAACGTCACACGCCCAAACCAACCACCTATATTGTCTCCTTGGTTACACAGGGATTGGCAATATATTTATATAGCCCCTAGGTACAGTATTAGACTAGGACTCTACCTATTCCTTATTACAACTCAAAGTCGAATCATAACCAGATCAAACACCTATTCAACACAAATCTAACAAACTCCACCTTGGCGAATATGCTCGCCACCTTGAAGTCATCCATGCGCGAACCTCCGTGTACCGACTTGAGTTGTTTCTCCTTTCGTTGCTCATGTAGAACGGCTTGGTGAGGCCGATCTCATAGCTGCACCAATATGCTTTACACCCTATAGTAGTATCCCCTGTCTATCACATGTCTTGAACTTGATGTCGCCCACTCCAATAACTTGGTAACCCGAGTCATCACCTAAGTAAGCAAAGCCATCATTGTCATCCTCGGTGTAAGACAAGAACAACTCTCTCTTTGGTGTTGCATGAAACAAGCTAGTTGAATGCTACAACCACCCTTCACAAGACTTTTCACTTGATACTATGAGAATATCACCATTGCTATCCGAGTCATCTTTCTTGTTGGCAGTTTCTCTTTATATGTCCCCACTCCTCGCACTTGTAGCACAACGACCCCTTCTTTTTCTTCTTGCCCTTCTTCTCATCTATGCCATGATTGTTCCTAACAGGCAAAGTATCGCTAGAAGACCCTCATGTTGCATTGTTCTTCTTCCTTTGGTTATGAACAAGCAACACCACAACATCTTATGACTTGATGGTTTCTTTGCCATATGTCAATGTAGTAACCAAGTGCTCATAAGAATCTGACAATGAACAAAGAAGAATAATTTCCTTATCATCATCCTCAAATTTTAGTTCCACCTTCACAAGGTCAGCGATTAATTGATTGAAGACATTAATATGTTTTGTAAGATCTGACCCCTCCTACATCTTCAAGCCAAATAACCTCTGCTTCAAATACATCTTCTAGGTCAATATCTTGGACATAAACTGATTGGCCAATTTATTCCATATTTTCTTCGGTGATGTTTCCTCCATGACAAGATACATAATCTGATCAGAGACACACAATTTGATAACCACAGATACATGTGCCTTCATCTCATCCCACTTATCATCATCAAACTTCTATGGCTTCTTATCAGTAAGAGTCTTCAATATTCCCTGTTGAGCCAATGGATATTTCAACCTCGTCTTCCACAATTCGAAGTTTCTGGTCCCATCAAACCTCATCACCTCAAATTTAGGAGTCATCGATGCCATCTATCAATCTACGATTAGATCACATGTTGCCATGATCAAATCGCTAATACCGGCTCCATGTATCTCCTCGTCGATCCACCGATGACTACCTCTGAGCCCTACCATGCACTGCCTTGGAACAACACAACCCTCCTCCAAAATGGCTTCGCCTTTGTAGTCTTCAAGCCTCTGATGACCTATTCACATTGATTGCACAAGATGTGCCTTGTCGTGTGCTTGAAAGACCACCCCTTGTTGATCGAAGGCTTTTTGAGAAACCAAGTTGAAAATGTGCCTTGGTTTCAAGTCTGTGATGAGTGATTGGCAAGTATTTCCTTCTGGGCAAAGGGGTCCCTCCGAAGGGGTTCAGAGGTGTTTTACCGAAGGGTTCGGTGTTTGCTGGCTACAGCTGTTGTAGCGGAGTATGTCTGTTTGAGGGGTCCGGTAGAATACAATGCGAAGTCTATACCGGAGGGTTCGGTACTTTGGGCGGTACACCGGAGTGTGTACCGGAGGTTGTTTAACCGAAGAAGTCTCTGGCATACTAGAAACTCTTGTTTGTTTTTCGGTGGTGTGCAGGTGTATTTGCAGGCGACGAATGGTTCACAGCAAGTGAACCTGGGTCAAGCGGGAGGCTTCATGTCAGGCGAGCGGGGAGCTCGGTCACGAAGGTTGCATGGGGTCATGGTCGTTCCTTGGGTCAAGATGCGCCAGGAAAAGACAGAAAGTACGGAGGGTGGCTCTGGCTGAAGGTAGCCCGAGGAAAAGTCCTCGGAGGCAAGGCTCTTCGAAAGGTGACTCCAAAGGAGTGACTTCGAAGATTGATGGACGAAGTCCTTAGGAATGAGGCAAGGCTCTAGGTGTGCTTCGGTCGGAGACACTTGGAAGGACACCTGACGAAGGTCTCATAAGTCAAGGTGCATCGAAGGCATGGTCCGGATAAGGGTCTTCGTGGAGTGTGCTCGGGGATAAGACACTGCGAAGGGGTTCTTTTGGATATGCTTCATGCGGATACCTTGGACGGAGGGACTTCGAAAGGTGGCGAAGGTACTCCAAAGGTGAGGCTTCAGAGTGTGGCTGACTTGAGGCACTTCGGCCATGCATGGCTTCGGTACACGGACTAACGGAGTTCGAGCTGGGAGTAGCTATGAAGCCATGGTGGTCCACTCCGGAGGTGATGGTGCAAATACTCAAAGGCTTTGACGGCTTCTGCTTAAAACCATCAATGTATAAAATCTGACTTTGGTGAAGCAATGCCATCGGGTTCGTCGCTTTTCACCGAAGCCTCTGCACACTTTCTAGTGCCTATAAAAGGAGAGGCAGGATAGGGGCTAGGGTAACACTGTGAACTCCATTTTAAAACCTTCTGTTTCCTTATAGATTTGGCCAGCCGCCATGAAGTGTTCTCTGTACTTGTGAGTTTTTGTGTTCCCTATTCTAGCAATGAAATTTCTATTCTGTTTTCTATCCATTGCTTGAACTTGTATTTGTGTCTTTGCACTGCATGAATTAAGTTTACTGCTCTTCACTTCGTTTTGTGCTAATCAGAGTCTTTACTCTATTTCATTTCTCACGAAGTGTGTTTGTCTCACCTTTGTTCAAGTTCGGAGGTTAGACCTCATCGTTTACAAGCGAAGTACTTTGTGAATCGTTCATTTGAAGCTTGTTTTCTTCTCTTAGCTGAAGTCCTCATCACAGTTAGTTCTGTCTGTTTTCAGCACTCCGAAGTGCGAAGCCTAGTACTAGTTACTAGTGCGAAGTGTATATTCATAAATCTCAGAGGGAAACGTTATGCGAAGTATAGTAGAGCGAAGTCTGCTCGAAGGCACCTCGTGTGCGGAGCCTGCACTAATGTTGCTGAGTACAGTGCGTTTTGGGCTTTCAAAGTGTGAGTGAAGTGCTCTGAACTTTGAACTTTCACCCCATTCAAAGCCTGTGTTCGGAGTTTGGTTAATACCTCCAAACCTGTCACTCTGACGGGTGTGTTCGAAGCCTATTCAGCAGAACAAAAATTTAAGAGCTTCCATTCACCCCCCTCTGGTCACCTGTTTCGGTCCACCACTTTTATTTTCGATCAAGATTTTCTATTTTAGATCTGCATATTTTGGTCTTCCCTTTGTATATATTTATACCCTTGAAAAAACTCCTAAATTCTCCAAAAATAGAGTAAAATTCAGAGAAAAACTAGAATTCTCGTCGGATTCTTAAAAGAAAATTCTTCCATTTGAAGGAACAGTGCCCAAGAAAATTCTGGTTGGATCGAAAGTTTCAACTATTTTCTGAATTTGAAATAGAGAGCTCAAATCGAAATTTCTGATATGGTCTCGAAAGTTCCAAAAATAAATTATTTACAAAACAAAGAGCTCAAATCAGAAGTTCTGATATGGTATCGGAAGTTCCGATAATCTCTAATTTAGAGATAGAGAGTTGAAACCAGAAGTTTCGATGCGTATTAGGAAAAACTCCACTGATCGGAAGTTCTGATAGGGGTATTGGAAGTTCCGATGGTTCCTGAAATTACAGACAGAGAATCCCAATTAGAAGTTCTGATCTAAGGATCGGAAGTTCCGAGGTGGGCGAAACAGATTGAATATGTTAGGCCCCAACTCACCTCTATATAAAGAGAGGAGGAGGAGGTCTTGGCAATCAAGTTATTGATAGTTTAGATCAGATCTAAACCCTAGCCACCAAGAACTCCTCCTCTCCCTTTCTTGATCTCAAGAGTTGAGATTGAGATATGTCACGATTCTCACGAGTGGTGCTAGCACGTTTGCATGGGAGCAATCTCATCCCTATACATGTGGATACCATGGAGGCATTTTTCCAATAGCTGCACTCGTGAGCTTCTTCACATTAACACTATTGTCTTCATCGACTGGATTGTCGAGGAACAGGCAGAGCGAGGCGAGGATAAGCGAATATGTGCTTCCCCAACATCTACTTCTGCTGCACCTAGTGTGTCTCGCATTAGAAGGTAACGATTCATGATCCCTCACGCGAATGGTTCTTGGACATTGAGGCGAAATTTTTGAATTTGTCGGCTAGCGTATCTTCCCCATTCCCCAATAGTGGTATCAGAGTCTACGTGCGTAGTGCTTGATTTGGATCCCTCATGTATGGAGATACATTGTAGAAAAACATATTAGATCTGTTTTCTGTCTGTAGAAAATCAGAAGTTTCGATGCCAGATCGGAAATTCCGGTGCTTGCTAGATTGAAAGTTTCGATACTTGATCGGAAGTTCTGATATTGAATAAGATTCGATATAGAGAGCAAATTTCTGCCGGAAGTTCTGGTAGATCGGATGTTCCGATGCCAGATCGGAAGTTCCGATCCACAAAAAATTGGAAATTTTCAGCGTGTTGAGCTGATATTTTCATATACAGATATCGGTCACTTGTATATTCTATTGATGCTAAAATCTGTCGATCGAAGTACCAACTCATTAACATCGATTCGATGATCCAAAAGCGCGTGGATACCTAGGAACAACCCTAGGCGTGATGTGATGCTGATGTCGCGTTCCGATGACCCTTGATAGTGACAAGGGAGGGTGGAGTCACCAGGAAATCAAACAATATCAAAAATATTATTCAACTAACCGAGTTGTCGATAAAAATACCAAACCAGCCAATTTAGGGTCGGTTGGACCGAAGCTAAGTTGACGGTCAGACTGGCCAAGACAAGCCGGTCAAACCAACACTATACTGCCCGTCAGACCGGTGGTGCGGAGGGTTTAGCCGAAGGGGGTCTCCGGCCTAAGTTGTGAAGGGGTGGCCAAAGGGGTCCTCCAGCCTTCGGTCGATCAGACAGAAGGTGGTCCTCCGGTCAGACCGGAAAGTGGCCGAAGGGGGGTCCGAAGGGTGCTCCCGCACTGATGCGAGGTGTCCTAGGGCATTCTGTGAAGCCCGCTCAGATCAGCCTTGTGCCACCGGTCATACCGATGCGTGATGACATGTTAGATGGCGGCACGACACGAGCTGGTTGTACGACCGAGAATAGAGATCAGAGGGGGAGAATGGGTGCCTCGACAGATTCTTTCGAATCGATGGCCTACCGTTAACAACCAACGCTCCTCAAAAGACAACTAGAGGAAACAAACAAATCTCAAGCACTGAAGACTAATCTAGCCTAAAAATGATCGGTGTCCTAATTGAAAACAAACCACCAAAGTGCATAAAGGCAGATTAATATCACTCACATAACAAATGACATCTCCACGAAGGTTTCACCAAATCATAGATAATTCATCAAGCACAATTAGAGCATTTACAATACACTGGCAGTTCACAAGTATGAGAAAGCACAATATTTAACACATTTAATCTAGACAAAATAAATGCAGTAAATAAAATGTTCTCACAGATGATTTAACAAACACTTTATGTGCACTAAGTATACAAAGATATATCAATTAACATTTATAGTGCAATCTAGATATATAGTGCTTGTTGTAATTTACTCTATCACAGAATAATCAAAAGATATTGCAATTGCATGGAAAAATAAAGCAGGAATTTTACCGTGTATTTCAAAGATGAATTAAAAAGTTACATCAAACAACGTGGAGAGAGAACAAAAAACACCGGAGCACTGTTCTGGTCAAGAACCTTGATTTGTGCCAAGTCACTAGCGATTTCCATGAGCTTGCCTTCAGCGGTGCTCACGTGTGGCCTCCTGCACAGAGCTGCTCCACACCAGGAGCGCTTCCACCAAGATCTTGCGGGTTCCATCGTGCGCCTTCTGGCGCTGTTCGTTCCCCCATGTCGAATGCTTCGCCTTCGACGACTACAGCGGCGGCGCTCGCTATGCTTCCAGAAAAACATGATGAACAATGCAATGGCAGCTGGAGGTAGAAGAAAGAGGTAAAATGTTTGAACTCTAAATTTCATTCAAGTGAGTTAAGAAACCGTAGGGGGATTGGGGCCCTATTTATAGGCAGCCCAATAAATCAGAAAAAAACCAATATACCCTTAGGGTTTTTATAGACACTGAAATAAACTGAAAAGACTAAAATACTCTTAGGTTTTTTACAGACTCGACTAAGACAGGCCGTGAGCCTAAAAGGAAAAATAGTAAAAACCTAACTAAAGGTAATTTTTCCTGATGCGAAACTTTCGTAGTAGCTACGGCTTTGCTTCAGGACCGTCTGATCTCCGATGGGCGGTTTGGATAGTTGTGTCGGTTTTACACCAAAACCGACAAAGTGTCCACTGTCTTCACACCGGATACTCAGATTGGGCCAGCCCGATTCCACAGCTCCCTCCGGCCGACAATCACTCGCCGCCCGTTTACCTGGGTCAAACCCAATCAACAGACTAGCGGATCACCTGCTGTTCCTAGCCTATGTACCCGGATTGGGCCGGTCCGACTCCACGGCCCTTCTTCCCGGCAATCGCTCACCGCCCGTTTACCTACGGTCACACGCGGCCCAAGAACTGACATGTCTCATCTCCTCTTCGTCTCCTCTCTCTTTGACTTCCGTTGACAATCACTCATCACTTCTGGAGCCATGAGGCCCATGATCTTTAACATGGCTCCTCAATCTCCCCCTTGATGAGTGCATTGTCAACACCCTCTTCATCAACACTTCAGAACCTGCAAAACATGTGGAAACATGAAAACAAAACACAAGAGGACGGAAAGAAAAATATAATAAAAGGTTTAACCCTAATGACCAAAAGCCGAACAAAAGACAGAAAACGGTCATTATGGTTAAACAAAAACAAAAACAAAAACGAGTGCAATCTCTGAATTATCAACAAGGATATCTGTTTATAGCAAAAAAATGGCATTAATGGTCAAACTAGGCAAATACTAAAAAATGGTATTTTTGACCAAAAATATGTCAAACCTGGCAAAGGCCGGTCTGACCGGCTATGGTAGGCCGGTCTAACTGGCTAGGTCTGGTCATACCGGACCCATGGGCTTGGTCAGACCGGCCAGGGTTCAGAATATGAATCCGAGGAGGATTCGAGCTATTTTTACCCAAATCTTATCCTAAAAGATTTTTGGCCGAATCTTACTCTATCTCTAGCCAGAGATAACCAGTCCACCCCCTATAAATATTAGGGGCAAGGCCGATTCAAAGAGGCTCTCCAATCTCGAAAATCCTAAGCCCTAGCTTTGAATCACGTTTATTTCCTTTACTTTCCGCATCTTCATGGGTTTGCTTGGAAGCCCTCCATCTGCCGCGTCCGTAATCACCTTAACCCTTGCTGATTCGCTTGTGAGCCTACCGTTAATCCACGTAATGGATTGCTATCCTTTTTTATCGGTATTTATCACCCTACTCGGTAATTCAGCCCTCTAGCCGAATTGTGTTTGATCTCTTATTATCTTTGCAGAATAATTGTCTCCCTAAACACCTCTACAAAATTTTGAGGTGATTGGATCTTGTTTGCTAGGCTGTCCGACCTCTAGCAGATCGGATCTGTAGTCGCCGGTCCGACCGGTGGCGTAGGGCCGGTGTAGCGCCCCAATTTATCGAAATCGGAACATTATTGAATTTCACAAGAAAAACAATAATACAAGAGGTTCATCATGCGACAATCGGACATACGACAATATTCTTGGTACGCAGACCATATTTATTACATCAAAGTTTAATAAAAACAGTAATAAAAATAATTGAAATGCATGACGAACGCCTTCTTCCAGATCTTTTCACTTGACTGGGTCGCTACTCCAGACCATCTTCGTAGTAGGCATCCTTTGAGGTGTTCAACGGGTATGAGTACAAAAAGTACTCAACAAGCCACCACAAATGCAATAGTAATGCGAGGTAATAACAACGGAAGGGTAATGACTAAAAGTGCGGAAAAATACATTTTTAGTAATTGCATTTAGTGTAGTCAATTTTATCATGCGGAATAATAAACATGAACATCATAATATCATCTAACTCGAGGAGTACGTTTTACCTCCTCGCACAACAGTCCTTACAAGTCCAACCATCATGCACATACATATCAAAAGTGATCTAACTGTGGAATGTCACGCAACCCGCCCTTGACTGTGGGCTCGGCTTTTCGAAAAGATTTATGACTCTGATCAGAGTTGTACTACTGTACCCACGAGGCACACACTCATCCCAAACACCAAGGTGTAACGAGATGACCCATACCATGGGAACTCGTGCCAAAACCTCAGCATGAAATGCTCCAAGCGATAACCACCCGCTCTAGGTTTCGCCGGCGCGCCGGGCAGCATCCTGGCTAACGTCGCACCCCCTTTTGCGCCATGTCGGTACAAGTCACCCACAGGTGCTGCTTGACCTATCTCCAAATTGTGGCCTCGGTTTGGAACACTCCATACCTTAGTGAGGACTTATCCATTAGACTTGTGGTTAGTACGGAAGTGTATTGCAACAGATCCTGCAGACCGGTCCTTATAGTGCCCCGGGTGCTACCGACCAATGCCCTAGCTTGCACCCGGAACCCACCATGCATTCACTCACAACCACAACTCCAACACCGACAGAATTGCAGAGATGAGAATAACGGGGATCATATAGTAGAACCAATCGCTACGACTCATTTTTAATCCTACAACAATCGTGTCAATACATTGGACACTAGCTAATAATACTAATCATATGGGGACAAGGAGTTTAGGCTAGAGAGCATGGCTTAGGTTGCACATCAAGGTCGGAGGATCCAAATAGATATATTGTAAGGGTTTCATTTGACTAATGCATGTATATCCTATGTGTTTTAGCGATAGTTTAATAAAACATGGGTTCAATATGCTCAAAAGATTGGTTTGGTGACTTGCCTTGTTGAGCGAAAGGCGAGGGAGGGACTTCCGAGAAGTATTCCGGCTAATCAGCGGCGTCATAGTCTTTCTAATATAAATAAAGTAGAATAAAATAAATACAACATCCGATTAAACAATATAAAATCACACAACAAGAACATAGGTTTTGATTGGTCCAAATTAAAGGAAACCAAGTTGTTTATTTTATGAAACTTATTTTATAAATGATTCTAAAATTAACTAAAAGGGATTATTGTCCTTTTTATAAGGGGTTTTGAATTGTGAAAAATCTCATTTTAAGTTTTCTTTTTAATTTGAAATAAATGGTTCAGAGAAAACTTAGTGGTTTCACTATATTAATAGGAAATGAATAAATATGAACTTTACTGAAATCTAAATAATTGAATTTACATTTTTACCCTAAGGGAATTTGAATACCTATTTAAATAATCATGAAAAATCCAAAGTAAACATACTGTTTTTATTGGATGAACATTAAGAGAATAATATTACAAATTTTCTGAAATTGGAAAGGTAATTTTTGAAGTTAAAATGCGCCAGATATGAATTTTACAAGTTTAAAACAGTTTCTGGAATTTATTTTTAAATTTAAATCGCCTCGGGTCCACGGTGAGCCAATCCCACGGTAAACCCACGCACTGTGCGCGTGCGCCGGATCGATCTGGACCGTTGGATCCAGATCCAACGCGCGAGGGCGAGGCGGTGGAGTTAAAGTGACGTGGACGGCTGAGATTAAAACATCGAACCGGTACGCATCGTGCGGCCAAGATGCGATGCTGGATTTTAAATCTAGCGAACGGCTTAGATTAGAACGTACCCCTTCACTGTGATCTGACGAACCAGATTAGACCGAACATGCGATATAACCTGAGTCGTCCGATCGCGATCGCACGGTCAGGATCAGATCCGACATGGCACGGGTACTCGACTCATGCCAGTCGTCTTCTCTGGCGACGGTGAGCGGGCCAGAGGCCACGGCGAGCGACGGCGGTCGTACCTAAGGCCTAAAACGGAAAGAGGACACTACGGGGATCATGAGGGTACCCTTGTGGTGACGAACGGTCGACGGAGCGTGGCCGGCGATGAGCAGAGGCAGCGAAGATGTTCGGGTCCTCATCGGTAGTGGCGATCTGGCGGGGTTCGTCAACGATGGAGTGGTGGCCGAGGTCGGGATGGCCTTGGCGATCACGGAGGTGTGGTCAGCGTGGATGGAGAGGGGCTCCGGCGACGGCGAGTGGTGGCTGGAGTGCGGGTGACAGTGGTGCGCTAAAATCTGAAGTGAGGGCGTTCTGTTGGTTCTCGCAATGAGTGAGCGTGGGGGATCACACGCGGACGGCCAGGGGGCTTAAATAGGAGCACCGGCGAGGGATAACGGGTGACGTATACAAGGAAAGCCGAGAGGGGGGGTTTTCAGTGGCACCGGGGAGGTCTGCCATGCACGCGAGCACTGATCTCGTGGCTTAATTGCGTGGGTTAACGGGGGAAACGGCCGGCACGGCGCGGGGGACCGATTAATGGCGTCAATTTAATGGGGGAGGGGCCAGCGAGGTGAATCCGAGGGCGAGGTTGTCGGCCGGTGCGATTTGGGGGTGGTGGCGCGAGTTGGACGATGGTACTGATAGGCGGGGGCCACTGGCCAGCGGGCGTGAGCGCACGAGCGAGGCGGCTGACGGGTGGGGTCGGGCTAGGGCGCGAGAGGGGGTGGTTGGTGCCGACAGGTGGGGCCGGGGTGTCGGGCACGCGCGCGAGGGGAGAGGGGCTCACTGACGGGTGCGGTCGGGCTGTCAGTCCGAGGTGGGTGAGGGTAACGGGCTGGGCCGGCCGGGAGAGAGAGAAAGGGAGGAGGCCCATTACTATTTAAAATGCTTTCTGATTAAAAATAATTGAAGAAATTGGTTTAAAATAATAGGGCTACTTCCAAGGTTGATAAAAATTTGTAAAAATTCTCAAAATTATATCTTGGCCTTAGGATCATACATAAAAATTTTCAGCTCCTGGTTAGGCCATTTCATCTAGGTTGTAGTTCAAAATGGTGAAGGAGGGCATTAAAGTTATTTCCAAAATAATAAAATTCCAGGAATTTGGATTAATTAATATTTTTATTCCTTTGAAAATTTGGGGTGTTACAAACCTATCCCCCTTACAAAGAATCTCGTCCTCGAGATTGGATCGCTACTCGAACAGTTCAGGGTATTGGGCTTTCAGTTCGTCTTCCTTTTCCCATGTGGCTTCTTCGACGGGGTGGTTGTCCCACTGAACCTTGCAGAAGCGAACTACACGGCTCCTAGTTACCCTTTCCTTGGTTTCCAAGATCTTGATGGGTTTCTTGATGTAGGTCAAATCTTCTTGGACGTTAAGTTGTTGAAGGTCGGCTTGCTCGGTGGGCACGTGGAGACACTTCTTCAACTGAGAGACATGGAACACATCGTGAACTCCTGCCAATGATGGAGGCAGCTCAAGTTGATATGCCACTTCTCCTTGCCATCGGAGGATCTGAAAAGGTCCGACATAGCGGGGTGCTAGCTTGCCTTTCATGTTGAACCTTTGAGTGCCACGGAGGAGAGTGACTCGAAGATAGACATAATCACCCTCCTCAAAGGTTAGGTCTCTTCGACGGTTATTGGCGTAGCTCTTTTGTCGGGACTGGGCTATTTTCAATATGTCCCTGATGATCTTGACCTTCTCTTCAGCTTCTCTCAATATGTCTGTCCCAAACAGTTGCGACTCTCCGGTCTGATCCCAGAGCAACGGCGTTCTGCACTTATGCCCATAAAGTGCTTCGAATGGGGACATTTGCAGGCTGGCTTGATAGCTATTGTTGTAGGAGAACTCTGCATAGGGCAAGTTCTTGTCCCACATTCCACCAAAGTCTAGAGCGCAATCTCTAAGCATATCCTCCAGTATTTGGTTGACCCTTTTGGTTTGACCGTCGGTCTGAGGATGATAGGCGGTGCTAAAGTTCAACTGGGTGCCGAGTTCCTCTTAAAGGTTCTTCCAAAACTTGGAGGTAAACTGACTCCCACGGTTAGATACGATCTTCTTAGGAACTCCGTGGAGGCACACGATCTGGGTCATATACAATTCGGCCAGCTTGGCGACAGTGTAAGTTGTCTTGATGGGGACGAAGTGAGCCACCTTGGTGAGTCGATCGACGATCACCCAGATAGAATCATGGCCAACTTGGGTCCTAGGCAGTCCCGTGATGAAGTACATTCCTATCTCTTCCCACTTCCATTCGGGGACCTTGAGAGGTTGCAAAAGTCCAGCAGGTCTTTGATGCTCTGCTTTAACTCGCCGGCATGTGTCGCACTTGGCCACATACTTAGCTATTTCCCTCTTCATGCTGACCCACCAATATTTCTCCTTCAGGTCTGGATACATTTTCATACTCCCGGGATGAATGAAGTATAGAGTATCGTGGGATTCTTGAAGGATGAGGGTCTTCAACTCAAGCTTGTCGGGTACGCATATCCGGTTTCCGAACCAGATGGTACCATGCTCGTCCTCGGAAAATCCGGGGGCTTTACCCTTCCTCATGTTCTATTGGATCCCCAAGATGTCCTGGTCTTCCTTCTGCCTTTCTCGGATCTGGTCTATCAAGATAGGTCTTGACTCCAAGGAAGCGATGTACGCTCGGGTGGTGATCCCTAGATTCAGCCTTTCCATCTCCTTGTAAAGCAAAGGGGCTTGGTCCTGTATCATGTTGGCATTGCAGTACCCTTTCGACTAAGGGCATCTGCCACCACATTTGCCTTGCCTGGATGATAATGAATACCCAAGTCGTAATCCTTGATCAGTTCCAACCATCTCCTTTGCCTGAGGTTCAGGTTCGGTTGGGTGAATATGTACTTGAGGCTCTTGTGGTCGGTGAAGACCTCACACCGATTCCCCACAAGGTAATATCTCCATATCTTCAAGGCATGAACCACGACTGCCAATTCTAGGTCGTGGGTTGGGTAGTTCAGCTCATGTGGTCTCAGCTGTCGAGAGGCGTAGGATATCACCTTCCCCTCTTGCATTAAGACACATCCCAATCCTTGACGAGAGGCATCACAGTAGACATGGAAGTCTTTCCGGATGTCTGGCAGAGTTAGGATAGGAGCTGACACGAGCTTCTTCTTGAGGGTTTGGAAGCTTTCTTCGCAATCTGGGGTCCATTCAAATTTTACTTCCTTCTGCAACAGTCTGGTCATAGGCTTGGTGATCTTTGAAAAATTCTCGATGAACCGGCGGTAGTATCCGGCCAATCCGAGAAAACTCCAGATCTCGGTCATGGTCGTGGGATGCAGCCAGTTGGTCACTGCTTCCACGGTGGTTGGGTCTACTGCTATTCCTCCGGTAGATATGACATGACCGAGGAACTTCACCTCAGACAACCAAAATTCGCACTTGCTGTATTTGGCGTACAATTGCTGTTCCCTTAGCTTTCCGAGGGTCAGACGGAGGTGAGTCTCGTGCTCTTCCTTGGTCTTGGAGTAGACGAGGATATCGTCGATGAATACCACGATGAACTTATCCAAGAACTCCATGAAAACATTGTTCATCATGTTCATGAAAAAGGCCGGGGCATTCGTGAGTCCAAACGACATCATTGTATACTCGTAGAGTCCATAGTGGGAGGTGAAGGCATGGGTATGTCCTCTTCTCTAATCCTCAACTGGTGATAACCTGACCTGAGGTCAATTTTGGAAAACACCGAGGATCCCTTCAGTTGATCGAACAGGTCGTCGATCCGAGGCAACGGGTATTTGTTCTTGATGGTTACGTCGTTCAAGGCTCTATAGTCCACGCACATCCTTTTAGTCTTGTCCTTTTTCATGGCAAAGATGACCGGTGCACCCCAGGGGGAGGTACTCGGTCGAATGTAGCCTTTCTGCTCCAAGTCTTCGATGTTGCTCTTGACTTCGGCTAATTCATTGGCGGCCATCCGGTATGGGTGCTTGGAGATTGGAGTGGTCCCGGGGACAAGTTCGATTCTGAATTCGATGTCCCGCTTGGGAGGCATTCCAGGTATGTCCTCTGGGAAGACGTCCATGAACTCTTTGACTATGGGCACATCCTCAAGGGCTAGCGAATGGAGGGACGCTTCGAGCGGTTTGCGACTGGTCATCCGAAAGGTGACGGCTTCGCCTTCAGGGTTGGTCACTATGACAGACTTGTTGGCACAGTCGATCACTCCCTTGTGCTTCATCAACCAGTCCATCCCTAGGATGAGGTCGAGTCTGGTGCACTTTATGAGGACTGGCTAGGCCCGGAACAATACTTCTTGGATCTCTATCTTAACCTTAGGGCTGTATAAGTGGGCTAAGGTTTTATTGCCTAGAGTGGCAATCATCTTGGGGACTGATAGAGGGAGTACTTCCAAGTCATTGGTTTTCACAAAATCTTCCGAGATGAAAGAGTGTGTTTCTCCAGAGTCTAATAATATTATAGCCGGTACGGAATTTGCGGTAAATGTACCGAGCATGACTTCGGGAGCCTCTTGAGTTTCCTCCGCGGTGATGTGGTTGACGCGGGCACGAACCGCCTGGTTGGGTGCTGCGCCTTGGGGCTGCTTGGGGTGGGGACACTGGTGCGAATAGTGCCCTTCCTTCCGGCAGTTGAAGCAGACGACCGGCCTCCCTTGGCGATCCTTCAAAACCGGAGCCTTGGTCGCGGGTGTCGGCTGAGCGACCGGAGCTGGTGGAGCGGGGCGGGGATGCCCAGCATTGGATCCACCGGTGGCGTGAGGTGGCCTGTAGGCGGGCCGAGGATGGTATGCGGGTGCTGGTGGCAGAGGAACGAAGCGGGGCCTCTGGGAATTCGCTTGCTGATGCTTCAAGGCGATCATCTTCCTCTTTTTGAGGTCCAACTTGTTTTGCTCAGTCTCTTGGATGAGCGCTTTGTTTACTATCCATTGGAAGTCGGCGTAGTCGGTGGCGACGAGCTGGATGGACAACTCATCCTTAAGTCCCCGGAGGAACTTAGCCTGGCGGAGGGCGTCGGTCCGCACCTCTTCTGGCATGTAGAGAGCCAGACGGTTGAACTCATGGAGGTACTCCATGACAGACTGGCTGCCCTGCTGCAGGTCGCGGAACTCCTGCTGCTTCACCGCGATGACTCTGGCGGGGACGTGGGCGGCGCGAAAGGTGATGGTGAACTCTGCCCATGTCACCACATGGTCCTCTGGCTGGGACTCATGGTAGTTGTCCCACCATTCTGCGGCGGGACCCTGGAGCTGGTGTGTGGCAAAGGCCACTCGCTCCCGGTCGGTGCAGGGGAGGAGGTCTAGCTTCTTCCCAATGGTGCGGAGCCAATCTCCGACCTCCATGGGGTTGGTGGTGCTAGAGAAGATGGGCGGGCCCACTCGCAGGAACTCTGAGAGTTGGGGAGCTGGTGCGGGTGCTGGTGCGCGAGGGGCAGGCTCCCCATTTTGCAGACGGTCCAACTGAGCTTGTTGGTGCTGCATTTGAGTGAGGAGGGCGGTGATTATTTGGTTCTGGTTCGCCATCATTTCCGCCAAGGTGGGATGGTTGGCGGATGGCGACCCAGACTGTCGTGGGCCCGTTGCACCCCAGTTGGGTACAACACCCTCGGGCACGTTACGGCTTCCTCCTTCTCCGTTGTTGGAGCCGGTGTTCTGGTGGTCGGTCATCTTCTGAATATACGATGTTATAAGGCAAAAAGATGATGAAACAACAATACAATCAAAAATGGCTCGTAGGGCTTATATATTTATAAACCAAGTGGTATAAAATGTTCAATACAATTCAGCTCTTATTTTAATACACCCACAACTCAACTCGTTGTAGATGGTACCACATACATAAAATTATTAGTCAAGTAACGGTAACTAGCGCCTACTCGCCACCGGAGGCGGTCTCCGTGCTCTCGGAACCACGAGTACACGGCTCCCGAAGAATGTTGGGCTCGAGAAAATTCTCGATGATCGGGTCGGAGATGAGGCCGGGGCGTGGTGCAGGGGCGCTGGTGGTGGATGGTCCGGTGGTGGAGGGGTGTGGCGGGATCCTCTTGGGGAGAGGGGCAGGCTCACGGATGGGCTTCCTCTTCCTCGAGAGGAGGGGAACCATCTCCGCGATGTCCTTATGCAGCTGCATGATCTTGCGCTACAGCTCGCCGTTCTGTTGGATCAAGTTCTTCGTCTCCTCACGAAGAAACTCAACCGCCTCATGGTGCTCATCAGCGTCAAGTACCGCCTCAGTATGGAGGTCATCCATGGCCTGAAGTAGACACGACTGCCCGGCCATGACCGGATCACGCACGGAGTGAACTCCGAGGTAGATGCTACGGTAGGCGCCGGGAGTGCGCTTTGGCACAAGCCAGAAGGACGAGTTCTGAAGTAGATCATCCTAAGCTCCATAAGAGCCTGGAGAGTGACGCGTTGGCACGCGACGTCGAAAGTCGGGCCCCCAAGCGCGGTGGTGTAGGGTGGCAGATGCTCCCCGGAGCCGTGGACGGTGAGGGAGACATCGCAGGGCCCGGCGAACTCCTCCAGGTACACCCCCTGGAATTCGGGCTCGAAGAGGAACCCGAGGAAGGTGAGCATCATACGGAGCTCTCTGACGAAGCCCTCGAAGTGGCGGCAGTAGCTATGCACTTGGTAAAATGGCATCTACAAAAACAACAAGTTGAAGAAAAGTGAGGAGAGGAACAAAGTTTATAAAGTAGGTTTTCGGGAAATAATTTTCTGCAGCTATTGGCTAGGCGGGTCTGTTTTGCTTCCTACAGTCAAGTCGGCTCTGATACCATCTTGTAGCGCCCCGATTTATCGAAATCGGAACATTATTGAATTTCACAAGAAAAACAATAATACAAGAGGTTCATCATGCGACAATCGGACATACGACAATATTCATGGTACACAGACCATATTTATTACATCAGAGTTTAATAAAAACAGTAATAAAAATAATTGAAATGCATGACGAACGCCTTCTTCCAGATCTTTTCACTTGACTGGGTCGCTACTCCAGACCGTCTTCGTAGTAGGCATCCTCTGAGGTGTTCAACGGGTATGAGTACAAAAAGTACTCAACAAGCCACCACAAATGCAATAGTAATGCACGGTAATAACAACGGAAGGGTAATGGCTAAAAGTGCAGAAAAGTACATTTTTAGTAATTGCATTTAGTGTAGTCAATTTTATCATGCGGAATAATAAACATGAACATCATAATATCATCTAACTCGAGGAGTACGTTTTACCTCCTCGCACAACAGTCCTTACATGTCCAACCATCATGCACATACATATCAAAAGTGATCTAACTGTGGGATGTCACGCAACCCGCCCTTGACCATGGGCTTGGCTTTTCGAAAAGATTTATGACTCTGATCAGAGATGTACTACTGTACCCACAAGGCACGCACTCATCCCAAACACCAAGATGTAACGAGATGACCCATACCACGAGAACTCGTGCCAAAACCTCAACATGAAATGCTCCAAGCGATAACCACCCGCTCTAGGTTTCGCCAGTGCGCCGGGCCGCATCCCGGCTAACGTCGCACCCCCTTTTGCGCCACGTCGATACAAGCCACCCGCAGGTGCTGCTTGACCCATCTCCAAATGGTGGCCTCAGTTTGGAACACTCCATACCTTAGTTAGGACTTACCCATTAGACTTGTGGTTAGTACGGAAGTGTATTGCAACAGATCCCGCAGACCGGTCCTTATAATGCCCCGGGTGCTACCGACCAATGCCCTAGCTTGCACCCGGAACCCACCATGCATTCACTCACAACCACAACTCCAACACCGACAGAATTCCAGAGATGAGAATAACGGGGATCATATAGTAGAACCAATCGCTACGACTCATTTTTAATCCTACAGCAATCGTGTCAATACATTGGACACTAGCTAATAATACTAATCATATGGGGACAAGGAGTTTAGGATAGAGAGCATGGCTTGGGTTGCACATCAAGGTCGGGGGATCCTAATAGATATATTTTAAGGGTTTCATTTGACTAATGCATGTATATCCTATGTGTTTTAGCGATAGTTTAATAAAACATGGGTTCAATATGCTCAAAAGATTGGTTTGGTGCCTTGCCTTGTTCAGCAAAAGGCGAGGGAGGGACTTCTGGGAAGTATTCCGGCTCCTCGGCGGCGTCGTAGTCTTTCCAATATAAATAAAGTAGAATAAAATAAATACAACATCTGATTAAACAATATAAAATCACACAACAAGAACATAGGTTTTGATTGGTCCAAATTAAAGGAAACCAAGTTGTTTATTTTCTGAAACTTATTTTATAAATGATTTTAAAATTAACTAAAAGGGATTATTGTCCTTTTTATAAGGGGTTTTGAATTGTGAAAAATCTCATTTTAAGTTTTCTTTTTAATTTGAAATAAATGGTTCAGAGAAAAATTAGTGGTTTCACTATATTAATAGGAAATGAATAAATATGAACTTAACTGAAATCCAAATAATTGAATTTACATTTTTACCCTAAGTGCATTTGAATACCTATTTAAATAACCATGAAAAATCCAAAGTAAACATACTATTTTTATTGGATGAACATGAAGAGAATAATATTACAAATTTTCTGAAATTGGAATGGTAATTTTTGAAGTTAAAATGCGCTAGATATGAATTTTATAAGTTTAAAATAGTTTTTGGAATTTATTTTTAAATTTAAATCATGTCGGGTCCACGGTGAGCCAGGCCCATGGTGAACCCGCGCACTGTGCGCGTGCGCCGGATCGATCTGGACCGTTGGATCTAGATCCAACGCGTGAGGGCGAGGCGGGGGAGTTAAAGTGACATGGACGGCTGAGATTAAAACATCGAACCGGTACACATCGTGCGGCCCAAATGCGATGTGGGATTTTAAATCTAGCGAACGACTCAGATTAGAACGTACCCCTTCGCTGCGATCCGACGAACTAGATTGGACCGAACGTGCGATATAACCTGAGTCGTCTGATCGCGATCGCACGGTCGGGATCAGATCCAACATGGCACGGGTACTCAACCCGTGCCAGTCGTCTACTCTGGCGATGGCGAGCGGGCCAGAGGCCACGGCGAGCAACGGCGGTCGTACCTAAGGCCTAAAACGAAAAGAGGACACTACGGGGATCATGAGGGTACCCTTGTGGTGACGAACGGTCGACGGAGTGTGGCCGGCGACGAGCGGAGGCGGCAAAGATGTTCGGGTCCTCATCGGTAGTGGCGATCCAGCGGGGTTCGTCGATGATGGAGTGGTGGCCGAGGTCGGGATGGCCTTGGCGATCATGGAGGTGTGGTCGGCGTGGACGGAGAGGGGCTTCGGCGATGGCGAGTGGTGGCTGGAGTGCGGGCGATAGTGGTGCGCTAAAATCCGAAGTGAGGGTGTTCTGTTGGTTCTCGCAATGAGTGAGCGTGGGGGCTCACACGCGGACGGCCAGGGGGCTTAAATAGGAGCACCGGTGAGGGATAACGGGCGACGTATACAAGGAAAGCCGAGAGGGGGGTTTTCAATGGTGCCGGTGAGGTCTGCCATGCACACGAGCGCTGATCCCATGGCTTAATAGCGTGGGTTAACGAGGGGAAACGGCCAGCGCGGGGGACCGATTAATGGCGTCAATTTAATGGGGGAGGTGCCGGCGAGGCGAATCCGAGGGCGAGGTCATCAGCCGACGTGATTTGGGGGTGGTGGCATGAGGTGGACGATGGTACTGACAGGCGGGGGCCACTGGCCAGCGGGCATGAGCGCACGAGCGAGGCGGCTGATGGGTGGGGTCAGGCTCGGGCGCGAGAGGGGGCGGTTGGCGCCAATAGGTGGGGCCAGGGTGTCGGGTGCGCGCGCGAGGGGAGAGGGGCTCATTGACGGGTGGGGTCGGGCTGCCAGTCCGAGGCGGGTGAGAGTAACGGGCTGGGCCGGCCGGGAGAGAGAGAAAGGGAGGGGGGCCATTACTGTTTAAAATGCTTTCTGATTAAAAATAATTGCAGAAATTGGTTTAAAATAATAGTGCTACTTCCAAGGTTGATAAAAATTTGTAAAAATTCTCAAAAATATATCTTGGCCTTAGGATCATACATAAAAATTTTATGCTCCTGGTTAGGCCATTTCATCTAGGTTGTAGTTCAAAATGGTGAAGGAGGGCATTAAAGGTATTTCCAAAATAATAAAATTCCAGGAATTTAGATTAATTAATATTTTTATTCCTTTGAAAATTTGGGGTGTTACAGCCGGTCTGACCGGAGCCCCCTTCGTCAAGATATTTTCGGCAACGATCGGTCAGACCGAGGGCTCCCCTCCAGTCCATCCGGGATCCTCCGCACCACGCCGAAGCCTTCCGCTGAAGCCCCCATTCCACCGAAGCTGTTTTTTTACTGTTTACATTGTTACTAGTATTTTTTGGCCAATTGGATTGAAATATTAATTATTTATCTGATTGCCTGGTGAGTCCAAATCCCTTGTCACTATCCAGGGTAGTCAGAATGCGACGTTGGTATCATTGTGATACTTTTAGACGTCGAATCGGCCCAAGTGTGGGGGCGCATATCTGCGTCAACACACTTTTTGGCGACTCCGCTGGGGACAACGCCAACCATGACTACTACCTCTACATCAGTAGCGGGTACCTCTACTGCATCTACATCCACCACATCGCCGATGAACACTATGGGGGGCGCGGACATCGACGACCGCAACATTATGACGCCCACCATGGCAGACATATCTGAGGCAGACCGAGCAAAGATCGAAGCGAATAAGAAGGAACTCGAAGAGCTGATGCTCAGAGATTGCATAAAGACACGCTCGAGCTTCGTCATGCGCGAAAACCTCAACCTAACCCAGGTACGCCCGTCATCACCCCCTTTATCTGCCTCACAAGTTGACCGTAGAATAGGTGCTTCTATTCATCAAGCGGTTAGCGCCTCGCTAGCCAACAAACTAGAACCCGCAGTTGTCTCGCAAGTGGTAGTAGTATTTAGAAGATTCGGTTTTACTGAGGCCGATTCACCAGCACCAATCACTAGTATCCCGCTAGCACAGCATATTTATAGTAGAACCGACGGCAATACTGGAAAAAACCATCACATTTCCGGTTACATCATCCACAGCCAAAACACATAGCTACACTTATGGCCAGGCAAACCTAGATTAACAAGTACCACCGCCGCCTGCACCCATACCAGCTCTGCCGCCACCGCTCGCACTGCACACTCCCACACCGTAGCATAGGCCAGAGCATGCCGATATACTGCCACACATCCCTCCACCACATGAAAGATGCGCGCAAGCATTAGACCACAACAATATTGAGGAATGTATTCGTGTGCTATTTAGGGAATGCACCGGCTTTACACCTCGGGATAGAGCTAGGGTTTATCGGAAACCATACCCGGCCACTTTGACACCATTCCGTACCCTCGTGGTTATAGAGTCCCAGATTTCATGAAATTTGATGGCGAGGGTAGTAAATCCACATTAGAACACATTAGCCAATTTTTAGCACAATGTGGCGAAGCTAGCGGGTCAGATGCATTGAAACTCAGGTTATTTTCCTTATCATTTTCTGGCACTGCATTCACATGGTTTTCGGCGCTCCCGCCGAACTCCGTCTAGACATGGGCTCAATTGGAGCAGAGATTTCATGATTATTTCTACACAGGTGAGATCGAACTTAGGCTATCACACCTCATGGCGGTTAGACAAAAATCTGGCGAGGGTGTTTCTGAGTATGTCAAACGCTTTAGAGACACCAGGAATAAATGTTTTAGCCTAAACGTATCGGAGAGAGACCTAGCAGATCTAGCATTCAATGGCCTACGGGCAAAAATTAAAGAGCGTATGGATAATCAAAACCTCTTGGACGTTAGCCATGTCTTGCAATAGGCTCTCGTCCAGGAAGGCCGGGCCAAAGATAGAAAATTCGTTAAAACTTTTAATAAGCCAAGGGCTGAAATCCACACTATGGAGCACTCTGACGAGGAAGGGTCCGGGGAGGAAGAAGATCCAGCCGATATGTACACGGTCGAATGGACTTGGAGCACGAAGTCTAAACCCATCACCTATTCCAAATTGCGGCCATCTCCCTCCAAGAGTCGGCCTAACGAAGTTAGATATTCGTTCGACGTGTCTAACTGCGATAAAATATTTGATTTTTTACTTAAAAATCAGCTTTTGCGACTGCCGAAAGGGCAAGTCATGCCATCCGCCGACGAATAAAAAAGCGTCCCTACTGCAAGTGGCATGATTCACATTCTCACTACACTAACGATTGCATTGTTTTTCATTGGCAGGTACAATAGGCCATAGAGGAAGGACGATTGAAAATAGAAGCAAATCCAAAGATGAAATTAGATAGAGACTCTTTTCCCATGAACAATGTTGAGCTTGAGGGAAAGAAGGTGTTGATTCGGCCAGAGAAGGCCGAGTCGGCTAAAGGGAAAGTGGTCGTCATAGGATACACTCGCACGCGCACACTCATACTAAAGAATCCGGAGGTATGAGAGTGGAAAGAAAATATTTAGCCATCATCTTTGTCCAGGCACCGTAGAAGGCCAAAGGTGACTTACAAGATGCTTTTGAACAAGCACCAGCGGAGGTCTGAGAGGAGAGGTGTTCACCCATGGGCTCCGGGACGGTAGAAACCCCCTAGGAGAACGAGCCCCGCGAGGGTTGAGTTCGGACCTCAAGGCCCGAACCCCTCTTCGTAGTGGATACGACCTCCGGAAAGTTTCGGACCTCAGTGGCCAAAACCCCTCCGAGTTGGTCCCAGCCTCCGGCAGGGTTCGGACCTCAGTGGCCGAACCCTCCTCCGGCTTGGCCCCAGTTTTTAGGAGGCGCCGGACCTCAATGGCCGAACCCACCTCCTCCGGATGGGTTCCAACCTTCGGGAGGATTCGGACCTCAGTGGCCGGATCCACCTCCTCAGAGCAGGCTGCAGCCCCCGGATGGATTTGTCCTCCAGTGGTTGGGCCCGTCTCCACCATGGGCTAGTTTACCTCTTGTCTGGCAGGAACCTTCGCTTGTCTGGTCCGAGGTACCATCGACGTGGCCGAGCTTCCAACAAGCCAATGGGTTCGTGTAACACCCCAGAAATTAAAAAGGATTAAAATAAAAGAAAAATATTATTTAAATCATTTCTGGATTTATTATTAAAGGAAAATTCATAAAAGAACCCAAACACAGCCAAACAGGGAGAAATACTCAAAATCTGGACTTGAAAATTTTATGAGATGAACTAGAGACCAAAATATAATTTTAGGAATTTTTACAAATTTTTATCAACAGTAATTCAACCCTTAATCAAATAAATGAATTACTGGAATTATTTTAAATCGGAAAAGAATTAAAATGCTTAATGGGCCGCAACCTTCAAAGTGACCGAGCCCAGCCCAGCCCAAGCCTTGAGCCACTGACAGGTGGGACCAACCTGTCGGCGCTCGCCTCCTCTCTCTCCTCCCGCCCGCGCCCCGCCTGGCCCCACGTGCCAGCCTCCCTGCGATCGCCTTCGCCCACTGACCGCTCGGCCCCGCCTATCGGCCCCTTTCCTTTCCCGTTCACCCACTGACAGGTGGAGCCCACCTGTCAGATCCTTCGTCTCCGATGGAAGGGGATCGCTCCCCTTTCCTTCCACGGCGATTGCTTTCTGTTTCCTCGCCGCCGGCCACCGGATCACCCTGGATCGCCCCGGATCGCCTCCCCTGCATGCCACCGCCTCCTTTCCATCCACGGCGACGCGTTTTTACGCTTTAGGAAAGATACCAGAAGCTTGGAAGGAGATCGCCGGAGCTCTCGGGATCCTTCGGTTCCCTGCCATCCCGACGCCGGCAATCCCCTATAAAAGCCCCCTCCGGTCACCGCACTCATCCCACACCACCGTAGCCCGAGCCGTAGCAATCCAGAACGCCGCCACTCTTCTTTCGGGTTTCCCCTCTGCTCCACCTCCGGCGAGCGATCGCCGTCGCCTCGGACCCCCGCCGCCCTAGCCACCGCCACCATCAGATCCGTCGTCGCTCGCCCATCCCCGCCATCCCCTCCGTCGGCCGTGAAGACCGCCGGATCGCCGTCGCCGACGAGCACCCGAACACCCTACTTCGTCTACCCTCGCCGCCGGCCGCCGTCCGTCGCCCTCCGTCGCCGGCAGAGGTACCATCGGGATCACCATCCTCTCCCCTTTCCATTTTCGCCAAGACCTAGGCCCCTAGGCCCTCGCCGTCGCCGCCGTGGCCGCACCCGAGCCCGCCGTCGCCGGATACGAAGGGTAAACTACCCTCGTCACCGCGTGCCGTGCCGGAATCCATCCAAGCCGCACGTTCCCGAGCGAACGGTCCAGATTAGATCCGGTGGGGATCTAATCTGAGCCCTCAGATCCGGTCAAACCGGTATCTTTTAATCTGGGCCGTCAATCTCTATTTAAAAGTTTGACTTAATCCCGTGCGTCCACGTATACCCTTTCGCCACGTTTTAATCTGAGCCGCCCAATTTCATTAAATCCACCCGCCCCGCATCTGGCCGCTGGATCTAGATCCAACGGTCCAGGTCGCTCGGGTCCACGCGCACAGTCACGGGTTCACGGTGAACCTGGTTCACCGTGGACCAGGGACTGTTTTTCAGTTTAAATAAAATTCAGAAAATTGTTTAACTTTGAAAATTCATATCTTGCTCATTTTAACTCCAAATTTCACCATTCAAATTTTGTTAAAACCAGAATATTATTCTCTACACATTAATGCCATAAAAATAGTATGTTACTGTTACCCAAATATTTTTAGCAAATAAAAGAATAAAACCCCTTAGGGATAAATTATTAATTCAGCAAAATAAATTAGGAAAAATCCTAAAAAGTTAAGTTTTACTGTTTTATACCAAACTTTATAATATTGAAATATTACTTCACATAAAACACCCACAAATGTGTATGTTTAGTATTTGGTGAATTTTTGTCTGTTTATTGAATGTATTATTTATTTTTCCGCACCGAGAAGACTACGAGTTCGTCGAGGAGTAGGAGTTCTACCCCGAGGTTCCTCCATCCCCCTTTGCTGATCAAGGCAAGTCATCGACCATCTCTGTGGAAACAGTTGATCATAATTGAGCCCATGTTTTAATAAGTTATCGCTATAACCCATAGGTTAATATTGCATTAGTCCAATAATCAAGCCTTACACTTATATTTAATAGATCCCTGTCCTTGTGTGCAAACCCAAGCCATGCTTATTGAGCCTTAAACTCCTTGTCACTCTACTATAAAAATATTAGCTAGTGCCCAATGTACCGGCACAACTGCTATAGGATAAAAAGAACGAGTCGTAGATAGCTGGATTCTGTATATGAATTTCCCTGTTATTCTCGTCTCTGGACTCTGTTGGAGTTGGCTAGGTTATAAGTATGGTGGGTTCCGGGTGCAAGCTCGGGCACTGGTTTGTCGCACCCGGGGCACTATAAGGACCGGTCTGCGGGATCTGTTGCAAAGCACTTCCATACCAACCACAAGTCTAATGGGTAAGTCCTAACTGGAAGTATGGAATACTCCGGCTCGATGCACCATAGAGGAGGGGGCAAGGGGCTAGCCTGCGGGCGACTTGTACCGACGAGGCTCAAGGGGGGGTATGGTGGGGCTCCGATGCGTCGGGACACCATATGAAACCCATAAGAGGGTGCTATTGGGTCGGGGAGGACTATATGGAAGGTTTTGGCACGAGTTCCCGTGAAATGGGTCATCTCGTTACACTTTGGTGTAAGTGATGAGTGTGTGCCTTGTGGGTACAGTGGTACATCTCTGATCAGAGTAATTCAATCTTTTCGAAAAGCCGAGCCCACGGTCAAGGGCAGGTTATGTGACTACTCGCAGGTTAGTTTACAATTGTTTGAATGGTCGAGTTATTCATGGCACGTAAGGACTGTTGAGCGAGGTGGGGCTGACTGTACCCCTCGAGTTAGAAGATGATGATGCACACACACATGTTTACTTTTCCGTACTAATAAATTGCTCACATTTAAAGCTTTACAATTATGCTGCTTCCGCAAAACTAGTCACTATCTCCTGTGTTATTACCTTGCATTATATTTGCATTCGGTGGCTTGCTGAGTACATCTGTACTCACCCCGTTGACTTATAACATCAGAGCCCGTCTACTACGAGGAGGATGCAGGTCTGGAGTAGCGACCCAGTCAAGGCGAGACTGGAAGGAGGCGTTCATCTAGGACCCTTATTTTATTACTTTCTCTTCACCTTTATTCACTTTTGTATTAATGCGGTCTACGAACCGTGAATGATTGCCCATATTGTACGTGGTCGCATGATGAACGTCTTGTTTTATTGATTTTCTATGGAATTTCAATAAAGTCCTGATTTATTAAATCGGGGCGCGACAGTTCGGCACTCAGTGGGTGAGGCCACTAGAGCCTCTGATGCCACTTGAGAACTCCGGGCAGTGTCCAGCTACTAACACTCACATTCCTTCTAGTGTTTCCGAGTGGAAGGTTCGGGGGCGGCACAGGATGATAATATTATTCATCGCCTTCTGGCGCTGTTCGTTCCCCCACGTCGACCGCTTCGCCTTCGACGACTACAGCAGCGGCGCTCGCTATGCTTCCCAAAAACACGATGAACAGTGCAATGGCGGATGGAGGTATAAGAAAGAGGTAAAATGTTTGAACTCTAATTTTTCATTCAATTGAGTTAAGAAACCTTAGGAGGATTGGGGCCTTTTTTATAGGCAGCCCAATAAATCTGGAAAAATCCAATATACCCTTAGGATTTTTTACAGACGCTGAAATAAACTGAAAAGACTAAAATGCCCTTAGGTTATTTACAGACTCGACTAACACAGACTGTGGGCCTAAAAAGCAAAATAGTCAAAACCTAACTAAAGGTAACTTGTCCTGATGCTGAGCTTTCATAGCAGCTATGGCTTCGCTTTAGGACAGTCTGATCTCTGATGCGCGGTCTAGTTAGTTGCGTCAGTTTTACGCCGAAACCGAAAGAGCGTCTGTTGTCTTCGCACTAGGTACCCAGAATTGGTCGGCCGATTCCACTGCTCCCTCAGCCCGGCAATCGCTCGCCACCCATTTACCTGGGTCAAACCCAATCAACAGACTATCAGATCACCTGCCGTTCCTGGCCCATGTAACCGAATTGGGTCGGCCCAACTCCGCGGCCACTCTGCTTGGCAGTCGCTCGCCGCCCGTTTACCTGAGTCATATGTGGCCCAAGAATCGACAGGTCTCGTCTCCTCTTCGTCTGCTCTCTCTTTGACTTCCATTGACAATCACTCATCACTTCTAGAGTCATGAGGCCCATGATCTTCAACATGGCTCCTCACCCGTCAGACCGGGGTAGTGCCTCCAATCAGACTGATAGCTTCTTGAATTTTGTCTCTGGGGTTCTAGCGACCGCCTTGCCATGGACAACTTGCAATAAGAGTTCTTTGTGAAGATGACATGAAAACACTGCAAAAACTCCAAAAGATTAGAGGAAATTCGGCCAAGAGACCGAATTACCAATAAAAAACCGATAAAACGATATAAATCCGTTACGTGGATTAAATGGGTGATTCACAGGCGAATCAGCAAGGATTACCATGATTACGACGTGACGGGCGAAGAGTTTACAGTGAAAACTCACAAAGATGGACGTGCTAAACTAATCCTAGGGAAAGGAAGTATATTGGAAAGTAAAGGTACGATTTAAGGTAATAATAGATTGGATCTATTAGGGTTTCGGGGGGAGTCCCTTTAATAGGCCTTGCCCCTATATTTATAGGGGTTGGACATGACATTCTTGGAATCTAATTTGACTTAGATATGAGTCCAATTCGTTAAAAATGATTAGAGATAAAAATATCCTGAAACCAATTAATCTGAATCGGACTCAGATTGGGCCGGTCTGATTGGGCCTACATGGCTGGTTGGACCGGCTTGTGCCACGTCTGGCATATTTTCGGCCCAAAATTACCAAAATTGATATTTTGAAAATTTCTATCATTAATGCCATTTTTTTGCTTTCAACACATGCCCTCTGCATTTTGGCAAACTTGGTGAGCCAAAAGCACAATGAACTAAGGGTGATATACTCCATATCGACCTTTTGACACATTAAGCATTTTGCCATGCACTTAGGAAGTACTTTTTCAAATACCTACCATTCAAAACTCTATGAAATCACTCTCCTTGCAAAGACTCTAGCAAATATGCATTACGTGGAGCGATTTAAACAACTTTAGAAGGACCTTCCCAACTAGGCGACCATTTACCAACTTTGGGCTTTTAGTTCCTAAAGGCAAAATCATCTTCCTAACCAAGTCACTAACTTGAAACGATTTTGCTTTCACCTTCTTATGTCTCTTTCTATTGCCTCTAGAGCTCTTAATCTCTTATCGGTCACTTCTTCCAAATTTTCCTTCAAGAGAACTTCATAATCGCTGATCGATAAGTCATCTTACTTAAGCAACCTCAAAGAGCCAAGATTCACCTCTACAGGTAAAATGACTTCTTTTCCATACACCAACTCATATGGACTTACCTTGGTGGCTATTGGAGAATAGGGGAGCTACGCTAGCCAGCAAATTCAAAATTTCCACCCTAAAACCAAGACCCATGTGCGTGTGAGATCATAGATCGGTACCTTCTAGCACTTGATGCGATAGGTGCAGCGGAAGAATAGGTTGACGAAGCGCGTCAAGCCTATCCTCGCTTTGTCCTGTCCGTTCCTCACCAATCCAATCGATGAAGAAGTCACCTTCCTCATGGTGATAGCCACGAGCGTCGCTTATGGAGCAATGCCTCCACGAAGTCCACACATATAGGTATGGAGTTCCTCCCACGGCTGCGTGCTAGCACCACATGTGAGAGATGGGGATCCTTGACCTCAACGTTTGAGATCAAGAAAGGAAGGAGAGAACTCTTTGGTGGCTAGGTCTAATCTAGGCTTATTGCTTACCCCAAGACGTCCTCCTCTCTTTTTATAGGGCTGAGAGCCCCGTGGTCGTGCTCATACCGAAACCCGAAAAAAGTAACAGATCCAATATGTTTTTCCACGTCGGA